>CM062820.1:141782730-142382730 GCA_031772625.1 Pinus tabuliformis
GAGGAAAATCCAAACAAATACACCTGAAGGGATCACATCCCACTAACCAAATTAATCAAAGCCTAACCCCAAATGCATTGAGGAGAATTGACCTTGTGACCTCCAATGGCAAGGTGCTTTAGGTACGGGTACTTGACCAATTGAGCTAACCATAATGGCTTGATCTAAGGGTTGTTCTAAATCATGCCATTGTTTCTTAAATAGCTGAAAATTAAATTATAAACCATGTAAGCAAGCAACCCTAGATGGTATCAATTTCAATACTGAACCTAGTAATTCGTTTGCCAAAATATTTCTAGCCTTAGTTACTACTCTTTTGAAGTAACTGTAATAGAAAATACCTAAATGCAAACAATATTAAAAAATAATGAAGAAGAAATATTCGTAGGTAATTATTCACCATTTGTAGATTTTTTTTATCAAGTTGGTTCAATCCCTTGGCTTGCATGAAAAAGTTCCAATCATCAACAAAACACTCACACAATATCCTCACACACATAAATAAAATGAACTCCAAAGTATTTTCTCCACGAAGAAGAAATGCTTTAACATTATCTTACTCAACCAACACCTTACAAATGAGAGGAGCCTCTACTAGATAAATTTCTAGGCTTAACCACCTCATAATAAATTAATAATGACCTCTTGATAAGGTTTGATGAGCTAAACAAATAATGAAAGTGTTGCATGGACTTGAATTGGTCAACAAGTAATATTTTAATCTCTCCGTGTGAGAGAATCAACAGAATAAAAAAATGGAGTACATACCAAGAAGTCATGTTGAATGTATAATAGTAATAATGAAATCTCCATGAGAGGGGCGCTCTAGAAGAGTGTCATATTTGATTGGGATAGAAATCGAGATGGTGAGAGAAGGGGAGTAGGGGAGGATATTTCTCCCACCCAAGTGATTGTAACTACTCTCCAAAAATACAATAAACTAATCTCCAAATAGCACAAGTGGTCCACTAAGAGAGAGCACACCACTTTAAAAATAGGCTAAGACCATGTCAATGATAAAATAATAGCTCCAAGTGGTAGTTCCTCAATGAAAATCTTAAACCATTAGAAAATCTCCCAAAATAGTAAGGGCAAACTAATTCCATATCAAATATTATTTATCATGGTGAAAACATAATGTGAACAAGGCTTATTCAAAGCTATAAGTGGACATTCTAGCGTAATGCACCACCTAGAAGAGAGTGCCAAGAATATGGAATCAACAAGTAAGTGAAAAAGTGGTTAGTTAAATGTAAATGGGGATAATTTGTTAGGGTGCATGTATAACTAACCTACAAAGCACTATAAAAGCTCAGTCACCTCCTCAACATATATGCCAAGGATTAAATGTGGTCAATAAATGTGGCACAAGTGACTGTGAAACATGGCTAAAGAGACCTAACAAGTTCTTTATGAGGGTAACCACTAAAAAATATTATTCCTCTTTTTTAGTATTGGATTTCCTTTACATGTGTACCAAGGGGGAGCATTTGCCTCAAGTTGTGTACCACATAAACATTAAGTTGCATTTCTTAGTGTTTTTTCTTTTATCTAAATTTGCAACTTAGGAAATGAGGCCTCAATTAAAGTTTAGAACCCATGAATAAAATAGGCTAATACTAAACCTAAGGTTTGGCTTTGATTAATTAGTGATGAAAATATCTCAAACCACTTTCGCAAGTTCACCCATGAAGAAAAGTGAAATAATCAAGTATGTCAAATGATAGGTTAGTTATGAAGGAAAAACTCTATGAAAATGGATGAAATGACTCATGTTCCCTCTAAGAGTGGAATATGTGCATAAAATGGATTATGTCTAGGGAAAATGAAAGGGCGGTGAAATAATGGATAGTAGGTCTATGAAAATGATAGAATGATAACAAAAGGGGAATGACATGTACGCAAACCACAAGGAAATCACCCCACCAAGCTAGAAGACACAACAACTAGGAATAAGTCTTAAATCCATCATGCAACAACTAATTTAGAGTGGTAATTGAAACATCACGAGCACAAGATAGAAATAATAAGAGATTTTTCAGCTAATAATTAACCATGAAGTAACACCTATAAGAAGATAAATATACATACTATGCCATTGAAAAAACCTCCACAATGGTACAAACATGACCAATCCATTTGATGTGATGAAATGAGTGAAAAGGATGAGACAAATGATCATGCCAAGTCAACATGTAAGAATGCTAAAGATCAAGGAAATCATTAGGATAACACGAAAATAACATGTGCACTGCAAAAATGTTTATGATCTACAACTAATACATAGTAAGTCCATGAATGTCATCCTGTAAATCAAATAGTTCTTAAACACCCTATACAACATATGGTGTAACGATAGGCTCCAAAAATCCACATCCCAACTATGAAAAATTAGACCCTTATCTTCTTACATGGAGGAACACATAAATCTTTATTTAAAGATTCATCTTCAACAATTTTCTTGCCTAAACAACTAAAAAATGAAGCACCGAAATTAGAAATTTGGAAAGAAAAATTACTCATTGATTCCTTGTCTTTATCACAAGAAGCATCATCTTCTAAATCTGAAATATCATGAGAAAATGGTGTAAGAGATGAAGGTTAGTCCTCCAAGGACCCTCATCACAAATATCATACAAGCTATGTGGATCACAACTATCTTCTCAATGCATACAAAATGCATGTACCAATCCTACAAATGAAGATATCTTCTTGTCCTTGTTTAAATCCATGGACCAATCTAGAGCAACAAAAAAATCATCATATCCTTGTGATTGATACCAAGATTCAACATTACTATCATGAAGGATGTAACATGTCTATTTTGGAATCATTATGTCCATGAAAACTCTAGCCCTACTCATCACAATTTTCATCAACTTATGTGTGTATCCTTGACCATTTGAAAAATCAAATGTTGGATACAAATTATGATCTAAATATGCCATATTTCTTCACTATAAATAGTTAAAATTTGAAAATGCAAGCATAACAAAATACATCATACCCAAAAATGCAATGTGAAGTCACCAGGATGAGTTCTTCAAATGCTTACCAGCTTACCTCATTGTCAAAATCAACAAACCATCAAATTTGGAGTCATCATATGATAATAAGATCTTCAAGACAAAATCCTCATATAAAAATGTGTCTAGGAAATGGACTTTATCCCAGGCAACAATGCCATAATGTTACAAGAAAATCTAGCACCCCATATGATGTAAAGTCCTAACCATCAAGGAGCTATACTTGTGCAGTTCAAGAAGGCTATCCATTATCACCATAATAGCTCTTCCTCTCACTTTTGGTTCGCTCATCTCTAACTCCAAAGGGGCTTCCCTAAGGATAGAATTTCTAAGGCTATAAAGTGGACACACAACGCGATTTATTGAAGAGTAAGCCTACACAAAACAATTTGGTTGCAATATGGATGAGTAAATACATGGTGTCAGGACAAAAGATAAAGGCAGAAAATCCCAAGCCCAAGTGCATAATCAAATCTTAGACAAGTGCAGTGAAAAAAGTATGGGTCCAAGAGAGAAAATGCATGAAAATGTAAACCAATAACTATTTTTGTGCATGCCATAAATCAACCTTAACTTGTTGAAGTCTATTGCACAAATTTTTTCTTGGAAAGATTGGGATACCATTCAAAAAATTTGCTATGAAGGTGATGCCATATTGTGGAGCAACAACTAGGTTCATTACATGAAAACTTAACAACTTAACAACAACAATAAGAGGAATTGTATCCTGATATTACATTATCCAAATGCGACATTGTTCATTATAGTCCCTTCACAAAAATATACAAAGGTTTCCAACAATAAAAATCAACATATGAAAGATGAATTGCACACATCAAAGCGTCACATAAATAATTTGTTATACCTCCAATCTTCCATAAAGCTCCTCAATCCTCAAAGTCTCAATAACCATCAAAATGGAGAGAAATATCCTCTTTATAAGAGTTTCTTGTCTCTTACAATAAGAAAAAATTATCATTCTCCAACTAGCTCCATGACAAGTTAAACATATAATATAAAATGGAGTAGTTAAATCTCTCCTCAATCAATGGTTGACCATGTCCAGGTATGTAGACACTTACCTCTCCAAGAGAACTCACCCTCATCGACATATAAGAAGAAAAATACAATGAAGATCTCCAAGAGAATGTGTACTAGCAAAAATAGGCATGATAATCAAGTCAAAATTTCAATAGTCCACATAAAATGCACCCTCCAAGATGGACAAATGCAAAAAATATATTAAAATCAATTCAACATAAGAGGATGTGCTCCATGGTCTAGAAAAACTCACAAAGAATGCCCTACATGATGCATGAGAGATAAAACAAGAGTAATCATCCTAGAAGAATGCTCCATAACAACCATTCAAAAATAATAAGTGGTCCACAATATGCATGCAATCAATCCACACGTTTGAATCCCAAGGCAACCAACTTCATGGATGAATGTGCAAAGTGCCGACTAAATGGAGCACTCCACAAGAAAAGATGTGGTCAAAGCCCAAAATAACAAGTGGAATATCTCTACATGGTTGCCTTCCAAAATAATGCTCCACGAATAGAAAGAAGACCAAGCAAGAGCACACAAAGTGACACTTGCGGCCATCTAAGAATTACACACTCCTTAATTAAACTACTCCATAACCAACTCTAATAAACTAATATATGTGCCAAGTCAAAGAGGTGAGGGAACTCTCCAATAGAGGTCAAAAGATGCCAAGTGTAGCTGAAATATCCATGCAATAAAAAGAGGTGCTCCCTAGAAAACTACGTCGTGCAACTACCTCAACCACCAAATAATAATAAAATATATCCATGTGAAGTGCACCCTAGGAATAAGTGTCCAAAGTGATTAGACCTTATCAATGCTCATGACGAAACCATGTGTTGTTTTCAAATACCATCAACTAATTCCCCAAACCATGTGTAGAAGAGGATGGCACCCTAGATAAGTGTGCTAAGGTGATTAGACTCCTAATCAATAAACAATAAACATACTCCTCCATAACCACCTCCATAATGATGCTCAACTAACTAAATGACTATGCACCCTAGAGAAGTGTGCCAACCTCTCCAATAATGATCAAATTAATGCATGTAGACCTTGACAATTGTGCCCAAGAAAGAAGTGTTCCATTCAAAACCCTAAGTTTCCTCAAAATGACCCCTCCAACTACAAAGAACTACCAAGTAAAGTAGGGAGTTCAAACAATTAACCTTCAAAATGATGAAATTAACCATTAAATGATTAAATCCACCTCAACATGTATGCACAAAGGTTATTGCTCTAATAAAACCATAGTCCAACCTCCAAATAGTCACCTATTGATTAAATCAACATGAAAATGTGTGCCAATAGGGGGTGCACTCCATAAAATGGTGTACAATGCAAATAAGTTGTTCCTCCTAGCAATAATCCCACCATGGTGATAAAATAGAAGCTCAACCTAGGCTTGAATCTAGGGCATAACAGAAAAGGACTATAACATGATACACCATCAAATTTGAGGAAAAGTCTTAATCACCATCAAATAATAAGTAGGACCCTCGATTAAAACTCTTAATTAGAAAAACTAGATCAAGAAGGGTACTAGTATCATCTACCACATTTCTTCCTAAGTGATATGACTTGCCATTATATCATTCATTAATAATCACCTAGGAGGAAATATGTTTGATGATAGTACCCCTATTGATATACTTTCTTCTAAGTTGAGTTAGAGTTGGGGTACTAATTATTTGATGGTGATCAAGCCTTTTCCTAGGGTTTGGTGATGTATTATCATGTTAGTCTTTTGGTGGTGCCTCCTAGGTTCAATCCTAGGTTGAGCTTCTATTTTATCATTATATTGTTATCATGGAGAGATTATTGCCAAGGAGAACAACTTATTTGCATGGTATAACACTTGATGGAGCACACTCCCTTTATTGACACAAATGTTCATGTTGATTTAATTAGTTGATGACTATTAGAAGCTTGGACTATGGTTGTGTAAGTTTTAAACCTTATGTAGTAATGCAATGCATACATGGATTCTTGGTAAACAAAAAAGTAAAATAATGGCAATCACATATCACGTAGAGATTTACCTTGAAAGCCCAAACCAAGAAAATTCAATTGATCATTTAGGACTGCACCTCTAATTTTTAAATCATTAATCAACTTCATTGTTTACAATACAATATACATGATCCCATAGCATCCAAAACCCCTAATGCATTAACCCTGATTATAATACAACCATAGTTCCTTTATCAGAATTACATTACCATGAGACCATAAAATTGTGTGCCATAAAACCATCAAAGGCAAAAAACCATATCGAGAAACATTGCACAATAAAAACCTATCTTTAATATCTTACTACTATTGTGGAAAAATTAAAAAAAGGATCTCAAGTTCTCAATCCACATAACCAATGTGTTGTGCAAGAGGATATAGGCAATGTTGGTCCCTGTTGGGTTAGTTGGAAGGCTAGGTATCCCTAACCTTTCATTTCTCCTTTGTCTCTTGTTGCCAACATTCCCTTCTAGTTCCCATTATTATTATTATTATTATTATTATTATTATTATTATTATTTTGTTAATTATTTGGCTCTTACATTGACAACTCAAAGTTTATTGTGGTGAAAATGTAGCTAGCTAAGTCAATGAGCGGTCATCATGCTAACAATTGCAACCTCCTACTTCATCTACTTCTGTAGCTTTGAACTACTCTTCTATAGCCTCTTCCTCCATAGTGAGATCAATAACTCTTCTTTTGCAGCCCCTTCAACATCTTCCCTTGCTTTTCAACAACTTCAATAGCTACTTCAACATCTTCCCTTGCTTTTCAACAACTTTCATAGCCGCTTCAATATCTTCCCTCGCTTTTCAACAACTCCCCTAGATTTTTCACAACTTTTGCAGCCTCTTCTTTTGCTAATTATTTTGCTTAACTTGAATCGTATGTCATTTATGTTTGTTTAGGATCCATTTCATTTGTGCAATTCATTTTTATATGTTGATTTTTGTTTTGCTGAACTCTTCTTTTGTAGCCTCTTCTTTTGCTAATTATTTTGCTTAACTTAATTCATATGCCATTTATGTTTGACTAGGATCCATTTCAAATCATTTCATTTGTGTAATTCATTTTTTATATGTTGATTTTTATAATAGGAAACTCTTGTAATTTTGTTGTGAAGGCAAATTGTAATGAACCATGTTCCAATTTGAATAATATGATGTGAGGATATAATCGCTCTTATTTTTGTTGCCATGTTAATCTTCCACCTAACAAGCCTAGTTGTTGTCAGCATGATATAACATCACCTTCATAGCAATATTTTTTAATGGGCACTGCTAGCTATCATAGCATAATTTTTGCAATAGATTTCAGCAAGTCAAGGCTGACTGCAGCATGCATAGCAGCCTTTATTGCCTTACATTTTCATGTGTTTTCCCTCTTCAATCCCTGCCTTTTTTATTCCATTTGCCCAAGGTTTGATCATGCACTTTTGGCCTTAGGACTTTTAACCTTCATATTTTGTTCTCACACCATTTACTTACCCATCCACACTACAACCAATTGTTTTGCTTAGGCTTACTCTTCAATAAATCACCTTGTGCCTCCACTCCATTAGCCTTAGCAATCCTATCCTCTGGCTCCTTGATGCTTGGGATTTTTCCTCATATTAAGTGCTAGATTTTACGGTAACTGACCCAACTACCATTTTTTATATTAATAGTGTTCAGATATGATATTATTGAACCTTGACTTCTAAATCCTGATTGGCACCCCTGCTAGTTTAGGTTTTATAAACCGGTATCTTCCTCTCTTACTACAATATTCTAACGAATTCACAGCCACATGCAACAGCTATTGGAGACTATTAATCTAAAAAATGAAGGGGTTTCCACAAATGTTATTATTTAAATGTGGACTTAAGCCAGTTCCCTTTACTATTGTACCTTCAAGCATGATCTCATTACCTATTACCATCTAAGGGTGTGAGACAAAGGTTCTGTACCACAAAACAGCTAAGAAATTATAGAATTACAACATGCTACAAACCAAATTAAAAAGCAAGCAGCTGTAAATTATAACATGAAATATTCAGTCAAGTGCAAGTACCACAAGGCAATAGCTTGAACATACTTTTCACTAGAAATTGATAACATTTCATTTGTTTCTCAGAAGCAGATCCGCCTTATTATTGTGCAAAGGGAAAATATTCATAGAAATTACTTGTATGCACACAGAGTAAATGAAAACTTTGATGTACGAACATATGAACATCTCAAGATTGTAAAGAGAATATGCAATTAAATGGTAAAATGCATCCTCAAGGAAAGAGTTGCTTACATGGTAAACAAAATGCCTTTGAGTTACCAAGAAAAATTTGACCACGGAAAAGAGGCATGCGAAAAGGGCTCCAAATCCCTCTTGCTAGTTACTGCGAGTCATGCATAAAAGCTAATGATCATTAAAGGGGGTGACTTCATACTGCAATTAAATAGCACTTTTATCCGGAACAACCATTATACAGGGGCTAGATTACTAGTTATTAAACCCCAAGCTTCTTAGTATACGCATCCTGACTCGAATGTTCTTGATTTTAAAAGTTAGTTGCACAGATACTCTCGAAACAAATGATCCTTACTTCAGGGTGTGCTAACCTTATCATTGCAGCATCAAGATCATTGAGACGCTTTTAAGACCTGATATAATTGGTGCATTTAGAGATGGATAAATGAATGATACAACAGCAAAAATAGTTGCCTGCAAAAACATGCAAGTAAATAAGGGACAAATTGGCAAGACCATGCCTAAAAAGCAAGAGCCTTGTGCTCAACAATCCTTCCATGCAATTCTGGGAGGAAGATTTCTACCTCATTAAGGAATACCGAATAGCTATGTTGGATAAGGCCCGAGTCTATCACTGTTCATATTGGTTCCCTTGATACAATTTAGGAAGGACAGATAAGTGCATTAGCTGCATGGAGACAAGAAACAGGAACGAGGGAACTGAACCTGGTAGCAGAAAAATTGTATTCTTCGGGAATCAAGTGATTAATTGCAAGCAAGACACTGTGCGTGCATTAACCAAACAAAAGGCTACTGGTATGACCTTGTAACGATGCCCTTCATACTTTGTATCCTATTTTTCACCTTTTTCCTGTCTCACCTGGCTACCATCATTTACAGCAGCCTCATAACCAGCTGCTGCATCCTCTTCACTGGCATTTGACTTGGGATCTGGCTCATCTTCAGGGTCCTTATCAGGGAAACATTCTGCCTTCAAGCATGGCGAGATCCCTTGGATATGTAACCATGTCATCTCCCACAGGCTATCACCATTAACTGTACTTTTTTGTACAAGCACCCCTCGAGCCTTTAATATCAGTAGCATGTTCTTCAATAACTCAGGAATAAGTTCTTGAAGTTTTTCACTGCCTTTGCCCCTAAGCTTTGCCTTCATGTATTTCTCCATAATGCTGAGCACCCCAAGCCACAGTTTTCGAAAATTAGACAAGGAAGATAACTGATCCAACAACTGCAAAAATAATTTCGACAGGAACTTCACTGCATGTTGAAGGGTATATTCCATGTTACGGTACTCCTTACGAGAGTGTCCTTGGGCAATCTCAAGCAAATCATCAAGCATTGTAAAAATTACTTGATCAAAACATTGTGACCATGTTGACGGTGTTATGTAAATGACCTCTGCTGCTGACAAGCACCGCTGCAGTGACAGTATGCCATGATTTCTGATTTCCTCTCTTGGATCTATGCAAACCTTTCGGAAGCAATGTACAAGTCGCAACCACATGTCTCCTACTTCTTGGGAGGCCTTTGATGTATCTTCTTGTGAGAGACCAACAACTATGGAAGCATGGGAGTCAGTTTTTGACCACTGCACCAGACATTTAACTGACCCAGCAATCAAGTCCAATGCTCGCATAGACCTCTCAGTTGTACCAATCCGAGATTCTGCAAAAGAACGAGCAGCATCAAGGCATAATACATAGTTTGCACGGGTTAAGTGTGCGCCATCTGCCATAATAAATGATAGTGCCTCAAAACCAGGCTCAGAAGCATCTGGATGGCGAGCAGTGATGGAAAGCAGAGATACTACAGTACGCCATCCTATTGGAGATTTAATGTGCCCAGCATTTGTTTTCACAAGTTGCATGATTTCTTGAGTAATGCGCTCACAATACACATCAGCCACCCTAGCATCCAGTTTTAAAATAAGTTGTAAAGATCTTAAAAGCTCGTCTGAAAGGTTTTCCTTGTATGGAAGCAATCGTTGACAGATACGTAAGAGTCCAAAGACAGCCTTTTCTACGAGAGCACAAGGCATACCTGTTGACTGTACAATACCTGCAATATAATCATGAATGCCCTGCCATAGAATCATAATCCTGTCCCGATTATTCAGTGCAATAGCAATCAATAACTCAAGACAAAACACAGCAGTATCCTCATCTTCAGTTGAATTGCCCTTCTGCAGTCTACTTGCTACCCAGATGAGGGCCCTTGTTAATTGCAGCAACGATTCAGCTTGCAAAAACTTACTCTCAGTGAATATGCTATCAATACGGCACTGTTGGATTGTTTGCACAGTGCGCTGTTGTGCAGCAAGTTGCTGTTCAGTTGGCTGGGTCCTTGGTTCATCACTGTCAAGATACAAAAGCTGACTAAATCTACCCATTAACCCTGATGTTCGCCGGCGTGTGCCTATTGAGGGCATATGAGACAGAGATGGACCCCCAGAGGAAACTTTCCCATGTATAGAATCATTTACAAGTTCTGGATCATCAGCTGCATCACTTGCAATTCGGGCAGGCAATAGACCTAACTTGTGTAATCTGATAATACAATCAAGGGTACTCCTCCATCCATTCCGAATATAGTCCCCAAACCTATTGGCTATTGTGAAAACTGCAACAGTCACCATCCTTGCTTTTGTATCATCGCCAAAGGCAAGAACAGGTTCTTCAATAGATGCAGATGGGTTCAAAAGTGTTGTGAATTTACACAGAGAAGCCACCAAGTCATCCAACACGTCCTCCAAACGATGGCAAGCTGACACTTTTGCCACAGCAAGAAAACCATCCACACATTCTTGGGAAACATCTTCATCCTCTGCATGGTCAAAGACCACTGACATGGCAGCAATGGTTGGACCTGATATGATAGAAAACATGTCATGATCAAGGAAAGGTCTAGAATCACAAAGAATGTAAGGAGGAGTTTTCTGAGATTTCCGAATGAGATCAATCCACCGGCTTGGTGTCATCTCAGGAATAGCTAGATTTTGATCATATGATGTTCGGATTTCATTACTCAGAATAGAGTGGTATAGTTCAGACAATAATTCTCTTGGAAGATCTTTCCCACCATTAATGCGCCTGTTATTCCTGATAAAGTCATCTTCTGTCATCTTTCTCTTAACTTGCGCATTATGCTGATCTGTGTTTAGCAGGATCAAGGAGTACGCTAGCACAAAAGCAGCATCCTTATCTGCAAGAATTTGGGGTGACTGCTCATAATATCTTTCTGCAAATGCCTCCATCACTCTCTGTATTTTTTGTGACTCTCCAGGCAACCGGAAGGTCTCAAGAAATGTGCGAAGTGCTGTGTCTATATTCATGTCAACAAAATCAAACATTTTTGTAAATTCCTGCAGCACTCGCACACAAAACTCATCATGATTTCCCAAGAAATCACCCACAAGAAGCTTTTCCAGACCACATGTGTATCTAAAAAAGCAAGCAACACTTTGGGGATCAAGCTTCTCAGGTAGGAGGTGAATGCTTTGTAAGAACTCGAGACCTTTCTTGGTATCCCTATTAAAATGATCAGCTCCAATCATCAACTTCTTTTTGATATACTTTTTGCGGCGAACAAATGGCACCCAATGAGTGGGATCTTCATAATTATCACATGTTACCGTCCAGAAAGGCTCATACTCTTCAATCTCCCTTACTGGTGTTGGTTCAGGAAGTGAAGATGCAGCATTGACTCTGTCTGCCATGCTATGAATGACTGCAATCAGCCCCTCCAATGCTAGAACGTGCATGGCTGACAAAGGGGAATTTACAGGAAAGGCACTTTTTGACAGCAAGTTACAAATATCTTCAAATAAGTTACTGCAAGTAACATCACAATCAAAATTTGCATACATCTCAAAGATAAATGTTGGTTGTCTGCAGAAGTCTACCAGTGCTTCCATTGCAACTTCTTGTTGTTGGTATGATGCACCATACCTGCCTTGTGCAAGCCTAAGTATGACACACGTGAAGAAAGCTTCCAGCTGTAGCTTCAACTGACAGCGCAAATGATGATAGAGATTAAGAACAATGCTACATACCGTGGACAAAACCAGAGGACTTGATGATAATCCCAACTGAATCAGATTACTAAAAAGTTCATCCTGCACCAGAGCCAACAACTTTGGGTGCTTGCCCAGTGCTGATCCCCCTAGTTCAATAGCAGAGTTTATTAAACCCAATGCAAAAAGTGGAACATCTTCATCGAGGGCTAAATGGTTTGATCCGGTTCCTAAACCCACTGTCTCAACGATATTCAAAAGGGAGCATAAGAAGTGTAAAATCTCAATAATGCTAGTAATCCCATACGGCTCCCTAAGAACTCCTAAATCGGCAACCAATATCTTCTCACCAATGCTGCTATCTACCATTTTATCGTTCAATTCTGCTTTAGAATTGGCAGTAAATGAACCATCAAGAGTTAATGTACTTGACAATGATTTATTACTAGAATCGGAATCTGCAATGCCATTATCAAAATTAATATATTTATGCCTATCGCCTCCACTTTCTTTACCACTATCATCCACCTGCAGGAAAAAGTTTAAAGAAATCTAAATAAAATTTGAACCAAATCACTCCAGAATATTGTCTCTGGCTTTATTAGTGCTTACAGAAAAACAGACAAGCATATTTAGCTGAGATGAATTAAAAAAAGTCGAAACAATTTCACCAAGGTCTAGATATCCCCAAATATGTAAAGCCATAACAACCTGGAGTTCACTTACATGAGAATTAAACATGATAGAAGAGCTTTCCACACCATTTGTACATGCAGCAGCCGAATCAAGATCGGGTAAACGAGCAAACATAGACCTCACAAGCTCATGCATGCTGTGACGTGCTGTTCGCTGTAGCAACTCCCCCTTGGTTCCAGCTTGATGAACTACTCGGAAGCATGTATTCACTATGGTACAAACATCCTGGTTACTCAAGACTATAGAATTCTTGCTTTTCATACAAGCCAAAAGAACTTGGAGTATCTTCACCAACACCACCTCCTCTGATGCAGGATCTGTCACTTCAAATCTACAGCTGGTCACAGCATCCACTATAGAACACATTGCATCCTCAACATGGACAGTATTCAAATCAAAAACTTCCATAGTCAAAATCTTGTATATAGCAGATAAGGCAACCCCAGTGATCGGTGCTCCTGTCTCATCAGAACGGATAACATCTAGAAAAGGCTTTAAATAAACAGAGGGATTGATGCTGTGCCATTCTTGTTGCAAGCCGAAAATTTTTCGCCGCAATGCCTTGAGAGAGTGTATGAGTGAATGCTCTAGTTGATCATCTCCGGACATATAATGGCCTGCCCATCTGGCATTTCGCCTCATCACAGCCAATACAGAACCTACTTCTGTGTTTACTATGCATGCTAAAGCCCCCCTTCTTGCTACATTATTGCATTGATGGGGCTGCTCTTCATTTACCCTAATTTCGTTTTGAGTTTGTGAATGCCCCATTGCTCAGCTACCTCTTGTACACTTTCAGTAGTACTCACTACTCAACTAGCAACAACATTCTGACATTTCACAAATACTCTGAATCTTTTGCTTCTGGAAAATACAAGACAATGATGCTGCTGATTTTTTCGACCCCATTCACTGATCAGATGAATGTTGTGATTCATCAGGAGCTAGAGATGCGAAAAGCTCGTGGAAAAAACATCAGATTCCTGCATGCAAGAAGGTTAAATTAGGTCATGGAATCCATAGAACATAACCTTATTAAAAATATTCAAGTCATATTTCGTAGGATTTTCTGCATTTATTAAAAGTTTCACCAGAAACAGCTCAGATTGGGATCGCAAGGAATGGCGTTCTCAATGTGAATTATTTGTCATGTTAATTCTTTAGTCTGCACTGTCCCCATTTTGTAACAGAAGGAACCAATACTAGGCACTTTAACAAGAGTCCAAATCTCTCAAGGCACGTACAAAACCTAAATGCTACTTTATAGCTAGTTGATTTACATGCCATTTGTTCATGCGGAAAACAAGACTCATATGAATTGTCGTAAAATGGAAAATGTGCAATCTGTGACCAAAGAATTCTATGTATGCATGCTGCGTTAATCAGGTTTTCTGTGTCTCACGGCGTTTTGAACTTCCATAGTTGAGAAAAAACCGTACCTCACTACTTTTTGGTCAGCAGGTAAAATATGACATTCAAGATGCGCAAGACAGGTACAAAGACACACCAAACTGTTCCACTCAACAACCTTCACCTACAGAAACTACAATTATCGAACCAGCAAGAAGCAACAAAAGTCACAGAGAAATCATTGCTATCATGACATACCAAAATGGCAAATATAGAGATGAGTACAAATATCCAGATATCAAAAATCCAAGTTAAGGTTTTAACAGCTTCTATCAACAGATAGCAAAGATAGAAAATAAGCTTGTTAGGAACATAGAGAAGATAAAATTGCAGAAACAAATCCACATATAAATATTGCAGGCTAATTAAACGTGAGCTTGTGATCTAATGCCTAAGTGGAGAATTTCCCAGATACATCTCTAATGCCAAAGTGGAGAATTCCCCAGACACATTTGTAATGCCAAAGTGGAGAATTCCCCAGTCACTCTAATTCCAAACTGGAGAATTCCCCAGATACATTTCTGATGCCAAACTGGAGAATTCCCCAGATACATTTCTGATGCCAAACTGGAGAATTCACCAGACACATGTGTCACGTACCTCACTAGTGACAGCAACACTTCTGTGCACAGCTGACAGCAGAGCCAACTATCAAAACGAATCGGTAATGATTATCCAGGCTACCTACTGGTATGCTTCTTGTGCTTGGGTTCATACTACCATCTATGTTATTAGCTACCGGATACGGTTGTAATCACACCCACCAAATAAATGCTAACTTCACATTAAAAAAACACGGGCTAGTGAACTTATCATAGAACCAATTAGATAACACCTTAGCTCCTTCTGAGAAAAAAATCAGACTCGGATTCAATTAAAAAGAACCTTAAATAACAATTAAACCCTAGCAAGCAATAAAATCCCATTTAACCATTTAAGCATCCCATTGAGATCTCTCTCGAGTCTAAGAAAACGGAGGTAACCAGCATGGATCTGGGCTGGATCGGGGTTTATAAAGCTTTGGTAATGCAAATCTCGGGGTAATATCTACAAATCTCTGAGATTTAAAGATGCATAATCAAATCCGGAAGCAAAAAACTCAAAAAGATAAAATGGATTGAGATTACCTGGAGCGACAGATGCATGTGGGTGTTCAATTGAAGCCCTGGCTTTAGATTTTGCTCCGAAAATCAGTCAAATTGGTCTGTAGCTGCACCGGCATTGCCAACGCCAGGACCTCAATTCACCTGTCCTGAGTTTAAAAACATTCATATTTACACCATTGCACAAGACGACCCTCGAGACGAAACAGTCCATTTGCGATTTTCATGTCATTGTAATTAATAATTAATTTTGGTCTCAATGGTCAATTTCCCCATTTGACCTTATGGAGTATTAAATAACAAGCTTTAACCTAAGGCTTTGTACTTATGTATGTTTGGAACAAATTGGTGCTGAGGTGGCTCATAGCATAAGTTGGAAGGAGCAAACTGGTGCTCACCTATCATTCTCAGAGATGGGGCAAGAATGAGATTTATGGTTGTAAAAGTTATTCTGATATTTTGATAAATGTATTTGATTATACTAGATTAATGTTAATTTTAGATGAATAAATATATTATTAATTAAGTTTAATTGAAATGGTAAAAAGCGAGAAATTTAAATTTAATTTACTTGAAAAATATTAATTGATATGTTTATTAAATGTTTTGTTGATATATAATATATGCTAGATTTTTTCTATTTTGAGAATGGTATTAGGATAAATCATTTTATAATTTTTATATTAGGTTAACAAAAGATTTATAGTTATTGCAATAATATATTGATTAAGAATTTAATATGTTATTTGTTAGAATAAAATTAAGTTGATGAAGATAATAATCATTTTTTCTAAACCATTATGGAAAACTAATAATTTTTTTTTTCTAAATCATTTTTTAAATGAAACATATTAGTTGTATTTGGGTTAGCTTCAAATACTTCATTATATAACAATATATTTGTTCATAGTGATAGAATTTACTAGTTATGACGCATGCATAATAGTGTGCTACAAAGTGGTTGAGTGCTTTGAGATTCATATAAAGAATCTTGAGGTTGATCGCATGGTTTGGTTTTCTATGTTGTGTTTCACTCAATATTCTTCTTGGGTTAGGAATTGTAATTGGTGTCAATGGGTTTTACTAGATAATATTTATAAAATGTGAGGAACTACTCGATTTTCCAACTAGGTTTTTCTTACAAAAAAGAAAAAGAAAAAAGAAAAGTGTGCTAACTTTAACTTATATTTAACCAAACAAACTAATATTGATGAGTTATGTGAATTAAAGAAAAATATTATATTAGATATAGTAAACCTTGATAGATATTAGAGAGCATAAATCATAAATCTTCAAAAATAATCCCTTAAACTATAGTCAACTAGGTTCTTACAAAAAAGAAAAAGAAAAAAGAAAAGTGTGCTAACTTTAACTTATACTTAACCAAACAAACTAATATTGATGAAGTTATGTGAATTAAAGAAAAATATTATCTTAGATATAGTAAACCTTGATAGATATTAGAGAGCATAAATCATAAATCTTCAAAAATAATCCCTTAAACTATAGCCAGTTAGGTTTATCTCAGTTAGTTGGGAGGAAGATTGTTATCCTCCCCACCCAGGTGCAATTCTTGTAATTGATATGATGAGCTCATAATAGGTATGTTGTTGTAGTGGATTTGAACCTTGTTATTAAATGACCTTCAGCCTTGTAGAATATCTTACCCTTGCCTACGAGATGAAGGGTGGGGTGTCATGTTACATGGAAAATAAATTCTCTTAAACTACATGATATTAACACATTCACCATGAACAACACAAGAATACAGAGAGAAGAACCTTTTTTTTTTTTTCTCAATCTGTCTACTTCTATTATTATACAAAAAGGAACAAAAAGTTACAGCAAGGCCATAGCCTTGAAAATCTTGCCAAGAGGTTGGCAATTTGCACAAATGTTCATATTCTCAGTTCTCAGTAGACCTCCATCTGTGATTTGGCTTCTTATAAGACCTGAAACATTGCTGAACATAGACAATATAACACGATGCATAAATGACACAAAGACATGCAGAGACCTGACACTAGCATAATTCAAGATACAAAACAGAGTAGTGTTCCTACTTCTGAAGCTGCCGAGAGCGGAAAACCGGACAAGGTCAATCATCATCAGTGGTATAGGGTTCCTCAACGACCCTGCATCCAAATTGTAATGAGTCATCCGAGTCGGAGTGAAGAACCACCGAGCCTGTTGGTTCTCTCTGAGCTGGCTCGCTTGGACCTGCAGAGACAGCCTGATTCGCCATAGAGGAGCTTCCTATTGCTGGACGCTGACTGTCTATTGGAGTCGCCCTCCTCTGATCTACCGGTATTTCAGGATGTGCTTCTCCCTGGCCTCTGAGATCTTCGCATTTTTCAATAGTGACGGAGACGATAAAGGTGGAATTAGCAAGAGTACAGGGGATGCGATAGCGAACCGTGGGGTGGGCCGCATGCTCACAATCATCCCTCCTACCACGCCCGCGACCTCTGCCTCTACCAGATCTGGTGACAGGGGGACTGCTTCGCCCAGGTTCCAACACATCCGTGGAAGAGTGTGTAGGAGGGGTTGACCGCTGAGAGATGGCACGTCCCCGGGAGCCACCTCGCCTGCTTAACATCCTGAGCCGTTCTTGCGGCATTGCAAGGTGCAGAGGTTTATCGAATGAGCAGAAACACGGAGGGTAGTAACCAAATTCAGATTGAAACCAAACTCCCACTAAGTCGCAGGCCCCTGGAACCCGAGCTCGGCGTTTGAATAACGCTCTTGAACCTGGAAAGGGGTCGGACTCAGACACGCTAATGGAGTAGCTCAGAGTGACACAGACCACAGTGATCCATAATGCTGCAGAAATGAGCGATGGAGCCGCGGGAATGTAGCGTATATGGTGCGCCATTGCACAGTTCACCATGAAGCGGGTGGAGGAGTTAAGAGCCTGCATTAATAACCTTGTGTGAGACCAGCTCGCTCGTCCTGCGCAGTACCCCGTGGCATGCTTGGGCAGACACCTGCCCATGTGACACACCACCTGCCTGCCCTTTATGCTTTCAAACACCCGCATCCGGGAGAGAGAAGAACCTTTAAGGTAGGGTAACACCATCAATTACTCCTCGTGGAAGGAATTATTCTACAAATCATGTTCGATACAAGACAATACAATCCAAAAAACCTATAATACAATAATATTCATGTATATTTTCTCATGAATATTGTTATTAGTTTATTCCAAATATCTTATTATTATAATTTTTCATTTTAATTACATGTTGAACCTATTCCATTTATAGCCACATTACATTCATTAGCCCATTGAGCACTTCCCTACCTACCACATAATTTCATATTATACTCTAATTGTGTACAAGTTTGGACCAGAACTAATAACATACTATGTGTACCTTCACCCCCAACCCAACACATACTTACATTAACAAAGCCTTACTAGTTATAGTTTTAGCTTATATTTAACCAAAAAAATTAACATTCTTTGAGCTAAAACATAAAATAATTTCAAATAACCCAAAGCATCAACTATTATACTCTAATTGTTGCACTTGTTGGACAAAAAATTATAACACTAACATATAGATATATTTCATTGTTAATTGGGTGTAAGTTGACTTGCTATAAGGAAATGTTGTTACCCTCTCCACATAGGTTCAAATCTCACTTCATGACATGTTTTCTCTCAGTGAGACAAATGTTGAAGAGGTATACATGATATGTTTATAATTTGTTGATTTGGCCTTATAACCTAAAGAGTCTAGAGCTTACCATGGGTACCATCCTCAGAATGAGGAGAAGTGCCTTATTTACAGGTACCATAATTAGAGTGAGGGAAAGTGCCCTATTCATTAGTAACATTCTCATAATTAAGTGAAGTACCTTGTTTACAGTTATTATCCTCAAAATCAAGTGAAGTGCCATGCTTACCTATGATATAATACCTAAAAAGAAGAAGAAAAATATAAATTTAATGTCAAAAATTATATCAAAATAATTGTGTTAGTATGATATTGAGCTCTCCCTCAATTACCTTTTATTTATGCAATTATGTATAGATAGCTAAGTATTACCTCAAGCTATGCTATTTAGATCACCAAGTAGTATTGAACATGTCAAGGGTTGGGTTATTAAAACGATTACCTCTTCAAGATAATTCTTTGGAATTTATCATCAAAATACTTGGCAAGATGAGTGAAGTAATTTCAATATTTTATAAATGAGAAACTATTTAAGCCTTTCAAAAATAGTTGAATTGTCTAAATATTAAGAGTACATGCTACTAAAGCACGTTGTGTTGTCTTCAACCACAATTAAATTGTTTGAATATCAAGAGAACATGCTACTGAAACACATCATGTTGTCATGAAAGGTGTAATTATTGAATGACTTATGAGTGCTCACTATTGAATCATTAAATTGTCTCTTACATAGCTCATGAAATATTAGGATCCAAAGACAAATATTTGGGTACCAATTTGTGAAGTCAACTAGGTGGATGAGGAGGGTGGCACTTGTAGATGCATTCAACATAGTTTGTTAAATAAAAATTATGTTAGTACAACGTTGTTGTGTATGGTACATTTTGCATAAGTTACTACTCTATGGAGGCCAATGTTAAGAGGTTCTAAATCAACTTGTTGAGCTATTGAATTTAAATGAGGGTACCTTTAAATCAAATTTGCAAGCTTTTTGTTAGAAAGTGTAGCAAGAAAGGTTCATTTGACTTTAGCCTTAGTCAAATCGAGTAATTTGATCTTCCACATCAGCAAGATGATTGGGATTGTAGTTAACTTGTGTGACATGTCTTTGTCTACTATTTTACTCAGTAAATTCGAGTTATAGGCTAGAAGTAGAGTTGTGCATGTATTGATTGCTAAGATTTAGTAATCTAGTTGAGTTATTGTTAGTTGAACTCAGTTAATTGAACTCTAGTCACTAGTTGAGTCAGTTGATTAGTTAAGATTGTTGTTAACTCATTGATCCCTTAGTTAACTAGTCAATCAGCTAAAAATCAACACAATCGTGCATGGAATTCGAATTGCCTAGTTGAGGTGGAGGAAAAGGCATGTTTGTATTTATATTTGTATAATGTTGAGTGTACAGTGCTTTTGCACTAAGCAGGTGATCAATTCCTCAAGCTATTGCGCAAGGAAATAGGGAATTTCTCCTATTTTTTAGGGGCTAATTCCTCCAAGATTGTGCAAGGAAATAGGAGGTTGGTTGAGGCTTGAATTGGCTAAGTGTTGGCCAGAGCAAGTTAAGAAGCAAGAGAATAAGATTACAGTGTAGGGTGTGCTTCAAAGTTGAAGCAAGACATTGTAATTGTTTCTCTTTTCATCTGAATTAATGCAAAGCAGCGGAGGGGTTTTTCCCAGTTAGGTTCCCCTATAAATCATTGTGTTCTTGTGGTTTTAATGGTTGCATGTCATTGCATGTGTTTCTAAATTGTGATTTCCATTCCACAGTATTGTAGAGGAAATTTGTAATCTCTTGTTTTCATTTCGAATTCATCAGCAGTAGCAAATTTCTATTATTTTCTACATGGTATCATAGTAGAAATCACACTAGAAACCAATCAATAGATCTTCTCCTTCAAATATTTCGATTTGCAAATTCAATGAAGCAGTTTTCTTCCGTGCGGGAAAATGTCTTTCAACGGATTGAGATTGGAGTATGCCTTGGAGGGAACCTCGAATTTCATAGCTTGGAAGAACATGATGGAAGTTATGCTCGATGATAATGGAGTTTTGGAGTACAACGAAACTAACATTCCAAAACCATCAGTGTCATGCCCCCAGGCCGGCGGTAGTCTTTCAACCGCTCTTGGCAAGGTGCGGCACCACCGAACACTTTCTTTTCACCAGTACTTCTGTTCGTGGACTACACCTAACCATTAGTCTGCTTAGTTTTTTTTTTGCAACCAAGTACTATTATGTTTCCTTTATACCAATGAACACCCATACACATTCATTATCATCAACAATTATAAACGAAGAACACAATTGCACAGTATAAAGGGAGGGGCAACTCCCTGAATAATGAGTATTCCTGAATACAATATATTATAATGTTTACAAAGCTTTACAAGTATACTTGGAAACACCAAGTTTCATACTTAGCCAATTTTACAACTTCGTCACACCATCGTGTGGCAACCAAGATTTCCTTGCCCAAGTCGGGCGGGCGCGCCCTCACACGAGCTGTCTTTTCGCAATTCACAACCGAACCTTGTTTTGTGCATGACGGGCGGGTGACTCCACCAAGTCACCAAGACACCCTCTTCCTTCACACCCGGCTTCACCAATGTTCCACTGTTCAACCTTCGCACAGTAGTCTCACCCAAGTCCCACCATTTACAACTTTGCACGACGGGTGGGCGCTCACCCGAGCTACCCAAGAACCCGTGCCATTTGCGGGCGCCCGACACCTTCACTCGTGCACGGCGCCTCTCGCCTTCCTTCAAGACTCGTGCTGCCTAAACGAGCTGCCCAAGACTTGGGCGCATATAACCTGCACCTTCTCTTCTTGTTGTTGCCCCTTTACCTTGCACTACTTCGTAGAAGACTTGTGAACACTTGCCTTCACCCGCGCTCCTTCCGAACAGTGGGCGCACCTACCCGGGCCTTCACCCGAGACTTGTGCGATTACCTTTGTGCGACCTTGCCCAAGGTTGGGCGCATAGAGCTATGCCTTCCCTTCCTCGCTGCGGCTACACTTTAACTTCGCACTTCCTCCTTAAGTTGCTTTTTCGAAAGATTGAGCGATTCCAAATGCTCCAACAATGTGCTCAATATATATGCATTGTAGTGTGTTGTGCCATTACCATAGGCAACCCTTGTTTCAAGCTAACTGACGCCTTTTGTATGTCTTTGCGGTTGGTCGGCTCATCAACCAACGCTCCAATTCATAACTTCCACTGTCGGCTCGTTAAGGATGAACGCCCTCACTCGTTCATCGTATAAACCATGTAACTCGCTCCTCCTCTATGCACATTTTTACTTATCACTTCACGCATTTGTTCCAAGCTCGCACTTTGCTTATGTTTTCCAACTCAGCCCTTGCCAAACGAGTTGCACCTTGTGCCGGAGGTCGCAGTAAGAACCGCAGGTCCTTACATCCTCCCCCACTTAAAATCATTGTCGTCCTCGACAATATCTTGTCCCGGCAACCAACTGTCACCAAGATCACCATACCAAGGTATACACCCCATCGGTATGTCATACACCAGAAATCATCTCAATCCATGACCATCGACCATCTCGTCGCAATCTCCACATGTTGCTCCCCATCGTGGAAGGCTGGTCCCTCCATCTCAAGCTACATGCTTCCTACAACCTCTTGTGTCGACCTCATCATGTGTCGTCCTTGTGTGAACTGCTGCCATGATACTCCAACACAATGCTAACACATCTCTATACATTGAGCTCCCTCATGTTTGAACTAGTTGGGTAGCTAATCCAACTGTCATGCTCAAACCATGAGAATGCACATCCTCATGCCACCATTAGTTGTTTCTCTGAACATCCCGTCACATCCTCAACTCGATCAAGAATCCATCTCCATACAAGTGTAAGCCATGCTCAGGTCCATGAAGTAGTCTCCATCTCATCTACAACATGTTGTCCATGATGTTTTCCATCCAACAACATCATCCATCTGCAAAACATCCATCTCCTCAAAGTGAAGAGATCATCTTCTCAAACTCCGACTCTCGATGTGCCACATCCAGGTCCATGAAGTCACCTCCATCATATCTGTATGTGCCATCCCTCAAGTCTTCCATAGAAACAAGTATACACCTGTCTCATCTATCCATGTGTTGCCCATGATCATAGATCAATCAACTTCCATGTGTCAAAAGTGGTTAAGTCTCGGCTCAACCCATGCCCAAGTGTTGTCACCAAGGCATCATCATCGTTGTAACTCCATCACTCCAAAGTGTCTCATATCGATCCTCCACATCAAGTCACTCTTCCAAGCCACACCCATACATGTACTTGAAAGTATGCACCCCATCCTGCATCAAAGTCTCTGACCTCAGCTCCTCAATGCATCAGATCCTCTAAGTCCACCATATATGAAGTCCCCAAAAGTCACAACAATCTCATGTCATCGTGAGCTCCATAAGCCATCCCAACCAACACTCTAGCAAGCATACAAGTCTCAGCCCAAAGGTCTCTGCAAGATTCCTCAGCTCTCCATGTAGTAGGAATGCTCCATAGTCTGCTCATAATTTCGTCCGAGTCCATGGCCTTGTTGTACAAGAGTGTACAACCTCTCCATCGGCTCATAAATAAAACATCTCCACGTCACATCAGCAAATCTACCTCCACAACATCCCTACCTTGGCACTCCTCATTGGATGCCCATAAGTGACACCTCTACAAGTGCTCCTGCCTAATGTCCCTGCATAGACTGCCATGCTCCATGTCTCCAACTTGATGTCCATGACTTAGTTGCCCATGTAGTCCAACCAAGTAGACCCATCACAATAATCGATCATCTTCATCCAAGTCTGCAATCTTCGGTCTAGTGAACTCGGTCACCCAACCATATCATCATCATCATGAGTCCCTTCCAGCATAGCTCCCCCACTGAAGGTTCCACCAAGACTATCTCTTGGTCTCGGCCATGAGAAGTCCACCCAAGTATCATCATACCTCAAGTGTGTGCCCTTCTCCAATATGTCCATGAGTCATGCCGTGCACTTAGCCAATTCTCCATGTGGCTAAAGCATGACCCAATTCCTCCGCAACGATCATCACGTTCCTCCCTTGTCATGGGCCTTTGTACCTTCTGCCATAAGGTCACAAACAACCCCAACAAGTCCTACAACAGTAAAAAATCCTTGCTTCTCCATACAAGGTCTCATCATAGACATCCATGGTAAGATGCTCCCTAGCATCAGCAAACTGGCTTTGCCCTTCCCTGCATACGGTCCATCTACCAAATGCTCAAGTGAAACACAAGTATCAATTGTACTTACATCATCATCACGAGATTCCTCCATGTGAGTATCCTCATCCATCCATGTCTGCAAACTGCATGATCCTAGTCCAACTTGATCAATCTCAAGTTCATCTTCCATCGTTGTCACATCTGCAACATCCTCAATCACCACGGCTTCCTCTTCCTTATCATCGCATTCTGCAGCTTCCTCCTTATGAGTCAAAGCTATGAAATGCTTCTTCTCAAGAGTTAGCCATTTCCACTTCTCTCGAATCAAGTCCTACCTTATCTTCAATTCCTTGAGTTTTGCATCAAACAAGTCCACTTCCTTTGCAAGTCGATAGGCTTCGTCCCTATTCCCGTCAGAAATCCCTTCCTTGACCAAAGCACGAAGAGCATCCTTTGCTTTGAACAAGCCTTTGCCCCATTCTGCAAATCTTTGTTCAACCTTACTTGATTCTTCAAGTAGACTCCCTTCAAATTCCTTGAAGGTTGCAAAACCCATTTCCTGCAAGATAGACATCCTTCTTGATTCTTCACCAAGTTGCCTGCAACCATGAACTAGCCCTTGTTCCACTTGTATGTGAAACCAGCTTCCTTCACCTGCAAGTACCTGCTTCCACTGTCATCAACTATCAAGTGCTTACACACTTGCTTCACCCAGCTTCCTGCAAGACTTCTCCAAGTCTTCAGACTAGCTCTGATACCACCTGTCATGCCCCCAGGCCAGCGGTAGTCTTTCAACTGCTCTTGGCGAGGTGCGGCACCATTGAACACTTTCTTTTCACCAATACTTATGTTCGTGGACTACGCCTAACCATTAGTCTACTTAGTTTGTTTTTCGCAACCAAGTATTATTATGTTTCCTTTATACCAATGAACACCCATACACATTCATTATCATTAGCAATTATAAACGAAGAACACAATTGCACAGTATAAAGGGAGGGGCAACTCCCTGAACAATGAGTCTGCCCGAATACAATATATTATAATGTCTACAAAGCTTTATAAGTATACTTGGAAACACCAAGTTTCATACTTAGCCAATTTTACAACTTCGTCACACCACCATGTGACAACCAAGATTTCCTTGCCCAAGTCGGGCAGGTGCGCCCTCACACGAGTTGCCTTTCCGCACTTCACAACCGAACCTTGTTTTGTGCATGACGGGCGGGTGACTCCACCAAGTCACCAAGACACCCTCTTCCTTTGCAACCGGCTTCACCAATGTTCCACCGTTCAACCTTTGCACGGTTGTCTCACCCGAGTCCCACCGTTTACAACTTTGCACGATGGGCGGGCGCTCACCCGAGCTACCCAAGAACCCGTGCCAACTGCGAACGCCCGACGCCTTCACCAGTGCACCTGCACCTCTCACCTTCCTTCAAGACTTGTGCTGCCTAAACGAGCTACCCAAGACTTGGGCGCATACAACCTGTGCCTTCTCTTCTTGCTGCGGCCCCTTTACCTCGCACTACTTCGTAGAAGACTTGTGAACGCTTGCCTTCACCCGCACTCCTTCTGAACAATGGGTGCTCCTACCCGCGCCTTCACCCGAGACCTGTGTGATTACCTTTGTGCGGCCTTGCCCAAGGTTGGGCGCATAGAGCTGCACCTTCCCTTCCTCGCTGTAGCTACACTTTAACTTCGCACTTCCTCCTTGAGTTGCTTTTTCGAAAGCTTGAGCGATTCCAAATGCTCCAACAATGCGCTCAATATATATGCGTTGTAGTGTGTTGTGCCATTACCACGGCCGACCCTTGTTTCAAGCTAACCGACGCCTTTCGTATGTCTTTGCGGTTGGTTGGCTCATCGACCAACGCTCCAAGTCATAACTTCCACTGTTGACTCGTTAAGGATGAACGCCCTCACTCGTTCATCATATAAACCATGTAACTCACTCCTCCTCTATGCGCATTTTTACTTATCACTTCGCGCATTTGGTCCAAGCTCGCACTTTGCTTATGTTTTCCAACTCGGCCCTTGCCAAACGAGTCGCACCTTGTGCCGGAGGTCACGGTAAGAACCGCAAGTCCTTACAATCAGTATCAGATGCACAACAATTAGCCCAGTGGAAGAAGGATACAACAAAAACCAGGAGGATCATCCTAGAGGGTGTAAGAGACCACATAGTATCAAATTTAAATGGAAATGAGACTCCATTTTCTATGTGGAAGATCCTCACTGAGTTATTCGAAAATGGTGGTGATGGAAAAAAAATGGCATTGAGGGAAAAGCTCAGAAACATCCACATGCAGAAAAATGAAACCATTCCATATTACCTCTCCAAATTCACTAAGTGTCAAGATGAGCTTGGAGGAGTTGGAGAAAATGTGTCATCTTTTGAGCTAGTGAGCCTAGCTTTGCTAGGCCTTCCAAAATCTTGGCATAGTTACCCGGACTTTGTAAATGGAAGGGATAAATTTCCAAATTGGGAGAGACTTTGGTCCGATTTGGTGCTGGAAGAAATTCAAAGGAACACTATAGATGGAGTAACATCCAAAGTTGAAGTCGAAGAGGACTTTTCTTTAGTTGGAAAATGAAAGGATGCCAAGGGAAAGAAGGCCCAAGATGAGTCAGATTCCAACCAAAACAATGGAAAGAAAAAGGACCTAAGCAAAATAAAATGTTTTCACTGCCATGAATATGGACACTATGCAACCAAGTGTCCACATAAGAAATCTAGAAAGGAGCCTATAGGAGGAGTGGGAGGAGAAGCCCTAGCATCTCAATATGAGTTAGATTTCACCCTCTTTTCTTGCATGGCAAGCACGGTAAGAGGGAGTGATTGACACCTATATTCTAGTGCCTCATACCATATGACAGGAAACAAAGAATTCCTCAACAACCTAGAGGAGAAGGATATCCAGATGCAAATAGAACTTGGAGATGATAGGAGGTACAATACTCAAGGAAATGGTACTGTCACCTTTAAGAGGGAGACGGGCTCCCATCTTCATCTGAAAAATGTTATGTATGTGCCGGGGCTAAAGAAGTATTTGATTTCTATAGATGGATTAGAGGATAGAGGCTATGATGTTATTTTCAGTAAGGGGAAAGCCTGTCTGAAACATGTAGCTATTGGTCAAGTGAAACAAATTGGAGTTAGAGTGAAAAATCTTTATAATCTAGAGGTATATTTTGACACGCATGCAGTTATACCTCTAGGAGTGAAGTGGGGCGATGTTGAGCCTTAACCCCAGAGTTGCAAATAATTGGGCAAGAACCATAGGAGAGAAATTGCAATTGTAGTATACTTTCCTCATGGATCATTACCTTGCTACAAGGGTCCACAATGTTTAGTAGCAGAATGATCAATGTCAGTTGGTGTAGTCAGGTGCTGAGGAGCATAAAGGAGTGTTGATAGAAGTGCAGGAGGCATGATGCAAAATTAACATCAGTGCAATTTTCCCGATAGACAGTTGCAGATGCGCAGGTGATTCAATATTTTGGTGGCTTCTCAATTGTAGTTGTTGCAATAGCAACTAGAATAGTGAGAGGTAGTGCTACAGTGCATTCCACAGGTGCAGGATAGGGATGGTCAAAAATCCCTTTCTTGCTAAGAGGGAGTGTCAGAAAGTGTAGCAAGAATATATCAATTTGACTTTAACCTTAGTCAAATTGAGTAATTTTATTTTCCACATCAGCACGATGGCTAGGATTGTAGTTAACTTATGTGACATGGCTTTGTCTACTATTTACTCAATAAATTCGAGTTATAGGCTAGAAGTAGATTTGTGCATGTATTGATTGCTAATAGTTAGCAATCAAGTTGAGTTATTGTTAGTTGAACTCAGTTAACTAAGCTCTAGTCACTAGTTGAGTCAGTTGAAGGTCAGTTGAGTCGTTAAGACTGTTGTTAACTCATTGATCTCTTAGTTAACTAGTAAATCAACTAAAAATAGACACAATCATGCATGGAATTGGAATTTCCTAGTTGATTTGGAGGAATTTGGCATGTTTGTATTTATATTTGTATATTGTTGAGCGTATATTTCTTTTGAACTAAGTAGGTGATCAATTCCTTAAGCTATTGTGCAAGGAAATAAGGAATTCTCCTATTTTTTAGGGGTTAATTCCTCCAGGATTTTGCAAGGAAATAGGAGGTTGGTTGAGGCTTGAATTGGCTAAGTGTTGGCCAGAGCAAGTCAAAAAGCAAGAGAACAAGATTACAGTGTAGGGTGTGCTTCAAATTTGAAGCAAGACATTGTAATCGTTTATCTTGTTAAAAAATGTAGCAAGAAAGGCTCAATTTTACTTTAGCCTTAGTCAAATTGAGTAAATCGAATTTCCACATCAACAAGACAACTTGGAGGCAGTTAACTAGTGTGACATGGCTCTTGTCACTCAATTAGCTCGGTAAATTCAATTTAGAGGCTTGGAGTTCATCTATGCATGTGTTGGTTGCTAAATTTTAGTAATATAGTTGAGTTATTTTTAGTTGTATTCATTAATTGACCTTTAACTACTTATAGAGCCAGTTGAAGGTTAGCTATGCACTGGGACAACATTATGACTCGGAGATTTGTTAGTTAATTGATCAATCAACCCAAAATATCTCATGCATGCATGGAATTCGAATTGTTAAGTTGAAGTGGAGGAGATAAGACCAGTGTAACATGAGTTGTATACTAGTTGAGTGTACGTTGTTGCATGAAGTCAGGAGATCAAATCATTGGCAATTGCACAAGGAAATAAGGACCTCCCTATTGTTTAGGAGCTTGAATTTTCTCATATTTTCACAAGGAAAAAGGAGGTTGGAGGAGCAGATAATTGGCTAAGTGTTGGCCAAAGTTTCTCATTCAGTAGAGAGAGCAATTATTATTTTGCAGGTTGTGCTCAAAGTTGGAGCAAGTAATTGTAATAGTTTCTCTACTCAGCTGATTAATGTAAAGAGGCTTGAGGGGTTTTTCCCAGTTGGGTTTCCCTAGAAATCATTGTGTACTTGTGGTTTTACGTGTTGAAATTCTATGCATGTTGTTCTAAATTGTGATTTCTATTCCGCGGATCAGTAGAGTAGAATTATGTCTCTTGTTTTTCAGTTTGAAATCTTGAGCAGTTGCAATTTCTATCAAATTTCTAGATGCTATCAAAGCCTTAAAATCAACTTAGAACCAATATTTCGAACTTGTCCCTCGGAAATTTTGAATTTTCAACTTCAATGTAGCAACTTTTCTTCAGGATCGGGAGAATGTCTTTCAACGGGCTGAGATTGGTGTATGCCTTGGAGGGTACCTCGAATTTCATAACCTGGAAGGACCAAGTAGAAGCAATTCTATATTATAATGGTTTATTAGAATATGTTAAAATTGACTTTGAAAAACCCCAACAGTCTGATGAACAACAATTAGCCCAATGGAAGAAGGATGTTGCAAAGGCCAGAAGAATTCTTCTGGAAGGTGTGAGAGACCATGTGGTCTCAAATCTCCATGAAAAAGAGACACCATTTTCTATGTGGAAGACACTAACTGAGTTATTCAAATATAGTAGAAACCGCAAAAAATTGGCCCTGAAAAACAAATTTCAAAACATTAGGATGCAAAAGAATGATATTATTCCACAATATCTCTCTAGGTTCACACAGATTCGAGATGAGCTTGGAGGGGTTGGGGTGAATGTTGCAGAAGATGACCTGGTGAGCTTAGATCTTCTAGGCCTTCCAAAATCCAGGCACAACTACCAGGACTTTGTGAATGGAAGGGAAAAATTACCGAATTGGGAAAGGTTGTGGTCTGATTTGGTTAAAGAAGAGTTCAGGAGAAATACCAAAGATGGAACATAATCTAGAGCAGATGATGAAGAAAAATTCGCATTGGTTGGAAAGGGGAAGGATGGAAAAGGAAAGAAGACCCAAAGCAAGCCTAAATCCATCCAAAATAATGGAAAGAAGAAAGACTTGATCCTTGGTTGGAACAAACGCTCTAGAGCCCTGGAAGGCTTGGGTAGAGACCAATATGGTGATGGTTTTTTTATTTCCGATCGTGAGGTGGAATCATTGTTTGATGGGTTGAGGTGGTTTGGCCTTTGGAAGCCCTGGATGGTTTTAATTGATGTTTTTTATGATATCCCACATTCATGCTTGGAATATGGCATGGGGGTGATTGGTTGAAGAGAGATTTGGCTCAGCCAAGTCTATGGTCAGGTGGTTCATGGAAGTCTCGAACCTGGTTGGCCTTTACATCATTAATATGAGGTTATTTCTCTTTGTTATTTCATGTGTAAATGTACTGGTTTATATGTGGATTCTATGGATGAGGTATCCTTGATATTTCTATTGTTATTATGTTGGTTATAAGCATGTATTATGACAGTGATGATGTATGGCTCTCCTCATGTTTAAATTTGAAAATGAATGAACAGTGTATCTATGACCTAATAGATGATAATGCAACTAATGATATAGGGGAACAATGCTTCTTAGCAATTCTCAAATAAGTATGAGACCCCTAAGCTCAGAGATGTTGTTTAAACTTGTAGATTACATATTTGTGACATGTTTGACGAAGTGCCTGTAATGGCTAGTAGGGGTCTAGTCTAGTCCCTGTCAATTTTTTTACAAATGTATCATTGTTTTGTTGTGTAAATTCATTTTTGAGTCTTTCATTGAGTTCTAGGCAGTGACTTGGGCTCTGGGCCTGAAAAAGTGGTACAAATCCCAAAGTTGTAGGCACAGGTTTGAGGAGAAAAGTCCCTAGATGCATGCATACGCATGTCATGGGAGAATCTAGAGCTTCTAGGACACATGCTTATCCATATCAAGGGAGCATCTAGGGGTTTAATGGTCTAAAAACTCAGTGGGACCCAAGGGATGGTACCTAAGTGGTTGGGATGGCTTCTGGGAATTCTGTAGCTTATGTGGAAGGTTTGTATGGTGTGTTTCCATTGATTCCACTTCCTTAATTGACACATAGGGAACCAAATAATATCATAGTAACTTCTCGTCACATGTTTACCCCAATTGGTTGGTTACTTGGGTATATGTGGGAGGAGGGTGTTACAAAGTGGTATTATAGCATGGTTCACCCCTCATACTGGATGGGATGTGTGTTGGTCATGCATTCATGTCGGTTTCATGTGTGTTTCTTGTGTTGTAAGGTCATGTGCTTGTTGCATTTGTATGGTATGGGTTATGGTTGCAGTGAGGTCGCCATGGGAAGTTGATGGTGTTGTTGTGGAGTGCGTTGTCATGAGAATATGGTGATTATGAATTGCTTATGCACGTTAGTATTTGCATGTGGTCAAGTATACAATGATGTGGTGGTCGTTGTCATGCATGAGGTCATGGTATATGCAGTTGATATGGTCATGCATTGATGACTGGACTCTAGCTAGAATGATGGTTATATGCTTATATGCTTATGTGTTATATTTCTATATGTTGTCATGATTATGTTATACATGTATTATGATGATTTGTTGATCTTGTAGACCAGGTATCCTCTCCAGGTTATGCTAAGGTACGTTGGTTTATTGTGATTTGGTTTAGCTGACATGATATACCCTGCAAGAAGAATATCGAAGATGACTAGCAAGATGGTAGGCTATAGTTCCCAAGAATCTCCCTATGGATCATATGAGTAGCGTGATGTCGGGAATTCTTCTGATTTGGTAGACACATTGAGAAGCTTAAAGGTAGAAATAAGGAGTTTTAAGGCAGACAATGATATAATCATACAAGCACTGGAGAAACAAGCAGAGGCAAATGCAGTGATACTTCAGAGTTTGTCAGAACTACAACGGAATAGACCCCTTCGGATCAGCCATGGGAAGGTGGACAAAACTAATGGGGCATATGGAAACAGGTCTCATGGTGAGTACAGTTCGGATAGAGATGACACGATTAGAGATGGAAGATTGTTAGATACTATGGATAGGAAAGGTGATAGACACATGTACTACTCTAGTTTTGGTTCTGACAGGCATGATGATCGACATCGTTATCACCCTTACAGGAGGAGTGACAGGGGATATTTTTCGGATGATTTTAAGAAAGCAAAGCCACCACATTTGATGGGGAGATGAAGAAATCACAGGATGCAAAGGCATGGTTGCTTAGCATGAGGAAGTTCTTTGGGTTGCATGATTATGTAGAGAACATGAAAGCCATAATAGCTACATTCAATCTCAAAGGTAAAGTAGATATTTGGTGGGAAGATATGAAGAATGTCAGAGGTATTCATGAGGAGGATTTGACTTGGAATGAGTTCGAGAGACTATTCAAGAAGAAGTACCTAACAGAGAGATACTTTGATGACAGGGAAAAATAATTCTATGAGCTAAAGATGGGATCGATGACAGATGATGAGTACACTAGCAGGTTCTTGGAGATAATAAGGTATGTGACTTACCTTAAGGAGGAGAATGCCAAGATTCAGAGATTCACTAGTGGGTCACCGATTACATTCAAAGACAGGATTGAGTTCGATGAGCCTAGATCATTGGAGGAGGCCATCTGAAAGCTAAAGCATTTCTATGAGCAATCAAAGCACAGATATGAGACTAAGCCAGACTGGAAAGGTAATGCAAGGAACAAAGGAAAATGGGACAAGAAATGAGCAAGACATCAGGGTACATGTAATAAAGAGAATGCAACGTCGTTTAAGAATTTCAATGCATCTGACAAAGGACAGGGACTTCAATCTGAGGAGCAGAATAACGAGTTCGTGTGGTGTTGTACTTATGGAGGAGAGCATCGTAGGAGAGATTGTCCACAGTATCAAAGTGGTAGACCGTAGATCTATAGTGCTCAAGAGGCACAGATAGTGGGAGATGTTGGGAAGAGTATTCCTAGGATATATGAAATGCTGGATAATAGACAGGCATATCATCATGCGTCTATTATTGATATGGATGGTAAGGTTTGTGATCAAGTTATTTCTATTTTGACTGACCCTGGATCTAATTATAGTTATGTTAATCCTGACCTGGTGGATAAGTGTGATTTGAATAAAGAAGTGCATGCAGAGTCTTGGTTAGCGCAGTTGGCTACAGGTACCAAGAAGAGAGTTCATCATTGGGTAAGAGCTTGTACATTTGATTTGAATAATATGCCTACCTCAACACATTATAATGTATTTCCATTTTGATCATACAATATGTTGTTGGGCATGGATTGGTTGTACTTTCATAGAACCAAGGTGGATTTTTATGACATAGCCATTAAGTGCTTGGATGAAAATGGAGAACAAAGAGTCTTGCGGGGTAAGAAGAGAGAAACATTTGTTATAATTGTGACAACTATACAGGCCAAGTGTAGTCGCAGGAAAGGGTGTGTGTTACTTGCAGTACACATTTCTAGTGACAAAGGTAAGGAAGTTGAGGATTCAGATGTTTTGAGCAGGTACCCAATTCTATAACAGTTTCGAGATGTATTTCCTGCAAATATTTTAGAGTTTCCACCTCACAGGGAAGTAGACTTTTCTATTGAGTTGGTGCTAGGGGCAACTCCAACATCAAAGGCACCTTACAGGATGAGTACACTTTAGTTGGTAGAGTTGAAGCTACAGTTGAAGGAAATGCTAGACAAGGCACACATTAGGCCAAGTGTATCGCCATGGGGTGTACCAGTGTTGTTTGTGAAGAATAAGGGTGGTACTATTAGGCTATGCATTGATTATACGTAGTTAATAAAGTGACCATCAAGAATATGTATTCGTTACCGAGGATTGATGACTTGTTCGATCAGTTGAAGGGAGCAACAGTTTTCTCAAAGATTGATCTAAGATCTGGATATCATCAGGTACACATTAAAGAAGAGGACATCTACAAGACAACTTTTTGGACCAGGTATGGGCATTATGAGTTTGTTGTAGTTCCATTTGGTTTAACTAATGCTCCAACTACCTTTATGTGCTTGATGAATAGTGTGTTGCATCTGTATTTGGACAAGTTTGTTATTGTGTTCATTGATGATATATTGGTATATTCAAAAAATGAAGAAGAACATGCCAAGAATTTAGCAACAGTGTTGAGATTGTTGAGAGAGCATCAGTTGTATGCTAAGCTCAACAAGTGCAGTTTCTTTCAGATTGAGGTACACTACTTGGGACATGTGGTTTCCAAGGATGGCATAGTAGTGGACCCAGAAAAGGTAAGAGCTATCATGGAGTGGGCAGCTCCTAGGAATGTGGATGAGGTGAGATATTTCATGGGGTTAGCAAGTTATTACAGGAGGTTCATCAGGAACTTCTTGCAGATTTCTTATCCTATCACATCATTGTAGAGGAAAGGTAATAAGTTTGAATGGACAAAGGAGTGTGCAGTTAGATTTGAGTAGCTTAAGCAGTTGTTGACACATGCACCAGTGTTAAAGATTGCAGATCTGGACAAAGAGTTTGTAGTATGTACAGATGCTTGTAAGAGAGGACTTGGTGGAGTCCTTATGCAAGATGGATAGGTGGTATGCTATGAGTCACGGAAACTGAATGAGCACGAGCATAACTACCTAACACATGATCTTGAGTTGACAATGATCGTACATCAATATAAGGTGTGGAGGCACTATCTTCTTGGAAGGAGGTTTGTATTGATGAGTGATCACAATGGTTTGCGATCTCTATTTGACCAACCGAATTTGAATGGCAAGCAGGCTCGGTGGTTGGCCACGATCAGTGAGTTTGATTTTGAGATTAAGTATATCAAAGGTAAAGAGAACAGGGTGGCAGATGCTCTTAACAGGCGGATACAGGTAAATCACATAGCAACTATGAGCTCCTATGGGACAAATTTATAGGATAGGATCTTGCAAGCAGGTCAACAAGATGACAAGTATATGGAGATTGTGCATAGGTTGTAGCAGAGTACATATACATGTATAATTAGTGGTATGGGTACAGGTGCAGGTACATATGTAGGTGCACAGGATGTGGACTATTGTCTCACGACAGACGGATTGGTTAGATTTAGGGACAGGATATATGTGTCAGATAGTAGTGAGCTCAAGAAGGTGATCTTAAGGGAGTTTCATGTGAAACCATATTCAGGTCACCTAAATTATTAGAAGATGTTGACAATAGTGAAGAAATTCTATTATTGGCCAAATTTGAAGAGGAACATAGCAGAGTTTGTGGCTATGTGCTTAGATTGTCAGCAAGTGAAGGCAGAGTGTAAGCATCCAAGTGGACTGCTACAACCGATTCCACTTCCAGAGTGGAAATGGGAGGTCATTTCCATGGACTTTATCATATGTTTTTCGAGGATAGTGAGACAACATTTTTCCATCATGATAGTGGTGGACAAGTTGACAGAGGTAGCGCATTTCATTCTAGTGAAGTCTACATTCTCATTAAGTGATGTAGCACAAGTCTTCATTAGGGATGTGGTAGATAACATGGAGTTCTGAAGAATATTGTGTCAAACAGGGATGCAAAGTTCACTTCCAAGTTTTGGAAGGAGTTATTTGCAGTTTTGGGCACATAGTTGGCCTTCAGTACAACTTATCATCTGCAAACATATGGACAGACAGAGGAGGTCAACAGGATATTGGAGGATATGTTGAGGATGTATGTGATGCATTAGCAATGAAAGTGGGAAGAGTATCTTCCATTGGTAGAGTTTGCTTACAACAACGGGTACCAGGAATCTTTGAGGATGAGTCCATTTAAGACATTGTATGGGCAGAGTTGTAATACTCCCATCAATTGGAGTGATCTAGTTAACAGGGTGTTGATTGGACCAGACATGTTGGCAAACATGGAGTAGGAGATGAAGGTAATCAAGAAGAATTTGAAAGTAGCACAAGATATGCAGAATACTTATGCAAATCGAAATAGGCTGTTCAAGGAGTTTTAGGTTAGGGAACTGGTGTACTTGTGCATCAAACCGAAGAAGAACTCCTTGTGGATTGGATCATGTGCCAAGATGGCACCCTGATTTTGTGGACCTTTCAGGATTATTGAGAGGATTGGGCTAGTAGCCTATCGACTTGCACTGTCTCCAACAGTGAAAATCCATGATATTTTCCATGTGTCATTGCTTAAGAAGTATGTTAAAGATGTTGATCATGTGACTAACTAGTTTATATTGCAGGTGGATCCAGAAGGCGAATTCCAGCCAGAACCATAGTGTATTTTGCAGAGAAAGGTGTTCATGCTTCAAAACTGAGCAATCGAGCAGGTTAAAGTGGAATGGAAGCACTTTGGGCCCAATGAAGTTACATGGGAGATGGTAGATTAGATGCAGGCTACGTATCCTTCCTTATTTGCTAGTTGAGCAGATGTTTTGGTATATGTCTTATGTACATGTTTGAGTGATGTTTGGTATATGTAAATAAGTATATGGATGTAAATATTGCCATGAGCTATGTTATAAATCTCCAATAAGTGATATGGGTATCATGTCATTATGATGTCATAATTTTTATGTTGTCATGTTGGTTTGCTTCTGAGCAAGGTGATTATTCTAAATACTACAATGAGCTAAGTTATAAAGCTCTATGGGAAATATGTTTTGCTTACGGTAGCCTTGTTGGTTGTAGGTTTTGTTGAACACCAGGGGCGGTGTTCCCCCAAGGGGGAGGGTTCTATAACAGCCTTGATGAAAATTTCATGTAATAAAAGTTAATGAAGGAAAAATAATAACCACGGTTGATGGGACACTTATTCCAAGCTGAATGTTGGGCAAAAGCATAGTGATGGGGATCATTGGTGATTAATTAATGGCTAAGGAAATTGGCTAAGGCAATTGCAAAGGCTTTAGAAAGGAAAAATGATATTTTGGCACATTTATTTATGAAAATAATTGAAATTAGGAGAAAAGGGAGGTGAAAGGTCATAGGTTGCATGTGAGGAGGAAAATGAAGGAAAATAATGGAAAATGAAGAAAATAGAGGCCTCATTAATAAAAAGGATTCTGAGGATCAGTTCATAGACTTTTGTTAGTTTAGTTTTGGAACTCTCTCTCTATTCTCTCTCTCTCATACTCAGACATTTAGAGTTTTCTTCAAGAACTCCTTCTTGCGTGGCAAAATTAGATTTTTTTGGCTTTAGGAAAATACCGAACTTTCTACACTTTAAGAAAACTTGTCTAAGATGATTTAAATGATCAATATCAAATTTGGAGTAGACTGTAATATCATCCAAGTATATCACTACAAGCCTGAGTTTTTCTTATGAAAACGCTATGTCCATGGCCCTTTGAAATGTAGCTCAAACATTCATCAACCCATAAGGCATCTTGGCATACTTGAATGCACCCCAAGGTGTAATGAAGGTTTTATTCTCTTGATCTTGTGGATGAACTAGAATCTAATTGTACCCAGAAAAACCATCCAACATGGAAATTATTTCAACTCCTACAACATTTTATAGTGTGTGACCCATCTTGTGTAGAGGGTAATTATCTTTCAAAGAGACTCTATTCAAGTTCCTAAAGTCCACACACAACCTAATTTCTCCATTATTCATCCTCACTGGAACTAGATTGGCTACCCACCTAGAAAATATCAAGGCAATGATGATTTTTGCAGCAAGTAACTTTTTCACCTCTTTTTCTATTTAAGGAAAAGACAATGGATTTATCATTCTGAGCTTCTATATGAAAGTAATTTCATTTTCTTGGATTGGAATGGTATGATGGATAATGCTTTTATCATACACTCTCAATTCCTCATACTTCCAAGCAAAAAGTTTTGTAAACTCTTTCAATAACTCAACATACTTATATTTTTCCTTTGCAGTCAATGATTTGGACAACTTGACCAATTTAGGCTCTTTTTCAGTCCCTACATTGCAATCCTCCAGCTCACTGTCATTAGGAGTGACCTTTGGTTTCACTGCAACATCATTATTGTCAAACAATATTTCCAAATGAACTAAGCCTCTAGGAATGAAACTGTTCTTGAGTTGTATTATCTTCTAGTTTCCTATGGAATTCAATAACTCTGTTGAACGAGGGCCCAAATCTGGTTTCTCTTCGTCATCTTCGTCAATTAGTGTAGTGGAAAATTCATTAGTCATTTCAAGAAATATTATGATTTGTTCATCATCTTCAAAAACTTTCTACTATTTAATATTATTTGGAATTGGTGGCTTGTGTTTAACTTCAATCCGATACTTCTTGTTTGGATACACAAGAATTTTTAAAACACTAGTTGATGTGGGCAAAAAATCAACTATATAATTATGATCTCTTGTTATAACTGAAATATTATTTCTGAGAAAAATTACCAAACAAATCCCAAACTTCATTCCTGAAATCCCTCATCCTTGGGTGCTTGATATGATAGACTCCTTTAACTTGATTTATAACTAATTTTGAACCCCTCAAAACACAAATTATTTGGGCCCTATGTTGTCTTAGTATATTCAACTCAATAATTAAGGCTTCATATTCCGCAACAATATTTGTAACTTAAAAATACAATTTAAAATAACACAATTGACTTTCATTCTAAAGTGAAACTATCTAAATATCTGCCCTTGACCCTTATTTACATGTAAGTCCATCGAAATGCATATTCCACATTTCATTGTCATCAGATGCTTGCTCCTTTTGTTTTTGAATCGGATCATTATCATGATGTTTCTCGTCTTCTTCAAAATAGAAATCATTATACAAAATTGAAGAAGCCACATTTGTATCTACAACGTAGATAAGATTATTATCAGGTTTAGATTGGATATTAACCATATATGCTAGTTGAACCTCTTTGTACATCCTCCTATTCTCACCAAATACCAGAATAGAAACATAAAATATATCCATCTGCAAAGTTCCTCCCAACTTTGATGGCCATGATCTTGATAGTGATATCCCAAATCTAGGTGGAATGTCAGAAAATACCACATCCATCATAATTCTCTTTGTTGGAATTTGAGACAAATTCACAACAAGATCCTTAATCAACCCTAAGCATTTAACTTTCCTTGATTCGAAAGAAAACAAATCCTTGTATGGCCTAGTAATGTTAAGTCCCAAATTGTCCATGACAGATTTTGGAATCAGATTGTGTGATACTCCCAAATCTAACATAACATTATGCAAAATCAAATCATGAATATTGAAACTGATATAAAAAGGGGAAACTTCTTCATCAACATCACTCACATGAGGGCCAAAAAGGAAGGTGGGAGAGTCATCCTAAATGTTAAGAGTGTCTTGAAGATTAATATTAGGTAGTTGATCTCCTCCTAGCTCAAAAAATGGAATAGAAATTTTAATATTGCCAATTTCGTTCTCAAGACTAAATGAGGCTGATAATTTTCCAATTCTCATATATTCACATCCTTCTTAGCTTCAAAAACCTTCTTCGAAGTGTCTTTCTTTGGATCTGGTTGTTTTTTTGGACTAGTCGAAGGCTTATTTTCTACAAGATTATTTGGCTTGATCACAAGATTTTTGTTCCTAAGGTTGTATTGTTTCTGGAAATCAACAACTGCATTTTGATATCCCTGATGTACTAATGGGATTCTACCATTAACAGATCATCATCTCTCTCATTTGAGAACATAGTGGATCTATCATGTTCTTCTTTGGTCAAATACACCTTATTTTCATCATGGTCTAGGCAATGAATCTGCTCCTTAGGCTCATCTATAAATTCTTCAATGGAAAAAATTTCAATAAAAGGAGATCTAATTTTTTGTTGATCGTTGTAATTTATTTGATCTCTTTGTCAAATCTGTGGAACTAGTGACCTTCTAAAATTCGGTTTTCTGATTTGTGCTTCTTGTTGGTTTCCAAAAGGAGGTAGATCGTCTAAAGCCAACTTATCAACAAGCCTCTCCATTGTCTTTAATAACATATCAAATTTGGGATCTTATTGTTAGAAGTCGAGGGTTGATTTTCTTCCTTGGCTTTCCTTTTATCAATTTCAAACTTAGTCCTGATCTTTCTTGATGCCATGTAGTTCAGTTTTGCTTCCACATTGTCATTTTGCATATTGTTTAGTGTAGCAGATCTTCTTTCCATCACTAGAAATTTGAAATCACTAACAAAGCCATTGACATATGCAAGCTTAGAAACAACAAGGGAAGGCTTAACATCAATAGGGATTGTATTGTACACTCACGTGAATATGGTTGAAATTTCCTGAACTATTTTAGCACTATTTTTTTTTTAGATTTGGGAATTGATTTAAGCATTGCAAAGGATTTTTATTATCTTCCCATTTTTTGAGAAAAGTTTCTTCAAACTGCAAAAAAATGCAATGCTATAAGAAGTAAGAGCGCTGAATAATTTCTTAGCCTCTCCAGTAAGGCTTTGCACAAAGAGTCTCATATTAACACCCTCACGATCCACCTCCTCTAAATCCATCCAATCATTAAATCCATTCAAGTGTTGCTGGGCAAAAATGTCTCCTTCTCCATTATAGGTCATAATATGCTAAGAGTAACTTTGGGGAAGATCATGAAGTAGATGAAGAGTGAGATGTGCATATCTAGCAGTCTTGATTCTTGGAGGGGCGAAACCTAAAATGGGAACTGCTGAAGAAACATGAATCAAGGGTGTTGATAGGGGAGTTGTTAAACTCTAAGTAAAAATAGGGGGAATGGGACTTTTATTGTCTCTGATAAGTGATTTCTATTATTGATAGGAAGAACTTGAAATACAAGGCTTAAATAGTTATTTGTCAAAAACAGTCTTTGTAATGGCTTCTGCCACATTTACCCAAGTTCACCGTCTTTCTAGGGTAAACATGAGACGAAGAGTTACTATGACATGACTCGACCTCCAAGATCCAATTATGGAAGTGGGGCTGACAAACCAACAACTCACAACATCCCTGAGGGCTACAAGACACTTAAGGGCCAAGGGACCACCCTAAGTGACCATTCCCTAAGTTGGAACTACCTTTTCATAAGTTTAACCCCCAACCAAATACATGACAAGGCTTGGGTGAGCTTATAGGCCTCCAACCACATTCACAACACTGCCACCATGCTGTTATGACCCAACTTGCCTAGTTCAGAGGGTGTCATCCTAAGATCCGAGACACTTTGCTAGGCTAGCCTCTAGATTGTTAAATTTTCTAATTGTTCAATGTTGTATCAACTACTTTAGCCCAAATTTATCTTTTCATTAACATTGCATCCAATTATTAGTAGTATAATCAATCATAAACGTAGATGAAGAAAGAACAATATATGCAATGATAGAGAAGACAACATCACAACCATAAGAGACAACATATTGGTCTAAGACCAAGGAAAAACCCCATAAGGGGGAAACCCTTTCAAATCTTCTTCTTTAGTATATCATCATAGAAATATTTCAGTAGTTAGTACAATGAGCCCAATACATATGATTTACAGCGTAAAACAATAAATCAGATCTACATATTTGTTATAACAGCAAAGAAACCCAAATCTACCAAATCACTGAAGTTGATTGAAACCAAGATGTCAAAACCCTAGATCTGAAGTGGGTTGCCCTCATCAACATTGTCTATGGGCGACTAAAACTTCAACGTTGCTCTCATGAATACAGTATGCGAGCGATTGTGACTGTAGAGTTTCTCCTAGGAGGTCTCTATGCATGCAACTCTAGCACTAAACTGCAAAGACCCAAATTCGCTCCCTTGTCGAGTTGTGAGAGTGACCAAAAAGCTAAAGTCACACCATGGCCATGTTGTGTGAGCGACTTGTATGACAGGGTTGCTCCCAGAGCTACCTGGTGCGAGCGACCAGGGACCAGATCCTTCCGATTTGCCTCTGAACCCAGAGTCACTCTCACTAAACTGTCTCTGAGTGACCAGAGATCCAAATTTTCTCTCTTGCCTACCCTATGCCTACGACCGAGGATGGAAAAATTTTGTTTTGTGCCAGCGACCGAGATCCAGAAAACCCTAACCCAGAGAGAACCTTCCGCTTGTACTTTTGAACCCAATGCGAACTTCTACCGATGAACCTGTGCGAGCCAAAAAGAGAAGAATAGAAACATGCATTGATCAAGTGTGTTCAAATGAGCTTGAGGTCGCTTCCTTTTATAGGCTTCCTTGAGGGTTTACTTGGAGTTGAGGTTTACCCAAGCAGTTACCCAAGTGGTTAGGCCCAACCCATTCCATAATGAATGAATGAATAAAATAATTCAAAACTTAACTTCCACTTAACCAAATCGAGTGATCTTTAGGTCGATTTTGGTCCTCTCAAAAAGGGGAATTCAATGCAACCATAATCTTGGTCATCTGAGTTGTCCAATGTGGAATTTGACCCTAGTTGGAATTCCTAATACATAATAGAAATTTTTCCAAACACATGGAAAACATAGAAGCTACAAGTCATGAATGCATATCTCATCAGAATAGTCTGAGATTCATATGAGAGTGACCAAGAAGGCTCTATGCCATCTCCACATAGCTAAAACAACATTTATTAGTCTATACATTCATCAACCAATCAAATATTCATCAAAAATGTCAAGATCCATAGATAATACACATCATATAACCAAAAAATAACCGACATAGAGACCATGGAAGCTCAACCATAATATCACCAATATAATCACTACAAGTATTCATGAATCACAGTAGAAGAGTAACTCTTATTAATATATGAAAATACCAACCAAGTCAAGGACTTCCACATACCACCTGACCATATATTGGGCTGAACCAAATCTCTCTTTCAACCAATCACCCCCGTGCCATTTTCCAAGCATGAATGTGGGATCTCATGGAATAACCAAAACAAAACCAAACCAAGGATTCCAGAGGCCAAACCACCTCAACCCTCATTAACAGTGATTCCACCTCCATGGTCGGACATCAGTAACACCAACCATATCGGTCTCTACCAAAGTTGTCCATGGCTCCAGGAACTAGTAAATCAACCCATAGCCTTCCAGGACTCCAAATCATTTGTCCAACCCAGCTCTAGGGACTAGTATCTCAACCCACCAAGGGCTATAGAGTGTTTGTCCCAACCTATGCTCCAAGACTAGTAACTCAACCCAAGTTGTTTCAAGGATTCTAGAGCGATTTTTTCCAACATGTTGTAACTCGTTTAAATTGGCCTGTGTTGTATATATCTTACCTTATTTAAAAATAAATAAAAAATAAAAAATTTCAAATACTCAAGTACAAAAAGGAAAAGAGGTGAAAAATAGTTTTAGTTTTGATCATATTGAAATGATTTAGCTTTTATTAAAGTATTTTATTAAGGACTAATCATTGGCACCGAGAACTTGTCATAAGTAACTTCATACAGCGAAGGTGGGACTGTGTGCCGAAAACTGCAAGGTTAAAAAACAAAAAAGTTGAATATCATAGATGGATTATAGTGATTGGGCCTGCACGATGGTGTAAACCCGACACCATAAATTGATCGATAGTTATCGCAAGGGGTGCCTCCGCAAAGACTTGGAGTTGGATGTGTTGACTGTTAGGAAACCAACTCACAAAAAGATAGAAAAGAGAGATAAATGCCTTAGAATTCAGCCTCTTCAAGGGGCAACCTCCTTTACATTACACAAATGAACAATTCTTGGATGATACAAATGACAAGACCTCCTTTCTATATATAGGAGTCAAAGGGGTCATAATATAATCAGAGTCGACATAACAATAATAATGTAAGGGCACAATAATAACAATAGTGGGCTTATATGGGGCACAATAATAACAATATGGGGACTACATGGGCACAACAATATAATAAGGGGGTTGTAATAATAAAAATAAAGGGTTACACTAGTAGTATAAGGACCTAACATGCCCCTCTCCTTCAAAAAGTGTTGTCCTCAACGCTTGAGTAGTTCTTGATGCTTCTATATAAATTCTTGTCCTCCCATGTGGAATCTTCAGCGGGTAAGTTCTTCCACTTGATGAGATACTCTGAAATTGATCTATTTCGTAGCTTTCAATTTCTCGGTTCTGTGACTACTTCAGGTTCCAATATGATTTTTACTTCCTTGTCAAGTTCTTGCAATACTATTTGAATTGGGATCTTCTACAACTTTTGAATGAGTTCCCACTCCTTTGGGCATATGGATATATGTAAGACCTAATGTTTAGAGGAACACTTCGTGGAATCAAATGAATAGCATGATCATGATCACGAATAGGTGGGAGGCCTTTGGGAGTCTCAAATACCTTGGAATGATTGTCCAAAACGTTTTGTAGATCTAGAGAAATACATGATTTCGATGTGGGATCCTCTAGTGAACATAATTGTGCAATTACACCCCGTTGTTCTTTATTTAGAGTCTTTTTCATGTTGCTACAGTTGATTATCTTTCCAGGTTTTCCTTCGATACCCCTCAATTTGACTTCCTTTCCTTCCCAACAAAATATCAAGAAAAGTTCTTGAAAATTAAAAGCTATCGTACCCAAAGATTGTAGCCATTGGACTCCTAGTAAAACATCAGCACCACCCATTGGAATGGAAAGCATTGGGCTATTCAATACATATTCTCCCATGGATAGCTTGATATTATGGCACTTTCCAGAGCAATTTATGGTTCCTCCACTTGCAACCATCACTTGACACTCCAGTGCTAGATATAGGAAGCAATTCAATTCCTTGGCTATCTTACAATCAATAAAATTATGGGTACTTCTCGAATCAATCAACGCTCTTACCTTTTTCTTCTTGATATGTCCTTCTATCTTGATAGTTCGAGGAGTGGTAATTTCTTCCAATGCATTACAAGATATGGTCAGATTGATTTCTTGAGACTCGATGTGATATTTCAATTCTTGAACATTTTTCTTCTTCATATGTCCTTCTATATTGATAGTTTTAGGAGTGGTAATTCCGTCCAATGCATTACAAGATATGGTCGGATTCATTTCTTCTTTCTCGATGTGATATTTCATTTCTTGAACCATTTTCTTCTTGATATGTCCTTCTATCTTGAGAGTTTTAGGAGTGGTAATTCTTTCCAATGCTTTACAAGATATGGTCGGATTCATTTATTCTTTCTCTGGGGTTGGTTCTTGGTGTATATACTCTTCTTTTGACGTTTCTTGATCCTTGTCTTCCTCCTCTCCACAATCAATGTAAAATAATTTCTTCTCAGCACACTTATGACCTTTAATGTATTTTTTATCGCAATTGTAACAAAGCCCTTTTTCTCTTTTTTCTTCCAATTGTTGTGGTGTAACCCTTGTAGGTTGTGGAAGGCTAGGAGAAACAACACTTCCATATTTATAGTTGTGAGGGGTAGACTTCCTTGTTGCCATAATTTTACTTTCCACTTTGTAACAAAGCCCTTTTTCTCTTTTTTCTTCCAATTTTTGTGGTGTTTCTCTAAAGAAAGTGTTGCTCTTTGTATCCTCATAATGTGCTATCATTTCCTCCATGAAAATTGACCATGTAACAAGTTGTTTACGAGAAAAAATCCCTTTATACCATAAAAATTGACGCGGTTCTAAATATGAAGATGCAATACATACCTTTTGTAACAATGGTACACCATGTAGATCAAAATATTGCTCCATCTGTAGTATCCAATTTACTGGATCCTTTCCATCAAACTTCTTCATATCACCTTTTCTTGATTTCATGAGCTCGATGTTGAAATGACTGTAACTCTGTACTTTCAGATCTCAAAGTTCTGAAATTGTTTCCTGCAGTAACCCTCTGAGTCCTCTTTCTAGCCCCACAAGTCTGATCAGAATTTGATTCTCCTAAGATGACCTGATTATATAATGTTTCAGTAGAGCGAAATTGTACGACGTGTCACGTGTCACTGTTTCGACCTTTGGATATGAAAACTATGCACAGAAAACTACAGTCTGTCCCCTTTCTGTAACTTCTTACGAAATTTCAATTTGTTGCTCATAGAGAAAGTTATGACGATTTTCCCAAGGTCACCATTTTTGGATGTAATTTGGGAGTCTGCAAAATCCCTAACTTCCTTAGATCATATATCTGAAAATATAGCGAGACAAGATCTGAAATTCGAACTTGAGATTCAGAACGATTTCTTCTCAAATTGGTTTTTTCTTTAGCTTCTGAAACCTCATAGTGAAAAGGTTATAGCGAAAACACCACAATAACCTATTTTAGATGAAATTCTGGAGCTTACAAAAACCTTAACTTCCTCATATCATATCTCTGAAAATATAGCAAGACAAGATCTGAAATTCGGACGTGCGGTTCAGCAAGATTTCTTCTCAAATGGGTTTTTGTTTTAGCTTTTGAAATTTCGCAGAAAAAAAGTTATAGTGAAAATACCACGGGGGTCATACTAATAACAATAAGGGGTTACACTAGTATTATAGGGACCTAACATTGACCCTAGATCAACAACCCAGATTAACTACAAAGGCACTACTATGAAAAATCCCCCATACAGAGGAGTCCCTTACAGTTGCGTCATTAGGTGAGCCAGTTGCATAATGAGGTGAGCCGGACCCCACCCATTTCTCTGCCATGTCATTCCCCTTTTTCCAACTGTCATCCAAATTTGTCCAATCATTCATTAAATTCAACCTGCCAAAAATTTAAAATTCCCACAAAATAATAAATGTTGTTTTCCCTCACCGTTATTCCATCTCACCCATAAAAGCTCATTGTCGAGTCATTCTTTTTCACTTGTCCTCTCGCTCTGGCTTTCAGAGACTTCGAAAACTCCAACTAGCGTCCCAATCATCATAACTCGTAAGCACAAGGTATTTATATCACAATTAGTCATCATATAACTATTAAAATGGCCAAAAAAGCTACTTTAACTAGATCATCCTCCCATATTCCCCTCATGGACACAGAAAGGGACATATTTGATACTATCTGTCCCATAAACCACCTTGAATTTTATCAGCATATTCATCTAAACCAGTCCAATTCTCCCATTTATGTTGCAGTAATAAGGTCAAGTGTTTTGTCAGCATTTATTCCTCAGACCTATCTCTTTCTAGAGTTTATCCATTGGTTAGTCTCAACAATATATCCTCATAAATGCTTTGTTATGAATAGATTAGGAGAAAATAATTATTAGGTTCTTCACTTCTAATCCAACAAGCATTATGTTATCCTTTTGCGAATTCATATTTTTCTTTCTCTGAAGAATCCCTATCTGCGTATTTCCAAGATCTATTTGGACCAGAGTATGCTCTAATCATCTTCACGTTATTTATGATGGAAATCAATTTTCTTTAGATTCATATCAATTTCCTTTAGATGATTTTGTTGAAGATGTTAAACCTATTCTTCAAATTTTAGCCAAAATTTTGGGAAAAGAGGATACGTAGTGATTGATAAAGCAGTTTTAGGGATGTTTAGTGTCATGATGTTGTTTTAGATACACCTTCTTTTTGGGAAGGAGTGATTAATGCTCAGTTCATGAATATTTCACTCACTGGTTGCTTCAGATTTCCCTCCCTAATAACTTATCTGTTCCTGTACACTCATGTTGAAAGTTTTATGCATTTGGGGTTGAACATTATGGATCCTCACAAAAATAAGCAATCAGTAGTCTTCTATACTGATACAATAAGGAGTGATCCTAAAAATGAAAACCTGTTTGGTTTTTCTTCCTCTTTCCTCTCAGTAGTATATTCAATTATAAATGGTTCACTTGCACCATGCATATTACCAAAAGCTCAATCTCTTCTTCAATTGAGAAAAGATGCAAAGGTTGGAGATTGGTTTTCTTTTGAAGATCATGTAGAAATCAGATTGTATGGAGCTGAAATTGTGCCCTACAGGTTGCCAACTTTTGTTCCTATGAGGTTGTTTTCTTTGGAGTTCATAAGGAAGAGTTTAAATGTAGATCAAATACATTTTGTGCCTGCAAGGAAAGGACATATTTTTAGATTACCTAGAACTATTGGATCTTTCATTGTGAATACTAGACAGGCAGCAGAAGAAGTCCAGAAAATGTTGGAGGAGATGAATTTATTGCTAGGAGAAAAATGGGCCTATGACCCATGTCATATAATTTCAAACAGAAGAGTGGAGAATGGTTATGCCCCTTTTATACATGAGTCTAGACCAGAAATTGAAAATTTGGCTAATGAGGGACAATCTGCTTCATCAGGGGGCATAGAGATTGAAACCCCTCTCCCTACTAAAAATAATTTGAAGAGAGGTAGAGCAGAGGTGATTGATTTAGATGAAGAAGTGGATAGAGAAGCAAAAAGGGCAAAGATGTCTGATGAAGCTAGTTCATCATCAGTTCCTGGTTTTCAATTGCAGCTAGGGGAGACACTTTGTACACCTTCTTCTCCTATTCCAAAAGAAGCTTCTCAAAGTTCTATGTCTATAATTAAACAAATGTTTTTGCAGGTTGAGGAAAGAAACAAGAAGATTAGAGAGAATATGGAGTCTCAGTCAAAGGCTCAAATTTCTTCTGAATATCAAACAAGGTTATTGTCAGCCATGGATTTAGAAAGAAGTCAGTTGAAAATTTCTTTTTCTCATCCTTTAGCAATGTTTGTATCATCTTCAGCAGGTTTTAAGACTGTTAATCTAACAATAGATGAAAAGAAAATTCCTCTTCCTGATAAGATCAATCTTCATACGCAAACTGGTCAATTGATTTTTAATGATTTGAACAAATCTTTCTCAATTGCTACTAAGGAAGAAGGTCTACTAGAAAAAGTAGTGATTCGGTTGAAGCTTAAAAAAGCTAATTCTAGAGCTCCAAATATCAAAAATTAAGAATTGAAAATACTGATTGTTATAATTGGAGTGAACCCAAAAGACAAAACTGCAGTCCAAAAACTATTACAGGGTGTTGAAACAGAGATTCAGGTGTTGAGGAAGAAACTGAAGCTTCCTTCTGTAGAACATCCAATGGCTACAGAGGTAGCAGAAGTTGAAAAAGAAAAAGAAATGTTGGTTCAATAGATTTTGCAAAGAAATGAAGAGGTAACAAAATTAAAGGAAATGAATCTTGCTCTATAGCAGAAGATCGATTCACATGTCTGTACAATTGTGGTAACAACAGACCCAAAGGGCCCCACTGCTAAGTTAACTCGGGTTATGACTGAGTTACAAATTGTTGAAAATGATCTGAAGAAAAAGCAAACATATTTAGAGAATGCTCTAAAAATTGTCAAATCCACTGAGCAAGAATTTCTCATGTCCAAGGAAACTGTAGAGAAATACAAGAAATATTATCAAATTTCTCACCAGAAAATGAAGGAATTAAAAGAAAAGGTGAAAGGAAACAAGTCTCGTATATAGGCAAGGGAAATATTGTGGAATGATATAATTAATATAGTGAAGAACATGTGGGAATTTATGGTCATCATGGAAGAAGAAAAAATCATTGTTAGAGACTTAGAAGGAATCATCATGACTAATAAACAAAAACTACAATAAAGAGCCCAGTTTGCTAAGAAGATGATTGGTTTTCTAAATTCTACTAGGTTTGCACAAGAGTTAAAGTAATTTGGGGTAGGGGACAAAACTGCACATATAATGGAAATCAATAAGATGATAGTGAAGAATTCATATAGGAAGACAACAGAGAAAAAGCTAAATGAAGTCAAGGAAGCAATAATGAAGTTCAATGTTATTTTTGACAAAAGAACTGGAGTTGGTTTACCATCCTGTTGGGACCAACAAGGAAATTTGTTGCCTTGGAAAATATATGAAACATTATCGGTGGAGGCTAAAAGAAAAATTAGTTCCACACATGAGAAGACTGCAGTTCTTAAAGGAACTACCATGGTTAACTATTTGCATAAATATATTCAAATCCTCTGGATGATGAAAACTCTTTTCATTGAGAATCCAACATAGAGTAGGGTTATAAATTTCAAGATGGCACATGTAAATTTTATCAAATGCCCAATAACAAGTACAAAAACTTGGAGAAAATGCAGGGAATGGATGTTTCCACAGAAAAACACTACAGAAGCAGAACCTTCTACTGTCCCGCAGTCACATATTATTGAATCATGAAGTTCTTTATTTATTAAAGTTTTTATTTTATGAAGTCATGTAATTTTTATGTTTTAATGTAATGATTGAATGTAAGGTAGTTTAGGAAGTTGACAGTTCCCATAATTGTCCTTTTGAAAATTTTGTATAAAAGAACTTGAAGAAGATGAATGAAGGTTCCGAAATTTTGGCACCTTGGGAGAGACTACAGTTTGTATTTTAGATCTTCATATGATATTGAATAAAGCTTTTCACAGTGTTTCCATAAATTGATGGTTATGATTTCTCTTCTTTGTTACATCTTATATTTTATTTTCTTCATTGAAAAGAATTGAAGCAGTCAGGCTTGATTTTGCAGTTTTGTGGTTTTAAGTTTCTGTAAATATAAGTTTAAAAGTTCTTAAAAAACGTTCTTGTTTTCGAATTCCATTTCATGCTAATTACATTTTCTTCTAAATTCAAAGATAAGATATTCTATATAAATAGTCTGTTATCTAAAACTTTCACCAATACTTCATACTATCTTCTGTCCATTTGTATTCAACATTTGAAGGCCACTTGAGAGGCATTGTTCATATATTGAAGACTAGAGGGTTATCAATAAACATTTTGGGGTTTTACAAAATGATGGGACAACAAATTTATCTATTTTAAGTTTTCATTGAATGTCTTGGGCACTAATCTCTACTCAGCCAGAGATTGTCCTCCAAGGTACAAAACTTTTTAGCATCGTTTACAGGAAACAGAGACTCGAAGTTATTTTTCCCTGGGTTTTCATTAGGATCATTTCTTTGATTAGTGAGAAAAGAAAGTGATTAGGTTGAGTTTCTCATTAAAAAAGTAGACCTGGCTCAAAAAATACCACACACGAGGTCAAATACCTCGCAGAAGAAAGCCTCTGTTCTTTCTGACCCAGAAAAAATAATTTCTAGGAGAGTTTGGAAGCCCAAATCACCAGTTACTCCAAACCCTACTTTGTCTGCTCCTAATACTAGTTCTGTTCATCAATTATCTATATTTCATTCAGAAGAAGTGATAAGAAATCTTGAATTTTTCAAAGAAGATTCTACATCTCCCCAAACAGTTTTTCCTAAACCAACTTTGGAAGAAAAGTCTCTTGAGTCAGTTTCATTTTCTTTTCCATAATTTCAAGATTTTTTTTTTTTTTTCCGAAGAAAAGAGCGCGTAATTTCCATTAATTTCAGAAAATTACATATTGTAGATGCTGAAACGCATATGCTGTAGTGTGGGAAAACCACTTACAATAACCAATACTTCTGAGAAGTATGCAGATAAAGCCCTCGGACAGGGCATCCAGAAACAGGGTATGTAAACCCCAACAGGAGTATACGCCTACCCAACAAGCTAATAACTAATAATAACAGTAAATAAACGATAACTCAAAAACCCTCAAAACAGGGCAGCAAGAAGAATGGATCTGTAAACCTCAACAGGAGGATACCACAACCCATCTCATTCTAAAAACAGAAAAATAACAAAGGCTCCTGTAGATAGAGCAGAAAATTCGAATGACCGCCAAGACAAAGAGGAGAGGCACGAAATGGAAAAAGGGCAGCCAGGATAGCCACACCCCCCACCCCCTCAACTCTCCTGCTGAGAGGAAGCCAGAGGAAGATACCGCCCATGTCCAAAGAAGCCATAAGACATGGCCAACCAGTACAAGCCATTGAAGAGACGACACGAATCGGTGTAGAGATAGATCCACACCACAATCCCTCAACGCTTCCAATAACTGTCCAGGTAAGCCAGCGAAAAACCAAAAATAGTAACCCATAGCTCAGCAAGTGAACCCATCAGGGCCCATCAGGAGCTATGGTGATTCGGGTCCGGGGGCAGAGGCGGCTGGGGCAGCCACCTCGCCCCCATAAGGCCAAACAAGCCCCCGCTCCCGCTCCAAGGATCAGCACTGGTTAGGAGGAACCCGCAAAATAGAGGGTCCGAAGAGAGCCGAAAACCCCGAAGATCAGTAGAGAATGAAAGCAGCTCCGCCGCCGCCCAAAAACAGAGCACGAGAACCGGAACTCTGCTTTAAAACAGAATCGCAGAAGATGAGCCGAAAGCCGCCGAGATTGGTCTCACTCCGCCGCCGCCCAAATGCAGTGCTCAAGGCAAAACCGTAACCAGAGATGCGCTGAGGAAGATCCGCAGGAAAAAGGGTAGTGGTGGCCAAAGTTGAAGCCTCGTCACAATATACTGGAGCCGCAGAAACTTCGATACCCCACCAGGTGCAGCGAGCCCGTCGGAGCACCAAGCGAAGTCGGTAGGGGGCGGCCTGAAACCCAAGGTAGCCATGCCGCCGCAGGCGCTAACAACAACCAGAGCCGAAACGGCGAAACCCTAGCCCGCGCTCTCAGCTTCTCTTTCAAGAAGTTACAGCAGCTGATTTTTCAATTTCATGTCAATATGTTTCCATTATAAATCAACCAGTTCCTATATCAGTATTACCTCCTCAGTATTTTGTTTTTCAAGTAGGTAATTCTTCTACAACTAACTTGAATTCAAACCGATGAATGCAATTCCCCAAGATTATCTTAAGTTGCTTCCCCGTTTCACAGGAGAAGATGAAATCACAACAAAAAAAATATTGCTACATTTTGTGCATTTGCTGAAAACTTGAATGTTGAATTTTTAGATGTGGTGATGAGATTATTTGTTCAGTCGTTGGATGGGGAGGCAAGGAAGTGGTTTAAAACTCTTCCTACCAATTCTATTAATACATGGGAAGAATTGGAAAATGTGTTTACACAACGATGGGGAGAGAAAAAAGACCATGGTTATTTTCTAACCGAATTCAATGCTATAAAAAGGAAGCCTAAAGAGGAGGTTAATGAATTCATTAAGATATTTAATAAATTGTATAACAGTCTACCTGAAGAAATTAAGCCACCTCCTACAGGAGAAAAAGTAGTATTTGCAGGAGCATTTGATTCTGATTTTGGTTTCACCCTAAGGGAGAGGAGATCTCCTACTCTGGACCAAATACAAACTGATGCCCTTGAAATTGAAGCCAATTTGTCTATTGTAGGAAAAATTAAGCCAAAAGAATTAGAGCAGGATAAAGGCAAAGGAAAAGAAGAAGAAACAAAGTCTGTCAGTAAGTCAAAAGATTCTCATGAGCAGAAACTAGATGAAATGACAAAAGTCATTAAAAGTCTGTCTAATAAATTGGTGAAGATGGAATTGGAAAATAAGAATGCACCAAGACAGTTTCAACAGATGCAAAATAGGAATTTTAACCCCCAATTCAGGAGACAACCACTACAAATTATGTAGAGGGATAGAAAGGATCAAGATCAGATCCAACCTCTCTTATATATAGAATATGAATATGAAGATGTAGTAGAAGGAACTTCAAAAGAACAAGAAAATCAAATATATGCATTGTATGGAGAGGAAGAAGATATTATTACAAGTGAAGATTTAAATTTTGTGTCATGTGTTTCTTTTGATGAAGATGAAATTGAAGAATATTTCAAAAAAATTACTGATCTTATGCAAGTAGAATTACACAGGAAATATGACCTTAGATCAAGGAAAAGGTTAAGGGTGCAGGATGGTGTGGAAGAAAAAAAATATACAATGTCTCAACGTATGGCGACTCCACAACAACTTTCAAGACAACTTGATAAAGGAAAGAAAAAAGTTGATTCAGTCACAAAAACTACATTTCAGCAAGGAGAAAGCTCAAAGGAGAAATCAAGTACGGGAGTACTGAATTTTCAAAACAGAAGATGAATGATGAAGAACAAGAAAAGCTAGTGAAACAGGGTCATTCTTTTAGCCTAGAAAAAGAGTTAGAAAAGATCAAAATTCAAATTCCTTTGATTGAAATGGCTAAAACCCCAGCATATAAAAAATAGATTTCTAGATTTATCAATCTCTCTCAAGATGATCATGTGGCAGACACAATAAATTTTCAAGAAGAGAGACTAGTGGTAATGCTTGGCCTTCATGTAGAAGAGGTGGGTTCTTCCACTCCTTTCTATATTTCTTTACTGGTACATTCTTTTATTCTTCATAATTGTATGTTAAGCTCTAGAGCTTCCCATAACTTGATGCCATTATCAATTGTGAAACAATTGAATTTGCAATTCACTAAACCTTACAAGGATATTTACTCATTTGATTTTAAGAAGGTTAAATGTGTGGGAGTGATTAAAGATTTTGTTGTTTCCTTGGCTCAAATTCTAGCCAGAATTCCTGTGATGGATGTGGTTGTGGTTTAAATTGGGAGGAGTCTTGAAGTTGGACTTTACATATGCAATAATCCCTATCTTTGGAGGTGAATAGAGAAGATTATACATAGAAACCAGGTTTATTAAAACTATTACAAAGGAGGGTTCAATTAATTCTCCTATGTACAGTCAGGAAAAGGATGACTTTTCTTGTTTTATGTTGCAAGAAACAGAAGAAATTGTTGAAGACAGTAAAGTGCAGCTCCCTTCAGCAGTTGAAAGCAAGGAGCTGACAGCCAGTGGAGTCTGGAAACTTTATTTTGATTGTGCTTACTCAAGAGATGGCAATGGAGCAACCAGTACTTTTAAACCTCCTCTCAATCCCATATTAAGGTATGAAGATGAAATCAGACACAGGCCATCTATCCAAGATAATATAAACCAATGGCAGGTGTTTGAAGATGAAGAACATATCAAAGATTTTGTTGAAGTGATTGGAGAATTTGCAAACTTGGAAATTGATGAGGAAGAAGAAGTTGAAGAGGAACAAAAGGATGGATTATATTCTAAAGATTCAGTAGGAAACCACAAAATTATGTAGCTTAAGGACAATTTAATACCAAAAGGATTGGTGCCCTTTGGAAAGGTTGTTTAATGAAAATGATGTTGTGTTGTAGCGGCTACAACCATCCCTCCAAAATTTTGGCTCGCATGCGAATTTGGGAGCCTACCTTGGATCTTGTGATTGATCGTTCCTTGGTCACTTGTTGGTAAGGTGATGATCTCAAGCCTCATCCTTTATCTTAAGAGTTGTTCACGTTCTCATCTTTATGTAGTATGTGTCATCTTTGGGCATATGTATTGTTATTTGTCACACAAAATGAATGTTGTTTTGCTTCAAGGGAAATCTTGTGCGTATGAGTTGTTTTCATTACATAGACATGTTTCACATTCACTTCACGCACTTTTGTCATGAAGGTTTGTGTATTAAGCAGAGTATGTTTTATGCATTCTGGATGGTCTACACTGTATCACTAAGTGTTTGTGTGTGATCATAGTTGAGTCCTATCACTATTAACATATGTTTCACTGATCTCACACTTAGCCAATTTCCTAAGAAACCTAGCCTCATCCAGCTTCCGGGAACTGTGCACTTTTCTTTTGCAACACTTAAGATTTTTCCCTTGCCTGCTGGAACTGCATAGTGCACAGAGACCCCAGCCTCCCTTAGCATCCAAAACTGTGCAATGGTTTCCTCCAGTGTCCTTCCCTAGCCGGAACCCACTATCTTCAGAAACTACACAATGTTGTCCCTCAGCTGCCCAACCAGCACTGCTTTCCATAAATGTGCAAAGCAGTCCAATTGTCCTACAATAAGAAACTACGCAGAGGTGTCCTCCCAGGATCCCATCCCGCAGCAGTGCCTTGCATCCAAAAACTACATAGTATTTCCTCTTAGCTACCTGGGTTGCATTGCACTTAGAAAATGCCCAGAGGTATCCTCCCAAAACCCCATCCCACAAAAGTGTCATGTGCCTCAAAACTGCGCAGTGTTGTCGAAGTTTCCCTATCTATCATGCATTCAGAAACTGCCTAGATGCACCTTCCAGGGCTTCATCTTGACAACAGTCACTACCGCTGAAACTGTGCTAATTTGTCTCTCAGTGACTACAGGAAAAGGTGACATGCTAAGATCACTCCCAAGGAATTGAAGAGAAGGACCAAGAGACTAAGTGACATCAAAAGATTAGGACCACATACAAACTTCGCCAGATGCATGATCATCTTGAGGGTAAGTATGGAAAGTAAAGAACACCTTTCGAAGTACATCTCTTAGTTGAGTTTGCAAGACTGCTTGTCATTTCCATATAATCTTGTCTTTAGTAACATGCATGTGTAAGTCATTTCATGTGTTTCCTCTACATGTCTTTCTTCCTTTTCTCTTGTTTGACCAACTGTCATCTTCGGCATGTTGATTGCCATGTTATGCTTGCGACCTTGTTATGGTGATATCGAAGGTTTGTCTTCATGTGCATGAGTTGTTTCAATTATGTAAACACTCGTCACACTCACACACAATGTTGCAAGCACTATCACACAAGTGTCATCACGGTCATTTGAGGGTCTATCAGAAGTGTCACACTTGTCGCTTTCACCATTAGACAGTCTTGCAGTCAGTCACACGGAGCATGTGTTGTCTTGTTGTTTGAGGTGTCTTGTTGTTGAGTCAAGTTGAGTGTGTGTTCGCAAGGTCATGTATACACGAGTTCACTCGCTCACACACACAACCATTTTTTTGAAAATCTATCGAACGGACTACCCTCCACTAGTTGGACCTCCACTAAGCTGCACTATGCAGTCTCAGCCCTCAGTGACCAAGAATGGTTGCCTAGAACTGCAAAAAGCTTGAGGTCACCCTCTAGGCAGTATGCACTACACAATCCTGGAATCAACCTAGTTAACTGTCACCCAGAACAACACATAAGTTTCCCAAGAAGCCATCTTAGTCTTCGCTTCCCGCAAACCTATCTATCAAGCCTCCCACTGGTCAACAGGAGAATTTGAATTAAGAATTGACCCAGGGTTTCACTCACCCTCAAAACTGTGTAGAAGTTATCAGCCTGCCTACTTACACTGTCTGAAGAAATTTTGCACACATGAGGGATAGGCACTCGCTACCTATCATTGCACTGTCCCAGGTAATTGTGCATGCAAGTTTTGTAATGCAGTCCCCCTGCCGGCCTCCTTGCCACTCCTCTTGAAAATTGTGCATTTTTTCAGGCATTCCACCTGCTGCACGATGCCCCACTTAGCCCAAAAACTGAACAAACATCAACTTGCTTGACTACCACCCAGATCTGCGTAGTTCTGACCAACAGGCTCCTGCAACCCAATCTCGGCCTCCTTTGGAAATCTGTACAATTTTCACTGCCATTACCTCCTAATTCTTGCGTTGCATTCTCCAAAAAAACTGCACAATTCTGCCTCCCAACTGAGACATATCCCGTAGATGTAATTGTTGTCCCGAACTACTCATCCCAGCCTCCCAGTGACCTCTGTGCAGTTTTTCCTGACAGTGTCATGAGTAATTGTAGAAACAAGTACGTGGATGAGACATGGCATGACAACGAATGGGATGAACAAGGAGCACATGCTAGAAGACTCACTCGCGGTTAGACGAATACACAAAGCATACCAAGTCGCAATTGAAGGAGACACATGTGCATGCATGAACCATCAAGTGAACACCAAGACCATTGAACAATTCACACACTCTGCCATGTGGAGGTGAAGCTATGGTACACCATGAGCACACTCATCACTCAGCAGCACAAAAACTCGACATGAACAACACAACCAGCATGTGCATACCAGCAGTGTCATGTCGAGTTGTGTCATGAGTCGCCTCGGCCACATCACTACTTTGGGTCATACTTGTGTAATCAATGTAATGTAATATGGAAGTCCAAGAGACCCACGAATGAAGTTAAAGAGTCATGTAAATTGAATAGTCATGAGGGAAGTCAAAGAGTCACAAGGGCTAGTTTCACCCTTGCCTATATATACCCCTCATTTGTACATGTAAAATACTTTTCACCTTGGCTCCTCCCACATAGCCTTGAGGGTCTGTAATCTTTTCTTTGAGGAGTGAGCAGTGGCTCAAATGCTCTACTACTGGGGTTAGTGATGTATGGTGTATGAATGTGTCTTGTAACTTTCACTTAATTCAAAAGCCTGTTAACACGCCAACACATTTTCACACATGTATTGTATTCGTTTGTAAGACTATTCTTTGGATGCTTGTAATGCATGTTGCTTTAACTTGTACTAATATAGTTGAACTATTTTGGTTGTTTTAGTGTGTATGTTGTTGGAAATGTGTTGTATCATTTGTTATTGTTGTCTCGCCCGTGTGGACTACTCCGTTGATGCTCGACATACCCATTCTTGTAAACTTGTTATAACGGTTGTCACACTCGTGTGGACTACTCCGTTGGGTGTTGTATGTGTTATTTGTTCACCTTGTGTTTGTGACTATTGCATCCATGTGGAATACTTCACTGTAAGCTGCGCAGATCCTATTGTGTGGTGTGTCTATACCTGAGTTCGGACTACTCCCTTTCAACTTGAGATTCACTCTCACCCTTCCCCTCTACAGTGAAATAACTTTGACACAAGCAACACTACGCACTCACCAGGCACACGAACCTCGTTGTTTGAAGACTAAGTATACCACTCTCATGTGATGAAAAGAAAGATCTAAGGCATATCTTTAAGATAATGGAATCTGGGCCATCATATCAGATGGGACTCTGATTCAGGATGTTTTCGCTTATAGATGTATAGAAAAGAATTACATGTAAAATTGCAACTTAACATGAAAATGTGCACATAAGAAAAGAAGAAGTAAACACATAAAAGGCACAAAAGAGGACACCAAGGCTTGATAATGGAGTTCGTCCAATTCAGACTACGTCTCTTGGCCCAACTCAACAATGGGGAGGCCTTTCTTATTAAATGGCATGAAAGAACAAGATTACATTCATCAAACTTGTCCACAAGAGGCTTTTACCTCCAATCTGCAAGATGGCTTTGAAATGAATGCCTGATGATGGATAGGTAAGCAACACCAAAGCGTCCCACAGTAAAGAAAGGGGCTGGAGTATGTAAACTATCCAAAACAGACCAACTTGTGCTCTCGGCCTCCTGCGAAATAGCGTGCTACCACCAAAATTGCCTCCCCCCGTGCTCTTCCATCGACTGTGTTTTATAATAGATACTTTGGACATAATCCCATCCAAATCGAGGCTTATCTAGCTCATAACAGAGGTTGGTAGAGTGGAATGATTGGCGGGTGCAACCGCCTCTCAAAATGGTCTTTTTATCATTGAGGTGATAAGACCTCAAAACCTCGAAAAACACTGAAAATCCGCCTCAAAACCATATACCGAGACCTCAAAAATCATTAAATCGGGCTTATTTTCCATATCGGGTCCACATTGAGGTCGCAAATCAGCATATCGGGGATGTCCCTATCCTGGTTATCGGGAATGACCAACCGCCGATATTGGTGTCAGCCGTTCGCGTCGACATCCCACACATATATCGCCCCAGGTGTCCGATAATGGTTCCGCCGATCCAATTAATCGCCGATCGCAACCTGCCACCACCGATATACATATATGTAAGACCTTTGATCAGTTACCTCTGATCTGCCGATCTGATCTGATCAGATATCAGCGATTGGGGGTTCCACTGCTCCTTGCTTAAGTCTGCCTCTATGCGACCTTCGATTACGATTTGGCCTTAAAGGCTTAAGACCCATTTTCAAAGGAAAATCCTCATTTTCTTAAGGATCGAAGAATCCTTCTTTTAGCAATAACTCCATCATCTAAACTCGGATTGAAGTACCGTTTGTGCCATTGGAATCAGGAAGATGAGATATCCGCTCTGGTTCTGAGTTGACTTCATTCTACTCACTTTGATTTCTGAGTTTTTCCATGCCATTGTATCTGAAGATCCACCTGGATCAATCCTCCCCATTGAGGAGATTTTGGACCATCAAAAGCTTTTCATTAGTCAATTGACAAGTGAGGGAATTGTCCCTCACTTTCTCTTTCTCTAGCCATTTGGCCTTGCTGGGATGCATTCCCTTGAATCCAACTTGAAGGTACTCTACATCTCCTCGCCATCAAGTCCTGGTCCTTCCATCGAGGATGATGTCTTCGGGCAACTCATCGAGATATTCTGGTGCAAAATCATTGACGGTAGGAATTGTGCCCACCTCATCAGTGTCCATGATCAAAGGTGGTTCATACAGCTTTAGGTTCTCCACATTCACTACTGAGTACATTTGCATATATACCGGCAAGTCAAGATGAAAGGCATTGTTCCCAATCTTCTCCAGTATGGTAAATGGTCCCTATCGGATTGGCCGCAACTTCTTTCCTTCTCCCTTCATCCTGTCTTGGCTGATGTGGAACCACACCTTGTTGCCCACTTGGAATTGATGATCAACTCAGTGTTTATCATGTCGAGCCTGTAGAAATTTTGAATAATATGACACATATTCACAGAGATTATCCTGATTATACACTTATAAGCGGAACATGCATAATACATAACCTCCTCTAGGTTGATCATCAATTTACAGAAGCAGAAACATTCACAGGTACACATAGAAGCATTAATCAAACTCATTAACACAGTATGTATCCAGGGGAAAGCATCTCGCTAAAAACCCCACACTATCTGTATATTATATTGATTGAATCATGTAACATTGCAAAGTACAATGCTTATCACAAGCAATCCAGTATCAGCTCCACCTGTTACACACAATACAGCTCAGATCTGATCTCCAAATCTATTCCACTGCTTGTCTGCCTCTCCAGCTCAATACCTGCTCAAGAACTGATGAGAATGGCTTACCAAACTCGTATTTGACTTGCAAATAATCACTCACACTCTGTTGGACGTGAGCACAGGCTACAAATCTTGATATTGGCCAATTCATTGGCATACTCAATCCCTTTGATTGTGCAAATCATCATGCATAGCTATAGTCACAACTGATAACAATCTGATCCTCTAACACCTGTCCCTGCTAAACTGAACATGCACTGACATGCAACTGAGTTAACTAATGTATTCTATATTTTCATTATGAGTTAATAACTTGTGAATTAATTAATAACTAATTCACCCAACTCATCTCTAGTCTATTGATCAGTTAGACTAAATACAACTAGTTTAACAAAGCTAAACTGAACACAACTCCATCAACTGCACCTCCAGTCCACTAAACTCAACTCACTTGAGTTCTAACTGAAGTCCTGCATGAAAATATTAGTCATCCCATAGGTACCACATATTTCCCTCTGGGATCTGCATGTACCACATCCGTAGCTCATCGTGAAGTGCTCTAAGAGAATAAGATCAAGTTTATAGTCCAAATATTATTATGAGACAATAATATTTGACTTTTCTATTTTTGACAGCCAATCTAAAAATAGACTTTGATCACTCACACTGTGATCACTCACACTATGGTCACCCACACTGTGATCACTCACACTGTGATCACTCATACTGTGATCACCCACACTATGATCACCCACACTGTGATCAAAAATAGAACTTGCGTCATAATTTGCCTGCGGGCCCACTTAGTGAAGGCGACTCCTTTCCACTAAGCTCCATCATCTTGTTGCATTCTCAACAAGCATTTCTTGTTGCACACTTTTCAACACTCCCTCTCAACAAGAAAGGCTTCCTCTCAAACCCGATCCTGTAACTTTGGAATGTTCTCCATGCAACACATCTGGCCGGTCCACTTGCTCTGTCATCAAAGTCTCTGATTGCTATTGCTTCTGTCGACTGAAAACTCTGCATCTCTGTGCTCTTCAGTAGCTGACTGCTCTAGCCTCTGTCACTTTGATCTTTGACTGCATCTGTGCTGCTGCTGGTTCTATCTCCTAGCATTGCATCCGCACTGCACCTCCCAACTGACCTCCCTGTTGGGCTAGAAACACCCTCTGATGCTGAAGCTCTACCTGCTACTGACAAGTGCTCCCTCTCTGACATCTGTGCTACTGCAACATCTCCATGCATCTCGCACCATTGCACACCTCTCTGTGCCACCTAGCACTGTGCAAAACACTTGTGCCTCTCGCATTGCTACAGCCTGCTAGCTATGCGCTGTCCTGGGATTCCCTGCACTGTCGCTCTCTCTGCCGCTCCATCCGCATCTGTCTCTACCCAATCAATCAGTTCCTGCTACTACACATCAGGGCTCCCGTAGCAAGGTCTCATCCAAGAGGTTGGGTACCTCAAGGATCCTGCCCCTCCTCCTTGGGACGATCAATCCACATCACCCCACCTCCTACCTGGAGGTATGGCTGCATGCGATCCCTCAGCCCATCTGGCTCGAATTTTCCCCCTACTGGAGGTCTCTGGATGAGTAGATGTCTCTACTCGATCTCCTCTCAGCTTCCCCTGTTGTGGCTCCTCCACAACCTCTTGAATTTTCTGCACCAATCATGGCTCCTCCACAATCGTCTGAGACTTCTTCTGGCTCTGCATGTTGAGAGGTAATATATGCTCCCTCTCAACCACCAAGTCTCCGTCAGTTGCCTCGCTACTCAAGGCTTTGCATGCATCTTGAACCTCAAGAGCATACAGGTTCTTGACCCATGAACCCTCCTCATGACAACGAAAGCATCGCACTTTCGATTTTTCAACCCTCTTCCCACCACTGGAAGAACTGGATTCGGAAAGAGAACCCTTCTCCTTCCCCTTCTTCGCCTTACTCGCTAAGGCACAACTCTCCTCATCATGCATAGATGAAGAACTGTCTCTGGTGCGCCCTCTAATCTCCTCCTGCACAAGATCCGACCAAAGTCTCTCCCATCCTGGTAGTTTCTTCCTTCCATTCACCGAGTCCTGGTAGCTATGCCAACTCTTAGGAAGGTCAAGGAGTGCTAGACTCACCATCCTCATTCGACAGTCACCCCCACACTTCCCAGCTCATCCCGGCATTAGGTGAACTTCATGAGGTATTGGGGCATACTGTCTCCATTCTCACACTAAATGTTTCTGAGTTTATCTCTTGCTTTGGAATTAAATCCGAATGCCACCAGCTCAAAACTCAACCGCTTCCGATCTAGAATTTGTGAGAACAAAGTATTTCTTGTACAGAGATCGACTGTATGGGGATTCACCAGATATCTCACCTTCTAAAAGAAGGATGAATCTAGAGGCTACCTGGCCCAATTACAGACTCTGCCTGAAGAAATAAAATGTAAACACTTTCTGAATAATAGATCCGATGATCAATCCTCGCTTGATATCCTGTAAAAATCTCTTCTACAAATCAAGCAGCTTCGATACCATGTAGAAACTTTTTCTACAAATCATCTAGCTCTGATACCAAGTAGAAATTTTGAATAATATGACACATATTCACAGAGATTATCCTGATTATACACTTATAAGCGGAACATGCATAATACATAACCTCCTCTACGTTGATCATCAATTTACAGAAGCAGAAACATTCACAGGTACACATAGAAGCATCAATCAAACTCATTAACACAGTATGTATCCAGGGGAAAGCATCTCGCTAAAAACCCCACACTATCTGTATATTATATTGATTGAATCATGTAACATTGCAAAGTACAATGCTTATCACAAGCAATCCAGTATCAGCTCCACCTGTTACACACAATACAGCTCAGATCTGATCTCCAAATCTATTCCACTGCTTGCCTGCCTCTCTAGCTCAATACCTGCTCAAGAACTTATGAGAATGGCTTACCAAACTCGTATTTGACCTGCAAATAATCACTCACACTCTGTTGGACGTGAGTACAGGCTACAAATCTTGATATTGGCCAATTCATTGGCATACTCAATCCCTCTGATTGTGCAAATCATCATGCACAGCTATAGTCACAACTGATAGCAATCTGATCCTCTAACACCTGTCCCTGCTGAACTGAACATGCACTGACATGCAACTGAGTTAACTAATGTATTCTATAGTTGCATTATGAGTTAATAACTTGTGAATTAATTGATAACTAATTCACCCAACTCATCTCTAGTCTATTGATCAGTTAGACTAAATACAACTAGTTTAACAAAGCTAAACTGAACACAACTCCATCAACTGCACCTCCAGTCCACTAAACTCAACTCACTTGAGTTCTAACTGAAGTCCTGCATGAAAATATTAGTCATCCCATAGGTAACCACGTATTTCCCTCTGGGATCTGCATGTACCACATCCGTAGCTCATCCTGAAGTGCTCCAAGAGAATAAGATCAAGTTTATAGTCCAAATATTATTATGAGACAATAATATTTGACTTTTCTATTTTTGACAGCTAGTCTAAAAATAGACTTTGATCACTCACACTGTGATCACTCACACTGTGGTCACCCACACTGTGGTCACCCACACTGTGGTCACCCACACTGTGATCACTCATACTGTGATCACTCATACTGTGATCACCCACACTGTGATCATCCACACTGTGATCAAAAATAGAACTTGCGCCATAATTTGCCTGCAGGCCCACTTAGTGAAGGTGACTCCTTTCCACTAAGCTCCATCATCTTGTTGCATTCTCAACAAGCATTTCTTGTTGCACACTTTTCAACAGAGCCTTATAACGGGCTTGACTTTTTTCCAAGTTCTCTTGCACTGCTTGGTGAATCAATTGGATTCTCTGAATGAACTGCTGAGATTTATCCTTATCATTACGTCCACTGGAGCCATCCTCCCTTCCAAAGACCATATCAAAAGGGTCCTTTGGAAGGTAACCAAAACATGTCTCGAATGGTGAACGTTGCATCGATGAATGTACTGCTCGGTTGTAGGAATGTTGTACATGGGGGAGATGTTCATCCCACAACTTGGGATGTTTCCCACAATAGCCTCGTAATAAGTGTACCACAGTATGGTTAACAACCTCTGTTTGTCCGTCGGTTTGTGAGTGAGATGTTGTGCTTCTTTTTAGTTTGGTGTCCATCATCCTCCATGAGATGGTCCAGAACTTCCCAAGGAAGCAAGAGTCTCGACCCGACACAATTGATGTGGGTAATCCAAAGTGGACCCAAACATGCTGAAGGAAAAGAGAAGCAGTCTGCTCTGCAGTAATATGCTTTTTACAAGGCATAAGAATACACATTTTGCTAAAATGGTCAACGATGACATACAAATAGTCGTGACCCTTCCTAGACAAAGGTAAACCTCCTACAAATTCCATTGACACACTTTCCCATGGATGACTTGGAATAGGGAGTGGTGTGTAGAGCCCAAGTTTTCTATTAGAGGGCTTTGAAACAGAACACATCACACAACCCTTTACATAGCGAGTCACAATGTTTTTCATATGAGGCCAAAAGCAAAATCTTTGTACATGACATAAAGTCTTCTTCCAAACACAAGAGAGTTGTGGGCCTCTTGAATTACATGCACTCTTTCTCCTGTGGGAATACACAATTTACCAAGGTGATACAACAATTTCCCCTGCAAGTGATAATTGTCCACTTGTGAACCATGGGTTAGTTTTGCATAAACCTCCTTAAAGTCATCATCATTAGCATATTGTTCAGCATAACTTTCAAAAGATAACGAAGCATTATGCAAAATAATAGAAGTAGAAATAGGAGGGCGAGATAGCATATCAACCACTTTATTGCTAGTGCCCTTCTTATACTTTATTACCAGATGAAACTGTTGAAGAAAGCCCATCCACTTGAAATGACGAGATTGTTGCAACTTGGTTTGTGACTAAAGGTACTGCAAGGGCTGATGATCTGTATGGATGATCGTCTCCTTGCCAATCAGGTAGTGTTTCCACTTTTTGACACTCTGCACCAAGGAATAAAGCTCCTTGTCATAGGTGGGATAGTTTATCACAGCTTGAGAAAACTTCTCATAATGGTAACAAATCGGCTTCTTTTGCTGCATTAGTATAGCTCCCATAGCATAACCACTGGCAGCGGTTTCAATCTCAAATGGCTGTTGGAGATCGGGTAAGGCTAAGACTGGCGCGGTGCTAATTTTTTCCTTCAATGTTTCGAAGGACTTCCGCTGTCTTCCTCTCCATTGGAAGACCTATTTCACACTTGTCAATGTGTGCAAATGTGCTGCAATAACAGAGAAATTAGCAATAAATCTACTCCAATACTGGACTACACCTAGAAAGCTATAGACCTCAGTTACACTAGTAGGCTTAGGCCAATTTACAATTGCTTCAACTTTAAAGGGATCAATTTTTAACTGACCATGACCAACAATATGGCCTAGGTAACACAAAGAGGTTTTCCCGAACTCACATTTTGAAAATTTTACAAAGAGTTTTTCTTTTTTCAGCACATTAAGCACTTTCTTTACATGACTCACATGTTCAAACCAATTCTTGCTAAAAACTAGTATATCATCTAAATATACAAGAACAAACTCATCAATGAAAGGCTGAAATATATTATTCATAACCCGCATAAAGGTGGTTGGAGCGTTGCAAAGCCCAAATGGCATCACCATCCATTCGAACAGCCCCTACTTGGTTTTGAAAGTGGTTTTCCACACGTCCTGCTCCGCAATTCGGACTTGGTGATAGCCACTGCGCAAATCCAACTTTGTGAAATATACAACATTTTTTAATTGATCCAATAAATCATCTATGCATGGGAGGGGATAGCGATTTTTCACTGATATTTTGTTGAGCATGCGGTAGTCCACACACATCCTCCAACTGCCATCCTTCTTGGGCACTAGAACAATCAGCGAACCGCATGGAGAGGAGCTCGACCTGATTACGCCTTGGTCCAGCAATTCCTGCACTTGCCGCTTGATCTCCTCCATTTCAACTACCGACATCCTGTACATGCCGATATTTGGCAGAGGGGCGTCATGTAATAGGTGGATTTCGTGTTGGATTTCCCTCTTCAGAGGTAGTCCTTGTGGCTCCTGAAACAATTCATTATAATCAGAAATCAGTTGCATTAATTCCTGTTTATGCTCCCCATCGCAGCCCTGGAACGCATTAGCGAATTCAACCTCCTTCTCCCTTACGACCATAAGCATGCATGTTTTACTGGAATGCACCAGTCATTTCATCTGCCCAGCGCTTACGAGGCTAACATTAATCTTATTTTGATGATCCCGCACTATGTATTCTACCCCATCCTTGATGATGTGATATTTATTCTCGTGGCAGAAAAAGACTGCTTTCTTGTCATACAGGTATGGGCTCCCTAATACCATGTCACAGATATCCAGTGGGATTACATCCATTTCTACTTCATCTACCAACTTAGACGCAATCACAAATTTTACCTTGCACTGTTGGGTTACATTCAATTTAGCTTTATCATGTATCCATCCCAACGAGTAAGGCTTTGGGTGCGGTTTTGTTTCTAAGCCAAGCTTCTTTACCAGGGATTCTACAATTAAATTTTCTTGGGACCCAATATCAAACAGAGTTTCTACTTTGGTGTGATTTACTACAACTCTGATATGAAATAATTCAATTCTTTTTCTATCATTCGAAAGGGACTCATCTACAGAACTGGTGCTTCCATGTGATTTAGAATCAACAGGAGGTGTAAGGGTACCTTTTGTTCCCGCTGCTGTGACCAATGCTTCATCTCCCGAATTTGATCCAAGGTCTTGTTGTGCCACTGCCACTGTTTTCTACTCCCCTTTTCCTCCATACTTCTTTGGACTCCTTTCTGGGTGCTGCTTCCAACAGTGATCATCATCGCGAGCTTCTTTCTTGCATTGATTGCAATAAGGCTACTCTCCCTCTTTGGATGCTGCTATTATCTTCTCCTTCCCCTTCCATTTCGCTTTAGATTTGCCATTGGGAGGTTTGAACGATGGCTTTCTGGACTGGTCCTCTCTTTCATTCTTGCCCCTGTTCTCAATATGACTTGCTTTCACACTAGCTGCGTCAATAGTGGTTGCTTCAAACAACAATAATGAATGTCGAATATAACTATGCAGTGAGCCAATATACTTAGTTACAACTTAAGGTGTATCTAGTGCAATACCCAAATTCAGTGCTTGCTTCCTAAATTCTTCTGTAAAACTCTGAACATCCTGCCCTTTGCCTTGCCTTAAGTATTGCCAATTCATCAAAGCTTTCTGTTTGTATCCTAACGGATAAAACTGTTCCTTTAATGCAGAAGTAAAATCAGACCATGAGGAAAAGAGCTTACCCACATTTGTACTGCTCTGCAATTTGCTCTCCCACCAAACGAGAGTTGTGCTACCCAGATGTAGAGAGGCCAGCTGGATTTTGCCTCATCCTCAATGATTTGTCTGAATCCTGCAGTAAACATCAATCTACCTGATCCAATTGTTAAGCTTTTCTGCGATAGTTTCACCATTAAACACACGAAGATCAAATTTAACATCTAATTTAAAAAAAGGTTTCTTAGATGCATCCTTTGGATTTCTATGATTATGGTGGTGAGGGGAAGAAGAACCTTCACCACCAAAAGGAGAAGGAGGGGGTTCTTCTCCACCATTCCCATGTGCTGAACCTTGTCCTTTTGGGTACCTCTCTTATGCTTTTTCCAGTCTTATGACTAACTGACTGATATTCTCTACCATTGAATAGAAAGTCTTTTAGAAATTGCGCTCCTCTTCAATACGAGCTTCCTCTTCAGCCATGTTTCTTCTTCGAGGTGCACGCCTTGCCTCTGGATCGAAAGGTGCTAAATTCCATTCGCCTCTTTGAAGCCTGCCTCTTGTTAGCATACAAACATGAAATTCACATCTAAAAAGCCTTGCTCTAATACCACTTGATCCAGGATGTTTTCGCTTATAGATGTATAGAAAAGACTTACATGTAAAATTGCATCTTAACACGCAAATGTGCACATAAGAAAAGAAGAAGTAAACACATAAAAGCCACAAAATAGGACACCAAATCTTGATAACACAGTTCGTCCAATTCGGTCTACGTCTCGGGCCAGCTCAACAATGTGGAGGCCTTTCTTATTAAATGGCATGAAAGAACAGAATTACATTCATCAAACTGTCCACAAGAGGCTTATACCTCCAATCTGCAAGATGGCTATGAAATGAATGCTTGATGATGGATAGGTAAGAAACACCAAATCATCCTGCAGCAAAGAAAGGGGCTGGAGTATGTAAACCATCCAAAATAGACCAACTTGTGCTCTCGGCCTCCTGCGAAACAACGTGCTGCCATCAAAATTGCCTCCTCCCGTGCTCTTCCATCGACTGTGTTTTATAATGGATTCTTTGGATAAAATCCCATCCAAATCGGGGCTTGTCTGGCTCATAACAGAGGCTGGTAGAGTGAAATGATCGGCGGGTGCAACCACCTCTCAAAATGATCCTTTTATCATTGAGGAGATAAGACCTCAAAACCCTGAAAAACACTGAAAATCCCCCTCAAAACCATATACCGAGACCTCAAAAATCATTAAATCGGGCTTATTTTCCATATCAGGTCCACACTGAGGTCGCAAATCGGCATATCGAGGGTGTCCCTGTCTTGGTTATTGGGAATGACCGATGGCTGATCGTTGATCGCCAATATTGGTGTTGGCTGATCACGTCGGCATCCCACACATATATCACCTTGGGTGTCCGATAATGGTTCCGCCGATCTGATTAATCACCGATCGCAACCTGCCACCACCGATATACATATATGTAAGACCTCTGATCGGTTACCTCTGATCCGTCGATCCAATCTGATCGGAGATCGGCAATCGAGGTTCCACTGCTCCTTGCTTAAGTCCACCTCTATGCGACCTTAGATTGTGATTTGGCCTTAAAGGCTTAAGACCCATTTTCAAAGGAAAATCCTCATTTTCTTAAGGATCGAAGAATCCTTCTTTTAGCAATAACTCCATCATCCGAACTTGGATTGAAGTACCGTTTGCACCATTGGAATCAAGAAGACGAGATCTCCGCTCTGGTTCTGAGTTCACTTCATTATGATCACTTTGATTTTTGAGTTTTTCCATGCCATTGTATTTGAAGATCCACCTGGATCAGAATCCTACACCAAACAATGTGAGGTCTAGTTGGGACTTCATACCGAGGAGATCCCATGAATGTTGGTGGATCCAGCACCGTCAACATTTCTAGCGCTAGAAGAAGGGCCAGGTGACAAGTTGAGCCCGTTGCATCTAGTTTGAATCTCCTATCAAAATGGATCGTACACAAATTGTGCTTCCGGGGTGTTTCTCCCATTTCTCCCTTAATCCACTATCACTCCCCAATGAGCTTCTCAATCACTTTCCCTTGTTAAAGTTTGACGGTGAGGACATGACGTCCATAACCAAACATATTTATGATTTTCTTCATTTCTACGAATCTCATGAAATCAATAGTGAAGATCTTTTTTGCGTACTTTTCTTCCTCACCCTTGAAGGTCATGCTAATTGGTGGTGTCATACCCTAACACCTGCTTCCATCCATTCCCTTCTTACTCTCCTCAAGGAGCTCCATAAAGCATTCGATAAGTATAACCACTAAGATGTCTGTGAAATAATCTCTCATTTAAGAATGAAGCCTGGAAAATCAGTTGAGGACTTTGCTACCCACTTCCTTCACCTCTATCACAAAATTCCCGAACAATTTTTGGACCTTGACTTCATAAGCCAAGAGTTGAAACACTTGGTTCATGGTTCCCGACATAGTGAACCTCCTAATTTCCCTTCTCCCTCGACTCTTACATATCATGAGGCCCGTTAGTTTACAGAGGAGGAGCCCAACACCCAGTTTGTTCCTTGTCCTCCTCCCTTTCCGGTCTCAAAGTGGGTGCCCCCAGCAGCGATTGCAAAGTTGAGAGATTTGCGTGGAGGGTGCCCCCTTGCAGTAGTCACAAAGCTAAGAAATCTACGTAGCATGTTCCCATCCCATCTTCTGAGTTGTCTCCCACTCCAATGGATGAAATTCCAGAACGGCTCAAAAATCCTATGGCGAAGACTCATTCCTCCATTCTACAAGAGGACATCATCGTTCATAACCCAAGTCTCGAGCCTGATCTACATCTCTACTGTCCTCCATCATCTACAAGCCATGACTCCTTATACCATGACTCTCTTGATCAATCCACTTCACCAGCTAGCTATGTGCATTCTCTTGATTCTCAAGTTGCTGGCTCAAATTGCGGTCATGTGCAAGGCAGTCTCATTACACAAGCGAAGGAGCAGAAAGGTGAAGATACAATCAATTCCTCCTATATGCTTCGAAATGGTTCACATCAAGACAATGAGCTTCCATTCTTTAACGATTCTCAACTCACTAATCTTGGTGAAACATCATGCACAATTACTTATTTTGATCAACCTCTAGTATTGGGTTCTCATCACTCCCATGCTTTCGTATGTTGTGATGAACGCCCAAGTACATCATGTGATCTGTTGTTCTCTCATGTATACTCTAACTCATATCTAGAATTCACACCGGTCAAAGCAGACATCCATATTGAAACTTCCTTTGCACCTCACTTACCTATGTGTCCTACCATTCACAATGCATCTACATGTGGTGGATATACTCCCTGTTCTCTTACTTCTTCATCTGATGAGTTATCTCCTTGATTGACACAAGGCAATGAGGTTGTCCATGATGTAAACAATCTCAACGCACAGGACTCTTCCCACTCGTCATCGTCTTGTATGTTGCATGAAGACAACTCGTCAAGTCAGCTTGCTGAAGCTGAAAAGTTTGATGAAGCCTGTGACAAAGATGGTTGCTATCCTAAGAGCAGTTTTGAAATCAGCAACAAAAACGATCCTCAGTCCATGCATGATCTGGTTCACATCTCAAAATGTGATTCTTCAATTCTGGAAAGTTCCGGGACATGCCATGGAGTTGAGGCACTTCAACTTCTATTGATGGTTATGTCAGGACCTTGTGACTCTGGTAAGCCCCTCAAAACGAATCAGTTCTAGTTTCTCATGCATAATCCATCTATCTGCATGGTTGCACTCGACGTGGACCCCCGTTTAAAAATGTTTACTATTCTAGGTTTGATATTTCAAGATTTCAAAATTTCACTCATGACTGAATCCATGAGTCTGTTACAGTGTGTCCATCTTCATGCATGTCTCTTACATCCAACTTGGGTTGGGAGTGTCCATCTCTCATGCAATCATGGAACTGTCAAGTTGATTATCTCAAAGATTGTCTTTGTCTAAAATCATACTTATCGGATGTCTCTCTCGTGATCAAATCCTTAGTCTTCTTGCAAATCTTGCACTTCAAATCTGCCCGCTCATCACACTAGTAATCTCCCTGTGTGATGACGAGCGCACAAGCTATCACGCGAATCAAGTTCCTCTCATTTCACCACACCCCAAATGGCTTCACACATTCATAGTGCTGGCATCCTTTCTACATTCCTATGATGACCATGATGCCTGCATAATTTTTCACCAGTTGCAGGTGGGTGTTCTGTCATATCTAGCACACAACGAACTTGGTTCCATCATTCAGAGTGTTCGCAAGATTGTTCAAAAATTTTCTTTATTCATGTTAAATTGGGAATCTGGCATCTCGACCAACTCGTGAATGTCATGCAGTTTATCATTGTCTCAACAACACATCCAATGACAATTACTTCACACATTATGATCTTCACTGTGTAACATCTTTATCCTCAAACTTCTATCAAGCAGGTGAAGAACTTCATCCTACGCTGATGGCTATGGAAGGTCCTCATTGTCTTGACATGACCAATGAGAATGATCATATCTATCTATCCGTACCATATTCCCATCGTGATCCCCTATCTCGAATTGGAAATCCATCTTTTCAAAGATCACGAGTCTTTCAAAATGGTCATCACCAATTTTATGATCCAATCATTGAATGGCTAGAACAATCTTACTTGGCGATCCGTGTTGTAAGTAACAAGCTTGAGTCCTTCCTCGCGCTCGCTAAGAAGCTTGGTGCAGATCAACACACAATTGCAAGAGGCTTCCAAGGTTTGTTGAAAAACGGTAGTCATCGAAGAGGTAAGCATGTGTGTTGGGTGGTTGTGACACATCTTTCTGCCCCCATGCAAGACCTTCTCTCTTGTTTGCAAGATTGTCAGGTTTTTGTATTTTCTGTTGCACACTATTTTTATCTATTTTAATCACTTGTATCTTTTTGGTTGCAGGTCAGGTACGCGTATAGTGGCTTCACTGGAAATTTTATTTCACATAACCCCGACTGTTTAGTGTAGGAGTAGGAGTAGTGTTTGCCTTCTGGTTTGCATTTTTATTTGATTGCTGACTTGGTTTGGTTTGCTTGCTTGCTTTCTTTGCGTACTTGTTTTTCTTTCACTTTACTTCTACTTTTTGCTTTTTCCTTTCTTTGCTTGCTTGTACCCGTAGGTTAGCCTGTCATGAAATCGTGTTTGGCTCTCAAGACAAGCTGGGAAAATCTAAGAGGAATTGTATAGCTATCAACATCTAGTTATCTGTTGTCCTCTCTCTTTATGAAGACCTTGTTATCTTTAGTCGATGATTCCTTGATGGAAAATATGAGTGAGTCTTGCTTAAAACACAATGCTTGCACTGTTAACTAGTACCGCCTACTCTAATCGGTTCTTTCCGGTTAATCCTTGTTAGCTCGGTTAAGTAGAGTAAGGTCAGGGGGAAAAACTTAACAAGTATGTCATAGGTATATATAACATACTTCTCTGGAGGAACAACCTCTTCTGCTCTTAATAAGTCGAGATCCCTCTTCCGCCTCTGAAATAAATAAGTGCCTATGCACAACTCTTTGAAAAAATAAAAAATGAATAAGGTGAAAGAAGAGAAAGACTTCCTGGGTAAAGAGGTGATACAAGTAACTCTGTCGGGGTACTAACCAGGCTCACTGGCAGCGGAGCGATGCTTGTGTTCCTGCGTGACTCCATCAGGGTACTGTCCAGGCCTGTTGGCAACATAGCAACACTAGGGATGAAAACTCTGACAGTTATATTACTTGTGCATCAATATACCCTCATCCCCAATCGAAACAACTAATTTTAATTGGCTTGGAATGTGTACTGATCGATCAAGAGAATGGTAGGGACTACATCTTTCACACAAGCTAGTGCGGAAGCCATCACGATCAAAGAATTGAATAATACTTCTGGAAAGTTTAGACTCACATTTCATGAAACAAGGTACATATAGAGAGCTGTAGTTCTACCAGTGTGTCGCTAATTTTGTAGCGGCTATAACCATCCCTCCAAAATTTTGCCTCGCATGCAAATTGGGGAGCTTACCTTGGATCCTGTGATTGATCGTTCCTTAGTCACTTGTTGGTAAGGTGATGATCTCAAGCCTCCTCCTTGATCTTAATAGTTGTTCATGTTCTCATCTTTATGTAGTATGTGTCATCTTTGGGCATAGGGATTGTTGTTTGTCACACAAAGGGAATGTTGTTTTTCTTCAAGGGAAATCTTGTGTGTATGAGTTGTTTTCATTACATAGACATGTTTCACACTCACTTCACGCACTCTTGTCATGAAGGTTTGTGCATCAAGAAGAGTATGTTTTATACATTTTGGATGGTCTACGTTGTATCACTAAGTGTTCATGTGTGATCATAGTCAAGTCCTATCACTGTTTACATATGTTTCATTGATCTCACACTTAGCTAATTTCCTAGGAAACCTAGCCTCATCCAACTTCCTGGAACTGTGCACTTTGCTTATGAAACCCTTAAGATTTTTCCCTTGCTTGCTAGAACTGTGTAGTGCACAGAGACCCCAGCCTCCCTTGGCATCCAAAACTGTGCAGTGGTTTCCTCCAGTGTCCTTCCCCAGCCGGAACCCACTGTCTTCAGAAACTGTGCAATGTTGTCCCTTAGCTACCCAGCCAACACTGCTCTCTAGAAATGCATAGAGTAGTCAGGCAGCCAACACTGCTCTCCAGAAATGCGAAGAGCAGTCTGACTGCCCTATATAAAGAAATTGCGCAGAGGTGTCCTCCCAGGACCCCATCCTGCAGCAGTGCCTTGCATCCAAAAACTGCACAGTATTGCCTCTCAGCTTCTCAGGTTGAATTGCACTCAAAAAATGCGTAGAGGTGTCCTCCCAAGACCCCATCCCATAGAACTGTCCTGTGCCTCAAAACTATGCAGTGTTGTCCAAGTTTCCTTATCTGTCGTGCATATAGAAACTGTGCAAATGGGCCTCCTAGGGCTTCATCCCGGCAACAGTCACTGCCTGCTGAAACTGCGATGATCTGTATCTCAGTGACTACAAGAAAAGGTGACATGCTAAGATCACTCCCAAGGATTTGAGGAGAAGGATCAAGAGACTAAGTGATGGAAAAAGATTAAGACCGCATGCAAACTTCGTCAGATGCATGATCATCTTAAGGGTAAGTATGGTAAGTAAAGAACACCTTTCGAAGTACATCTCTTAGTTGAGTTTACATGACTTCTTGTCATTGTCATATCATCCTATCTTCAGTAACATGCATGTATCCAAACACAAAAAGGTCATTTCATGTGTTTCCTCTACATGTCTTGCTTTATTTTCTCTTCTTTGACCAACTATCATTTTCGGCATGTTGATTTCCATGTCATGCTTGCGACCTTGTTCTGGTGATATCAAAAGTTTGGCTTCGTGTACATGAGTTGTTTTGACTATGTAAACACTCATCACATGCACACACAATATTGTAAACATTGCCGTGCAAGTGTCGTCATAGTCGTTCGAAGGTCTATCCAAAGTGTCGCACTTATCGCTTTCACCATTAGACAGTCTCACAGTCAGTCATACTGAGCATATGTTGTCTTGTGGTTTGAGGTGTATTGTCATCGAGTCATGTTGAGTGTGTGTTCGCAAGGTCATCTATACATGAGTTCACTCGCTCACACACTTAACCATTTTTCTGAAAATTTGTCGACCGGACCACCCTCCACCAGCCAGACCTCCACTGAGCTGCACTTTGCAGTCTCAGCCCTAAGTGACCAAGCATTGTTTCCCAGAAATATGTAGATCTTGAGGCCGCCCTCTAGGCAGTCTGCACTACACAATCCTAGAATCAACCTAGATGACTATCACCCAAAACAACGTAGAAGTTGCCTAAGAAGTGATCTAAGTTTGTGCTCCCTACAATCCTATCTATCAAGCCTCCCATTGGTCAACCAGAGAATTTGACTTAAGCATTGACCCAGGGCTGCACTCATCCCCAAAACTGCACAGAAGTTGTCAGCCTGCCTGCCTCCACTACCTGAAGAAATTGTGCAGACATGACGGATATGCACCCACTTCCTGTCACTGCACTATCTAAGAAAATTGTGCATTTTTGTCAAGTAGTCCCCCTATCGGCCTGCTTGCCACTCCTCCTAAAAATTTTTTTTTTTTGTCAAGGAGTCCATCTACTGCCCAACACCTCACTCAACCCGGAAATTGCACAGAAAACAACCTACTTGACTGCCTCCCAGATCTGCGTAAATTTGACCAGCAAGCTCTCGTAGGCCAATCTCAGCCTCCTCTGGAAATATGCGTAGTTTTCACTGCCAGTACTTCTTGCTGCCCGTGCTGCCTTCCCCATAAAATATGTGCAATTGTTCCTCCCAACTGAGCCAGATCCCGCAGATGTAACTGTTGTCCCAAATTTCTCATCCAAGCCTCCTAATGACCTTTGCGCAATTTTTCCTGATAGTGTCCTGGAGCCTTGCATCTTGGCTTGACATGTGCTCTGCATTGTTCAGAGCCTTGTCCTTTCTCCCGGTCACCCACACACAAAAACGAAAGATAATGCATCATGGTAGACTAGAGGATTTATGGATTTGATGTCGTCTCATCATGAGTAATTGTAGAAATAGGTATATGGATGAGCATGGTGCGACGACGAACAAGATGAACAAGGAGTGCATGCTAGAAGACTCGCTCATGGTTGGACGAACACAAGAAGCATACCAAGTAGTAAGTGAAGGAGACACATGTGCATGCATGAAACATCAAGCGAACACCAAGGCAATTGAAGACTCCGCACACTCTTCCATGTAGAGGTGAAGCTATGGTACACCAAGAGCACACTCATCACTCAACAGAACAACAACTCAACAGAAACAACATAGCTAGCATGTGCATACCAGCAGTGTCATGTCGAGTTGTGTCATGAGTCCCCTTGACCATATCACTACTTTGAGTCATACTTGTGTAATCAATGTAATGTAATGTGGAAGTCCAAGAGACCCGTGGATGAAGTTAAAGAGTCATGTAAGTCGAAAAGTCATGAGGGAAGTCTAAGAGTCACAAGGGTCAGTTTCACCCTTGGCTATGTATACCCCTCATTGTACATGCAAAAGACTTTTTACCTTGGCTCGTCCCACATAACCTTAAGAGTTTGTAATATTTTGTTATGAAACCACCTCACAAAAAGATAGAAAAGATAGATCAACGCCTTAGAATTCAGCGTCTTCGAGGGGGAAACCTCCTTTACATTACACAAATGAACAATTCTTGGATGATATAAATGACAAGACCTCCTTTCTGTATATAGTAGTCTAAGGGGTCATAATATAATCAGAGCCGACACAACAATAATAATGTAAGGGCACAATAATAACAATAGTGGGCTTCTATGGGGTACAATAATAACAATATGGGGACTAGATGGGCACAACAATATAATAAGAGGGTTGTACTAATAACAATAAGGGGTTACACTAGTAGTATAGGGACCTAACATGCCCCTCTCCTTCAAAAAGTGTTGTCCTCAATGCTTGAGTAGTTCTTGATGCTTCTGTATAAAATTCTTGTCCTCCCATGTGGAATCTTCAGCGGGTAAGTTCTTCCACTTGATGAGATACTCTGAAATTGATCGATTTCATAGCTGTCGGGTTCTTGTTTCTGTGACTGCTCCAGGTTCCAATATGATTTTTCCTTCCTCATCAAGTTCTGGCAATATTGTTTGAACTGGGATCTTCTGCAACTTTTGAATGAGTGGCCACACTTCTTCATCCTTATTCCATTCATCCCTTGCTTCATTTATCCAATCTGGTTGGATAATAGAAATAACACAAAACAATGCTTCCACATCCTCATCCTTTCTTGAGAGTGCATCTGCAACAACATTTTGCTTCCCTTTTTTGTAGATGATTTCAAAGTCATAACCCAACATATTTGTGACCCATTTTTTCTGTTCTTCTAAAGATAATCTTTGTTCTAAAAAGTATTTAAGACTATCATGATCCATTTTTACCTTGAAGTGTCTTCCCATTAGGTAAGGTCGCCATTTCTTAAGTGCATGTAGTATTGCCAACATTTCCTTCTCATAAATAGCTTGCTTGATATGTAGCCATAAAAATACCCATTCTCCTACATCAAAACTTCTTTCACTGCGATGTTGATCTGCCTATTGTTTCATTCGATTCTACACCAAAGTGGCATTATCCTTTAAAAGTTGGAGAACTTGTTGTTTATGCTTAATGTGATCTTTCACTACTTGAATCTTTTTCTTCTTGATAAGTCCTTCTATCTTGAGAGTTTGAGTGGTAATTTCTTCCAATGCATTACAAGATATGGTCGGATTCATTTCTTGATGCTCGATGTGATCTTTCACTTCTTGAACATTTTTCTTCTTGATATGTCCTTCCATCTTGATAGTTTGAGGATTGGTAATTTCGGCCAATACATTACAAGATATGGTCAGATTCATTTCTTCTTTCTCGATGTGATCTTTCACTTCTTGAACCTTATTCTTCTTGATATGTCCTTCTATATTGAATGTTTGAGGAGTGGTAATTCTTTCCAATGCTTTACAAGATATGGTCAGATTCATTTATTCATTCTCTGGGGTTGGTTCCTAATGTATATCCTCTTCTTTTAATATTTCTTGATCCTTTTCTTCCTCCTCTCCACAATCAATGTAAAATAATTTCTTCTCAGCACACTTATGACCTTTAATGTATTTGTTATCACAAATGTAACAAAGCCCTTTTGCTCTTTTTTCTTCCAATTGTTGTGGTGTCAACCTTGTAGGTTGTGGAAGGCTAGGAGAAACAACACTTACATATTTATAGTTGTGAGGGGTAGACTTCATTGTTGCCATAATTTTTCTTTCCACTTTTCTTGCGAACCTGAATGCCTTCTCCAATCAGGTTCCCAAAGACGAACCTCATGTTGAATGTTATCCTTTAAAGTCCCTATGGAGACATCAATCCTCTACTTCTCTGGAATATCATTTTCCCTTATATTCAAAATTTGAAAGTCCTCAATAAGGTCTGCCATTGAACACTTTTGTTTGAGATTTATCAATTGGCTAAAGAAGGTGTTTCTCTTTGTATCCTCATAATGTGCTATCATTTCCTCCGTGAAAATTGACCATGTAACAAGTGGTTTACAAGAACAAAGCCCTTTATACCATAAAAATTGATCCGGTTCTAAATATGAAGATGCAATACGTACCTTTTGTAACAGTTGCACCTCATGTAGATCAAAATATTGCTCCAGCTGTAGTATCCAATTTACTGGATCCTTGCCATCAAACTTCCTCATATCACCATTTCTTGATTTTAGGAGCTTGATCTTGAAACGATTGTAACTGTGTAATTTTAGATCTCCAAGTTTTGAAATTACGTTGTGCAGTAGCCCTCTGTGTCCTCTTTCTAACCTCGCAAGTCTGATCAATATTGGATTCCGCAAGGAAGAGTATGTCAAATCTCCCATGATGACCTAACTATAGACTATTTCAGTAGAGCTAACTTGTACGAAGTGCCACATGTCACTGTTTCAACCTTAGGATCTGAAACCAATACACAGAAACTACAGTCCATCCTCTTTCTGAAACTTCTGACGAAATTTCAATTTGATGCTTAGAGAGAAAGTTATGACAATTTTCCCAAGGTCGCCTATTTAGGATGTAATTCGGGATCCTGTAGAAACCCTAAATGTCTTGGATTGTATCTCCGAAAATATAGCGAATCAAGATCTAAAATTTGGACCCGAGATTCACCCAAATTGCAAATCAAATGGGTTTTAATTTCAGAGTCTAAAACTTCGTAGAAAAACAAGTATAGCGAAAATTCCATGATGGCGTGTTTGAGATGGAATTTTGGAGTTTTCAAAAACCCTAACTTCCTCAGATCATATCTCCAAAAATATAGGGAGAGAAGATCTGAAATTCGGACCCAATGTTCAGACCGATTTCTTCTCACATGGGTTTTTGTTTTAGATTCTGAAACTTTGTAGCGAAAACGTTATGGTGAAAATTCCACGATGACCTGTTTGGAGGAACGAAACCCTAGAATGTTATGAAACCAGCTCACAAAAAGATAGAAAAGATAGATCAACGCCTTAGAATTCAGCCTCTTCGAGGGGGCAACCTCCTTTACATTACATAAATGAACAATTCTTGGATGATACAAATGGCAAGACCTCCTTTCTATATATAGTAGTCTAAGGGGACATAATATAATCAGAGTTGACATAACAATAATAATGTAAGGGCACAATAATAACAATAGTGGGCTTCTATGGGGTACAATAATAATAATATGGGGACTACATGGGCACAACGATATAATAAAGGGGTTTTACTAATAACAATAAGGGGTTACACTAGTAGAATAGGGACCTAACATCTTTTCTTTGAGGAGAAAATAGTGGCTTGAATGCTCCACTAATGAGGTTAGTGATGTATGGTGTACGAATGTGTCTTGGAACTTTCTCTTAGTTCATAATCCTATTAACAAGTTGGCACCTTTTCACACATGTATTGTATTCGTTTGTAAGACTATTCTTTGGATGCTTGTAATGCATGGTTCTTTAACTTGTACTAAGATAGTTGAACTATTTTTGTTGTTTTAATGCATATGTTATTGGAAATGTGTTGTATCAGTTGTTATCATTGTCTTGCCCATGTGGGCTACTCTGTCGAACACTCGACAAACTCATTCTTGTAAACTTGTTATAACGACCGTCACACTCATGTGGAATATTTCACTAGGTGTTGTACGCGCTATATGTTCAGCTTGTGTTTGTGACTATCACATCCGTGTGGACTACTCTGCCAAAATTTTTGCAGATCTTGTTGTGTGGTGTGTCTCTACCTGAGTTGGGACTACTCCCTTTTGACTTGAGACTCACTCTTACCCTTCCCCTCTGTAGTGAAATAACTTTGACACAAGCGACATTAAGCACTCACCAGGCACATGAACCTTATTTTTTGAAGACTAAGTATACCACTCTCATATGCCGACAAGCAAGAACTAAGGAATATCTTTATGATAATGGAAACCGGGCCATTATACCGGATGGGACTCCTACGCCAAATGGTGTGAGATCTAGTTGGGATTTCATACCATGGATATCCCCTAAATGTTGGTAGATCCAACACTATCAACATGTTGATATCAATCCAAAGAAGATAGACATGGAAGAAGACCTTTAAGAGTGCAATCTGGGAATAGATCAACAACCAAAAATGGTAAGGTTGGCTAAAGATGTTCCATAATATTTTAAACAGAGATATATAAGTCTTTTTAAGACATTTGTTGATATATTTGCGTGGTCGTATGAAGATTTAAAAACTTAGGATACTAGTATCATTCAGCATAAGATTCCTTTAAAGTCAGGGGTTAAAGATTTTAGGAAAAATTTGAGACAGATCAATCCTTTATTGCTGCCATCAATAGAAAAGGAAGTCAAGAAATTGTTACAGGAAAAAATAATTGTTCCCTTAAGGTATTCTGACTGGGTAGCAAATTTAGTTCCTGTAAGAAAGAAAAATGGAGAAATTAGATTGTGTGTTGATTTCCGAAATTTGAATAGAGCATCCTTGAAAGATAAATATCCTCTTCCAAAAATGGACCACATATTACAGAAGGTAACTGGATCTTACAGGTTATCAATGATTGATGGTTTCTCTGGTTATAACTAGATTTCAATGGAAAACGAAGACCAAAAGAAAACAACATTTACAACTCCTTGGGGTACTTTTATGTATTCTAAAATTCCTTTTGGACTAATGAATGCAGGTGCCACATTTCAGAGGGCTATGGATATAGCCTTTGTAGGATAAAAAGACAAGTTTGTGGTTATTTACTTGGATGATATTACTGTTTTCTCTAAGTCAGATGAGGAACATTTGGAGCATCTACGACAGGTCTTTGAAAAATGCAGAAGGTATGGTCTATCATTAAATCCTAAAAAATCTCATTTTTCTTTGAAGGGAAATTGTTAGGCCATATTGTGTCAAAGGAAGGAGTTAAAATAGATCCAGGAAGAGTAGAGGCAATTAAAAAAATTCCATTGCCAAGAAGTAAGAAGGAGATTCAAAGCTTTCTAGGGAGAATAAATTTCCTTAGGAGGTTTGTTCCTAACTATGCAAAGATTGTTAAAGGAATTACTGATATGTTGAAAGAGGGTGTTGAGGTTAAGTGGAATGCAACTTCCAGGGAATCTTTCTCAAGAATCAAAGAGGCCCTTCAAGAAGCCCCTATATTGGTAAGCCCTGATTATAAAAATCCATTTCAACTTTTTTCATTTGCTTCTGCTTCTACTATTGCAATTGTGCTTTTACAGAGAAATGAAGAGAAAAGGGAACAACCTGTGGCATTCTTTAGTAGAGTATTAAGGGATGTAGAGTTGAAATACAACATTATGGAAAAGCAAGCTTATGCCTTGGTCAAGGCACTAAAATATTTTAGGGTCTATATTCTCCAATCTTAGGTCACTGCTTATGTTCCAAATGTTGTTGTGAAGGATGTTTTAATCCAGAGTGATGTTGAAGGAAGAAGAGGAAAATGGATAAAAAAGATTCAAGAATATGATTTGGATATAAAGCCAACTAAGCTGGTGAAAGGAAAAGGCTTAGCAAATATTTTAACAGAGACAAATTTTCAGGCCTTGGGAATAAATCTGTTGGCTGAAGTTGATGAAAACAAAACCACAGGAGAACAAGAAAAAGAGCTTGAATCTGGTAACAAAATTCAATATAAGTATCTTTGTTCTGAATGGTATAAAGATATTGTACATTATTTGTGTTTCCTTTGTTGTCCTCCCTCTTTAAATAGATCAAAGTATAAAGTTTTGAGATTAAAAGCATAGAAATATGTAATAACAAATGGGAAACTATATTGGAAAGATCCGTTTGTTGTCTTGTTACTGTGCCTGACAGAAGGAGAAACCATTGAAGTAGTAAATGAATATCATGGTTGTCTTTGTGGTGGTCACTATGGATGGAAAGTGACAGCTCATAAAATTTTAAAAGCTTGTTTTTTCTAGCCTTGTCTATTTTTAGATGTTTATAGATTGGTGAGGGGTTGTCAAAAATGTCAAGTCTTTGCTGAAAATAAAAAAATTAGCACCATTGCCTCTAATTCCTGTGTTCGTGGAGCAACATTTTAGGCAATGGGGATTGGATTTTATAGGGGAAATTAATCCACCATCTAGTGGGAAATATAAATGGATATTGACAGGAACATATTACTTTACTAAATGGGTGGAGGTTGTCCCAACAAGGAAAGCAAATGATTTGGTGGTGATGAAATTCATGGAAGAAAATATTTTCAACGGGTTTGGCTGCCCTAAGAGTTTAGTAATAGATAATGCCTAAGTTTTTAAATATGCAAGGTTGATTGATTTTTGTCCAAAGTATAATGTAATCTTGTCTCACTCTACTATTTATCACCCTTAGGGGAACGGGTTAGCAGAGTCTTCTAACAAAACTTTGGTAATTATTTTAAAGAAAACCATTGCATAGAACCAAAATAATTGGGATTGTAAACTAAAATTTTCCTTATGGGCAAGCCGAGTAACTACTAGATGATCAATTGGGAGATCACATTTTGAATTGATGTATGGAACAACTGCATTATTTCCCATCCAGTTAGTGAAACATGTTGCAATTTTTCCCCAAGAGGTCAAAGAAGAATCAAGTCCTCTAATTAGAAGAATAAATCAATTGGTATAATTGAATGAAAATAGAGAAAAAGTCATGGAGAATTTGATAAATTATCAAGAGAGACTGAAAATAATCTTTGACAGAGAGGCTAAAGGCATTCTTTTTCAGCCAAGTTATCTAGTTCTCAGATGGGATACAAGGAGAGAAGACAAAGGAAAACATGGCAAGTTTGATCCTTTGTGGTTTGATTCCTTCAAAATTGCAGAGTCAAGAGAAAACAATACTTTTGTTTTGGAGAATCCCGATGGTGAACTTTAGCAGTTGCAGTGAATGGGAAGTACCTCAAACATTATTTCCAGCATTGACCTATATTTTCTTTCATCATTGTATATTACGGTGTGGCCATTGTAAATATATCGGTGAGTTATCCATTGTAATGTGTAAAGTTACAGTTTGACTCCATGCCCGAGGTGAAGGCACTAATCTGCGGTTCTTAGTGTTTTTTCCAAAACATTATCCCCAGGTGGAGCCAGATGTTGTAGATCATTTTAATTTGGCGTATGTTGTATATATATTACCTTATTTAAAAAACAAAACAAAAAATAAAAAAATCAAATACTCAAGTAAAAAAAGGAAAAGAGGTGAAAAATAGTTTCAGTTTTGATCTTATTGAAATGATTTAGTTATTATTAGAGTATTTTATTAAGGACTAATCATTGGCGTCGAGCACTTATCATAACTTCATACAACATAGGTGGGACCGTGTGCCGACGACTACAAGGTTAAAAAAAATCAAGTTGAATGTCAGAGATGGATTATAGTGATTAGGCTCAGATGATAGTGCAAACCTGACACCATAAACTGCTCAATGTTTATCACAAGGGGTGCCTCCGCAAATACTTGGAGTCAGGTGTGTTGACCCCAGATCAACGGCCCAGATTAACTATGTGGGCACTACTTCGAAAATGCCCCGTACAGAGGAGTCCCCCACAGTCGCATCATCAGGCGAGCCAGACCCCACCCATTTCTCCACCATGTCATTCCCCTTTTGCCAATTTTCATCCAATTTTGTCCAATCCTTCATTAAATTCATCCTTCCAAAAAATTAAATTCCCACAAAAATAATAAATGTTGTTTTCTTCTGTCGTTATTCCATCTCACCCATAAAACCTCATTCCCAAGTCATTTTTTTTCACTTTTCCTCTCGCTCTAGCTGTTGAAGACTCTGAAAACTCTAGCTAGTGTCCCAGACATCATAAACTGTCAGCACCAGGTATTTATATCACAATTAGCCATCATATAACTATTAAAATGGCCAAAAAAGTTGCTTTAATTAGATCATCCTCCCATATTCCCCTCATGGACACAGAAAGGGACATATTTGATATTATCTATCTCTTAAACCACCTTGAATTTTATCATCATATTCATCTAAACCAGTCCAATTCTCCCATTTATGTTGTAGTAATAAGGTCAAGTGTTTTGTTAGCATTTGTTCCTAAGACCCATCTCTTTCCAAAGTTTATCCATTGGTTAGTCTCAGCAATGTATCCTCAGAAATGCTTTGTTATGAATAGATTAGGAGAAAATATTTTTCAGGTATCTTCACTTCTAATCCAACAAGCATTATGTTATCCTTCTATGAATTCATATTTTTCTTTCTCTGAAGAATCCTTATCTGCCTATTTCCAAGATTTATCCGGACCAGAGTATGCTCTAATCATCTTTTACCTTATGTCTGATGGAAAGCAATTTTCTTTGGATTTAGCTCAATTTCCTTTAGATGATTTTTCTGAAGATGTTAAACCTATTCTTCAAATTTTAGCCAAAATTTTAGGAAAAGAGGACACTGTTGATATGAAATGGAGTGGATTAGTAATGTTGTGCTAATTCCCCATTCAGAATATAAAAATGTGCTTGAGGTTTGAACTCCAAAATAGTAAGTAAAAACATAAATTTTATGTGTGTTACTTAAGTTAGTTTCATGAAGAAAACTTAAAAAATGAAACCAAAACATTGAATGGAAGCATGCATCAATCAATAATACACCAACCATTGATGAAGGAGTTCACCCCTCGTGGGCTAGATCTCCTTGGATCAGCTCTAAAGGCATGACCCCTTCTCTTTATGCTCAAAATTCTTCAGTAATAAAGTGTACATAAGTGTGCTGACAAAAAGAATGGCTAGTTTCCCCTTCAAGGAAACATTCTTCTACAAAGAACTCTCACTCTAAACACATGACAACCTATAGTTATTCATGAAACAATCAACAAGCTAAGGGCTCTCAAATCAATACCACATACTCCAATTTCCAAGAGCATAAACAGTACTACAATCCACTTGAAGTACTTAAACAAGTCTCTTTCTCCATACATAGAGAGAAAATAAGAAATAAAGCTACACCACTGTTGTAATGGCTACTGCAGAAAGCACATGGAGGCTGAAAGACCCTACAAGGTCATCTCCATCTTCATACTCCTCCTTAAACTGAATCAACACTCTGGTTGACCATAGCACCCATAGGCTTCACTTTTCAAAAATCCTATCCAGAATTACTCCTTTGATCCTGAAACATGTTCCAATGAGTTCAAAATGTCTAAAAATGGATATCTAGCCTCTTTTTGCATCCCATTTGGTCGAAAATTTCCTTAGTTATGACTTTTGTCAGTATTTCCACAATTTTCTCCTCCAAATCTAGTTTATTGCCAATTAAATTAATTATCTGGAGTTAAATCTATTTGTTCCACCAAAATCGACGATCCCACCATCTTCCTCGCTTATTCGTGGTTAAGGCCAAGTGGTCACATTGTGGTTAGGTCCAGCGGTTAAGGCGATGGTTATGCAGCTCCATCACAACTCGCAATTGGCGGAAAACCTGTGGTCTTAAGGTATGTGAACAAAAGTGTGTGATTTGTGCGATTGCAATATCGATGGAAAATTAAATGGAACCTATAGTCACATCGCATCTAGTACTTATCGCTCATTACAATCGGAAATTTCCCTTGGCAGATATCAAAGTCCATACACTGCGATAGCAGCAGACTCGTCGGGGTTATAAAATACCACGCATAACAATATTGGGTCTGAAAGTCCCCCCATCACAAATTGCATTCAACGACGGTCAGGGTGTTACTTCATGCTCCCACTGCGATGTGCGGCGCATCGCAACCAGGCTTCGCCGGGGGCCGATTCTCGTTACTCCTCCGTCTTGCGATATCGAAATCGCAACCAGGATCCTGTCGGGGCCGATTCTTAACACTTTCCCATTGTGCGATTGTGATATGTGATTATCACATCGCCACTTGCCTAGGGCTAATTCTCCTTAAGTCGCTCCTCTGTTTTTCTATGATATGCGATATGCAGGACCCAATGGAAACCTGCCACTTGGTGCTTCCCCATTCGCTGGAACCTTTGCCATGTCATCCATTCCTGCCACATCTCCAAGTCAAACCTGGAATTTGACTTGCTCTAACTTCTGCATACGAGCTCAGATTTGAGTGTCGTTCACACCATTGGATCATAATGAAGAGCTCTTCGATCTGAAGTTAAGCTTATTAAGATTCTGACACTTTGATCATTTGGAAAATTTTGAGCTCCTGATCACTCTTCCCCACTGAAAAATTTTTGGTCTCCAAAAGTTTACTTTCAATTGTTCAACATTTGAAGGTACAATTCCTTCATTTTTCCAAACTCGATCCAATCGATGTTTGTAGTGCCTTGACTTGTAATTGTCTTGGCTTTTTCTCAAGCTAAACTTAAAATATAACTTGACCAAAGAATTCAAGTTTGATGTTCTTCTCGGCTTGTCCATGTCACTATGGCCATCCACAACAACATCCTTTCCAAGAAGAATTCCAAGGTGCTCATCTGCAAAATCCTTATCAAGGATAAGATCCTAAAATACTTTGCTAAATGAACCAAAACAAGCCTCACATAGTGAATACTTATATAACTTGAGTGCTAAACACATTTGGAACATACTAAATGTGTTGCAACTACTCATACAATAGTTTTAAAATGATTTCTCAAACTACAAATAGAAATGCATTTTACAAAATGGAATAAACTTGACTCCCAAATTTTCCATTCAAATTGACTATCAACGAGCCAAATTAGCATTGTAATGCTTAAAGAAAACACTGTTGCATATAAGTGATTTATCTATGAACATCACTTTTACAACTTAACCAACTATGGGGATATGCAACTAGTGCAAAACAAAAATTTACAAACTTCAATTGCACAAATAGTCTGCCCATTTCTTACCCAACCAGGTAAATGAAACATCTATTTGAACTTTCTCTTCTTCTGAAGCTGCTTCAGGGACGGTCGCATCTTGCGCCACTTTCTCTTTTGTCGCTTCCTCTTCTGGTGCTTGCATGATTTGCTTGCCTTACCAGGATGAAGTTGTGGAAGAAATTTCCAACAATTCCCAACCCAATGTCCATTGATATTACAGTGAGTACAAAAGTTCTTTTGAGCTCCTCTTGGCTCACTTACCTTTAACCTTGGATGAGATTTTCTCTTTTCGGTCTTAATTCCAGTATACATAAACATCTTCTTGATGAATTCTTTCCTTTTATCGCACTTATCCACACAATGGTTAGTTGAAAGGAAAAAGGTGCATGGAAACATATTCCTCAACACGTTACTCAAATCATGTGTTTTTTTCCATTATGAACAACATTCGAATTAACAAAATGGATATACCTCTGTTTGTTGTCCTTTGGCTTACACTGCTTGCATGAGGAACTTGCATGGCAAGAAGAATTTAGCTTCCTTCTTCTTCAACATCTTCATCTCTCTTTGGAGACGCTTTTCACTTCGAGTCCTCCTTATGCTTGAGGAACCAATTCTGCATGAAACTCCCAACATCTTGCCTCCTCGTGTCCTCTCTTACAGCAAAAGGAACATGATACCCATGAGCTGTCGTTAGAAGACCATTATTCTTTTGCTACATAACCTAAGCCTTCATATTTAGGCCTCTCCTTGGCTTCAATTAGAATTTTAATGCCTTGTCGGTTTACTCCAAGGCCTCCTCCCTTGTAACCCATCTTGGGCCAGAGCTTAGATCCAATGCCTTTACAATGTTTTTCAAAGGCTGCTAATGAATTTACGTTAACACTTTCGAATAAGGAAGAAGCATGTAAATTATTACCATTTTCCGCATCTTTTGACTAACATACAAAGATTTTTTCAAACTCCCTTTTGATTCTGAATGTGTCCTCTTGGACTCTTTGGCTATCTTCTTTCAACTCCTTGAATTTGGGTGTTGATAGAACCTCATCTTCTACATGATGTGGAAAAAAGGTACAAACTTGTCCATCTACCTTCTCCGAAGGACTTTCTACACTAGCATCTTGCATAAGAGTTGTAGAAAAACACAAAGATTGTGGAGAAGATGGTGGTTTATCACCATTCTTGTTACCTTCTTCCCTTGGAGAAAATTCTCCTCTTGGAGGTCTAGAGCTTTCACCTTGCAATTTGGTATTCCTCTCTTCATAGAGGACTTTCACCATTTCTGCCATGTCTAAGAAAGCCTTTCTAAAAGCCTTCACATCCTCTGACATTCTTACAGGCTCTCCTCCTTGGGACATGCTTTGCTTGAAGCTTCTACTGCAATTTGAGGTAGAAATTGGTGGTAGAGATTGTAACAATCTTGCTCTCCTTTCCAAAACCTTCTCCTCACTTGAGCTTCAAAACACATTCACTTGCAAACAACAGTCAATTCCTCCTTGCACAAAGCAAACCTATGCTCTGATACCAACCTGATATGAAATGGAGCAGATTAGTAATGTTGTGCTAATTCCCCATTCAAAATATAAAAATGTGCTTGAGGTTTGAACTCCAAAATAGCAAGTAAAAACATGAATTTTATGTGTGTTTACTTAAGTTAGTTTCATGAAGAAAACTTAAAACATGAAACCAAAACACTAAATGGAAGCATGCATCAATCAATAATACACTAGCCATTGATAAAGTAGTTCACCCCTCCTAGGCTCCATCTTCTTGGATCAACTCTAAAGGCATGACCCCTTCTCATTATGCTCAAAATTATTCAGTAATAAAGAGTACATAAGTGTGCTAACAAAAAGAGTGGCTAGTTTCCCCTTCAAGGAAACATTCTTCTGTAAAGAACTCTCACTCTAAACACATGACAACCTACAGTTATTCATGAAAAAATAAACAAGCTAAGGGTTCTCAAATCAAGACCCCATACTCCAACTTCCAAGAGCATAAAAAATACTACAATCCACTTGAAGTACTTAAACAAACCTCTTTCTCCATACACATATAGAGCAAAGAAGAAATAAAGCTACAACATTGCTGTAATGGCTACTACAGAAAGCACATGGAGGCTGAAAGACCCCTGCAAGGTCATCTCCATCTTCATACTCCTCCTTAACTGAATCAACACTCTGGTTGACCATGGCACCCATAGGCTTCACTTTCAAAAATCCTATCCAAAAGTGCTCCTTTGATCCTCAAACATGTTCCAATGAGTTCAAAATGTTTGAAACTGGTGTACCAGCCTCTTTTTGCATCCCATTTGGTCGAAAATTTCCTTAGTTACGACTTCTATCTGTCTTTCCACAATTTTCTCCTCCAAATATGGCTTACTGCCGATTAAATTCATTATCTAGAGTTAAATCTGGAAGTTCCGCCAAAATCGACAGTCCCGCCATCTTCCTCACCTATCTCGCAGTTAAGGCTGAGTGGTCACATAGTGGTTAGGTTTGGCGGTTAAGGCGATGGTTTTGCAGCTCCATTGCAACTTGCAATCAGCAGAAAACCGATGGTCTTAAGGTCTGTGAACAAAAGCGGGCAATTTGTGTGATTGCGATATCGGCGGACCCAACGGATGATTAAACGAAACCCATAGTCGCATCGCATCCGGGACCTATCGCTTATTCAATCGGAAATTTCCCTCGGCAGATATCAAATTCCATACACTGCGATAACAGTGGACCCGTTGGGGTTATAAAATATAATGTATAACAATATCGTGTTCGAAATTCCCACCACAGCAAATTGCAATCGGCGGCGACTGGGGTGTTACTTCATACTCCCACTGCAATATGAGATTGTGATTTTGTCGCATCGCAACCGAGCTTCATCGGGGGCCGATTGTCGTTCCTCCTCCATCTTGCGATATAGCAATCACAACTAGGATCCTACCGGGGGCCGATTCTTAACACTTTCCCTTTGTGTGATTGTGATGCGATTATCACAACGCCACTTGCCTAGGGCTAATTCTCCTTAAGTTGCTCCTCTATTTTTCTCCGATATGTGATATGCGGGACCCAATGGCAACCTGCCACTTGGATTTGAGTGTCGTTCACACCATTGGATTCATAATGAAGAGCTCTTTGATATGAATCTAAGATTATTAAGATTCTGACACTTTGATCTTTTGGAAAATTTTGAGCTCCTGATCAACTGTAGTGATTGATAAAGCAGTTTTGGGGATGTTTAGTGTCATGATGAAACATGATGTTGTTTTAAATATACTTGCTTTTTAAGAAGGAGTGATTAATGCTCAGTTCATGAATCTTTCACTCACTGGTTTCTTCAAATTTCCCTCCCTAATAACTTATCTCTTCCTCTACACTCATGTTGAAAGTTTTATGCATTTGGGGTTCAATACTATCAATCCTCACAAAAATAAGCAATCAGTAGTCTTCTGGATTGATACAATAAGGAGTGGTCCTAAAAATGAAAACCTATTTGGTTTTTCTTCCTCTTTCCTCTCAGTTGTATATTCAATTATAAATGGTTCACGTGCACCATGCCTATTACCAAAAGCTTAAGCTCTTCTTTAATTGAGAAAAGATGCAAATGATGGAGATTGGTTTTATTTTGAAGATCATGTAGAAATTAGATTTAATGGAGCTGAAATTACACCCTACAGGTTATCAACTTTTGTTCCTATGAGGTTGTTTGATTTGGAGTTCATAAGGCATAGTTTAAATGTAGATCAAATACATTTTGTGCCTGCAAGGAAAGGACATATTTTCATATTACCTAGAACTATTGGATATTTCATTGTGAATACTAGACAGGCAGTAGAAGAAGTCCAGAAAATGTTGGAGGAGATGAATTTATTGTTGGGAGAAAAATGGGCCTATGACCCATGTCATATAATTTCAAACAGAAGAATGGAGAATGGTTATGCCCATTTTATACATGAGTCTAGACTATAAATTGAAAAGTTGGATAATGAGGGACAATATACTTCATTAGGGGGCATAGAAATTGAAACCCCTCTCCAACTACTGAAAAGAATTTAAAGAGAGGTAGAGCAGAGGTGATTGATTTATATGAGGAAGTGGATAGAGCAGAAAAAAGGGCAAAGATGTCTGATGAAGCCAGTTCATCATCAGTTCTTGGTTTTCAATTGCAGCTAGGAGAGACATTTTGTACACCTTCTTCTCATATTCCAGAAGAAGATTCTCAAATTTTTGTGTCTACAATTAAACAAATGTTTTTGTAGGTTGAGGAAAGAAACAAGAAGATTAGAGAGAATATGGAGTCTCAGTCAGAGGCTCAAATTTATTCTGAATATCAAACAAGGTTATTGTCAGCCATGGATTTAGAAAGAAGTCAGTTGAAAATTATTTTTTCTCATCCTTCAACAATTTATGTATCATCTTTAGTAGGTTTTAAGACTGTCAATATAACATTAGATTCAAGGAAAATTCCTCTGCCTGATAAGATCAATCTTCATATGTAGACTAGTCAATTGATTTTTAATGATTTGAACAAATATTTCTCAGTTTCTACTAAGGCTGAAGGTATGCTAGAAAAAGTAGTGAATTAGTTGAAGCTGGAGAAAGGTAATTCTAGAGCTCTGAATACCAAAAATGAACAATTGAAAAAACTGATTGTTAAAATTGGAGTGAACCCAGAAGAAAAAATTGTAGTCCAAAAACTATTACAACATGTTGAAACAGAGGTTCAGGTGTTGAGGAAGAAACTGAAGCTTCCTTCTGTAGAACATCTAATGTTCACAGAGGTGGTAGAAGTTGAAAAATAAATAGAAATGCTGGTTTAAGAGATTTTGCAAAGAAATAAAGAGATAACAAAATTAAAGGAAATGAATCTTGTTCTACAGCAGAAAATTGATTCCCATGTCTATACAATTGTGGTAACAACAAACTCAGAGGACCCCACTTCTAAGTTAACTCGAGTTATGACTTACTTACAAATGGTTGAAAATGAACTGAAGAAAAAGAAAACAAATTTAGAGAATGCTCTGAAAATTATCAAGGCCACTAAGTAGGAATTGTTGATGTCCAAGGAAATTGCAGAGAAATACAAGAAAGATTATCAAATTTCTCACTAGGAAATCAAGGAGTTAAAAGAAAAGGTGAAAGGCAACATGTCCCTTATACAGACAAGGGAAATATTGTGGAATGATATAATTAATACAATGAAGAACATGTGGGAATTTCTGGTCATCATGGAAGAAGAAAAAATCATTGTTAGAGACTTAGAAGGAATCATCATGGCTAACAAACAAAAACTACATCAAAGAGCCCAATTTGCTAAGAAGATGATTGATTTTCTAAATTCTAGGTTTGCATAGGAGTTAAAGGAATTTGGGGTAGAGGACAAAACTGCACATATAATGGAAATCAATAAGATGATAGTGAAGAATTCATATACGAAGAAAGCAGAGAAAAAGCTAAATGAAGTCAAGGAAACAGTGATGAAGTTCAATGCAATTTTTTACAAAAGAACCAGAGATAGTTTACCGTCCTGTTGCGACCAGCAAGGAAATTTATTGCCTTGGGAAAATATGAAACATTACTCATGGAGGCTAAAATAAAAATTAGGTCCACACATGATAATACTGCAGTGCTGAAAGGAACTACCATTGTTAACTTTTTGCATAAAGATTTTCAGCTCCTCTGTATGATGAAAACCAACATACATCAGGGTTACAAATTTTAGTATGGCACATGTAAATTTTATCAAATGCCCAAGCACAAGTACAGAAACTTGGAGAAAATGCATGGAATGGATGTCTCCACAAGAAAACACTACAAAAGTAGAACCTTCTACTGTCCCGAATTCACAAATTATTGAATGATGAAGTGCTTTATTTCTTAATAATTTTTATTTTATGAAGTCATATAATTTTTATGTTTTAATGTAATGATCAAATGTAAGGTAGTTTAGAAAGTTGACAGTTCCCATAACTATCCTTTTGAAAATTTTGTATAAAATAACTTGAAGAAGATGAATGAAGGTTCCAAAATTTTAGCACCTCAGGAGAGACTACAATTTATACTTTGGATCTTCATATGATATTAAATAAATCTGTTCATAGTGTTTCTAGAAATTGTTAGGTATAATTTTTCTTCTCTGTTACATCTTATATGTTATTTTCTTCATTGAAAAGAATTGAAGCAGTCGGGCCTTGATTTTGCAGTTTTGTGGTTTTAAGTTTCTATAAATCTAAGGTTAAAAGTTCTTAAAAAGCGCTCTTCTTTTCGAATTCCATTTCATGATAATTACATTTTCTTCTAAAGTCAAAGATAAGTTATTTTGTATAAACAACTCGTTATCTAAAACTTTCACCAATACTTCATACTATCTTCTGTCCATTTGTATTCAACATTTGAAGGCCACTTTAGAGGCATTGTTCATATATTGAAGACTAAAGGGTTACAAATAAACATTCTAGGGTTTTACAAAATAATGGGACAACAAATTTATCTATTTTCAGTTTCATTGAATGTCTTGGGCACTAATCTCTACTCAGCCAGAGTTTGTCCTCCAAGGTACAACACAACCCATAACCATAAGGAACTTGAGCACAAATAAAAAAAGCAATAGTGGAAAAATCCACAACACCATGGTTATCCAGGAAATGGAAAGGCAAGGATAACGCCATTGTGAATCTAGGAAAATCTCCATGCCAATGACATCACATAACCAGAAAATCACATGCATATACCATGCATGCAGAAATCAACATGGAAATCACACATGTAACCTGCTACTTGCAAAGCAATCCAATTGTAGCTGCTGATCCAATTGTTCCCTTATGTTTTCCTACTTTCCTTTTCATCCTTTCTCTGAATCCAAGAGAATAATAGAGTGATCCAAGCACACTCCAAGAATTCTCTAAGTGTGCAAGAGTATGTGAGAATGAGAAAGTGAATTGAGTGCTCCAAAAATAAACTGAAAAAGGTTGTGAACTAATCCTTATAATATTTTTTATCATTGAGGCCTCTATTTTCTTCAATTTCCTTCAATTTCCCTCTCATGCAAATCTGTGTCTCTTCACATTCCTTTTCTCCTATTTTCCTTTATTTTCGTAAATAAAATGTCAATTATTGCCACTTTGACTTTGCCAATTTCCATAGCCATTAATTAACCAAGAAGGTTACCCATCACTATTTTTTTCCAAACATTTAGCTTGGAATACGTGTCCCATGACCTTGATCTTATTTTATTTGCATAGAAAATCAACCAGGGGTTGTTACAAACCCCTCACCCTTAAGGGAACACCGTCCTCATGTTCTATGACACCAACGAATAGTAGACCGCTAAAAATAAAACATACTACCCATGTAGATTTATAACATAGATTGATGCAGTATTTACAATGAAAAACTATTGCAAACCATGACCAACATAATAAACATGAAAATCATATTTTTTATTGGAGCTTTATAATATATCTCATTGTGGTATCTACAACAACATCCATATACACATATACATATACCAAAAACTCATTTTCTCGAGCTAGCAAATAATGAAGGATACATAACCCACATCTAATTGAACATCTCTCATGTAGCTTCATCAGGCCCAAATTGATTCCATTGCACTTTAACTTGCCCGATTGCTCTATTTCAGAGCATGGATTATTTCCGTTGTAATTTGTATTGTGGTTCTAGCTGGAATTCTCCCTCTGGTTCCACCTACAATACATACTATTCAATCACATGATCAACATCCTAGATAGACTTCATAAGCAATGAAACATGGAAAACGTCATGGACTTTCACTATCAGAGGCAATGAAATTCTGTAGGCCACTGGTACAATCCTCTGAAGGATCTTGAAAGGCCCACAATATCTAGGTTCCAGCTTGGCACATGACCAAATCCTCAAGGAGGTCTTCTTGGGCTTGATGTACAAGTAAACATGCTACCCAACCTGAAACTCCTTAAATACCCTGTGTTGATTTGCATAACTCTTCTATTTGTCTTGTTCCGCCTTCAAATTCCTCTTAATAACCTTCATTTCATGCTCCATCTCTGCCAACATGTCCGGTCCAATCAACACCCTGTTCACTGGATCACTCCAGCTAATAGGAGTATTATAACTTTGCCCATAAAGTGCCTCAAATATACTCATTTTCAAGGATTCTTTATACCCATTATTGTAAGAAAACTCTACCAGTGCAAGATATTCTTCCCACTTCCACTATTTATGCATAACATACATCCTCAATATGTCTTCAAGAATCATGTTAACCCTCTCTGCCTGTCCATCCGTTTGTGGATGATAAGTTCTACTCAAGGCCAACTTTGTCTCCAAACTTGCAAACAACTCCTTCCAAAACTTGGAAGTGAACCTAGCTTCTCTCTTGGATATAATCTTCTTAGGAACACCATGAAATATCACTATCTCCCTGATTAAAATATGAGCTACCTCACTAGCTGAATTTATAGACTTAACTGCAATGAATTGAGCTACCTAACTGTTGTAGCGGCTACAACCACCCTCCAAAATTTTGCCTATGCTTCATTTGTAGCCTCCCTTCTAAATCATGGTAGCTCATCTTGCCCTAATCCAGGTACTTGTGATTCAAATGAGCTTTATTATTTTCATATGGGATTGTGTTTTATCACTTAGCTCATTTTCCAACCCACAATCCAATCTCTTGACTTGGTCTTTCGACAGTTCCGGGCTTTCCTTAGAGAACTACGCAAATCTTGAGGGCAACTAGCCTTACTCTTGGGAATTGCATAGTCTTGGATGACAGTGGGCCTTGTGCCTAGGAAATGTGCATAACTTAATGGAATCCAGCCTTGAGTTGGGAAATTATGTAGAACATGAGAGGCAGCCCAGAGCCACTCAACCCAGAAATTGCGTATACCTCACTGTGCTCAGAAACTGCGTAGTGCATGAGCCATAGAGTTGCCCAGTCCTTCCCAAAACTGTGCAATATTTCCAGGAAATTCATGGTAGTTTCCCCCCGGAAAATAAATAATACTAAAGGGCAAAGAGCATCCCCAGGAAGTAGGGATCTATTATTAGTTCCCCGAAGGTGGCACATTGCTATCTTTAGAATTTTCCACCAAGTGTCGCTTTTATCCATGATCTCAGGCATGCACGTCATAAATTCCAATTTTCTCAATTCTATGTGATGGAAGCCTCTAGAGCTCATTTGTACATTCGATAATCAAGCTCTAGAATTCCCAATGAGATCAAGGATCCTTCAGAACATTGTTGCTGCTTTTCTAGGTGAGTTTTGCTCTTATCATCTTTTGCTGCTTTTTCTGTCCCTTTTTGTTGTTTAGTTTGCGAGAGTGTTGTTTCACTTGTTTCTTTGAATGACTGTTGGATTTTTAACTTGTTTTAGCTTGTAGAAATGTTGTTTCAAGTTATAGATTTCCTTTCCCAAGTGTCGCATGAGTTATCCCGTTTTTGCACCAACAATCGTTGTTGTGGTGACTCCCTTCACATGCTTCATTTTCCTTCAGTTTGATTGGTTCTTGCACTTTTTTCACTTGCATGCATCATCACTTAGTAAGATCTACACTCAGCATCACACCATCCTTCAAATTTGCTCAATTTTACACTCCCCTTGGGCAGATCTGGGCCCCCCTTGCCCGGGTTGTCCTGGCCTAGATCCAATTGTGCACTATGAAGTTCTAGGAGCCAACATCCCAGCTTGGCTATTGAGATTGTGGAATGCGCAGTCTCTCCTAGGCCCTGGCCCAGACCGCAGGCATAGTTCCAATCATCAAACTTCCACACTGAATGTTGGGACTGTGCAATGCACAGTTCCCACAGTCAGCCAATCACCCATGTTAGTCAAAATTGTGCAATCGCTTTGATCATATGCCCCGGTTGTTAATTTATCATTCTATGAAGTTATATTTGTAAGATTTAATGTTTTCTTTCCATGAGTGTCCTTTCTGTCCCATAGGTACTGCACTCATGAAGCACTTCTCTTTAGCAGTAATTGTACCATGGAACCAAAGAGAACTGCTTCAAGAGACACCACTAAAAGAAGCATTAGGGAAGTAGTTGAGAAAGCACTAGTTTACTCGTCAATATATGCAGACACTCAATTGTTCATAGAAAAGGAGTCAACACTAACATGGCAGCAAGTCCAGCAGGAGTGGCCGTAGGTAGCAATCTAGTACAAGCTCAGGGAAAGAGGAATTTGTTGACATAATAAAGGGAAAACAAAGTTGTAGCGTGAAAGTGGATTCAATCTTCATGCAGGCAGTTTTGGTAGTAGAAGCAAAAGTAAGCAGAGGACACAAACGATAGAGTAGAGGAAGAAAGAAAAGCAGAGCTTGCGGGTAACAGAACTGAGATCACAACAAGAAGAATAAGAACCAAAAGAAGGAAGGGAGTTGAGGAGGAAAGAACAGGAAGAGAATCAGAAGTAGGAAGAAGAAAAAAGGCAAGGCTCAATAACAGAGCAAACAACTCTAATACAGGTTGTTGAGACAGAACAACCAACAGCTGAGGAAGAGAGTGAACAGATGCAGGTTCCCTCACCAATGCTAAACACAAGAACCGAGTCCAGTTAGATATCAGTCATTACATGGAGCAACTAAGACGAGAGGCCACCAGGGAACACTTGGAGTTGAGTGCACAAAACATGCAGAAGTACATCGATGGTCCTATTAAGGTCAACGCCATGTTGCTCATGCTTTAAAATGAGTTGGATATAGGTTCTGAGGCCATATACATGGATGCCATGGAGGAAAGAGTGTGCTTTTAGGAAGACACCATCAAGAAGTTTGGGGACACAATAATTAAGTACCAAGATTAGCATCAATATGTGACCGAAGAGCACCAAATGGAGGTTGTTGAGTTGGTCTTTCCCCAAACTTTGGAGTCATAGTGTTTTGTCTTGTCAGGTTGTCTCTAGACTATTTTGTCTCACATAGGTACATGTGGAAATTGTAATATTATTTGTAAAAACAATGTAAACTTTGAAACGAGAACTGATACCGTTACCCGTTTTGTAGAGCTAGCAAAAAAGTGACCCGATTTTGAGAATGGGTGATACAGAACACACATGTTTTTTTTAGAGCATAGTTTTTGGCACTATAATTTTTTTATGTACATTGTGTTTTAGAATGGTAGTGATTTTGATGTTGATTTAAAAAAGTGGTAATTCTACACCATGTCCTTTTTTTAAGAGGGTTTTTTTTTTTTTTTTTTTACTTTTAATTTTATAATCCATGAAATGTAAATAATTATTTTGTAAATTTAATAACTTTGGAAGTGGTCTTCTTCTTCATATATTATTTTTTTTTTTTTTTTTTTTTTTTTTTTTTTGTGGTGAAGATTTTATTGTTTTGCATATTTATAGAAGGTTGATATTTTGCATTTTTGATATTCTACATATTTATATATCGTTAATTAAATTTTCAATCCACATGAAATAATTGTCTCTAAAAAACATACATAAAAAAGACAAAAATGAAAAATAAAAAAGGTTAAAAAAAATTTATCTCATAAACCATAAAAGAATTTGGGAATATATATATATATATATATATATATATATATATATATATATATATATAAGTAAGTAAAAAATAGTGAAATTAAAAAAAAACATTAGCAAAAACTAGGAAAAATAAAAAATAAAATAAAAACAAGCTAGTTAAAAAAAAAAAAAAAAAAAAAACTAGTAAAATTGATATTAAAAAAAACAAAAATTAACTCAAATTATAAAAAAAAAACCAAAAAAATATGAAAATTATTTTTTAAAAAAAACCAAAAAATTCTTAAAATATAGAAAAACCAAAAAAATTTTAACATTAAATTTTATTTTTTTTAAACAATTTCTTTTTATTAAAAAAAATATTATTATTAACCTTTTTTTTTAAACAATTTTTTTTGTTATTAAAAAAATATTCATTAAAAAAATTTTAAATTTTTTTTAAACTAATTCAAATTTTTAATTTTTAATTTAAAAATTTTTAAAAAATTATTTAAAAAAAAAAATTAAAAATTAAATTTTTTTTTTATGGGTTTTTTTTTAAACATTTTATTTTTAACTATAAATTTTAAAATATATAATTTTAATTAAAAAAAAAATTATACATTTAAAAAATTGTAATTTAAAATATATAATTATTGTTTAAAAAAAATTAAACTTATGAAATTTTTTAATTTTCAATTTTAAAATTTATATTTATTATTAATTTTTTTTTTTAAATGTGTTTTCCGCCCCTCGGCCGCCCGTGGTGGCGTGCGCAGGCCGGAGGGCCTGCGCGCAGGACCCTTCGCCCACCGCTGCGCCACCATGCGCATGACCCTCCACCCACCGCCGAGCCACCATAGGCGACCAAGGGGCGGGCATCCGATTCCGGGAATCGGACGCCCGCCCCCCGGCTGCCCGTGGTGGCACGGCAGTGGGCGGAGGCCCTGCGCGCAGGACCCTCCGCCAACCGCTGAGCCACCACGGGCGGCCAGGGGGCGGGCGTCCGATTCTTGGCAGGACCCTCCGCCCACCGCCGAGCCACCACGGGAGGCTGGGGGACGGTTCAGGTGCATACTTATATCTAATCTTAATGGCTGGTTCTATGAATGAATTTGTTCTTCAGAAGCCCGATGACAAGAAAATTGCTAGACAAAAAAGATGGTCTTTTTTGAATAAGTATAGATCTAGTAATGATAAGTTGTATGATGAGAAAGTGCTCGTTCAAGAATTTGAACCTCAGCCTAATTGGACATTGCCAGAGATAGAAGTTGATAAACTATATAAGATTCCTGCTTTCCAATTTAGAGCTGCTCAGTTATTCCGATTTACTTCAGTGAATATCCCTATTTCTACTGGTCAGTCTGTGTATCAAGTTCCATTGATAAAGAAAGAAGATATTGAATGGGGTTTGGAACATGGCTATAGTTATATTCATATTGGAATGATTCAGTTTGGCATAAATCCTCTAGTAAGACCAGGATTGAATACTTCTTGTTTGACCTGCGTCTTAGATACTCAAATGAATAATTTTCATGATGCACTTTTGGGTGGATTTCAGAGTCCATTAAATAATGGTCTTGTCTGGTCTTCAGTCATTCCCAGATATCAAGTAGCCTTAACAGATCCATACATCAATGAGTTCCTAAATGCATACATCCAATTCCATGGCTTTGATGTAGCCCCTCAGGCTTTAATAGCTCAACTTCATTCTTCAATATGTTTGCGTTTTGTATCTACTTCAATGCCTCCATTAAATACAAAATTGTGTCAAAGAGCTTTGAAAGAAGGCGTAGTTGTTGGCCCTGGTAATACACCCCCTTTACAGATAGGATTTTCTGAGTGTACCCTTCCTAATGAATGGAATAGTTCCTACACACCTTTGTCACAAAAATATCCCCAGTTAAAATCCTCTAAAGAGCCACGTCAACTATCACTGATCCAACATCCTAATGGATCCACTGGTCTTAAGTTTACTTCACCGTCTCTTAGTCGATCATTGTCTGCTTTAGCCAGATCTCCATTTTTTCCGGATAGAGATGGAGATATCCTGCCATCATCATCATCTCAGTCTACTGTTCCAAGAAATTTTACTTCCAAGAAAAGTCTTAAAAGATCTCAGTCCCATAAAATTGATGATTGTCAATTCTGCATTCCATCCTCCAGTTTCCAAACTGAAGAACAACATTCTCCTAAAAAGGATATACAAGTCTTCATCCCTGACATAAAGAGTTTTACTCTTCCTAGAGCCCAACAAGAGTTATCTACAAAGATAAATGAAGGGCATCTAGAACCTGGAAATGTTAGAAGAACATTTAGAAATGGAACAATGAAAGCAGATTTACAATGGTTGCAAATGAAGAATATTACAGATTCAGAGCAAAGTGATTCAGAAAAGATGCATAATTATACAAACTATCAGATTGTTTGTATGTTGCAAAATATAGATGATATAGCCAGATTTGTGTTAGAAATAAAGGAACATATTAAGAAACTGCATACTGGTTATAATGAGGTATTGGGAACACAAAATGATCATACATAGAGGTTAAATGATATTCAGTCAAACATGGGTATTATTTCTAGATCTCTAGATCATTTAAGAGATGCTCTTCCTACTCCTGCTTCTCCTCCACACTATATAGAAGTAGATGTGTCCAATTCAAAGTTAAGGTTTACTTATAAATTTGATGAAGGGTTAAAAGGTATTCTTTTCAAAGGAATAGAAAATTTGGATGTAACGAAGTTTGAAAGAATACAGGAAGGAATAAACCTAGCCGCAGAAAAAACAGAATTGATGAAAGAAAGGTTAAAAGGTTTCCCTTCTCTTGAAAGCCTAAGACTCCCTAAGAATTATGTTAGTCTTAAAAATCTGATAGAAAATGGCCAATCATCTGCTCCACAATTTCCTCAAATTTCGGCCATGTTTGGTGTCACTTCTAGAACCCCCGGTGAACAAACACAAGGTGAACCAAGTTCCAAGAGAGAAAGAGGTGAAAATTTTTCTTATATTCATAAAGGAAGAAAAAATAATGAAGAAACCACTGCCCATGAAGCATCTGCAACAAGCCCATTTAGCAAATATAGTGAGAAGTTGTAGAATATTCCATTAAAAATGGAAAATCCTGCCACCAAAGGATTTGGTGATACTTTGCTTGTTAATATTGATTGTTTGAGCTATGATGAAGTAAATATTGTGTTACATAATGTACATGCTTGGGCTTTACAGAGAAAATCAGAAACTAAGGCAGAATGGTCAGATATTGTTACTCAGATTATTTGGTCTTTTACTGGTATTCTTAAGCAATGGTGGGATAAGTTATTAGATAAAGAGATGATCCAAATCATTGAAAATGAAAATGATCCCTTAAAAGCTTTGTTTATGCATTAACACATGACTTTGTAGGGATTGTACCAAAAGATTCAGCTCACCATTCTCAGTTGTTTTTATCTCAAAGATTACGTAATATAGACTATTTGCAAGAATATTTCTGCACTATGCAAAAATTATTGTATCAAGCAAATGATCCCCATAACGTTGCATATTTGAGGTATTATATAGCTTCCATGCAAGGGAAAATTCCAGATCTGATTAATCAGTTTATTGATGAACATAAGATCAAGATTGAGAACTCATCTTTTGTTGCTATACAACAGTTGATTGTTTCAGTTTTGCAGAAAGAGTGTGCTACCGCAAAAGCTAAAAAGAATTTTCATAAGCAAATGCATTTTAGCACTAAACTCTGCAATAATTGCAAGGAAACTTATGATTTTGGTTGCCATTCTAAATCTAAGAGGAAGAATATCAAGAATACGCACCAAAATTGTTCCTGCAAGACAGACAAGTATTTTCCTAAAAAGAAATATTATCCTTCTAAGAAAAGTTTTAAGGGGAGAAGGGTTGTATTTAGGAAAAGGACAAAGCCTTCAAAGAAAGTTGTTTGTTTTATTTGTGGAAAGGAAGGCAATTATGCTAATGCTTGTAGAGAAAAGAAAGACAAGAACTAGATAAAGATCATGGATATATTTTCTTCAGTACATGATCCAAAATATTGGGATCTCATATCCCATTCTGATGGAGAATATTTTGAAGTATCCAGTTCTTCCTCAGAATCGGAAGAAAATGAATTACCAGATATAAAAAGACTTGCACTAGATTCTGATTCTACTGACTCTGATGAGACATTTATTGCTGACATAAAAATGTTTCATTTTTCAGATAGTATACAGATAAAAATAGCAGAGGTCAAAGCTGAGTTGGCACAGCTTGATCCAGTACAGTTTACAGCCAGGAGAAGGTTAACAGAGAAACTTGAAAGCCTAGAAAGTCAGCTACCTTCTTCCAGAAGATCTAGAAAGAGTTTGATTCAATGTTCAAACCTTTGATGATTACAGACGAGTCACAAGGATCAGGTATGGATACAATCATAACTCTTAAAAAGAAAATTGCAGATCTTGAGTCATCCATTCATCATACAAGAACAGAAATGATTAAGTTATCATCTAAACTTCAAATGCTTATTGGTAATTATGATGATTGTAATTCAAAGCTAACAAGCTTGTTGATGAATAATGTTTCAGAAGAGATTCCCTCAAAATCCACAAATGTTGATATGATAAATATTATGGGAATTGGAGATAGAGTGATTATTCCAATTAATATCAAATTGCCCAAAGTTAAGGAATACACTCTAGATGCTCAGATTGATTCTGGAGCAATGAGTAGTTGCTGCAAATTTGGCGCCATTCCTGCATATTATTGGCAGCCTATAAAATTACAATTCAGGGCTATTACAAAAGACTTGATGGAGATTAACCATATAGCTCTTGATTTTCCAATTTGTTTGAATGATGTTCAAGTATTTGTGACGTTGTATAGTTTTGATACCAGTACAGATTTTCTGTTAGGACAAGATTTTTTGAAGAAATTACTTCCTGTTACTTTTGATATAGATTCTGTTACTTTTTCTACAACAAAAGGTCCAATGACAATACCTGCTTCCAGTGACTCAGTTAACGTTGAAGAAGACAAATTCAGTGCAGTCTACAAGATTTATAAAAAATTCACAATTGTCAAAAATGTTGCGATTCATGGTCCAAAAACATTACAGAATATTTTGGACAAGATTCGTAAAGATGTACAGCAAGTCGTTCAGATGCTTGGACAAGGGAAAAATATTTCGTGGCACTTCCTTATAAAGAAGGATACGTTCCTAGACCACAAAAGGCAAGTGCTAATCACATGAGTCCACAAGAGCAAGATTTATGCAAATAGGAGATTACTCAATTGCTGCAACAACAACTTATTGAGCCATGTAAAAGCCCTTGGGCTTGCCCAACTTTTTATGTGAACAAGCATAGTGAGCAGAAGAGAGGTAAGAAAAGGCTTGTTATCAATTACAAGCTCTTGAATGATGCATTGCTCCCTATCAGGTATCCTCTGCCTAATAAAGAACTCCTTCTTGCAAAAATTGCCAATGCTAATGTTTTCAGTAAATTTGATTTGAAGAGTGGGTTTTGGCAAATTGGCATTATCCATGCAGACAGGTACAAAACAACTTTTACAGTCCCTCATGGACAGTATCAATGGACTATAATGCCTTTTGGATTAAAAAATGCTCCCTCTGAGTTTCAAAAAAGGATGGAAGATATTTTTGGAGGGGTAGAGTTCATAATTGTGTACATAGATGATTTACTTGTTTTCAGCAGAGATGTAAATAGTCACAAGATGCATTTAGAAAAGTTCTATGAAATGGTGTACAGACATGGACTTGTTCTTTTTGATTCTGATGAGAAGTTTCAAATTGGTAAAGTCAGAATTGATTTCTTAGGACTGCATACAGAACAAGGTCATATTGGGCTTCAATCACATGTTCTGACTTATTTATTAAAGTTTCCAGATGTTATTTCAGATGTTAAGAGTTTGCAGAGGTTTCTTGGTTGTCTGAATTATATCAGGCAATTTTATGAGAAACAATCAGATGATACTAAGAGTTTGCAGAAAAGGCTAAAGAAGAAGGCAATTGGGTGGACAAAAGAGATGACATAAGCAGTCAGAAACATTAAAACTAAAATCAGTGAATTGCCAAAACTTAAACTTCCTAACACTAATCTTCCCTTTATTCTTGAAACAAATGCTTCACATCACACTTGGGCTGCAGTTTTGTTACAAAAGCATGGAAGGAAAGAGTTAGTCTGTGCATACACTTCAAGCACATTTGATGACACAGAAATAAAGTATCCTTCTTCCCACAAGGAGATACTTGTAGTAAAAAGAGGGATCAAAAGATTTCATCTATTTCTTAAAAGTGTCAGATTCATTGTTCGCACAGATCTCAAACACATGAAAGGAATTTTGGCAAATAAAAGATTGTTAGAGCAAGGTAATACCAGGGTCCTCAGATGGGCACTATGGCTTGAAGGATTTGATTTTGATATTGTGTACAAGTCTGGTGCTAAGAATTATCTTGCAGATATGTTGACAAGGGAAGGAGTTGAGACCAAGGAGATTAAAATGTTCAAGCCTCTTCGCCAAGATGAAGCTTCATCAAGTAGCAGTATAGTCCAGTCTAATAGAGTCAGTCCAGTCGTCATTTGTAGTTTATGTCAGTATGAGTTTTGTTGGAGTTGTTTTGTAAAAAGAGTCAAGTCTTTGCCTTTAGGTCTTCAACAGCATATATTACAGAAATGGTTTGATTATGAAGAAGCTATGTGATCTTATGCTGGAGAGCCACCATATAGAAATAGGTCATGGCGTGTGTACTATGGATTGTCTAAAGAGTCTGTATATTTTGGTTTCATTCAGAATACTGATTGGACATGGAATGATTATTTCACAATCCATCAGAGAGTTAGGATTCATGGGTCCGTTAGAATAATATTTTATGCAATTGACATAGATAGTGTTGTAAATTGGTGGAGTCCTTGGTTCAAGTTGTTTTTGTATAAGTATATGCCTAGAGTGTGTTGGATGCTAGACCATGATTTCCAAAGTACCATCAGTGCTCTAATTTGGGAATTACATGTTGCTGCACAAAGGACTATGTCATAGAGTTCAAGTTTGTCCATCAAGACACAGTTGTAGTACCAGATGAAAGAGATGAATCTTTTAGTCTCTTTGTGAGTTTTCAAGGGATGCACTATTGATGAAGAATACAGACCACATAATATGTATTCTTTTCCCTTTTACTGTTGTTTCAGAGAAGTTGGTCCACCTTGGTTGGATGGCTCCATACCAAATGAGATATTTGCTCCTGAACCAGAAGAATTATTAGAAGCTAAACAGTTTGCCAGACATAATCGTGAGCATATCAGACATGATCATGAGCATGATTATGAAGATAGAGAGAATAGTGATTGATAGAAAAGATCACTCGTTTGATATCTTTGCATATCTTACTTTTGGTTTCCATGGGATTTGCTCCAGCAAAAATCTCCACTGTATATTTACTTATCTAAAAAGCTGATGTCCTAGGTTCCGGCTTCACTCATTTGATATCTTTGCATATCTTACTTTTGGTTTCCGTGGGATTTGCTCTAGCAAAAATCTCCACTGTGTGTCTAGAAAGCCGATGTCCTAGATTGCGGCTTGATTGTACTATTTACTTTATTAGATTGTGTCAGATTCGGTCCCCATATGGCTTAGCCTCCAAGGGACGAGATAATAAGTGATTGTCCTCACTTGCCTGAATCTTTAGATTGTTCATTACTTTTGGTACATTTTGCTTTTTACTATTAGTCCTTTGGATATGATTTCCTGCGTGATATTCATACCAAAAGTAGATTCTCCTTAGTTGGACGCCCACCCCCAGGCCACCCATGGTGGCTCGGCAGTGGGCAGAGGGTCCTACGTGCAGGCCCTCCGCCCACCGCCGGGCCACCACGAGCGGCCGGGGGCGGGTAAAACACAATTTTTTTTTTATTTTTTTTTAAATAATAGATATAAATTTTAAAATTGAAAATTAAAAAATTTCATACGTTTAATTTTTTTTGAAATAATAATAATAGATTTTAAGATTTTAAATTAAAATTTTTTAAACGTATAATTTTTTTTTTTAAATAATAATTATGTATTTTAAAATTTATAATTAAAATAAAATGTCTTAAAACACAAATTTAATATAATACATATTTTGTAAAAAAAAAAAAATTGTTTTTAAAAAACCCCATTAAAAAAAAAATTAATTTTTTTTTTTTTTTTTTAAAACAATTTTTTTAAAATATTAATTCATTTAAAAAAATTTATTTTTTTTTAATGATTTTTTGTTTTTTTAAATAAGAAAAAGAATTTGTTTTTTAAAAAAAGTTAACAATAATAATTTTTTTTAATAAAAAAAATTGTTTAAAAAAAAATTTTAATGTTAAATTTTTTTTGGTTTTTTTATATTTTAATATTTTTTTGGTTTTTTTTTTTTTTTTTTAATAATTTCCATATTTATTTATTTATTTAGTTTTATTTTTTAATTTTTTATTTATTTTTCTAATTTGAGTTAATTTTTGTTTTTTTTTTAATATTAATTTTACTAGTTTATTTTATTATTATTATTATTTTTAATTAATTAATTTATTATTATTATTATTATTTTTTAACTAGCTTGTTTTTATTTATTTTTTTCCTAGTTTTTTGATAATGTTTTTTGTTCAATTTCTCTATTTTTTACTTAATTTTATATTTTTATATATTTTTATTTTTTTTTCCAAATTCTTTTATGGTTTATGACATAATTTTTTTAACATTTTTTTTTTTTTTTAATTTTTGTCTCTTATCTATATATATATATATTTGTTTTTTAAAGTAATCAACATTTTAATCTTAATTTTAGTTGGTTAATTTTCTATTTTTTCAAAATCTAGTTTGTTTTTAATTTTTTTTTTTTACCTACTTAATTTTTAGTTTATTTTAAATATTATTTTTTCTTTTCTATATTTTTGTTTTTTGTTTTTGCCAATTTTTTTATGGTTTAAAAGTTTTATTTTTTATTTATTTATTTTTTAATAGTTTTTTACTATTTATTTGTTTATAATGTCTTCCTTTTTTTTTTTTTTTGTAATTCTTATCATTAATTTTGTCTTTTTTTTTTTACATTTTTATGATTGATTTTTTTGGTTCATTTTTTAGTTTTATTTTATGTTTTGCTTTTAGTATATATTTTAATTTATGTTTTGTTATTTTTTTTAAACCTTTTTTTTTGTGTTTTTTCATTGTTTTAATTTTTATTTTATTTTTTTAATGTTTTCATTATTTCTTTTATATTTTAATGTTTTTCGAGGTCATGATAAAATACTTTACGCTATTATTTCGAAATGTTGAAATTTTATTTTTGAAAAAAAAAGTGTTTTCCCAACATTAACACTTTTCGTTTTGAGGGTGTTTTTTGGACAATTTTTGCGCAAAAAGTTGGTTTTCACCGCCATTTTTAAAACATGTTGAAAATTTTATTGAAGAATCTTCGGCGAAAATCACATAGAAAAACTTATATCGACGCGTTTCGAACCATCCAGTGTGGTTCATCGTAAGGACAAGTTGAATGAGCAGATCACATTTAGCACATTAAATAGACTTGGCAGAGAATCCATGACTCAATGGCTAAAAATAACAGCTATGATAACGGCTAGTTTGACCAAGAAAAAGGGAAATTTATTATTATTAATAATATTCTCTTTTTTTTTTTTTAAGTAAATCAAAAACTAATAATTTCAAGTACGTTGAAAAATTAAAATGAATAAAATTAAAAATTATATAAAATGAATTACTTTTAAAATTTTAATAGTTGTTATTCCAACGTCAACACTTTTCGTTTTTAACACTGTTTTTGATGTTTTTTCGAGGTTTTTTGGCCAGAGTTCCTGTTTTGAGTTTATAGTTCCCGTTTCAAAGTTTACATTGTTTAAATATGTTGTAAGTGAAATTCCAAGTGTCATTAGTGGAATGTGAAAGGTCATCTTGTTATGTAATGCGTTACTTGTAAGGAAGTTGAAGAGTCATGAAGGCATTCAAAGAGTCACAAAGGGGAATGTTAAGGGTCATCCTACCCTTTGTTATAAATAGAACCCCATAACTCATAGAACGGGCTTTTGGGAGCCAAGATTTTTTCTAGGCTTAGGCTTAGAAAGGCTTGGGAGTATTGTGATGAGCCTTGGCTTCTTCGCATCGTAGAGCGAGTATACTTTTTTGGAGGATAGCAACAAGAAATGCTAAATATATAAGTGCTAAACATAGCACTGCCATAAATAGCATTTCGGGATACCTTCCTATTTTAGTTAGTCCCTGAACTAAAATAGAGAAGTAAAATTCGAATTTGATCTTAGCAACTATTTGTAAAATATTTAATTAATTCATCTTGAGTTAATTAGTTGTAGAAAATCAAACATGAAGTCTATGTGAGGACATGCAACAGTTATCCCATCGATTGAGGAATTTATCCCTTAGTTAAAGAGATAATGATGAATTGTAATTTAAGTTGTAATTAGTTAGCTGAGTTAATTGAGTTAGTCCAATTAGATTAGTTCAGATAGTTTGTTGAACTAATTGTGAGTTCAGTTAGTTAATGCATGCATGCATGTAACTACTGCACTTCAGATAACTGAATATTCTCTCATAAATAACTCATGCATGTCATTTCAGACAGAGACCCAATTGAGATCAGATGACGAGACAATGTACTATCAGTTGCAGGAATATTCCATGGAGGATATCTCTTGCATGCAGAAGGAATTCTTTCCTTGGAGATTGCGCAATTATGGGACAGTGTACTATCAGTTGTAGGAATATTCCATGGAGGATATCTCTTGCATGTAGAAGGAATTATTTCCTTGGAGATTGTGCAGTTACTTTTGGGTTTGGTGAGTGTGTGATGAGGCCAATTCACACAAGTGGCAGCATTGGACCCCAAGGAAAATTGCACAAGGAAATAGGAGGCTTGGAGGGCTGAGGGAAGGCATATCTTGTGTCTATTCAGTCTGTGCGCTGTATTTTTGGATTACAGAGAGAGTAGGATAGCTTGTGAGCTGATTCTTTTTGTAATCTAAACATATTTCCACTTGTATGATAAGACAAAGATCAGGGTTTTTAGCTGAGGCTTTCTCCAGAGTATTCTTCTGTGTTCATGTGTGATTGATCTCTCTTCATCTGTTATATGTGTTCTATTTGATCTTGCTCATATTAGAATAAGCTTCTGCAAGTTTGTTGTAGAAGTAGATCTTGTATTTTGCTTTAGTATATTGCATAATCTGTTGATCTACAGTGGGAATTTCTACATGGTATCAGAGAAAAGGTGATCAAAGTGAAGAAAAATATACAAAGAAGGGAGAAGTTTCAAGTTTCAAGTTCTTGATTATGGAAATCGAGTTCTTATCACATCTCAATTTCACCAATGGCGTTCAACGGTTTAAGACTTGAGTATGCCCTTGATGGTAGCTCGAATTATATAGCCTGGAAGGATCACATGGAAGCAGTATTAGAGGACAACGGTCTAAAGGACTTCATTGATCAAGAAGTCCCCAAGCTGGCAGCAGCTAATGCTACAGAATTGGCGGAATGGAAGAAATGTGTGGCTAGAGCAAGGAGAATCCTCCTGGAGGGAGTTCGAGACCACATTGTCTCGAGCCTCCATGGGAAGGAGACACTGTTTTCAATGTGGAAAACATTGAAAGATCTATATCAGAACAACAACGATCAGAGGAAGCTGGCGCTGAAAGACAAGCTTCAGAAAATCAAGTGTGAAAAGGGCGACACGATCTCTACATATCTGAACAAGCTCACCACCTATAGGGATGAACTTGGAAGTGTAGGGATCACGACAGCCGATGATAACATGGTGAGTCTTGCACTCCTTGATCTTCCTAAGAGCTGGATAGCTACCAAGACTCGGTTAATGGAAGAGAAAAAAATGCCAGATTGGGAACGACTTTGGTCGGATCTGATGCAAGAGGAAATAAGAAGAAGCACCAGAGATGGATCCTCATCAAAGCAAGATAATGAGGAAAATCTAGCCTTAGTGAGTAAGGCAAGGAAAGGGAAAGGGAAGGCATCCCATCCAAATCCAGTTCTTCCCATGGTGGGAAGAAGTTTGACAAATCGAAAGTGCGATGCTTTCATTGTCATGAAATGGGCCATTTTGCTATGAATTGTCTATAGAAGAAATCCAAGAAGGGATTCTCGAAGGGATCTGATGGTGAGGCACTAGACTCACAGTTTGAGTTGGATTTCTCTCTTATCGCATGCATGGTTTCATCCATGGTGGGATGTGTGTGGTTCCTAGATAGTGGATCTTCATTCCACATGTCAGGTGACAAGAATCTTTTCAGTACCTTGGAGGAGAAGGATCTCCGGATGCAAATCGAGATGGGCGATGATGGAAAGTATCGTGTTTTAGGTGAAGGTACAGTTGTGTTTCAGAGGGAGCATGGAGCTCCTCTCACCCTGATTGATGTAAAGTATGTACCAGGTCTGAAGAAGAATCTTGTGTTTGTTGCTATGCTAGAAGATAAAGGCTATGATGCATTATTTAGTAAAGAAAAGGTATTCCTGAGGCATATCAGCACTGGGCAAACCAAGCAAATTGGGATTCGAGTAAAGAATCTCTACAAGCTGGAGGTAGACGACTGTGCTGCATTGAGTTCCAAAGCTGAGATGGTGCAGAGCCAAGATGTTGGCGAGCTATGGCATAGAAGATTGGGCCACTTGCACCATGGATCCCTGAAGATCATGCAACAGATTTCTACCAGACTTCCCAAGGGAAAACTGGAGCAGACGAATACATGCAAAGGTTGTACCTTGGGTAAGTATGCGAAATCTTCCTTTCCGGATCGAGACAGTAGAGTTGGAGAAATCCTGGAGCGAGTTCACTCAGATGTTTGTGGACCATTCTCTACAGCCTCCACCACTAAACAAAGGTACTATGTTATTTTTATTGATGATTTTTTGTGTAGATGTTGGATCTACTTTATGCAAAAGAAGGATCAGACCTTCTTGAGGTTTTGTGAGTTTAAAGCCTTGGTAGAGAAAGAATCTGGAAAGAAAATAAAAGCCTTGCATAGCGACAATTGTGGAGAGTATGTCTCCCAACAGTTTGACGACTTCTGTGCTGCAAAAGGAATTAAACAGGAGTTGACAGCACCCCATAAACCACAGCAGAATGGGGTGGCTGAAAGGAAGAACATATCGATTGTGGGAGCAACTTGAGCGATGTTGCATGACCAAAGTCTACCACTGTAATTGTGGGCTGAGGCATGCAATACAACAATATATTTGCAGAACAAAAGCCCGCACCGTATACTGGGAATGAAGACACCTATGGAGGCCTTTCCTAGGAAGCGACCAGATGTGAGTCACTTCTGAATATTTGGATCATCAGTTTACTATCATGTGACCAAAGATGCCCAGAAGAAGCTAGATCCAACAGCTGAGTTGGGAATACTTGTGGGGTACACTTATACACCCCACAACTATCGGGTGTACCTACCTACCAGTCAGAGGACAGTGGTATGCAGGGATTTGAAGTTCTATGAGCGGAAAGCCATGCGAGTATCACATGAGAGGGAGCTCAAGTTGTATGCAGAGGAGGAACTTTCAGTTCCTAAGGAGGAGGAGCCTCAGATTGATGCGGAGTAGCCGCATGTAGAGGATCCAGGAGTGGAGACATCCACTCATGTTGAGACTTCCAGATATGGGCAGTAACACTCAAGGGAAGCTGACAGATTGATGTTGGATGCACGAGAGAATGTGGGACAACCATCTTCTCAACACAGACAGAGGAGGTCGCCCAAGCGAGACACTGGGTACATGGCCCTGGTTGGGGAGTGTGTAGAGTCTGAACCTTCTTCATTCGAGGAGGTAGTGCAGCAACCAGTTGTTAGGTAAACTTGACTCACGATAGAGTCAAAGTTGACCAGGTTAAACAGTGATGGTTTTGTGGCACATGGTATTGTGCACCCATAGTATTCTACCCATGGTATTATATGTAATGGAGCTTATAAAAGGTTTGAAGGACTTCATTGTAATGTAAGAATTGGAGGTGAGCAGTGAAAGCTCACTTGGTCGGATTGGCCAGGGTTTTGGCCAATTCTAATGAGATCTTATTAGGTTGGGTTTTTCCCTGGATTTGAGGTTTTCCCGGATAAACATTTGTGTTTATGTGTTTATGGTTGTTGCTGGTTATTTTTATATTTATTCCTCTCGGTAATCATTTATGTTATGTAGTAAATTTCTTAACAACTGGTATCAGAGCTAGATATTGGCTTCAAAGGGATTCTTTGATGCCAGGGGTTTATAGTGCCTGATGAGATCAATGCAGCCTTTTTACAGATCTGGGTTTGAAAATAATGGTGGAACAATCGTACGCGGAAGAACCTCGAGGAGAATGCACAGAAGATAGTGCCGTAACTGCCAGGGATCGCAATGCATTTGCGATATCTACCAGTTTGGAACATGCTGACGAATTGTTCGATATTCATGCGGCTATTTAAAGAAGGTCAGCAGAAGAAAATTGTTCATGTGGCTTCGAAAATTGTTCGTTTTCTACTACGTGAGGCCACCGGTGCTGGAATCTACGAGGTTCCTGTAGGGCTCGCAGTTGGAGCAGTTCGATAGAAGTTTTTGAGAAAATCATATTGAGAGAGGATGGATCAAAACTGCAGCAGCGATAAACAAAAAAAATAAAATTAATGAAGTCAAAATTACTGCATGTAAATGGGCATACTAGTAAGGCATGTGTACCCTCGGTGATCACCGGTAAAGTTTGGGTTAGACCTAGGTGATAGGGGGGATGTCGGGTTAACAATACCCCGGGTAAAAACTTTGAGGGGGGTAAGAGCTAGAGTGAGCGGGATTGTCTCACTTAGCAGTTTTGGCTGGAGTTAGTCAAGGAACACCAAGTCAAGTTTAAGGGGGGAATTGTTAGGTAAACTTGACTCACGATAGAGTCAAAGTTAACCAGGTTAAACAGTGATGGTTTTGTGGCACATGGTATTGTGCACCCATAGTATTCTGCCCGTGGTATTATATGTAATGGAGCTTATAAAAGGCTGGAAGGACTTCATTGTAATGCAAGACTTTGAGGTGAGCAGTGAAGGCTCACTTGGTCGGATTGGCCAGGGTTTTGGCCAATGCTAATGAGATCTTATTAGGTTGGGTTTTTCCCCGGATTTGAGGTTTTCCTGGATAAACATTTGTGTTTATGTGTTTATGGGTGTTGCTGGTTATTTTTATATTTATTCCTCTCGGTAATTATTTATGTTATGCAGTAAATTTCTTAACACCACTGGGTTGATGCAATGGTAGAGGAGTACGACTCTATCATTCGGAATAGTGTATGGGATGTTGTCCCAAGACCTTAGGACAAGTCAGTGGTTAGTTCTAGATGGCTTTACAAGGTAAAGCAAGCAACTGATGGTAGTGTTGAGAAACATAAGGCAAGGTTTGTTGCCCGTGGTTTTTCACAGGTTGAGGGGATCGATTACGATGAGACCTTTGCTCCTGTAGCAAGGTACTCATCTATGAGATCGATATTGGCACTATCAGCTCAGATGGGTTGGAAGATCCATTAGATGGACATGAAGACAACATTCCTCAATGGGAAGATTGAGGAGGAGGTGTACATTGAGCAGCCAGAAGGTTTTGAGACCTTCAATCGTGAGTCGCATGTGTGTCGACTCAAGAGGGTTTTGTATGGGCTGAAGCAAGCACCTCGTGCTTGGTACACCAAGATCAATAGCTATTTCATCAGGTTGGGCTTCACCAAGAGTGAAGCAAATGCGAACCTTTACCACATCATGGTAGAAGGTAAGCCATTGATCATTTTTCTTTATGTGGATGATTTGATTTTGACAAGTGATGATCAGTTGATGAAGTCTTACAAGGAGGACCTTGCAAGAGAGTTTGAAATGAAAGACATGGGTCTTATGCACTACTTTCTAGGCATGGAGGTGTGGCAGAAAGATGGGGAAGTATTTGTGTCTCAAGGAAAGTATGCCAATGAGATACTCAGGCACTTTCACATGGAGAAGTGCAAGCCCATGCAGACTCCTCTAGCTGGGAACTGGAGGAAGGAGAATGCTACTTCAGGTGAGGTAGTAGCTGTTACTATTTATTGACAGCTTGTGGGTTCACTTATGTATCTAGTGAACACACAACCAGACTTATGCTTTGCGGTGAACCAGCTGAGTCAAGCTATGGTTCAACCTACCAAGCCATTTTGGAAGGCAACGAAGCATGTGCTGAGATACCTCAGAGACACATCTCAGTTTGGATTGTGGTATAGACGAACAGAGGGAGTGAAGCTTCATGGATTCACATATGCGGATTGGGTAGGGAGTCCATCAGATCAGAAGAGCACTTCTGGAGGAATCTTCAACCTTGGTTCAGCTGCAGTTTCCTAGTACAGCAGGAAACAGAGGTCAATTGCACTTAGCTCAGCAGAGGCTGAATACATGGTTGCTAGTCAGGCTGCATGTGAGGCCATTTGGATGCGGAAGATTCTAGTGGGATTGTTTGGTCAGAGGATCCAACTGTGATCTACTGTGATAATCAGAGTTATATTAAACTCTCTGGGAATCTAGTTTTTCATGATAGGTCCAAGCACATTGATATCCAGTATCACCATCTTCGAGACTGTGTTGTCAAGAGGATCATGTTGTTGTTGTATGTTTCGAACAAGGAACATGGTGCAGATATTTTGACTAATGCATTGTCAAAATGCAAGTTCGAGTTCCACAGAGACAGGATTGGGGTTACTAATAATCCCTTTCTTGTTGAGAGGGAGTGTTGAAAATAGCAACAAGAAATGCTAAATATAGAAGTGCTAAAAATAACACTGCCATAAATAGAATTTCGGGATACCTTGCTATTTTAGTTAGTCCCTAAACTAAAATAGAGAAGTAAAATTCGAATTTGATCTTAGTAGTTGTTTGTAAAATAATTAATTAATTCATCTTGAGTTAATTAGTTATAGAAAATCAAACATGAAGTCTATGTGAGAACATGCAACAGTTATCCCATTGATTGAGGAATTATCCATTAGTTAAAGAGATAAGGATGAGTTGTAATTAGTTAGCTCAGTTAACTAAGTTAAGTCCAGTTAGATTAGTTCAAATAGTTTGTTGAACTAATTGTGAGTTCAGTTAGTTAATGCATGCATGCATGTAACTACTGCACTTCATATAACTAAATATTCTCTCATAAATAACTCATGCATGTCAGTTCAGATAGAGACCTAGTTTAGATCAGATGATGGGATAGTGTACTATCAGTTGCAGGAATATTCCATGGAGGATATCTCTTGCATGCAGAAGGAATTCTTTCCTTGGAGATTGCGTAGTTACTTTTGGGTTTGGTGAGTGTGTGAGGAGGCCGATTCACACAGGTGGCAGCATTGGACCCCAAGGAAAACTATTCAAGGAAATAGGAGGCTTGGAGGGCTGAGGAAAGTCATGTCTTATGTCTATTCAGTCTGTGAGCTGTATTGTTGGATTGCAGAGATAACCGGATAGCTTGTGAGATGATTCTTTTTGTAATCTGAACATATTTCCACTTGTATGATAATACAGAGATCGAGGTTTTTAGCTGAGGCTTTCCCCAGAGTATTCTTCTGTGTTCATGTGTGATTGATTTCTCTTCATCTGTTATATGTGTTCTATTTGATCTTGGTCATATTCGATTAAGCTTTCGGAAGTTTGTTGTAGAAGTAGATCTTGTAATTTTTGCTTTAGTATATTGCATAATTTGTTGATCTACAATGGGAATTTCTATACATGTGTTCTTGACTATAATGTTCCACTATTGGGGCTAGTGGTCGTTAATGGTGTATGTATGGATGGAACTTTCACTTATAATAATAATAACAAAGCCAACACACTTTCATGCATATGTTGTTATTGTAGTTGGACTATTCTGGTTGCTTTAGCAATGAATATTGTTTAACTTACGCATTTTCTTATGAACTAATTTGTATGCAATTGTATAAATCTTGTTGAATGCGTATTGTTGGATTAACCTATCACTTTAATTTGTGGACTATTCTGCATTTTTAGCTTGTGATGTCATTCTGCTCGTGTGTTCCTTTCAAGCTACGTACTATTACAGGCTTCTAAGGGGTGCTCTTCCTTTTCCCCTCTCTGTGTCAGAACCTTCATGCATCACACTTTACTCTCTACAAGGTCACACACTTTCTCTCACCCAGAGTTATCTTACTTACCTCTGCGTGCTACCATGGTCAAGGCATTACATTACCACCCACTGCTGGGACTCCTACTCTAAATGATTTGAGGTTTAATTGGGACTTCATATCGGGGAGATCCCCTAAATGCTGGTGGGTCCAACACCGTCAACACTTACTTAACCTGTCAACCATAGACATGATGGAATCATGTTGTCTTGATGTCCTCCAAAAATATGTAATGAAGTCCATGGAAATGACCTACCATTTACACTGTGGAATTAGAATCGACTGCAATAGACCACCTAGATGCTTACACTCTACTTTTACCTACTGATAATTTAGTCACCTCTTTCTTCAAGTTCAACCAATGATAGAATTTCTTAACTATTGTCAATGTCTTCTAATATCCTGGGTGACCTAAATATGGCTTGACATGAAACTACCTCAAGATAAGCTTCTTGAGCTCACTGTCATTTGGTACATAAATCTTGTCCTTGAATCTGAATAAGTCATCTTCCATGAGGTGGTACTCCTCATCCCTATTACCTTCCCCCTATTTTTGTAACATGTGCCTTAACTATTGATACTTATTATCATGTTTTCTTGCCTGCAAGATCCACTCCTATAGGTTTATCCCACAAGAACTCACTGTTGTAATGTGATTCACCTGCACTATTCTACTAAGAGAATTTGCAACCCTGTTCTCCTTTCCCTTGATGTCCCTTATCTCAAAGTGAAACTTACTGAGATTAGCCAACCATATAGCTTTTCTAGCATGTAGATTGGGTTGGTCAAATAGATACCTCAGCCCACTATGATCACTCATCAAGACAAAACTCTTGCCAAGAAGATAATGTCTCCACATCTTCAATGCATGAATGATAGCTTCCAACTCAAGATCATGAGTCACATAGTTATTCTCATGCTCATTCAACTTCCTTGAATCATAGAATACCACCCGTCCTTCCTACATTAGGACTCCACCAAGTACTTTCTTGCAATCATTTGTACAAACCAAAAACCACAAACTCTTTGTCGGGATCTACAATATTCAAGACCAGAGCATTCATAAGAAAATGCTTCCACTGCTCAAAACTAGTTGCACACTCCTTAGTCCATTCAAACTTATTCCATTTTCGCCACAAATATGTAATAGGATAGGAATTTTATGAGAATTTCCTAATGAATCATATGTAATAACCTGCTAATCCCATGAATGATATGACCTCATCCACATTTCTAGGAGTTTCCCACTCCATGATAGGTTTGATATTTTATGGGTCCACTACTATACCTTCCTTGGAAATAACATGTCCTAGGTAATGAACTTGTGTTTGAAATAAACTACACTTACTAAGCTTGGCATACAACTGATGCTCTCTTAGCAATATTAACATTTTTGCTAGGTGTTATGCATGCTCTTCCTCATTATTAGAATATATCAATATATCATCAAATGAATATTATCACAAACTTATCCAGATAAGTACACAACACATTATTCATCAAACACATGAAAGCATCTAGAGCATTAGTAAGACCAAAAGGAACTACTACAAACTCATAATGCCCATATTTGGTACAGAATGCAGTTTTGTAGATGTCCTCTTCTTTGATGTGTACTTGATGATATCCTGATCTCAAGTCAATCTTTGAAAACATTGTTGCTCCCTTCAATTGATCAAACAATTCATGAATCCATGAAAAAGGATACATTTCTTGATCATCACCTTGTTCAACTGCGTGTAACCATTACACAACCTGAGAGTACCATCCTTCTTCTTTACGAACAACACTAATGCACCCCAAGGTGACACACTTGGCCTAATGTATCCTTTCTCAAGCATTTCCTTAAGCTGGAACTTCAATTCTACCAACTCTAGAGTGCTTATCCTGTACGATGCCTTAGATGCTAGTGTGACTCCCAACATCAACTCAATAGAAAAGTCCACTTCCCTGTGAGGCGGTAACTCTGAAATATTCGCTAGGAATGCATCCTGAAACTACTACAAATTGGATACCTCTTCAAGACTTCAACATCCTCAACATCCTTCCCTTTGTCACTAGAAATATGAACTACAAACAATACACACCCTTTCCTACTACTGTGCTTTGCTTTCATAGTTGTAACCATTCTTGTTGATGTAGGCTTCTTGTTTCCCTGCAATATTCTCTTCTCTCCATCATCATCCAAACACTAAATAGCCTTGTCATAACATTCTACCTTAGTCTTGTGAATGTACAACCAATCCATACCCAACATCATATTGTATGATCCCAATGGGAGTATATTTAGATGCACTGATGTAGATGTGATAACATTGTTTGGTATTTTACATTTACATGTCAAAAAGAAAGAAAGAATTATATATATATATATATATATATATATATATATATATATATATATATATATATATATATATATATATATATATATATATATATATATATATATATATATATATATATATATATATGAAGAAAATGAAAATGAAAAAAAAAAGGGATAAAAAATGAATATGACAAAAATATCAAAAGGAAATGAATCCCTAGAAAAATAAAATTAGTGAGAAAATTGAAATGCCACTTTAATTCCAAAAAATGAATTCAAACTTATATTAAGGTTTAAAAACATTAGTATTATGCTTTACTCAATAAATTTTTTTATATGTATTTGATAAAGTTATAATATGATAAAATAATTTTTCATTTGTAAATAAAAAACGTGTTGAAACCAACGACGTTGATTTTCTTCGCCGAGATCTACTGCATACAAGGCATTTCGCACCCCCCACACTCCCAACAGTTAACATGAGGAGTGGGGGGGAAGTAGTTTCTCCCAAAACTACTGATGAAGACATGGCAGCAGCTGGGATATTTCGGGGGGTCACCTCCCAAATCCGCTTACCGTCGGCACCCCCCCCCCCCCAACCTACCACCTCGCCTCTCTTCACATGTCTTCCCCTTCGCCATTCCTTCCCTGCCATACAATTGTTACCCCTTGCCACTCTACTTCTGCCACCTATCTTGCCACGTTAGCCCTACCACATCACATATTCGTTAACATTCAAAAATTTGCCCCGAAATATTTTATGAATGTTATCTTATTGAATTCCTGAGTCTGTATGTCTGTTTGCTAATAACACCTCCCTCTTTGTTGACGTTCATGATGTCGTTAACCAAATCAATTGTTATAAAATCTTTTGATGGCAACAATTCTTTTCCTTTTGCTCTCTATTGATCCCACTGGAGAAAAGCGAATTGCCATAAATTTCTAGCCCTTGACAACAATATTCTTGCGCACAACCAACAGTTTCTACGAGTAATCCTATTCCTCGGAATTATTTGGAATTACAGTCATCTTTGAATAACATAAATTCTCAGTTTAAAATTGAAAAAATTTCATCTTTTGCTAAGGATAAAAGGATCAAATCTCTGGAAGATTTGATCATAAAGCTAGGACATGATAATAAGGATATAAAAGCAGCATAAGAGCTCATAAAAAATAGGAAGCAGACATTCAAGCATCGAGGAAGCAACTGAAGCTACCCTCCATAGAACATCCTCAAGCTAAAGAGGTTTCCAATATATAAATGGAGAAAGAAAAACTTTTTACTATAGTGGTTGAGCAAAATGCACAGATACAAAAGATGGAGTAGGGCATGGAAGCACTGTTGAAAGAAAAAGAACAGTGGGAAGTAGCTGGAGCATCTACAGGTATAGGTATAGTGGCAGAAACTTCAACAAGAACTACAGTTTCAGAATCTACAGAAGCACTTACCCAAGCTCTGGATAAGTTATCAGTATTTCAGTTAGAAAAAGAAAAATTGTCAACAAAATTGGCTAATATGGAGGAAAGTAAACTTAAAAGTGAAATTGCATATTTTTCAGAACTTCAGAAAAACTACAAACTCATGCAACAACAACAAAGTATGAATAAAATTCCTTTATTATTCAAATTTTAGCAGAGGCTAAGAACAACATTTGGAAAAATATAAATGGCAACATAACATACATGTGGCCTTCAATACATATCATTTTTTAATAGGAAGAACTTGTGCACAGAGTTAAGGCAACAATAAAAAATACAAAGGTAGATTTGGAGCACAGGCCAGAAGAAGCACAAAAGATCATAAAGCTGCTAAATTCCAAAACCAAGGAGGAACTAGAAGACTTGAACATTCCAGACAGAACAACAACAGTCATGGAAGTTAAGAGGATCTTGAACAAGAAGAATTTAATGATACAGTTGGAAAATAAATGCAAATATCTTGAGTTGCAAGTCAAAAGGTTCAACAGAAACTTTACATTGCTGCAGGAAAAAGGCTTGCCTACTCTCAAGGATTATAATGGCCAATTGATCCCTTTAGCAAATTATCAAGAACAATTGTGCAATATAGCTGCTGATACTTCCAAATTTGCAAAATCCAAACGAATTATCAGTGGGGAAGCATTCATTAATTTAGTTTGATTTAAATATCCAGCACGAGGTCCACCACATTTTTGTAAATAAACAAACTTTTCACACTTACATAGAGGTGGACGAAAGGTTCAAAAATATGGTTAGATTTTATATCCCAAATGAAGAAAAGTGGGATCGGTTCCTAGAATTGATCAAGTGAAGAATAACTCAAGGAACAACATTTCCAACAAAGTAGCAATAGTCATCACTAGACTCCTACATAGCCTCAACAGGGCAGCAAACTTTCAACAAACTTTCCTATTTTCCTACATATCTAAAATATTCGTGTTTTTAAATAGATGTTATTTTGTAAATGTATTTTATTTTGAAGTTCGATCAGAGATGTAAAAATTTCTATAAATACTTATAATAGAGACTTAGAAATGGTTGAATCATTGTGATATAATTTGAGTAGAATTGTATCCCATAGAAGCCCACTATTGGGGAAAACTGGGTGCACTTGGGAAGCTGCAGGAAGCTCCAATTTGTATGCCATAGTACCTATCTTTTGCAACACCTTGTACAGACCATAATACTTTGGTGATAATTTATTATCCTTCTTAGCTTGCTTGAGGGACATTTGTTTATATGGTTGTAGTCGTAGGAATACCCAATCACCTACATCAAAACTTTTTTCGCTGCAATGTTGATCTGCCTGTTGTTTCATTCTATTCTGCGCCAAGGTGAGGTTATCCTTTAAGAGTTGGAGAACTTGTTGTTGATGCTCGATGTGATCTTCTACTGCTTGAACCTTAGAATTTTCTCTTAAATATGATGTGATGGATGGTGGATGATATCCATAAAGTGCCATAAATGGGTTCATTTTTGTTTTAGTATGGAAGGAAGTGTTATACCACCATTCAGCCAAAGGCAACTATTTGACCCATTGTGTCTGTTTATCAGATACAAAGCAACGAAGATATCCTTCCAAACATTTGTTCACTATCTCTGTTTGCCCATCAGATTGAGGATGATAAGATGAGCTATGAGCTAACTGAGTTCAAAGACAAGAAAATAATTTTGTCCATAAATTTCCAGTGAAAATGGGATCTCTGTCGCTTACAATAATCTTTGGGTTTCCATGTAGCTTTTGAATTGTTTCCATAAATGAAATAGAAACTGTACTTGCTTTAAATGGATGAGATAATGCACAAAAGTGTGCATACTTGGTAAGTCTGTCAACTACCACCATGATAACACTCTTTCCTTCGAACTTGGGTAAGACTGTGATAAAATCCATTAAAACCTCCTCCCAATGTTGGCTTGGAATGGACAAAGGTTGTAATAGACCTGGGGTCTTAATTGTTTCAGCTTTATTCTGTTGGCAAACCAAACATTCCACCAAAAACTTTTGAATATCCGATTTAAGGCCATCCCAAAAAAGTTCCTTCTTAACCCTGTGGTAAGTTTTTACAAATCCTTAATGCCCTCCTAAGGGAGAGGTGTGCAATTCCCTAAGAATCTTTTGTTTGAGTTGGGAATTATTACATAGGTATAACTGATCTTTGTACCATAGTGAATCATATTTCCAGCTAAATCTATCAGATGTACTGGGATCTTGTTGTATTTTTTAATGAGTGCCCACACTTCTTTGTCATTCTTCCATTCATCCCTTGCTTCGTTTATCCAATTTGGTTGGATAATAGAAATGGTGCAAAGAAATTCTACCACATCCTCATTCTTTCTTGAGAGTGCATCTGCCACAACATTTTGCTTCCCTTTTTTTGTAGATGATTTCAAAGTCATAACCCAACATCTTTGTGACCCATTTTCGCTACCCTTCTGAAGATAATCTTTGTTCTAAAAAGTATTCAAGACTATCATGATCTATTTTTACCTTGAAGTTTCTTCCCATTAGGTAGGGTCACCATTTCTTAAGTGCATGTAGTATTTCCAACATTTCCTTCTCATAACTAGCTTTGTGTAAATACTTTCCTTTGATTGGATGACTTTCGAAAGCAATGGGTCTTCCTTCTTGCATTAAAACAACACCAATTCCATTTCCTGAGGCATCACATTCCACAATAAAGGTTTTTGTGAAGTCTGATGTAGCTAAGACTGGTGCTTGGCACATTGCCTCTTTAAGATGTTCAAAGGCCTCCGTTGCTTCTGGAGTCCATGAAAATTCATCTTTCTTCAATAATGTTGTTAGAGGTGCTGTTATTCTCCCATAATTCTTAACAAACTTGCGATAATACCCTGTCAACCCGAGAAATACTTGTAGATGCTTTATGGATGTGGGGATTTTCCATTCCTTAATGGTTTTAATTTTGCTAGGGTCTACCTTAACACCTGCATGAGATACAATATGACCCAGATATTCCACCTCTTATACTCCAAAGAAACATTTGGAGATTTTTGCATATAATTGTTTCTCCTCCAATAGTTTGAGCACCCTGTCAACATGTTGAACATGATCCTTCCAAGACTTGCTATAAATTAGTATATCATCAAAAAATACTATCACAAATTTTCTAAGGAAGGGTTTGAAAATGGAATTCATCAAACCTTGAAATGTAGAGGGTGCATTGGTAAGGCCAAAAGGCATGACAAAAAATTCATAATGACCCTCATGAGTTCTAAATGATGTTTTTGGAATGTCTTCAGTCTTCATTCTGATTTGATGATATCTTAAATGAAGATCCAACTTGGTGAAGTAAATTGATCCATGCAATTCATCCAATAATTCATCAACGACAGGAATGGGAAATTTATCTTTAATAGTGAGCTTGTTGAGCTCCCTATAATCTGGACACATGCGCCATGATCCATCCTTCTTGTGAACCAGTACTACTGGAGCAGAGAAAGAACTTTGACTAGGTTGAATTATACCATCCTCTAGCATTTCTGCAACCATACGTTCAATTTCACTCTTCTGGGTATAGGGATATTTGTAAGGCCTGATGTTTGGAGGAACACTTCCTGCAATCAAATGAATAGCATGATCATGATCACAAATAGGTGGGAGACCTTTGGGAATCTCAAATACCCTAGAATGATTGTCCAAGACTTTTTGAAGATATGGAGAAATAGATGATTTCAATGTGGGAATCTCTAATGAACATAATTGTGCAATTATAATATAAGGACACAAAAATAACAATAGTGGGCTTCTATGGGGCACAATAATAACAATATGGGGACAATAGGGGCACAACAATAACAATAAGGGATACAATGACAAAAAGTAATGGGTTAATCACTAGTATTATAGGGACCTAACATGCCCCTCTCCTTCAAAAAAGTGTTGTCCTAAATACTTGAGTAGTTCTGGATGCTTTTGTATAAAATTATCATCCTCCCATGTGGAATATTCAACGGGTAAGTTCTTCCACTTGATGAGATACTATGGAATTGATCAATTTTGTAGCTGTCGAGTTCTTGTTTCTTTGACTACTTCAGGGTCCAATATGATTTTTCCTTTCTCATCAAGTTCTGGAAATATTGTTTGAACTGGGAGCTTGTCACCTATAACCTTTTTTAAGCATGACACATGGAAAACTAGGTGCACTTGGGAAACTTTAGGAAGCTCCAATTTGTATGCCATAGTACCTATCTTTTACAACACCTTGTACAGACCATAATACTTTGGTGATAATTTATTATCCTTCTTAGCTTGCTTGAGAGACATTTGTTTATATGGTTGTAGCCGTAGGAATACCCAATCACCTACATCAAAACTTATTTCGTTGCGATGTTGAGTTGCCTGTTGTTTCATTCTATTCTATGCCAAGGTGAGGTTATCCTTTAAGAGTTGGAGAACTTCTTGTTGATGCTCGATGTGATCTTCTACTGCTTGAACCTTAGAATTTTCTCTTAAATATGATGTGATGGATGGTGGATGATATCGATAAAGTGCCATAAATGGGGTCATTTTTGTTCCAGTATGGAAGGAAGTGTTATACCACCATTCAGCCAGAGGCAACCATTTGACCCATTGTGTTTGTTTATCAGATACAAAGCAACGAAGATATCCTTCCAAACATTTTTTTACTATCTCTGTTTTCCCATCAGATTGAGGATGATAAGATGAGCTATGAGCTAACTGAGTACCAAGACAAGAAAATAATTATGTCCATAAATTTCTAGTGAAAATTGGATCTCTGTCACTTACAATAATCTTTGCGTTTCCATGTAGCTTTTGAATTGTTTCCATAAATGTAGTAGAAATTGTACTCGCTTTAAATGGATGAGATAATGCACAAAAGTGTGCATACATGTTAAGTTTGTCAACTACCACCATGATATCACTCTTTCCTTCAGACTTGGGTAAGCCTGTGATAAAATCCATCGAAACCTCCTCCCAACGTTGGCTTGGAATGAACAAAAGTTGTAATAGACCTAGGGTCTTAATTGTTTCAACTTTATTTTGTTGGAAAACCAAACATTCTGCCACAAAATTTTGAATATCCGATTTAAGGCCATCCCAAAAAAATTCCTTCTTAACCCTGTGGTAAGTTTTTACAAATCTTGAATGCCCTCCTAAGGGAGAGGTGTGCAATTCCCTAAGAATCTTTTGTTTGAGTTGGGAATTATTACATAGGTATAACTGATCTTTGTACCATAATGAATCATTTTTCCAGCTAAATCTATCAGATGTACTAGGATCTTGTTGTATTTTTAATGAGTGCCCACACTTCTTCGTCATTCTTCCATTCATCCCTTGCTTCTTTTATCCAATCTGGTTGGATAATAGAAATGGTGCAAATAAATTCTACCACATGCTCATCCTTTCTTGAGAGTGCATCTGCCACAACATTTTGCTTCCCTTTTTGGTAGATGATTTCAAAGTCATAACCCAACATCTTTGTGACCCATTTTCGTTGCTCTTCTGAAGATAATATTTGTTCTAAAAAGTATTTAAGACTATCATGATCTGCTTTTACCTTGAAGTGTCTTCTCATTATGTAGGGTCGCCATTTCTTAAGTGCATGTAGTATTGCCAACATTTCCTTCTCATAACTAGCTTTGTGTAAATACTTTCTTTTGATTGGAAGACTTTCAAAAGCAATGGATCTTCCTTCTTGCATTAAAACAGCACCAATTCCATTTCCTGAGGCATCACATTCCAAAATAAAGGTTTTTGTGAAGTCCGGTGTAGCTAAGACCGGTTCTTGGCACATTGCCTCTTTAAGATGTTCAAAGGCCTCCGTTGCTTCTGGAGTCCATGAAAATGCATCTTTCTTCAATAATATTGTTAGAGGTGTTATTATTCTCCCATAATTCTTAACAAACTTTCGATAATACCCTTCAACCCGAGAAATCCTTGTAGATGCTTTATGGATGTGGGGATTTTCCATTCCTTAAAGGTTTTAATTTTTCTAGGGTCTACCTTAACACCTTCATGAGATACAATATGACCCAGATATTCCACCTCTTATACTCCAAAGAAACATTTGGAGATTTTTGCATATAATTGTTTCTCCTCCAATAGTTTGAGCACCCTGTCAACATGTTGAACATGATCCTTCCAAGACTTGTTGTAGATTAGTATATCATCAAAAAATACTAACACAAATTTTCTAAGGAAGGGTTTGAAAATGGAATTCATCAAACCTTGAAATGTAGAGGGTGCATTGGTAAGGCCAAAAGGCATGACAAAAATTCATAATGACCCTCATGAGTTCTAAATGATTTTTTTGGAATGTCTTCAGTCTTCATTCTAATTTGATGATATCATGAACAAAGATCCAACTTGGTGAAGTAAATTGATCCATGCAATTCATCCAATAATTCATCAGTACAGGAATGGGAAATTTATCTTTAATAGTGAGCTTGTTGAGCTCCCTATAATTTGGACACATGCGCCATGATCCATCCTTCTTGTGAACTAGTACTACTGGAGCAGAGAAATAACTTTGACTAGGTTGAATTATACCAGCCTCTAGCATTTCTGCAACCATACGTTCAATTTCACTCTTCTGGGCATAGGGATATCTGTAAGGCTTGATGTTTGGAGGAACACTTCCTGAAATCAAATGAATAGCATTATCATAATCATGAATAGGTGGGAGGCCTTTGGGAGTCTCAAATACGTTGGAATGATTGTCCAAGACTTTTTGGAGATCTGGAGAAATAGATGATTTCCATGCGAGAATCTCTAGTGAACATAATTGTGCAATTATGCCTCGTTGTTCTTTCTTTAGAAGCTTTGTCATTCTATTAGAGATAATTATCCTTCCCAGTTTCCCAGCAATACCCCTTAATTCAACTTCCTTTCCTTCTGAAGAAAAATTCATGAAAAGTTCTTGAAAATTAAAAGCTTTGTACCCAAGGATTGTAGCCATTGGAATCCTAGTACAACATCAACACCACCCATTGGAATGGGAAGCATTGGGCTATTCAATACATATTCTCCCATGGATATCTTGATATTATGGCACTTTCCTGAGCAAGTTATGGTTCCTCCACTTGCAACCATCACTTGACACTCTGGTGCTGGATATAGGAAGCAATTCAATTCCTTGGCTATCTTACAATGAATAAAATTATGGGTACTGCCCGAATCAATCAACACTATTACTTTTTTCTTCTTGATATGCCCTTCTATCTTGATAGTTTGAGGAGTGGTAATTCCAGCCAATGCATTACAAGATATGGTTGGATTCATTTCTTCTTTCTCTAGGGTTTGTTCCTAGTATATATACTCTTCTTTTGATGTTCCTTGTTCCTTTTCTTCCTCCTCTTCACAATCTATGTAAAATAATTTCTTCTCAGCACACTTATGACATTTAGTGTATTTTCTATCACAATTGTAACAAAGCCCTTTTGCTCTTTTTTCTTCCAATTGTTGTGGTGTCAACCTTGTAGGTTGTGGATGGCTAGGGTCAACAACATTTCCATCTTTATGATTGTGAGTGGTAGGCTTCCTTTTTGCCATAATTTTTCTTTCCATTTTTCTTGCCAACCTGAACGCCTTCTCCAATGAATCAGGTTCCAAAAGGTGAACCTCATGTTGGATGTTATCCTTTAAAGTCCCTATGAACACATCAATCCTATGCTCCTTTGGAATATCTTTTACCCTTATATTCAATTTTTGGAATTCCTCAATGTGCTCCATCATTGAACCCTTTTGTTTGAGATTTATTAATTGGCTAAAAAAAGTGTTGCTTTTTGTATCCTCATAATGTGCTATCATTTCATCCGTAAAAATAGCCCAAGTAAAAATTTGTTTACGAGAGGAAAGCCATAGATACCATACAAACTGATTTGGTTCCAAATATAAAGTTGCAATGCGTACCTTTTGTGTGTTTTGGACATTATGGAGATCCGAAAAATTGTTCCATCTGTAGTATCCATGTTGCGGGATCCTTGCCATCAAACTTCCTCATAGCGATCTTTGGAACATGGTGGTTCTTCGATCCAATGTTAGAGTCTATGAAATCATGATTAACATTTATTTTGTTCTCATCATGAGTTTCCTTTACTACCCTTTCACCATTAGTAAGCATTTCTTGTAGAAATGTCTTCAAATCTTCCATCTTAGCTTCCACACCATCCATCTTAGTTTCCACACCATTCATCTTAGCTTCCATGCCATCCATCTTAGCTTCCACGCCATTCATCTTAGCTTCCACGCCATCCATCTTAGCTTCCACGTCATTCATCTTAGCTTCTACGCCTTTCTTTAAACCATCCATCTTAGCTTCTATGCCTTTCTTTAAACCATCCATCTTAGCTTCCACGCCATACATCTTAGCTTCTACGTCTTTCTTTAAACCATCCATCTTAGCTTCTGTTACTTTTTGTGCGAGTGAGATTTGTTGCACTTGGTCTCATAATTTTGATATATCATGTTGCATTTCTTCCTCTTCTTATGAGTCATGCTAGAGCTTTCAGGTTGCTTACTAGGTGTTTCCATTTTCTTCATTTGGGGCATCAATTACTGATAATAATGCTTCACTATGCCCTTTGAATTCCTTCAAACTAATTTTTCAAACCAAACTTATGCAAAATTTAAAAAAAACTACACACCTTTTTTCACTTTGTAGGAGCTCGATATTGAAATGACTGTAACTCTGTAATTTCGGATCTCCAAGGTCTAAAATTGTGACCTTCAATATCCCTCTATGCCCTCTTTCCAATGCCACCATTCTAATCGAAATTGGATTCTCCAAGAAAGAGTTATGCCCCACCTCCCAAGATGACCTACTTATATACTTTTTCAGTAGAGCGAGCTTGTACGAAGTGCCACATGTTACTGTTTCGACCTTTGGACCTAAAAACAATACACAAAAAATTACAGTCAGTCCTCTTTCTAGAGCTTCTTATGAAATTTCAATCTGACGCTAGAGAGAAAGTTATGACAATTTTCCTAAGGTCGCATGTTTAGAATGTAATTGGGGAGTCTACCAAAACCCTAACTTCCTCAGATTATTTCTATGAAAATATAGCGAGACAAGATCTAAAATTCAGAACCGAACTTCACCAATATTTCAGCTCAAATGGGTTTTAATTTCAGAGTCTGAACCTTCGTGGAAAAAAAATTATAGCGAAACTTCCACAATGACCTGTTTGAGATGAAATCCGGGAGATTGCAAAAACCCTAACTTCCTCAGATCATATCTCTGAACATATAGTGCGAAAAGATATGAAATTCAGAACTGAGGTTCAGTTCGATTTATTCTCAAATGGTTTTTTTTTAGCTTCTGAAACTTCATAGCGAAAAAGTTATAGCGAAAATTCCACGATGACCTGTTTGGAGCAACGAAACCCTAGAATACAAACCTCTGATACCAAATGTTATGAAACCAGCTCACAAAAAGATAGAAAAGATAGATCAATGACTTAGAAATCAGCCTCTTCGAGGGGGCAACCTCCTTTACATTACACAAATGAACAATTCTTGGATGATACAAATGACAAAACCTCCTTTCTATATATAGGAGTCTAAGGGGTCACAATATAACCAAAGTTGACCTAATAATAATAATATAAGGACACAAAAATAACAATAGTGGGCTTCTATGGGGCACAATAATAACAATATGGGGACAATAGGGGCACAACAATAACAATAAAGGATACAATGACAATAGTAATGGGGGAATCACTAGTATTATAGGGACCTAACATGATTTGTAGTCAACTCTCCTTGTTTATCAGTTAGAATCCTACTAGATTCCTAAACCTTTTGCAGAATATCCTAAATCAGAAGCAAGATAAGGTCTAAAATTATGAGAATTAAAGCCTAGTGATTTTATTTCTTCAGTAATTCACACTTACCCATCTACTTCTGTTAAGATTGAAGAAAACTTTTTTGTGTAAACAAATCCTTTGTTTGATAGTGAAGGAAAGTTTGACCCAGAAGTACAGAAGTTAGTAATATAAACACCAAGGAAAATAAAATCTTCCTTAAATTCTTCCAATTCATCCTCCCCCCCTACAACTCCTATAAGCTCATCTTCATCCCCTTCACCATCATCATCTTCTCAAAATTCATCTTCATCCTCCTCATCCTCATCTAATCAAATGGTTAGTATTCAGCCCATCATTCAAGCTCATTATGCAGCCTTAGTTCTTCCCAATCAGCTAAATAATTTCCCAGATGGATATTTGAAGCACTTACCTAGATTCAATGGTGAAACTGGTTTGTGTGTTGAAGATCATTTGGTTGTTTTCTTAGATTTTGCTGATAACATGAATATAGAGCATGAATATGTCTACATGAGATTATTTGTTCAATCTCTTGGAGGCAATGTTAGGATTTGGTTTAGACAATTGTGAGCTAACTCTATCCCTAACTAGAATGAATTAAATACCACATTTAAAAACCAATGGGGAGTTAAAAAGGACCAGTTTACTATCTGACTGAATTTGATGACCTAAAAAGAAACCCTGGTGAACCTGTGGTTGATTTTATAAAACGATTTAATAAAATTTACAATAAAATGCCACCAGACTGTAAACCATGAGTGGCTGCTACTAAAGTTAGGTTCTCTAAAGGATTTGATGATTATTTTGTTGTTATTCTTAGAGAAAGAACATTTGTCACCCTAGCAGACATGCATACCAATGTTATTGAAGTTGAGGCTAATAGATCAACATCAACTAAACTTAAGGCTAGGGAGGAAGGAACTTCTTCCTCTAAAAGTAAAACTGAGGATCAAAAAATTGATGAAATCACTTCCTTGCTTAGAAATATTTCAAATAGGATTTGAAAGATCGAAATACAACCTAGATGTTGTTCAATAAACATCTAACAGACCTCAGGCTTAGTACAAAAGACCTTTTCAACCCCAGATATTACAAAGACCCAACCCTGATCAACAAATTCAACCACCATTGATGATTTTTGACTAAGAATCCAAAGAAGCTGGACCATTAGTTACCAACAATATAAATTATTTATATGATCCATCAAAATAGAATGTTATAATTCTAGTTTCCAATGATCAAGCTTTGATTCAGAATAAAGAAAATTATCAGGTTTCTAAATATCAAGCCTTCTCAAAATTAATAATAGAATAAATAAATAGAATGTATGATTTAAGGCCTAGACTAGGCCCTCATAGGCCAGCTAAGAATGTTACAATAAATGAGCCTCCAGTAAAAACTGTTGAAACTCAAACAACTACGATTCAACCATTAACTCAACTAAATGGACATAATACAATTGAAAAGACTTTTCCAACAATTTTTAATGTAGAGAAAGAGTTAGAGAGAGTCAAAATCCCTGTTCCACTGTTTGAACTCTCCAAAAACCCAAGATACAAAAACCAAGTATCAAAGTGGATCCAATCCTCAAGTATAGATGCTGAGGGGGACATGATCAATTTACAGGATGAAAAACCTTCAGTGGTTTTTGGTCTTAGTTCTGACATGATTGATGAGAACATTCCTCCCTTTTACGTTACTCTCAAAGTTCATGATTTTCATCTATACAACTGTATGTTTTTTTTTCTTTCTAAGTAAGCTTAAATCTATTATGGAAACATATGGTACAGAGAGTTCTAGGCATCAGAGTGATGCCATATAGTCAGCAAAATATCAAAAATTGAGCCGCCCATAAGGGGAAACCGGCCCAAGAAGCGTTTGAACGCTGCCTCGCAAGAGGAAACCAGCGTTGAGTTGACAACAGTAAGCCAAAAGACTGAGCCGCCCACCAGGGGAAACCGACTCATACATAGATTAAGAACTAAATTAACTGCAGAGTTCAGCTTGGACACGCTTAGATACATAGGCGACAAAACCAGCATAAAGCGCAAAAGACTAGTCATGATGGCGAGAAAAAGCAGAGGCGCTAGATTCTATAGTCACCCGAGGGCGATTCCTCTTCAATTCTGCACCACCAACCTTCCTTATCGTCAGGGTCTGGATCAGGAACCGCTTGAGAAGTGTCATCCACCGCTACACGCTCGCCTGCAATCGTCCTGGTGTTCTGGAGCTGGCTAGAGCCGCTGTCCTCAGGAGCTGGGTTGAGAATCCTTTGAGGAGCGCCCTCCACCTCTACACTCTTGCCGGCAGTCATCCCAGTGTTCTGGAGCGGGCCAGAGCTGCTGTCGTCGGCCTGGCAAGAGGGATTGATATCTACGGGCAAAGAAGCAGGCGGAACAGAAGGGGAGGCCTGCAAGTTGATAGGGGGCTCGGAGGACGGGGGAGAGGCGACGAAAGCAGGCCGAGGGTCAATGTATAGGTGAGAGGGGAGGGATTCATTCTGCGTGGAGAGAGGGAGGCGATGAGCTTGCCCACTTCTACGAATATAGCGGTGAACATAATCACAGGGATTGCGAGCGGGGGGTGAGCTGGAGGAAGGGGAAGGGGAGGGATTAGGCCTAGAGCCCCCCCTACGGCTTCTCATGCGGTGCCTCAGCCTAGGAATTGCAGCACAAAATTCATGATCGATGGCGGAGGAGGTAGGGGGCTCGACGGAGGAAGATGGGGGTGAAAGCCAAACAGCGTAGAATTGGCAGTGCGAGTGGTGATATCTAGGGATGAAACTAATGCAGGAGGCCAGCGGGCAATGCTTTCCCCCCGAGGTGTCAAGGCTGTGCAGTTCGGCTTCCGACGATCAGCGAGAACCTACAGGCAGGAGCTGTCTCGACATGGAGACCGACCGAGCATCACATAACCAGATCAAAGCAACTGAGTTCATAATTGAGGACGGGGTAACAAGGGCCTGAGTTTTCATGCTGAGACGCTTGGCGTCTCGGCCTCCCCACCGAATTAAATGTTGCATAGGGTGACTGCTCGTCATCTTAATTATACCAGAGATGGGTATCTGCGTTGCGTCGGTGAACCATTGGGATTGCCACGCGCCTATCTGCCCGTTCGTAACCTCCATCACTTCAATGGTCACCCACATCCGGGGTATACAACTTATATGTTAGACTCTGGGGCCTCTCATAATTTGACTCCAAGAAAGTTCCTTGTATCAAACTGATCAAAGACCTAGTTGTAACTTTAGCACAAATCCCTGTAAAGAGTGTAGTGCTAGACATTATAGTCACAAATATCCCCCCAAATTTGGAATGTTATTATCTAGATCATGTTGTGCCAAATTAGGGGGAAATCTACAAATGGATATGTCTTATCCTACTATTCTTGTATATGGGGGCAAAAATCTTAGGTTATACAGAGAGGTAAGATTCATTAATACTATTTGTAAGGTTGATCAAGCAATAAATCACCCGATTTATGTTGTTGATCAAGATTTTGGATGTTTCACATTATCATCGAATTATCTGAAAAATTTCCAACTTTGCATTGAATAGATTGTGAATAAACCTAAAAGTATAAAAACTAAAGTGTGGAAGTTATACTTTGATATGTTTTTTTTTCTAAAGATGGGGATGAAGCAAGAATTGTATTAATTTCTCCAGATAAAGAAAACATAACCCAATCCTTTAAGTTAGACTTCGATGTTACTAATAATGTAGCAGAATATGAAGCCCTACTTTTTGGCCTCGAGTTAGCTAAAAGTCTGAAAGTTCAAAACTTAATTGTTTTCAGTCACTCAGAATTGATTGTAAAACAAGTAAGAAATATATGCCAAGCAAAACATCCTAGGCTTAGATCTTACCAGAATGAGGTATGGGATTTTGTAGAGAACTATTTTCTAGCCTTCAATATTACAACAATATTAAGAGATGAGAACATTTATGCAGACCCTTTAGCAGTTTCTGCAAGCTCCTTTAAAACTCCTGATGCAATGCAATTACAATATCAAATTCAAGTAAAATATAGACCTTCAATCCCTGATAATCTTAGACACTATCAAGTGTTTGAATATGATGAACAATTGAATATTTTCCTACAGGCAATTGATGAATTTTCAGCCTTACAAATTGAGGAAGAACAAATTATTGATCATAAATCAACTCATGAAAATGAAGCTTCACAGTTAAATAATAAGATAGTTGATCATAATATCCTCCAATTTCCAAACAATTACATTCCCAAGGGTCTAATCCCTCTTGAAAAGATTTTTGACAATAATGATGTTCTAAAAACTTCGTTATTTAATACACAACAAGAGGATGTAGAAGACTGTAACATTGGAACTCATGAAGAAATCAAGAATGTGAAAATTTCAGCATCATTACCTAAGGACATAAAACACAAGTATATCAATCTTCTAAAACATTATAAATATGTCTTTGCCTGGTCTTATGAAGAGTTCAAAACTTATGACACAAGTCTCATTGAGCATAAGATCCCTTTAAAGCCAAAAGCCAAACCATTCCAAATGAAATTAAGAAGAATAAATCTAATTTTGCTTCGAACCATTGAAAAAGAACTAAAGAAAAAGATGGATGTCAAGATTGTTGTTCCTCTTAGATATTCTAAGTGGGTTGCAAATTTAGTTCTTATAAGAAAGAAGAATGGTGAAATTAGACTGTGTGTGGATTTTAGAAACCTTAACAAATTATCCTTAAAAGACAATTATCCATTGCCTAAAATGGATCAATTACTCCAAAGAGTTTTAGGTTCTAAGAATATCCATGCTAGATGGTTTTTTTGGATATAACCAGATTTTGGTAAGTCCAAAAGACAGAGAGAAAACAACATTCACAACTCCTTGGGGTACATTTATGTATGCTAGGATGCCTTTTGGCTTAACCAATGCAGGAGCAACATTTCAAAGAGAAATGGATTTAGCTTTTGTTCATAAAATTAATAAGTTTATTGTTATTTATTTGGATGATCTAACTGTGTTTTCAAACTCCGATGAAAAGCACTTAAAGCACTTGAGAAAGGTTTTTAATAGGTGCAAAAAATTCGAAATCTCGCTCAACTCAAAGAAATCTTTGTTTGCCATAAAGGAAGGAAAGTTACTTGGCCACATCATCTTAAAAGAAGGATTGGTAATTGATCCAAAGCTAATCTCATCCATTGAGGTAATTGGTCTACCCAGAAATAAAAAAAGAAATTCAAGTCTTTTTAGGAAATATTAATTTTCTAAGGAGATTTATACCAAACTATGTTGAGATTATTAAAGATATTACTAATATGTTGAAGAAATATCATGGGGTTAAATGGACAATACAAGATAGATATGCAATTAGACAAATAAAAAAGGCTATTTTTGAAGCCCTAGTACTAGCCAATCCTAATTATACAAAACCCTTTAGCATTTTTTCTTCTACCTCTGACACCAATTTAGATGTTGTTTTACTGCAAAAGAATGATAACCAAGATGACCGGCTAATTGCCTTCTTTAGTAAAGTTATGAGAGATGCAAAGCTAAAATATGACATTATTGAAAAACAAGCCTATGCCCTTGTAGAAGATCTAAAAGCTTTCAGAGCTTATGTCCTTCATTCCCCTATTACTGCCTATGCCCCAAGTAATGTTGTTAAAACTATTTTGACCCAAACCGATACAGATGGTAGGAGAGGGAGATGGATAGCTAAAATTCTTGAATTTGATCTAGACATCAAATCTACTAAGCTAGTAAAAGGACAAGGTTTAGTCAAGATGTTGGCTGAATCTAACTATAAAGTTCTGGAAATAAGCACTATCATGCAGGTATCAGGAGAGAAGAATCCACAAGAACCTTCTCCAACATCGGGAGAGAAGAATCCACAATAGCCTTCTCCAAAATCACAAGAGAAGAATCCACAAGAACTTTCTTCATCTACAGACTCAACTCCTCTTCCACTTCATATTGAGGAAAAGTTCTTGTTATCTGAATGGTATGCTAATATTGTACACATTCTTCATGATTTTGAGTACCCTCTTATTTTCACAAGAAATCAGTGCAGAACTCTTAGATTAAAGGCTACAAAGTATTGTATCATCAATGCCAACCTATGTTGGAAAGATCCATTAAATATTTTACTTCTATGTCTGACTGAGAGTGAAACAGAAGGTGTTATTGATCAGTTTCATGAAGGAATATCTGGGGGTCATTATTCTTGGAGGTAAACAACACACAAGATTTTAAGAGCATTTTTCTATTGGCCAAATTTGTTTTCATAGGTTGGGGCAAAAGTTAGAAGTTGCATTCCATGTCAGATTTTTGTTGTCAAGAAAAGATTAGCAACACTCCTCCTTGTTCCAATTTTGATTGAGGCACCCTTTTTACAATGGGGAACAGATTTCATTGGAGAGATACATCCAACATCCAACAATCAACACAGATGGATCTTAACTGCCACAAATTACTTTACAAAGTGGGTAGAAGCTATCCTAGTAAAAAATGCTACAAATATTGTTGTCATTAAATTTATTGAGGAAAATATATTATCTAGACTTTGTTGTCCTCAACAGATAGTCATAGATAATGCATAGGAATTTAGTAGTGTTAAAATGATAGAATTTTGCTAGAAATATCATATTTTATTGCATCATTCTACTCCATACTACCCTCAAGGGAATGGATTGGTAGAGTCATCTAATAAGAGTTTAGTAAAAGTGATAAAAAAGGTACTTGTAGATCATAAGAGAAACTGGGACAGTCATCTCAAGTATGCAGTTTGGGCCAACAAAATTTCACCCAAAAGATCAACAGGAAAATCCCCTTTTCAGCTTGTCTATGGCACTGAGGCCATTCTTCCTACACAACTAGCTTTTCTTGTCATGAAGTTTTTACAAGAGTCAAATGAAGAGCCTGATGATTTTTCTAGAAGAATTAATCAGATTATAGAATTAAATGAAGATAGAGATGAAGTTCAGTACAAACTTTGTCAATATCAAAGCAAGACGAAAAACTTGTTTGATAGGAGAGCTAGAGAAAGAGATTTCAAGGAAGGAGATTTAGTTTTGAAATAGGATGCCCGAAGAGAAGAAAAAGGGAAACATGGTAAATTTGATAATCTTTGGTTGGGGCCATTCAACATTGCAGAGGTCAAAGGAAACAATACTTTTATTCTGTAGAACCTATAAGGGAGATATTCTTCATTGCCTATCAATGGACAGTATCTCAAGCACTACATTCAGTACTAAAAGTTGTTACAACTATAGTTCATTGTACATTACCAGTTTTATTTACGTTTTCATGGAAAGTGTGATTCTCATGGCAAAAACTCCATAACCTGAGGAGAAGGCACATCACTCTGCATGTTTTATGCATCTTTTAGCGAAACGCAGTCCCTAGATGGAGCTGATGTTGTAACATTGTTTTGTATTTTACATTTACATGCCAAAAAGAAAAGAAAGAATAAAAAAAATATAAGAAATATATAAAGAAAAATAAAATGAAAAAATAAAAAGGGATAAAAAATTAATATGACAAAAATATCAAAAGGAAATGAATCCCTAGAAAAATAAAATTAGCGAGAAAATTGAAATGTCACTTTAATTCCAAAAAATGAAAATTATATTAAGGTTTAAAAACCTTAGTATTATTCTTTACTCGATTATTGTTTTATATGTATTTGATAAAGTTATAATACAACAAAATATTTTGTCGTTTGTAAATAAACAACGTGCTGAAACCAACAATGTTGATTGTCTCTACCCAGATCTACGACGTACAAGGAATTCCCTGTTATAGACATTTTTGGGCACTGCAACCCCAATCATAAATGTCCATAAACCAAGGGCTCTTAAGTCCCTAAAAGTGTTGTTCCAACCCCTAAAAGGACAAGGTCAGCTGATTACATCATCTCCCAGAAGTTCTCCATGAAAAACTACTTAGAACTGGTCAAAATTGGACCATCTCACCTGCTCCATGGTCAAAGTGCACTGCATCCCACCTAAATGCACACGGGAGGTGCGATGCATACTGAAAAGCCCTTCTATGGGGTGCGATGGGCGAGAATGGACAAATGGCAGGGTCAATCTGCAAGGTGGAGGATCATGGAATCTTCCATAAACTTCTCCTGTGACACTTGCCTCTCTGCATTCGCCCAGGGATGAGTAAGAGATCATCAATATCCAAGTGGAATCAAGAACTATCAGAGAGAGGACGCTAATCAAATCTCAAAAGCTGACTCACCCCCCTTGCAAACATCTATATATGGATCCCTCATCCCAGAGATCCAGAGGCTGGAATTTTGTATCTTGTAAGGAAGTGCTGCTGGTTTCTTGGTGTAACATCATAGTGTTGGGTGATCTAAGCTTTTCATGAGGTGAATAAGGGCTTTCTTGCTGAGAGGATGACGCTGGGTCAGAACAATTGGTTGTAATCCTCTTTGCTATTCTTGATTATTATAAAGATATTCAAGTTTTCCTCCACATTCTTGTATGATTCATGATATATGCATTTGTGTGGTCAATATATATATGGTCTTATATTGTTTATGATAGTAGATCTCTGTTCTTGGATAGTGTTATGCTACTTTGATTCTACAGGTACTCTTTGAAGCTGGGTAAACAAGGAAGCAAGTGGCAAAGATCTATCAAAAGGGAGAGGAATCAAGCAAGGAACCAAGCGCAAGTCAGAGGTTGGTCTCCTTCTTTCCTCTCTTATCTACCTCTCATAAAGGAAAACGAAAGTGGTTTTAGTTTGTTTGTTTCTAAGGTAGCTACCAGCCTTAGTGGGATTAACAGCTCTGCATAGACACTAGATTTCCCGATAACAAAATGGCAACTCCGCTGGGGAGCGAATAGATTGTTTGTTTGTCTATATTTGTTTGCTTTATAAACTTACAGACGGAGCCTGAAGTCAAGCCAGCTAGCCTTCGAACTACATTTGCTATGCAAGTGCAAAGTAAATCAATGCTGCTTCAGTCTATCTCCAGGTTTTGTTTATGAACTGAACAATCAATTTACAAGCTCTCTAATTGCCCTTGTGGTGGCTCTAGTAACCTCCTTAGATCTACCCCTGTGATTTATTTACTGATTACCACTTGCTCGGCCTAAATCCCTGAACTGTGCTGCAAAATGTGATCAAGAACTGGATCAAAAGTCTCGTACTATACCATCGAACCCTCTCTTCAAGGATATCAGTATGCATCGCACTTCCCGTGTGTTGTAGGTGGGATGCATACTGGAATCCCTGTGTAACAGGTGCGCTGATCAGAAAGGGCTAATTTTGCCTGCAGACTTTGGTTTTTTCACTCTTTTCAGCTCTATTCAGGAGTTTTGTTGTCTGTAATCGATATACCTCTGTTGGAAACCCCCTTCCTTGCCATTATTCCACCTCCATTATGCAAAGAATTGTAAATGTTTTTATGTATTGTGATCCATTTTCAGTTCTCTTTTACAAAGAAGTAGCGTAATTGAATTGTCCTTTCTTGATTTGGAAGCGTCACAAGTGTCATTTCAGTCATAGAAGAGAATCCGATTGTTCTTGATAGTCAATTACACTATACTCTTGTATTTGATTTGAATTAATAGTTTTTCAAGTGTCGAAAGCAAGTTTTCAATTCCAAATCACAAAGTGTCGTCATTGTCTTCATTTTGTCTTGAAAAGAAACTTGTTAGTAATGTCGCTTTGAAAAATAATTCAGATTTGCACTTAGCTTTCTTTTTATCATTCACACATTAAGAAGGCTGAAAAAAAATACATGCATGTGCATTTGCATTTAGACTGTTTGTTGGTTTGATTTAGGACAGTGCATATAGTGTGTGCTCTTTGCTCTATGTTGAAAGAATATCGTCTCTCTTTCCTTAGTAGCTAGGATTTTCATTGCAAAAAAGAAGATTAAACGATTGTTTATCATCTTAGATTTCATTTTAGGAAATTGTATATCTACATCATGCAGTGAACCTGAAAGGAAAATTTCTTAAGCAAGATCAACTGTAAAATAAATTTAATGAATCTAAAAACGCTTTGGAACCTAACGCACAACATTTAGAAGTCTAGGCTAGAGATGTATTCCGGCATCGTAAAGTCTGGTAACTGTTGTTTTCATTGCTGGTTGGGTGATTCCTCCACTTTGAGACAATAAAGTGCCAGTACGGACTTGTTCTCCCACGTACCGTCGAGTATATATTGGGAGACCACAATAGGCTTTATCCTTTATCCATAGGAAGTCATGTCTGTCACCCTATCAATCCTAATGCACTGAACACAACATTCGGGAAGATTGACTGTTGTACCGTAAAAAGTATTCTGCAGTTTTGCGATTGGTTTGGTAATCCCTCTGTCTAGATTTCCAGAGTAGTCTCTTTCGTTCCTTTTCAGACTCCTTAAAGGAAAAGGTCCATCTGAGCACTTGTCACTTCAAGCTCATTAAAAATCGAAGGCAACTAGAGTCATCTTTTGTTTTTTCTCGACTCTTAAAAATTGAAAAAACAAGTTGTGTCAAAGCGTCTAAAATTTATTTTAATCGGAATAAACATCACCTTTCCTACGTTGGTCTTAGGTCGAGAAAAATGGAGTCCACCAACCAAGGATTTCCCCTTGGAGGAAATCCTAGTCCTTTCTCCTCTTGGGGAGATGTTGGTGCACCCCATATGGCCACATTGTCGCTTCTAGGATTGAAAATCGGTTTGCCCGTATGGCTCTTCTCGACCTCTGTCGTTCAGAACACCGTGATTCTTGAACAATCAAGTCAGCAACTAAACGATACCAAAGTTACCCCCCAACCTTCTACTTCATCCAATTCTCCCTCTCCTCCTTCCTCTTCACTTGATAAAGCTGGTAAAGCCAAAAATCAAGTAACTGAGAAGAAGAAGGAGAAGAAGAAGAAAGAGCCAAAGGTGAAAAGGGGCAACTAGGCATCGTCTAGCAAAAATCCACACACTACACCATCCAGGCCTAAATCTCCATGTGTCATTTGCAAAGGAGACCACTATCATCAAGATTCTCCTTGCATCCCTCGGATCTTAACGGACTGGTCTCCTCGTTTGCACAATCCGATGTCATCGACCTCTGATGATCATGTTGAAAATACACCGTCAACTAGTGAAAGTGAAGCCCCTGGACAAAAAGGAAAATGCAAATTTCCTTGTAAACTATGTGAAGGCAATCACGCCGTCCACTATTGTCCCTTGTTAGACGAGGCTAAAAGAGTTTTGGACGACTGTCTAGTTTCACCGTTACGGCTCCCTCCTGGATATAAGAAACTCTTGCCGAGTCCGTCACTAGTTGAAAATCCGGCTGACACGCCATTGTGGTCGGCCGAAGCATCTATCATTGAAGATAAACCATCTGAATCCACACCAGATGAAAGTCAAAAGGTCGAGGCGGTAGTTGACCCCGTCTTGCCTTCAAAGGATCCATCTTCAGATGATACAGTCACCGGAGAGAACAAGAACGACACTGTTCAAATTCTCTTCGTAAGCACAGAGTCCGACGAACATGGGGGCAGTCTACCCGTTCCTTTACCACAGGAAGGAAGCTCGTCAGAGTCATATCCGGCCGAATATTTGGTCCCACCTCCAAGCAACCTAGTTGTTTCCTTCGATTGGAATCTACTAGGCAGACCCCGCTTACTGGATAGTGTACCATTTCAAATCATTGCTCAAATATATAGAATGGTTCATGGCCGGTACCATCATAGATGAAGGGGCTTCTGTGAGTATCCTTTCCTCAACTGCTTGGAAAGCGCTTGGTTCACCATCGCTTTTGCCTGAAATGAGAAATCTAACAGGCTTTGACAAAGGAACCAGTCCAAGGACCCCTGGATTATAATCTACTCCTTGGACGCGACTATATTTATTGCATGGCAACCATTGTCTCCTCACTCTTTAGAGTAATGTGTTTTCCGCATGAAGGAAGAGTGGTCAAGCTCGTAGACCAGCTTTCATTCCCCAGTTCACACATAGCAAATAGTCAAATACCATCCCTGAATGGTCTTTTCATGCAAGGAATGTCTCATCAATCCCTAGTCCATCCACCTGATGAGCGCGAGTGATTCGGAGGACATGACTAAAACCCAGGGGGCATGCACCCTGGTTTGTTTCGACAGGAAAACCTTGGGTATAGGGTAGGTTTCCGCGAGGATATATGACTAGTTTATGAAATCAGACTGGAATAAGATTCCTTCGTCAAAGTTATGTGAGTGGAGCCAGTTGCGCCACTTACCTTTGTTTATTTCGGTAGACATCACTGAGGAAGTGTTTTTCCTGAAGTATGGATAGAACAATCTTTGGTAACCTGGAAATTTTTCGCTATACCTAGGGGCATGCAAACCTTTTGGCGTGCAAGCAAAGAGCGACCATTTACTTTTTTAAATTTGTAGGTCCTCTAACCCTTTAAACTTGTAGGATTGGTCGTTTCCTAACTTGCATAAAGAAAGGATGTGGGGCAAAGCTTTTAAACAATTCCATTTTAAATGAGACATCCTTATTATACGACTGGATCGAGCAGTTTTAATGCGGAATTCAAGCTCATTAAAAAATAAACATAAGCAATGAGAAAATGTTCCCCCAAAGTTTAAGCTCATTAAAAAATGAACCAATTTCCGGTAAATAACCATCGTGAATGTATTATCATCAGCCTTTGAAGCCTTGGTCGTGTTCTCATCATCACCTCCACTCTGTATTGGCCGATCATTCACCTCCATTTGATTGTTTACCCTTTTTGAGGAACAACTGCGAAGAGTGATCTTGTTAGCCATCCTTGTGAAACTTCCATGATTGGAAAATTCCAAACCTTACCTGGAATCAGCTACTACCCGAATTTATCACTCGTTCCTCAAAAAACGAGTCTCCTTTAAGCTCTTTTCAACTGACTCATAAAATATGAAAAGATTTCCAAGCAATAGGCCTCTCCAGCTCGTTAAAGTGACCAGAAGTGCTATCCCTCCTTTAGATTTTAATCTTTTTGGACTTGAGGGATTATTACACAAAAAGATCAAGCGCTTGTTTTGTTTGGCTCGTTAAAAGTACCGAAAATTCATCCCTTTTTTATTGTTTTATACTTTTTCGGACTCAAGGGATTATATGATGAAAAAGGATTATTGGAGTTTTCTTTACGTCCCTTTTTCAGATTCTCTAAAATTGAAAAGGACCAAGTTATCTTTGTCGTTAAGCTCGTTAAAACCAAATAGCGACAAACTTGTCCATACAGACAAGAATGAGTTTCACTATTGCTAGGCTCGTTAAAACATAGCGATGGGTTTGCTCGAAGGGCAGATTATAGAACAAGCATATGTTATCCTCCTCAAGCTTGACAAAGATAAAGAGGTACTGGTCAGCAATGACTGGGGAAAAATTGGGAAGAAAACTTGAAGAAACTTTATTGGTAGCAAGTCGCTCTTGAACATGACACTTTCACTCCACATCCGAGTCGGGTTGGGTTGTTCCGTTCACTGGTCATATCACCATTGGTCCGTCACACCATCCATATTTGGGGTTAACGCTACCAATCCATCATGTCAGTGTCGCCGATATGTTCAAGAGAAGTCGCTTAGAGAATTCACCTGTGTCTCATCCACTGCAATACATTTACGCTCCATTCTTTCATGACCGCCACCCTGAACCTTATGTCATCAGATCGTTTTCACCTCCATTAAAATCATTTGCTCCGTTCCGTGTCATTGATGTGGGATTCACTAAGGCCCTCCTATGACGGATCGCTTCTTGTCGACATCAGCTCATTATCCAGGAAGTTGATCTAGGAACAACCCTTTCATTACTTTGAAGCTTGCATGCCTCAATGGCAAGTTTCTCACTTCTGGTGACAGGTTTACATCAATGGCCTTCGACCGAAAGATTTTGCGTGGTGTTCGACGCCAGGTCCCTTATTCAAACCACATGAATTGCACTGTAGTACCTTGAGGGTCATCATCATTATCGGTGATTCCTCTCACGCCTGTTAACATCTTACATCATTGGCTGGTAATCAGGTGATGTCTTTCCATGTTCGACTCCAAAACATCTATCACATGGATCGACTTGTACTTTGAGTGAAGATCGAACGAGATTGAAGACCCCAGATCTAGTTTCATCCATCCGGGCTGCGATATATATTCAGGAAAATAAAGACATCAAATGTACATCATTACTACACAGATAATCATCCAACCTAAGGGATGATGGCTCTACCAGAATCATCAGTCTGCAAGTAGATGATTGTCTATCTTATGTACATGAAAATGAATTTATAAAGTTGAGCATGGGAATGCCTGCCTCAGCTAGATCATGAAAATATTATGAAGATAATGTATTGTATTGTATCTTATTACAGGTCACCTTCTAGCTCGAAAAAACTTCGGATCCTCATGATAAAGCATTTCACTCGACATAAAAAAGATTAACGACCTCATGCTTTAGGGGGCAACCGTTATAGACGTTTTTGGGCACTGCAAACCCAATCATAAATGTCCATAAAAAAGGTCTCTTAAGTCCCTAAAAGTCTTGTTCCAACCCCTAAAAGAACAAGGTCAGTTGATTACATCATCTCCCAGAAGTTCTCCATGAAAAACTACTCAGAACTGGTCAAAATTGGACCATCTCACCTGCTCCATGGTCAAAGTGCACTGCATCCCACCTAAATGCACATGGGAGGTGCAATGCATACTGAAAATCCCTTCTATGGGGTGTGATGGGCGAGAATGGACAAATGGCAGGGTCAATCTGCAAGGTGGAGGATCATGGAATCTTCCAGAAACTTCTCCTGTGACACTTGCCTCTCTGCATTCGCCCAGGGATGAGTAAGAGATCATCAATCTCCAAGTGGAAACAAGAACTATCAGAGAGAGGACACTAATCAAATCTCAAAAGCTGACTCACCCCCCTTGCAAACATCTATATATGGATCCCTCATCCCAGAGATCCAGAGGCTGGAATTTTGTATCTTGTAAGGAAGTGCTGCTGGTTTCTTGGTGTAACATCATAGTGTTGGGTGATCTAAGCTTTTCATGAGGTGAAGAAGGGCTTTCTTGCTAAGAGGATGACGCTGGGTCAGAACAATTGGTTGTAATCCTCTTTGCTATTCCTGATTATTAATAAAGCTATTCAAGTTTTCCTCCACATTCTTGTATCATTGATGATATATGCATTTGTGTGGTCAATATATATTTGGTCCTATATTGTTTATGATAGTAGATCTCTGTTCTTGGATAGTGTTATGCTTCTTTGATTCTACATGTACTCTTTGAAGCTGGGTAAACGAGGAAGCAAGTGGCAAAGATCTATCAGAAGGGAGAGGAATCAAGCAAGGAACCAAGCACAAGTCAGAGGTTGGTCTCCTTCTTTCCTCTCTTATCTACCTCTCATAAAGGAAAACGAAAGTGGTTTTAGTTTATTTGTTTCTAAGGTAGCTACCAGCCTTAGTGGGACTAGCAGCTCTGCATAGACACTAGATTTCCCGATAACATTCCCCCCCTTGCGCTCTCAAAAGAAAACTGGGGGGGGTGGGTGAAAAGTAGTTTCTCCTGAAACTACCAATGAAGACATGGTAGCCGTTGGGCTATTTTGGGAGGTCACCTCCCAAATCCATTTACCGTTAGCAACCCCCCCCAAAATACCACCTCCACTCTCCCGCCAACGGATTTTCCAACCGGCGCTCACCTCTCGCCATGTGCCTTCCCCTTCGCAACTCCTTCCCTGCCATAAAACCTTTACCCCTCGCCACTCTACTTCTACCACTTGTCTCGCCATCTTAGCCCTACCACATCACATATCCATTAACGTTCAAAAATCTTCCACAAAATATTTTATGAACGTTATCTTATTAAATTCCGCGCCTGTAAATATGTTTGCAAATAAAAGCTCTCACTCTGCAGAATTTAATATTGTTGTTATTAAACCAATTCAATTGTTATAAAATATTTTGCTCACAACAATTTTTTTCCTTTTTCTCACCATTGATCCCAATGGAAAAAAACAAACTTCCATAAACTATTAACCTTCGATAGCAATATTTTGGCGCACAACCAACAATTTCTACGAGTAATCATGTTCCTTGGAATTCTTTTGTTAGGCTTTTCTCTAGTATTATTTTTCTATATACCCTCCTATACTTTCATGATGTCAAACCATAAGGGAAAGGGAAAGGCTACATAATCAAATCCACTCATTCCCCCAGTACCAAACTTTGGCAAGGCTCCCTTAATAGATACCCTATACAAAATTACAGAAATCCTGTCTGAATTTGATCTCTACAAGATCCATAATTGGGAAAAAAAGAAGTATCTGAATAAAAGTGATCAGTTAAGTGTCTAGGAATCCTTTCTCCCACAATTTTTCTCCCCCCAGACTCACTTCTTTCTTGAGTTTTCAGTCTAGTTCCACCTTAGATACTTGCAGAGTCAAAGGGTAGTTGTTTCTCATAACAATGAAGTAATTTTTCCTATCTCCCCTGAAAGTATCTGCAAAGCCTTGCAAATTGAGTATCAAGCCTCCCATCATCCTCTTTCTATTGATACTCTAACAAAATTGTATAACAAACTTACATTCCCTCAAAGAGCCCAGATTTTTGAGTATTTTCTTCCTAGAAATGTTGAATTACCTAGGACCAGTCCTCCATATCCAACTTCAATTTTCTCTGAAATGTCCAAGCATATGATTTCTATGGTAACCTGACCGCTCAGATACCATAGTGATCAATGGGTAGACCAGATTGTGTTAGGATTTCTATCTACTTTGGTAGTTGGCAAACATCCCTCCCTTCTTTTCAATTACAATTAGTTTTTGGCTAATTCAATCCATGTCCAATTTGTCAATTTTAAAGCAGAAGGTGTCTTTAAGTATCAACCAGTCCTAGTTTATCTTATGTTATTTTTCCAGTCAAAATAATTTAAATTCCCTTTACATAAGACAGATAGCGAAGGGAACCCCTAGTCAGTCATTCACTAGACTTCTTTGGTTAGAAATAACTCAAAGGAGTACTCTTACATTGATTATGTTGATAAATTTATATATACCTCACTATGTTTGTTAAGCAGTGATGTGATCCCAAGAATCTCTCTAGAGATAAAGAAATTTTTACACTTAATATAGAAAGCCAAAGTTGGAGAATGGTATTTATACCATAACTACACTGAGATTAGAGTTTATGGATCAGAATTGCCTCCTTACAGGTTGCCAGTTTTTGTACCTATTAGGATCTTTGCATTGGAATACTCTAGGCAAATGTTAAATATGGATGTGTTAGGTCCCCATAATACTAGTGATTCCCCCATTACTATTGTCATTGTAGCCCTTGTTGTTATTTTTGTGGCCATATTGTCCCCATATTGTTATTATTGTGCCCCATAGAAGCCCATCATTATTATTGTTGTGCCCTTATATTATTATTGTTATGTCGGTTTTGATTATATTGTGACCCCTTAGACTCCTATATATAGAAAGGCGATTTTTTCGTTTGTATCGTCCAAGAATTTTTCAGTTTTTTTATTTAAAGGAGGTTTCCCCCTTGAAGAGGCTAATTTTGAAGGTTTTGATCTATCTTTTATTCTATTTTGTGAGCTAGTTGCATAATATTTAGTATCAGAGCTTTGGATTCTAGGGCTTCGCTACTCCGAACAAGTCATCGTGGCATTTTCGCTATAACTCTTTTTTTTCTGTGATGTTTCAGAAGCTAAAAAAAACACTTTTGAGCTGAAATCTCTCTAAACCTCATGTCAGAATTCCAGATCTTGTCTCGCTATATTTTTGGAGATATGATCCAAGGAAGTTAGGGGTTTTGCAAGATCCCGAATTATATCTCAAACAAGTGACCTGGGGAAAATCGTCATAACTTTCGTTCTGAGCATCAGATTGAAATTTAGTAAGATATTACAAAAAGAGGACTGCCTATAATTTTCCTTGTATCGGTTTTAGATCCTAAGTTCGAAACAATGACATGTGGTACTTCGTACAAGTTTGCTCCACTGAACCAATCTATAATCAGGTCTTCGTGGGAGATTTGGCATAACTCTTCCTTGGAGAATCCAATATTGATCAGACTTGTGGGGTTGGAAAGAGGACTTAGAGGGCTAGCACAAGATGCAATTTTAGAGCTTGGAGATCTGAAATTACAGAGATACAACTGATTCAATATCAAGCTCCTACGAAGTGAAAAAAGGTGTGTAGTTTTTTTAAAATTTTGCATAAGTTTGGTTTGAAAAATTAGTTTGAAGGAATTCAAAGGGCATGGTGAAGCATTATTATAATTAATTTATGCCCCAAAGAAAGAAAATGGAAACACCTAGTAATCAACCTAAAAGCTCTAGCATAACTCATGAAGAAGAGGAAGAAATGCAACATGATATATCAAAATTACGAGACCAAGTGCAACAAAATTCACTCTCACAAAAAGTAACAGAAGCTAAGATGGATAGATTAAAGAAAGGTGTGGAAGCTAAGATGGATGATTTAAAGAAAGGCGTGGAAGCTAAGATGGATGGTATAGAAGAAAAACTTAAAGGCAACATGGAAGATTTGAAGACAGGCATGGAAGCTAAGATGGATGGTATAGAAGAAAAACTTAAAGGAAACATGGAAGATTTGAAAATTTTGCTACAATAAATGCTTAATAATGGCAAAAGGGTAGTAAAGGAAACTCATGAGGAGAACAAAAGACATGTTAATCATGATTTCATAGACTCTAACAATGGATTGAAGGCCCACCATGTTCCAAAGATCGATATGAGGAAGTTTGATCGCAAGGATCCAGTAACATGGATACTACAGATGGAGCAATATTTCGATCTCCAAAATGTGCAAAACACGTAAAAGGTACACATTGCAAATTTATATTTGGAACCAAATCAATTTGTATGGTATTGATGGCTTTTATCTCGTAAACAAATTGTCACTTAAGAAATTTTTACAGAATAAATGATAACAAATTATGAGGATACAAAAAGAAACACTTTTTTTATCCAATTGATAAATATCAAACAAAAGGGTTCAATGATGGAGCACATTGAGGACTTCAAAAAATTGAATATAAGGGTAAAATATATTGTAGAGGAGCATAGGATTGATGTGTTCATAGGGACTTTAAAGGATAACATCCAACATGAGGTTCGATTTTGGGAACCTGATTAATTGGAGAAGGCATCAGGTTGGAAAGAAAAATGAAAAGAAAAATTATGGCCACAAGGAAGCCTACCACTCACAACTATAAATATGGAAGTATTGTTGGCCCTAACCTCCCACAACCTACAAGGTTGACACCACAAAAATTGGAAGAAAAAAGAGCAAAAGGTCTTTGTTACAGTTGTGATAGAAAATACACTAAAGGTCATAAGTGTGCTGAGACGAAATTATTTTACATAGATTGTTAAGAAGAGGAAGAAAAGGAACAAGAAACATCAAAAGAATAGGATATACACCAAGAACAAACCTTAGAGCAAGAAGAATTGAATCTGGCCATATCTTGTAATGCATTTGCTGGAATTACCACTGCTCAAACTATCAAGATAGAAAGACAGATCAAGAAGAAAAAGGTAATAGTGTCGATTGATTCGGGAAGTACCCATAATTTTATTCATTGCAAGATAGCCAAGGAATTGAATTACTTCCTATATCCAACATCAAAGTGTCAAGTGATGGTTGCAAGTGGAGGAAACATAACCATAATAGCAATCTATCCATGGGAGAATATGTATTGAATAGCCCAATGCTTTCCATTCCAATGGGTGGTGTTGATGTTGTATTAGGAGTCCAATGGCTACAATCCTTGGGTACAATAACTTTTAATTTTCAAGAAATTTTCATGAAATTTTCTTTCAAAGGAAAGGAAGTTGAATTAAGGGGTATCACAGGGAAACCAAGAAATATAATAAGCTCTAATGGAATGACAAAGCTTCTAAAGAAAGAACAACGATGTGTAATTGCACAATTATGTTCGCTAGAGGTTCCCACATCAAAATCATCTATTTCTCCATATCTCCAAAAAGTCTTGGACAATCATTCCAAGGTATTTGAGACTCCCAAAGGCCTCCCACCTATTTGTGATAACGATCATGCTATTCATTTTATTCCAGGAAGTGTTCCTCCAAACATCAGACCTTACAAATATCCCTATGCCCAAAAGAGTGAAATTGAACGTATGGTTGCAGAAATGCTAGAGGCTGGTATAATTCAACCTAGTCAAAGTTCTTTCTCTGCTCCAGTAGTATTGGTACATAAGAAGGATGGGTCATGGCACATGTGTCTGGATTATAGGGAGCTCAACAAGCTCACTATTAAAGATAAATTTCCCATTCCTGTCATTGATGAATTATTGGATGAATTGCATGGATAAATTTAATTCACCAAGCTGGATATTCATTTAGGATATCATCAAATCAGCATGAAGACTGAAGACATTCCAAAATCAACATTTAGAACTCATGAGGGTCATTATTAATTTTTGTTCATGCCTTTTGGCCTTACCAATGCACCTTTTACATTTCAAGGTTCGATGAATTCCGTTTTCAAACCCTTCCTTAAAAAATTTGTGTTAGTATTTTTTTATGATATACAAATCTATAGCAAGTCTTGGAAGGATCATGTTCAACATGTTGACAGGGTGCTCAAAATATTGGAGGAGAAACAATTATATGCAACAAGCTCCAAATGTTTCTTTGGAATACAAGAGGCAGAATATCTGGGTCATATTGTATCTCATGAAGGTGTGAAGGTAGACCCTAGCAAAATTAAATCCATTAAGGAATGGAAAATCCCCACATCCATAAAGCATATGCGAGGGTTTCTCGGGTTGACAGGTTATTATCGCAAGTTTTTTAAGAATTATGGGCTAATAGCAGCACCTATAACAACATTATTGAAGAAAGATGCATCTTCATGGACTCCAGAAGCAATGAAGGACTTTGAACCTCTTAAAGAGGCAATGTGCCAAGCACCGGTCTTAGGTACGCCATACTTCACAAAAACCTTTATTGTGGAATGTGATGCCTCAGGAAATGGAATTGGCATTGTTTTAATGCAAGAAGCAAGACCCATTGCTTTCGAAAGTCGTCCAATCAAAGGAAAGTATCTACACAAAGCTATTTATGAGAAGGAAATGTTGCCAATACTACATGCACTTAAGAAATGACGACCCTACCTAATGGGAAGACACTTCAAGGTAAAAACAGATCATGATAGTCTTAAATACTTTTTATAACAAATGTTATCTTTAGAAAAGCAGCAAAAATGGGTCACAAATATGTTGGGTTATGACTTTGAAATCATCTACATAAGAGGGAAGCAAAATGTTGCGGAAGATGCACTCTCAAGAAAGGATGAGGATGTGGAAGCATTGCTTTGCACTATTTCTATTATCCAACCAGATTGGATAAATGAAGCAAGGGATGAATGGAATAATGACGAAGAATTGTGGGCACTCATTCAAAAGTTACAATAAGATCCCATTACATCTAATACATTTAGCTGGAAAAATGATTCGTTATGGTACAAAGATCGCTTATACCTATGTAATAATTCCCAACTCAAACAAAAGATTCTTATGGAATTGCACACCTCTCCCTTAGGAGGGCAGTTGGGATTTTTAAAAACTTACCACAGGGTTAAGAAGGAATTTTTTTGGGATGGCCTTAAATTGGATATTCAAAAGTGTGTGGCGGAATGTTTGGTTTGCCAACAAAATGAAGTTGAAACGATTAAGACCCCAGGTCTATTACAACCTTTATCCATTCCAAGCCAACGTTGGGAGGAGGTTTCAATGGATTTTATCACAGGCTTACCCAAGTCCGAAGGAAAGAGTGTCATCATGGTGGTAGTTGACAAACTTACCAAGTATGCACACTTTTGTGCACTATCGCATCCATTTAAATCCAGTACAGTTTCTGCTGCATTTATGGAAACAATTCAAAAGCTACATGGAAACCCAAAGATTATTGTAAGCAACAGAGATCCCATTTTCACGGGAATTTTTTGGACAGAAATATTTTCTTGCCTTGGTACCCAGTTAACTCATAGCTCATTTTATCATCCTCAATCTTATGGTAAAATTGAGATAGTAAACAAATGTTTGGAAGGATATCTTTGTTGCTTTGTATCTGATAAACATACACAATGGATCAAATGGTTGCCTTTGGCGGAATGGTGGCATAACACGTCCTTCCATACTGCAGCAAAAATGACCCCATTTATGGCACTTTATGGATATCATCCACCGTCCATCACATCATATTTAAGAGAAAATTCTAAGGTTCAAGCAGTGGAAGATCACATCGAGCATCAACAACAAGTTCTCCAACTCTTAAAGGATAACCTCACTTTGGTGCAGAATTGAATGAAACAACAGGCATATCAACATCACAACGAAAGATGTTTTGATGTAGGTGAATGGGTATTCCTATAGCTACAGCCATATAAACAAATTTCCCTCAAGAAAGCTAAGAAGGATAATAAATTATCACCAAAGTATTATGGTCCGTACAAGGTGTTGCAAAAGATTGGTACTATGGCATACAAATTGCAGCTTCCTCCAGCTTCTCGAGTGCACCCAGTTTTCCATGTTTCATGCTTAAAAAAGGTTATAGGTGACAAACTCCCAATTCAAACAATACTGCCAAAACTTGATGAGGAAGGAAAAATCATATTGGAACCTAAAGCAGTCAAATAAATAATAGCTTGACAGCTATGAAATCGATCAATTTTGGAGTATCTCATCAAGTGGAAGAGCTTACCCGCTTAATATTCCACATGGGAGGGTGAGAATTTTATACAGAAGCATCCAGAAATACTCAAGCATTGAGGACATCACTTTTTTGAAGGAGAGGGGCATGTTAGGTCCCTGTAATACTAGTGATTCCCCCATTACTATTTTCATTGTAGCCCTTATTGTTATTGTTGTGCCCTTATATTATTATTGTTATGTTGGATTTGATTATATTGTGACCCCTTATACTCCTATATATAGAAATGAGGTTTTGTCGTTTTTTATCATCTAAGAATTTTTCATTTGTGTAATGTAAAGGAGGTTGCCACCTCGAAGAGGGTGATTTTGAAGGCGTTGATCTATCTTTTCTTCTATTTTGTGAGTTGGTTTCATAACAGGATGAAGTACATTTTGTCTCTTATAAGAAGAAAGCACAATTCCAGCTAAAAACTCACATAGGACCCTACATCATCAATACCAGAGTTGCAACAAAGGAAATAGAAGAAATCTTGAGTCAAATGAAATTCAAACTCAGTTTTTGTTGGTCTTATGATCCTCAAGGCATCATTTCCAAACTCAGATCGAACAATATTCCAATCAGGAAGAATTTATAGAGGTTACTTTACAAGAAGTTTAAGAATAACCAGTCAACCAATCATCCATGCAGACACCTATTACTAAAGAAAACATATTCAAAAGGGATAGAGAATATATGTCCCCAACTGACTTTGAAGCTGCACAATTTCTTGTTTTCAAAATGAAAAAGACCAAGGACCATAATAATAATTAGAAGTCAGATTCTCAATTCAATCTTCAAGTGATCACTATTCAAGATGAAAGTGCAGATGAAGGAGACACTAAGCAACTAGCCGCAAAGAATGAAGCCACAGTGGGTGATCACGTGAATGAAGGAGACACTAAGCAACTAGCCACAAAGAATGAAGCTTTGAAGGCTTATACCTACTCTGAGTTTTGGAAGAAGACAACTAAAACTCAACATAGACTACTTTCTGCATTTGATTCAAAAAAGGGACAGTTTCAGATGGCCTTCATGGAACCTCTAGTGCCAGGCCCCAAGAGTCCTAAGACTATAAAGCCTCCATCTTTTGAATTTATATCAAGAAAATACATGAAATCAATAAAATCGATTTACATAAACAAACATGGGAGCTAATCTTTTCATCACTCACCAGTTCAGCAATGACTATTTCCAAATTATAGTCATCTTTGAATAACATAAATTCTCAGTTTAAAATTGAAAAAATGTCATCTCTTGCTAAGGGTAACAGGATCAAATCTCTGGAAGATTTGATCATAAAGCCAAGACATGATCCTAAGCATATCAAAGTAGTAGAAGATCTCATCAAAAACAAGGAAGTAGACATTTAAGCATTGAGGAAGCAACTGAAGCTAACCTCCACAAAACATCCTCAAGCTAAAGAGGGTGCCAATATAGAAATGGAGAAAGAAAAACTTTTTACTATAGTGGTTGAGAAAAATGCACAGATACAAAAGGTGGAGTAGGGAATGGAAGCATTTTTGAAAGAAAAAGAACAGTGGGAAGCAGCAGGAGCATCTACAGGTACAGGTACAGTGATCGAAACTTCAACAAGAACTACAGTTTCAGAATCTACAGAAGAGCTTACTAGAGATCTGGATGAATTATCAGAAGTTAAGTCAGAAAAATAAAAATTATCAGCAAAATTAGCTAATATGGAGGAGAGTAAACTTAAAAGTGACAATGCATATTTGTCGTAACTTTAGAAAAATACAAACTCATGCATTAGCTACAAAACTATGAAGACAATTCCTTTGCTATTCAAATGTTAGCAGACGCTAAGAATAGCATTTGGAAAAATATAAATGCCAACATAACATACATGTGGCCTTCAATACAGATCAGTTTTGAACAGGACGAAGTTGTGCACATAGTTAAGGAAGCAATAGAAAATACAAAGGTAGATTTGGAGCACAGGCTAGAAGAAGCACAAAAGATCATCAATCTGTTGAATTCCAAAACCAAGGAGGAACTAGAAGACTTGAACATTCCATACATAACAACAATAGTCATGGAAGTTAAGAGGATCTTGACCAAGAAGAATTTGATGATGCAATTGGAAAATACATGAAAAGATCTTGAGTTGCAAGTCAAAAGGTTCAACAAAAAATTTACATTGTTGCGGGAAAAAGGATTTCCTACTCTTAGGAATTCTAATGGCCAATCGATACCATTAGAAAATTATCAAGAACAAATGTGCAACATAGGTGGTGATACTTCCAAATTTGCAAAACCCAAAGGAATTATCAGTGGGTGATCACGTGATCATGTTCTAAGTGAAGAAAATGCTTAAAATTGGAACTGCTCAGAGTTGGTTGAAACTAGAACAACCGGATAGATCTCGTCATCCTGATTTCGGCACTGCAAATGGTTTGAAAAACTGACACCGTATGGAGGAGTTATCGCATTTTAAAAATGCCCAGTAAACTACAAATTTTTGAATTTTGGAGGAAAAAAAAGAATATTTCAAGGAATATTCCATTTGGTTGGACCAATCAAAGACCAACACGTGGCAAGCCCGGAGGCTGCCACGTGGCCCTGAATTGGCATGGCAAAATATTGTTTGAGGTCAAGCGGGATCGAACCCGTGACCTCCCCTGGGCAAACTAAGAGCTTTGACCGTCTCCGCTATGCTTTGTGTCTTAACCATATTGGATCACAGTTTGTATTTATGTTGTTACAGTTGCTATTTGGGGGCTAGACCGCCACCGGTCCCGAGAAGAGTGGTCACATGCCAACAAAACCGCAACGGTGAATGTAACGGTTCTCCCTAACCGCCAGCCTTAACAAACGTTAATCGCCCGGAGATTGCAGTCACATGCACGCAAATCCACTGACAGTTATGGTCAGCTGGCGGTCAATCCTAGCGGACCTCCAAAATTGGTGGAAATTGCCAATTCTAGCTGTAGTTAGCTCTAGTTTCCACTTTTGGTGGAGTTTCTTTAGGCCAAATTGGACAAAACTTCTATTAGTCATAACTTTCACTACACATGACCTTTTGGAGCGATTTTTTTTTATATTGGGTATTCTGAGCATTCCAGAGCCAATGGTATAGGTTGCAGAGCCAACAGAGCTGATCTTCAGGTACTTTTTCAGCAGAGAAGCTTGGAGAGCCATCAGGGCCTAGGGAGTGTTGGAGCTGTATTAGGCTATGGTTAACCATTGGAGGTGAAACAAAAGCCAATATTTACTATTCTCTGTGTTCTGAACTCATTTCCACAGCTTATTTTTCATGTTTAGGCTTTCTTATCACTGTATAACCATTTTGAGCATCTAATAAGAGCAAGGACATGCCCATTTGGGGGCCTTGGACCCAACAGATGTAGCCCAGGAGGGGTGAACTGCCTCATCAGCTGCTATGTTATATTATGTGATTTTATCTTGCTGTGTTTTTCAAATTTAATAAGCTAAACAGTAAAATGAGATAATACTTCTTCACATATAAGACTCAGAAATTTACCAAAAACACTTTGTTTCAATTGCAAGACATGAGTAACAGTTTGCACATATAATTTAATGGAAATGAATACCTTGAACAACAAATACAAGTAGTTTCATTTTCAGATCAGATGGTATCAGAGCTCAAGTTTTGAGTATTAGTTTTGTGCAAAGATATTTTTGACTGTTTTGCAAGTTTTAATGCTTACCAGGCTTAAACTTCAAAGAGGGAAAGGACAATTGGTTAGAGCACAAGATAATCCTCAACCAAGGAGGGCCAGGGTGCCATTATCTCCACCTTCTAATTCACCCTCAATAGCCTTAGAAGAAGCTTCAAGTATGTCTGAAAGGGAAGGAGAAGTTCCTGAAGACATGGATCCAAAAGAAGAAGAACGGGTATTCAGAAAAGCTTTTTTGGACATGACTAAGATGGTAAGAATATTATACTAGGAAAGGAATGATAGGTTGGTTGGAGAAGGGTCTAAACATCAAAAAGAAGGAGAGGGCTCTTCAGGAGGAAAGAAAGGTGATGATAATTCAAAGAAAGGACATGGAGGAAATGGTGATCCACCATCTCCATCGTCATCCTCTACCTCGGTAAATCAATCTCATAAGCTTAAATCTTCTGGAAAAATTCCATTTTTAAAGCTAGATGTTAAATTTGAATTACCCATGTTTAACGGTGAAGTCAATGCAGAGAAACTTGACAACTGGATAAGACAGTTGGAAGTTTATTTAAGGATACAGAACTTACAGGATGATGACACCAAGATTCAATTAGCCTCTTTAAGAATGGATGGAGCAGCATTGGTATGGTGGGAAGCCAAGACCAAGGATGAAATTAAGAAACATGGTAAGATTACTTTAACATGGGCTGAATTTATTTCTGCAATTAAGAAGCAATTTTATCCTCTTGCTCATTTACAAAAGGCTATAATGAACTGGAAAAACTTTAGACAACTAAAGGGACAAAATGTTCAAGACTACACCCAAGAGTTTAGGAGAAGAGCACTCTTATTAGGGGTAGACTTACAAAGTCAAGAAACTTTGTTGAAATATATAGGTGGTTTGAACAACTACCTTAAACATACTATCCTTATGTTCAATCCTACTAGTCTAGACGAAGTTTGTGTACAAGCTACGCATTTAGAGACTAGAGGGAAAAACACTTATGATGAGGGTAGAAACAAACCTTTTAATGGGAAAAAACAAAGAGAAAACCTTTAAGGGAAATGGAAAAAAGAATGCATCTGTCAAAAAGCAGGGTGAGAAAGTGATATGTAAACACTGTTCAAAAGAAGGCCATGAAGAGAAAAATTGTTGGAAACTTTATCCTGAAAAAAGAAATTAGTTTAACAAAAACAAACGAAAGAAGAAAACTACAACTACACCTCAAGATTTAGGTGATGATTCAGGGGGTGAAACCAAAATTGCAACCATGGGTTTGAAAAGTATGAATGGAAAGGAAACTCAAATTAAAGCAAGAACTAGTACTTCAAACTGTCATGTACAAGCTCCTAATGAGGAAGAAAGAATTGAATTGTTCCATGTGAGGGTAGTCTCAAAACATACAAAAATTGACACACTGTTTGACAGTGGGTCACAAGCAAATCTCAGATCAGAAGACTTGGTCAAACAGCTTAAACTTGAGACCATTCCACATCCAAAGCCTTATCCACTTGGGTGGATATGCAAGGATGCAAACTTACAAGTCTTAATAAAGTGCATATTGCGCTTTGCAATTACAGCACACTTTATCAACACAGTTGAACTTGATGTGGTACCGCTTGATATATCAGGAATTGTTTTGGGAAGTCCTTACTTATTTGACAGGAAAGCGATCTTCCATTGCCATGAAAATAAATATCATCTTTTCAAAGATGGAAAGGAGTACATTGTCAGGGCACATCGCAAGAAGGAAAATATAGCGATGTTAAATGCGCAGACAGGTAAAAAGGCTAGTTAATTCAAGTAAGAGTTTTGTGCTTCTTATGATCAAACCTAAGGTTGATGTGAATCATGAATCATTTGAAAATTTTGATTCCAAGCTTAAATCAGATTTATATGATGTATTTGATGCACATCATGAGATGTTTCAGGAACCAATTGGTTTGCCTCCTAAAAGGGAGATTCAGCATGAAATCCATTTACATCTAGATTGTCCTCTTCCTAACATAGGCATGTACCTCATCTCTATCACGGAGAATGCTGAAACAAAGAAGCAAATTAAAGACTTGTTGGACAAAGGTTTCATAAGACCAAGAACTTCGCCATGTGGGTCACCGATAGTGTTGATTCCAAAGAAAGATGGAACTTGGCACATGTGTGTGGACTTCAGGGCTTTGAAAAAAATAACGGTAAAGAATTGTTACCCACTCCCAAGGATAGATGATTTGATAGATCAGCTGAAAGATGCTAAATATTTCACTAAGTTAGAATTACGTAGTGGTTATCATCAAATTAATATTGAAGAAAGTGACATTTGGAAGACAGCTTTTAAAACCAAACAAGGACTCTTTGAATGGCTTGTTATGTCGTTTGGTTTATGCAATGCACCTGCAACTTTCATGCAGGTAATGGATGATGTCTTACGTCCTTTTCTTGATGATTTCGTTATTGTCAACTTAGATGACATCTTAATTTTCAGCAAGACTAGAGAAGAGAATGCCATGCATGTTAAGAAAGTACTTGATATGTTGAAGAAAAATCAGTTATTTCTTAAAATGTCAAAGTGTGAATTTGGAAAGACTTCTTTGGTTTATTTGGGACACATAGTAGGAGGAGGTGTTTTAGAATTGATCCTTCTAAGGTAGAAGCTATTGTGAATTGGCCTACTCCCAAATCCATTACAGAGGTAAGAAGTTTTTTGGGTGCAACTCAGTATTGGAGGAAGTTTATTTCTAACTTCTCTGCCATAGCAGCTCCTATGCATGCAGTGACAAGTGTGAAGCGTGCTTTCCAATGGGGAGGCAAGCAACAGAAAGATTTCGAGCCTTTGAAAGAAAATATAAGTTCAGCTCCATTTCTTGCATTACCGGACTTGAGACAACCATTCGAGATTCAGACCGATGCTAGTGATTACGCCATGGGTGCAGTTCTCTTACAGCATGGTAAGCCTATCGCATTTCATTATGAGACATTTAATGGTGTTATTGTGAATTATCCTACATATGATAAGGAGTTGTATGCATTTGTACAAAGCATCAAAAAGTGGAAACACTATTTGATGGGCAAAGAAACAGTTGTTCATACCGACCATCAGCGTTTACAATACTTACAGTCACAAAGTAAATTACAACAGTCATGACATTTCAGATGGATGGGCTTCCTACAACAATTTCACTTGGTAATAAGGTACAAGAAAGGTATTTTCAATAAATTTGCTGATATGCTTTTAAGGCCTATTATTAGTGCTACTACTTTACTTAAGAATGATTCTATTGTACATGAGAGCTACTTAGAACAGTATGCATCATATGTTGATTTTAAGGATGTGTATGCTAACTTGAGTGAAGCGAATCATGTTGAGGATAATGATTATCATTTGCATAATAATTTGTTGTTTCATATGGGCAAATTATGTAAACCATAGGGAGAGAGACTAAGTATCATTAGAGAAGCTCATTCTTCTCTTATTGCTGGACATTTCGGGGTAAGTAAAACAGTGGCACATTTACAGAGGTATTGTTATTGGCCTCGCATGGTAGATAGTGTTTCACGTTTCATTAGAGGTTGTTCATTATGTGCTACAAGCAAGCCTAGAAATAGGAAGCTTGGATTATATACGCCATTTCCAGTACCTTCTAGAGCATGGGAAAGTGTTTCTATGGATTTTGTGGGAGGTCTACCATTATCTAGAAAGCAACATGATTATCTTTATGTAGTAGTTGATAGATTCAGCAAGATGTGTATTCTTATGCCATGTAAGAAAACTATAACTACTGAACAAACTGCTAATTTATATTTTCAACATGTATGGGTTCATTATGGCTTGCCTACTTCTATTGTTAGTGACAGGGATTCCAGATTTGTTGGGAATTTTTGGTCCAATCTATGGAAGATGATGGACACCAAGTTGAAGAAGAGTACTACTTTCCATCCGCAAACAGATGGCCAAACAGAGGTAGTGAACAGAACCACTGTACATCTTTTGAGAGGTTATTGCAGCAAGCATCCCAAGCTTTGGGATGAGCACTTGCATTACATTCAGCATGCTTACAATCGGGCCAAGCACTCTTCTACAAATACTTCACCTTTTGAAGCTTGTTTTGGGTATTTGCCTAAGTCACCTTTAGATTTCATTCTTGAGAAGGATGTTGCCATTGATGGGCATAGTGACATTGACAAAGCTCGCATGTTCATTGAAATAATTCAGCTCATACATCAGCAAGTTCAAGAACAACTTGAAAAAAGTCAAGGAAAGTACAAGGAGAGACATGATAAACATAGAGTTGATCATAAGTTTCAAGAAGGAGATGAGGTATGGCTGCATATTAGTAAGGAAAGAATGCAAGGAGAAGGTAAAAAGCTGAAGCCTATTCGTTATGGTCCATTCAAGATCCTTAAACAAGTTGGAAATAATGCTTTTCAACTAGATTTTCCTTCATATATGCAAATGTATTCCGTTGTGAATGTGGAAAATTTACGTTTGTATGAACCTCCTTTAATTGTTGATCATGAAAGTGACATTCAGCTGCCATCCATAGATGATTTCTCGCCAGAATTTTTGGATGAGCTAAAAGAGGATGCTATCCTTGACAGAAGGACATGCACTTTGAGGAGGGGAAATGTTGATTATGTTCGAGTTGGTCTTAAAGGCAGCAAACTGAGTAAGGCAAAGTGGATGGAGGTGGAAAAGGTGAGGGAGTTGTACCCTCACCTTCTTAACAAGTAATTGAAGGCTTTTGGGGTCCAAAAGCTTCCCATTTGGGAGGTGTGATCAGGTGATCATGTTCTAAGTGAAGAAAATGCTCAAAATTGGAACTACTTAGAATTGGTTGAAACTAGAACGACCGTATAGATCTCGTCATCCTAATTCGGGCACCGTGAATGGTTCAAAAAACTGACACCGTATGGAGGAGTTATCACATTTTAAAAATGCCCAGTAAATTACAAATTTTTGAATTTTGGAAAATATATATATATATATATATATATATATATATATATATATATATATATATATATATATCCCGAGGAATATTCTCTAAAATATTTGCTGGAATATTCCATTTGGTTGGACCAATTAGAGGCCAACATGTGGCAAGCCTGAAGGCCGCCACGTGGCCCTGAATTGGCATGGAAAAATATTGTTTGAGGTCAAGCAGGCTCAAACTCATGACCTCCCATGGGCAAACTAAGAGCTTTGACTGTCTCCGCTATGCTTTGTGTCTTAACCATATTGGATCACAGTTTGTATATATGTTGTTAATAGTTGCTGTTTGGGGGCTCTACCGCCAGCGGTCCCAGGAAGAGTGGTCACATGCCAACAAAACCGCAGCGGTGAATGTAACGGTTCTCCCTAACTGCCAGCCTTAACAAACATTAACCGCCCAGAGATTGCGGTCACATAGGCGCCAATCTGCCGACGGTTATGGTCAGCCGGCGGTCAAGCCTAGCGGACCTCCAAAATTGGCGGAAATTGCCAATTATAACTGCAGTTAGCTCCAGTTTCCACTTTTGGTGGAGTTTCTTTAGGCCATATTGGAAAAAACTTTTGTTAGTCATAACTTTCACTACGCAGAACCTTTTGGAGCGAATTTTTTTTTATTTTGGGTATTCTGAGCATTCCAAAGCCAATAGAGCTGATCTTCAGGCACTTTTTTAGCAGAGAAGCTTGGAGAGCCATGAGGGCCTCGGGAGTGTTGGAGCTGTATTGGGCTATGGTTAACCATTGGAGGTGAAACAAAAGCCAATATTTACTGTTCTCTATGTTTTGAACTCATTTCCACAGTTTATTTTTCCTGTTTGGCCTTTCTTATCACTGTATAACCATTTTGAGCATGTAATAAGAGCAAGGACATGCCCATTTGGGGGCCTTGGACCTGACAGAGGTAGCCTAGGAAGGGTGAACTGCCTCATCAGCTGCTATGTTATATTATGTGATTTTATATTGCTGTGTTTTTCAGATTTAATATGCTAAACGGTAAAATGAGCTAATACTCCTTCACACATAAGACTCAGAAATTTACCAAAAACACTTTGTTTCAATTGCAAGACATGAGTAGCAATTTGCACATATAATTTAATGGAAATGAATACATTGAACAACAAATACAAGTAGTTTCATTTTCAGATCAGTGGGGCAGTGGGGAATTATTCGTACAGGGAATTCAGTTTGATTTAAATATCCAGCACGAGGTCCGCCACCTTTTCGTAAATAACCCAACTTTTTACACTTACATAGAGGTGGATTAAAGGTTCAGAAATATGGTTAGCTTTTCTATCCCAAGTGAAGAAAGGTGGGACTAGTTCCTAGAATTGATCGAGTGAAGAATAAGTAAGGAACAACATTTCTAGCAAAGTAGTAAGAGTCATCACCAAACTCCTACATAGCCTCAACGGAGTAGCAAACTTTCAACAAATTTTCCTATTTTTCCTACATATCTAAAATATTTGTGTTTTTAAACAGATATTATTTTGTAAATGTATTCTATTTTGAAGTCTGATCTGAGATGTAAAAGTTTCTATAAATACTCAGAATAGAGACTTAGAAATGGTTTAACCATTGTGATAGACTTTGAGCAGACTTATATCCTTCGAAGTTATTTCTGAAAATAATAAAAGGATTTTGGATTCATTTCAAAATAGCTTATATCCTTATAAGTTCTTCTTTGTTATTATTTTTCACTTTGTTTAATCTTCATATGCTTGAAGTTTGTGGGAATTTTGGGTACGATAATATTTATTTTCAATTTATGTGATATCCCCCTTGAAATTATAATTCTTTACATAGATTAGTTAATTAAACTGTCTGTTTCATTTTGCTCCTCTACATCACTAAATTGTCATATTCCCTTAAGTTTCAAACATATATTTTTAGATGTAAAAGTATTTTACATACATCCAATGTATATGATTGGCTAAATAACATGTATGAAGTTTAACAAATCATATAGTTTCTAAAGTTTCACCCTTGCATATCTCATCAAATCTAAATTATTGTTAGAGGTGAAGAATCAACCCCTCCTAATAAATCATAAGTAATTAAGAAATTGCACCTGTTTAAACAATTTAGAGCTTTGGTCATCCAAAAACTTTAAAAACCAATAAAACATTATAGATGCTCTAGCATAATTCCTTACCTAGAATTATCTTCAGAGGTACAACAATAGACATATCGTTCAATTAAAATGCACAAGATATTACCCTATTATGAACCCTTTTCTTGGCACCTGTAGCCAACTACACCAACCAAGACTCTGCATGCACTTATTTATTCAAGAAACACTTATCCACCAAGTCAGGACTGATATAACTATAGTTAGATATAGGGTCAATCAAAATAGAAAAAACTTGATCAGAACACTTACCTTCCATATTGACAATAGATTTCTGATGATCAGGTTGCCTATTATTCAATGTTGAATAAATCCAAGGAATACTCTTTCCAACATCCTCAATTGTTTGTGCCTCTTGAACACTATAAATATGAGGTATGCCACCCTGATGTTGTGGACAATCTCTTTTACGATGATCCTTGCCACAAGTCCAACACTACAATGAATTCCTACCCTCACCCTTGTTTTTCTCCTTAGACTGGAATCTTTGTTCTTTGTCAACTGCATTGAATTGATTGTATTGCATTGCATTCTCCTTATTACCATCATCCTGAGGTATTACTCACTTCTCATCCCACTAACCTTTAGTCTTATCATTACCTTTCCAACCCTGCTTAGGTTCAAACTTACACGTAGACTTCTCATAACAATATTTCAACTTCCCAATTACTTCCTCCAATGTCTGAGGCTCGTCATACTCAATATGATCCTTAAATGCTAATGGAAATCCACTAACAAATCTTTGAACCTTCATTTTCTCATCCATAAGATATGGTACATACCTCAACGGCTCCAAGAACTTAGTCGTATACTCTTTTTCTGTCATAGACCCCATCTTCAATTCGTAGAACACCTTAACCTTACCATCATAGTATCTCTCTGACAAGTACTTCTTTATGAAGAGTCTTTTGAACTCATGCCAACTCAAATCCTTTGTCCTAATTCCTTTGACACACTTCACATCTTCCCACCAAATTTCCTCTTTCCCTTTGAGACTGAAAATGGATATCCTGGCTTTCATATTATTTGAATAATCATGCAGCTCGAATAACTTCTTCATCCCAAGTAGGCATGCTTCTGCATCTTCCAATTTCTTCAACTCGCCATTAAAGGTAGGAGGCTTGGCTTTCTTGAACTCATTTGGTAATTATTGCTTCTCACTCCTATAAGGATAATAGTGATGATGACAATGTTGTCTCTTTGATACACAACTAGAATAAAACCCATAACCACTACCTCTCCTGCCAAGTTTATCCATCCATATACCACCTCTGACTGTGTCATCCCTGTCAAACTTGTGTCCTCCATGAGACTTGCTAAAATATGCCCAATTTTTCCTTTCCACCTATCCATAGTTGATTTATGGTTGTCCCTATCTTTGTAAATCTGATAAACTACGAAGGATCACTACACTGACATATGCTTGCTTTTCATGTGCTTAGAAATTCTTTCCCGTAACTAAATGATCCTGTCATTATCTACCTACGAATTTTGATCTCTGCCTTTAAACTTCTCAAGGTATCTACTATGTCAGGAGAGTACTCATCTCTTTGATTCTTATCCAATCTATACGAAGAATCACGTGAACTATAGTTCATCATTATGCTTGTCATCTTTGATCTTGTTCCTGCAAACATACCATGTCAGATAACCAAATATAAACATGATCAATGTACCTTAGTGAAGTTTAGGGGAGGCTATCTCATCTTCACAATCAGTTCAGATTAGCACAACATATGTATATATAATGAAATCAACATATCAATCATCTCAACATCAACACCAAGGCGACACAAGACCACAACAATTACCATCACAATGTATGCATAACAAACACATCAACAACTTACATGCATGCATAACAATCACAATGAGCTCATCCAGTCCAAGTGTTTGAACTTGGAAGCTCTGATACCGCCTTATAATGTCTCCTCCAACATTTACCCAATTTCACCGGCCTGCCAAGGTAAACATGAGACGAAGAGTTACTATGAACTGACCTGACCTCCAAGCTCCAATTATGGAAGTGGGGTTGACAAACTAACAACTCACAATATCCCTCAGGGCTATTGGACACTCAAGGGTAAAAGGACCACCCTAGGTTACCATTCCTTAATTTGGCACTATTTTTTCACAATTTTAATCCCCAGCTACATGCATGACAAGGCCTAGGTGTGGATATAGGCCTCCATCCGCATGCACAACATTGCCTCCATGCAGTTATTGTAGGAATTTACAGGGTAAGTTCCTTAGATAGAACACCAAAGGAAACTGCTCACAAACAGATCACAAATCAATAAACCAATATTCTTAACGTGGTTAAAACCCTTAAAGAGGGAAACAATCCATAGCCTAATCCAACGCAGCCACTTCAGAAAATTTATTAATGTAAAAGAAAGAAAATTTACATAAGCTTCTCTCATGAATGGTCGCCAGAACAATGACCCTCCAAGCTCTTTAAATAGATATCATGGACCAATCGGGTGTTAAGCCATGGATCAAGTGTCAGTAATATCGAGGAGAGAATGAACAGTCAGATCACTTCATGTCTAGAACATATCGTGACCGTCAGATTGTAAGTTACAAAAGGTACATACTAGAGAAACACACTTTACCTAACTATACACTAGACCAAGTTATACTCAATTATTTCCTATGTGTCAGAATATCCTAATAGTTATGACCCAACTTTCCCAGTTCAGAGGGTGCAGTCTCGAGATCTGAGCCACATTTTCAAGCCATCCTCCGTACCACTATCCATAACTACTTGAGACTTTCCAGAATCATTATTGACATTATGAAAAAGCTAAATTTTCAATCTCAAATAAAAAACTTTACTTAGAATGCCTAATCCATAACAGACATTCCTTCAAACACATGGAAAACATAGAAGCTACATGTCATGAATCAATACTCCCTAAAGGACCAAGGCCCTGTAATAAAAAATTAACCAAGACATAGAATTTGGTGTTCAACCATTGTGTCGCCAAGTGTTGTAGAGGCTACAACACCCTCCAAAATTTTTGCTTGCACTTAAAATTTTAAGCCTTCCTTGGTCTTTCCCTTTATGGTTGCAAACACTTGATCTCATTTCATGAACTTTTTAAGAGTATTTTCACCCCTTTTTCTTGTTGGATCAACTATCATCTTTTGGCATGTTTGATTATTTTACCATGCTTGCGGTCCTTTTCTAGTGATTTCGAAGGTTGGTATTTGTGTATTTTATTTTTTCATAGCTATGTAAACATTGGTCGCACTCATACACAAAGTTTTAAGAACTTCCGCACAAGTTTCTTCATGGTTGTCCTAAGTCCACCCTAAGTGTCGCACTTGTCTCTTTTCATTCTAGGATAGTATCACAGAGGGTAATTCTTCATATTCTTGTTGTGGTGGTCTAGGTTTTCATGTCGTTGAAGTATGCTAAGTGTGTGATCACAATTTCAAGTTCCTCACAAGCTCATTTTCCTCCCGCACTTAGCTATTTCTTCGAAAATCCTTCCGATTGGGCAACTCACTTTCACCGAACCCCGACTGAACTGTGCATTACACAGTCTCAGCCCTTAGTGCTACAACCTTGTTGCATGGAACTGCATAGTACGCAGTCACTATCCCCCAAGGAAGTTGCACTGCGCAATTCCAGAGCTGAACAGCCTGTCTTCATCCCCAAAATTGTGCAATAACTTCTCCCAGCCTGACCTGAACTACGCATTTCACAAGATCAATCATCAAGATTCTTCCCTGCTTGATGGAATCCCACAATGCATAAAGGACCAAACCTACCTTGCCTCCCAGAACTAAGCAGAAGTGTCTCCCCAATGTCCTCCCTCAGCCGAGACTCACTGATCTCAATAATTGCACAGACCTGTCCTCCTAGGCCCCTCTGCTGCCCAGTCCTACCTTGCCTTTGAAATCTACACAGACCTACCTCCTAGGGTCACATCTTGCACTGGCTACTGACTGTCTCAATTGCACAATCCTCTCTCCCAATGCTCAGTGCACAAATTTTCCCCGCAGTGAAGAATGTGCTCAGAACTTCGTTAGCCAACCCTGATCTGTGCTTTGTGCAGTCTCAGTGACCAGCCTCTCTCCTTGTCACCTGGAACTGCACAATGTGCAATTACGAGGCCCTCTTTCCCAGCCTGTCACCTGTTCTAGGCCTAGTCCATGGATAACAATGCTTCATCTTAGACTAGGGAGTTTTTGGACTTGATTTCATCCAGTCATGAGTGAATTGCAGGAACATGTACATTATTGGATCATGGCGAGATGATGAATAAGGATAAGAAGGAAGGAACATGCTAGAAGACTCACTTACAGCTGGAAAAACAAAGAATCTTATCAAGAACAAGCAAAGGGAACACATGCATGTAGCCATCTCTCGAGACTGAAGATCATTGAATACCCCGCAAAATCAAGCTATGCGGAGGAGAAGAGAAAGAACATCCAAGAACACATCTATCACTCAGCAGTAGTAGCGACTTGACATTTCCACCTCAGCAAGCTAGTCCATGTCAACAGTGTCATGTCGTCATGTCATGATTTTTCAAAGGCCACATCACTATTATGAGCCATGTATATTGTTAATTAAATGTAATGTAAAGTGGAAGTCCAATGGACACGCATGAATATGAAGATTCATGTAAGTTGAAAATTCATAGGAAGTTGAACAGACATTAGGGTGTTAAAGAGTCACAAGGGTTAAGCATCACCCTTGGTTATATATACCCCCTCATTGTATCATCAATAGACTTTTCACCTTGGCTCCTCCCGCAAAGCATAGAGAGTTTTGGTTAGTTATTTTAGGAGCAAGGAGTGGCTCCAATGTCCCACTACTGGGGCTAGTGATGTATGATGTAAACATGTGTCTTGGAACTTTTTCTTAATATAGAAGCCTTCTCAGGCCAACACTTTTCCATGCATGACTTATTGTAAGACTATTTTGTGAGCATTTATATTTCAAGTTTGTTTGAAATGTACTAATATAGTTGAATTATTTCGGTTGTTTTAGTGCTTATCTTGTTGGGAACATGTTTTTATGGTTGTCATTGTTGTCTCATCCTTTTGGAATACTCTGCAAGATACTAGACAGGCCTTTCCCCACTCATCGGTTATAACGACCGTCACATCCACTGTGGATTATTCTGTTGGATGGTAGACTGATCTTTCCCTGTTCTTTCGTTTTAACAATTATCGCATCTACTGTGGATTATTCCAATGGATGTTGGATAGGTCTTCCTGGTTCACTATGTCTCTTCCTGGGTGGTAATATTACCTCTCACTTATAGGCTCACTTTTCTCCCCCTTTTTGCAGTAAGAGGACCTCGACACAGTTACATTGCACACTCACCAGGCACACTCACCTTGCTTTTCAAAGATACCATTGTAACACTCTCATGTGCTGAAAGCTAAAGCAGAGGCAAATCTCTAAGTATTTGGCAACTGGACCATCATACCAAATGGGAGTTCTACACCAAATGGTGTGAGATCTAATTGGGACCTCATATCGAGGAGATCCCTTGAATGTTGGCAAATCCAGCACTGTCAACATTTTTGGCGCTAGAAGGAGGGCCGCCAGTAGTTTATGGTTAATTGTCCCACTGACCCCACTCATCCATTTTCTAGTCAAGGTAGTAATATTCACTCCCTCTCCCCTACCTGTAATTCTGAAGTTGGTAATTCCTCACCTACCAGTCTTGAACGTGAAATCCTATACCATCAAATCTAGGCTCTCCATCCCATCACCCATAAATTTGCAAAAGTTTTTGGATTGATTTCAGGAGTGTACGTGTTTCCATATTCTCAAAAGAAGAATAAAACTACCCCCAAAGGAGTAGTAGTTACATCTGTTGAAGTAGTGATCTTTTCCACTCTTGAAGAGCTAGCAGAAGTTGTGGAGAAAGAAGAAGAACCTACGCTCTTTCAAGAAGAAGAAGAAGGAAACCCCTTACTCTTGGGTTCAGGTTCTAGTAGAGGAGGTAGAGGGGAAGGAAACCAAGGAGGAGAAGAAGAGGATGAGGAACCAACAGATTCACAAGATGAATCATCATACTCAAAAGAGGAAGAGGAAGATAACAAAGAATACAACATGACAGAGAAAAATCTGGATTGGATGACTCAGGGTCCATTGGCACTTTCAAGTGTCCTGTAACGACCTATCTATAATATAGAGAACACAAGAATATTAGCATGCATGTGATGCATGCATATGATAGCTACATATGCATGTATCGCATGCACCGCACTAGTATTTATATACTAAATTAACTATAAGTATTAAATATCATGACACTCCTTCAAATAGAAGTTATATTCACCCATCAACACCCATATTGCTTAATGCATCATGATTAATGGGCAAATACCAATGATATAAATTTAAAATGTATAACGTAAAAATAATTATAAAGAGATAGATGTTAAAAATTAAGCTAATCTTAAAAGATGGTTATATAATTATATATCTTAGAATATTAATAAATTAATAAAATGATAAAAATAAATTAAAGATAAGGTACCTAGTATGAAGCTAGGACCTTTATATTGAAAAAAAAAAAACAAAAAGAATATTAAACCAAAACTCATAATACGTTTCAATATACCTTTAAAAATAAATACATATCACGTGACATGGGAAGGGTGTCACCATAAGGAGAAGCGGTGGGTTGCTGGTGGAGGGAGCGGCCACCACCAAGAAACAACATATAGGTGGCAGGGAACAGTTTTGGAGAGCAATCGGGAGCAGAAGAAAGAACCAAGGGAAGAGACATACTGAAGAGGGGCGAAATTTATAAACCGGAGTTACCAACAGAAGGAGAGCCTTGTTGTTCTAAGGTTTCTAGGCACAGGGGAACAGTCTGCTTCAATTGAGAAGGTTATTGGATTGAGTATCGAGGTTATGCTCAGTTTGGTTAGGTGGTTTTGGTCTTTTGGTAACAGAAGTGGGAGCAACTTGAGGCATGATCAACCGCAAGAATACAGGTAGGTACTCCATACCAAACTGAGTAATTTAGTTATATGGATGTTGGTTAAGTCATTTAAGTTGCAAGTATATTTGAAGAAAAACATATTATGTTTTAAAGCTTTACATTTATGGTTAAATGACTCAGAGCCTTACATTTTGGTATCAGAGCGATGTTCAACCTCTCGGACCTTGTAAGAATTCTAAATATAATCCCTTAAGTATGATTGGCAGGGGTAGAATAAATAGTTGTTCCACTCCTTTTTGTTACGAGAACTCATTTCTGTATAGAATATAGAAACTAGGGCATGAATAAACCTATCTCCATTTGCACAGTTTATAAATCTTCAAATCAATCCCAAAAGAACCCAACAACAATAAAATGGTTGAACTCCACACAGACAACATGGTTACTGCTGTCACAGTTGTCTTATCCTTGAAAGTAGAATTAACCCTCTCCACTCTTGACTGACTGTTATATTAAAAAAAATACTGTCAGCTTAGCAATAAGAAGATAAATGAGGCGTGGAAACAAAATTCTGGAAGCATCTTTCAACAAATTTGGAAGAGTGATAGATGGCATAAAAGTTATATCTTCTGGACAAGTATAAAAAAATATAACTTAGAATTTCCCCAGCGTAAAAAGGAGTTCAAACAATATCTGTCCCATGCAAATCGCTTCACTCTAAGCCACCGAGTTATTAAAAATATTAGAACAAAGAGAGGAAGAATAGCAGCCAAAATTGTCATAACAAAATGCATGGATATACTATCAAAGATTGTAGAAGAATAGGTCATTTGCATTGAGTGAATAACTATTTCTTTTAAGACCCCATTTACTCCTATGACACCAAGAAGAGTGTTTAGTATCAGAAAGAGGAGTGCCTTGAAAACCATAGACTCATTCTGAATAGTAGACTGAAGAGTTAAGACTCCCGTTGAAGCCAGAAGAAAATTCGCTACTCCTCCCTCGACAAGAATAAAACTGTTTGAAAGAAAACTGCCTGCACGCATCATGACAATAGCAATAACTGCCACACAACTTAGCAGATTTCCCCGGTAAATCATGAAGCAACCCAGCTTGATCTCACCTATAGAGCAGCACTATTTTCCCTCTCCAAATGAATTAACCTTCGATGGTAATAGATAACCAATTGCTGAACCAACAATGAAGGTTCCCATAACTAAAAAGGAAACCATTCTGTTTCAAAGCAGCAATCGTCTGAAGAAAACTCCCACCTGAAAAATTAAAGGCAAATGGGAAGCATAAAATTCAAATTGTTTAACAAACTCTATCGCAGCGGGCATAGAAAATTGGGCACTGTAGTCCCTGTTTCCAACCCATGCTGACTCCATAGCCAATGCCACAAGACCGACTCATTTTTCTCAGTTCACACACAATAGTCCGGACGACGCTGACATGGGGTGTTTCAGTCCAGATTATGTTGCATGCCATTGTACTCTGTGTCAATCTTTGGATCACGATCTGCAATGATTTAGTGCGGTACCTACAACTAGTATCCAGATTGGTGGTCGCATGGGTTAAAAGTTTGATGGTGAGTCAGACCAGATACAAGTTCTATCCACGAAGCGAGGTCACATGCACATCATTTTCGTATCATTTAAATATTTTTAATATCATTTTCGTATCTTTTAAATATTTTATCGGAATGATTTAAATATTTTTATTTTAGTTTTTTCATGGGAAAATCAATATGTTTGATTTTAAAATTAGTTTAATATATTTTATTTAAAAAATAACCAATTTTTTAAGTGTTACCTTAACCAATTTTAAAAATGGAACATATAGGTGAAATTCGTAGGGGATATTTCATCGTGTTGAGATGAGCATAGGCATAGGCATAGGCATATTTGCTCTTCACACCTTAATAATTGATAGAGAACAAAATCTAATACCTTGATAGTTTGATTCCATTATCAATCATTCTGAAACCTGAGAAACAATGGAGTGGAGCACGAAGTATGCAGCAGGAACTCTAACACAACATGTCGAGCCAAAGCCACGGGAGTAGCCCACAACGATGATTATTTCTTTGCACTATTAGAACCTCGATTTTTGGGTTAACAATTCCGTACTTTTCAAAATTTCTATGCTTCAAATTTTATTGTTCACGAGTCAGTGCATACAATTGCAAGAGGGGCTATAAATAATTTCTGAAGTTCGAATGTTGTTAATTTAATAGAAATATGATTTCATATAGTAATATCAATATCCATTCAAAAAAAAATCGAATGAGAATGATGATATAGGTTGGGGCCAAGATGAGATACGCATGATGAAAGACCCAAATGGAGCTTTGAGGGGATATTGTTTTGTTCGCTTTGCTACAAAAGAAGTTGCCATGAAAGCTCAGCTGGAAAAGAATAACTTAACATTGCAAGGCAAAAAGATTGGGATGTCTCCATCCTCAGACAAGGATACACTTTTTCTAGGGAATCTTCGCAAGGATTGGGGGCACGAAGAGGTAGAATCAATGGTTCGTCGAGCTTTTCAGGATGTTGTATCTGTAGTGCTAGCTATGCCTCCAAGAATTGGAGAATCCCCTCAAGACAAGAAGAAACAACATCAAGAGTTTGCTTTTGTTCACTTTGCATCACATAGCCTTTCTCTGAAATGTCAGTTTGTCATAATCTCGTGAATGCCAAACATGCTGAATGGTTGGTCTGAAGCTTTGATGAACTTCTTTTGATACCGACCTTAATAAACCACCTCAAGTCTAACATGTCTATTTTGAACTTAATATAAGATAAGAGCCCAAATGTGGAAGTCTTAACCTTCTGTAAAATTATCCAATACTTCTTTATACAATATATTCTATAAAACGTGCCTTTATTTAAAAAAAAATAGTCTTGAAAAAACATTTAAATAAGCAATAAGCATAGTGGGTGGTAGCATCCCCAAACCTATACTTGTTGGTTTAGCTTCCGAACTCACGGGTACCATTTCCTTATAAATTGATGCATCCTTCTATAGATCTGCTCCTTACGAGTTCGCATAAGTCCTTTGGTTCGAAGTTATTAACTGGTCAATGTTATTTAATTTGAATGTCAAATTTTGGAGAAGGTAACATTGAGCATCCTCAACTGCCAATTGATATTTTAAGTCCATGAAAAACCTTTTGAATTCTGCAATCTGTGATGTTATCTGACTTTCAATTTTATGTATTTTGTTATAAGTTAAAAAGGCAATCCCTGTTACAGTAAATGTGTTCTTCGTTACTTCTTAATACTCTGTATTTTTTTTCCCGGATGCAGGTGTACCCAAAGGTTGACAAGACGATAGAGGAACGGGCTGGAAAGTGGCATCGCCACATGACCGCTCGTAAGCTTGCACACACAGTAGTTAATCTATCTTACAATAAGCGTGATTGCCATTCAATGCGGCACTCAAACCAATTCACCAACGCCATCCCGCCTTGGCTCTGCATCATGGAGGCCTTAGGTAATAATCGGCCCGCCTCCTCTATTTTTGCTCCTCTACCTCTGAATTTCAATTTTCCCTCTAGATTTTGTGAATCTTAGCATACACACTATAACAGGTAGGCGTTGCAATCTCCTTTTCTGCATAGACTTTGGAACGGGCATCCATCACTCTCACAGCCTGATTTGCAATTTGAATCTCACCTTTGAACCTTCTGAGCTTCTGCCTCCAATTTCCACACAGAGCCGACTTCATACAGGCAGGCCCTTCCTCCCCACGTCTTTATGTCACGACTGCGCCAGCAAATGCATAGCAGAAGAGGCAACAACAGAGGGAGTCTGCAATGTTCCTCGCCTTCTACAGTCTCTGAATCCTCTTCCCCATCATCAAATAACATCTCAAACCGTTATCCTGATATGCACAGTGGCAGAGGCCACATTCGTTATGTTCGTCCTCCGCCCCCGCAAACCCATCCTTCTGCATCTGCTTCCCCTTCTAGCTCTCAGCCAACCAATCATTCAGCCCAATTCACCTACCACTGCACTCTGAATCGACCTATTATCAGGGCAACCATCACAGTTATGTTTCAGGAGGAGCCCTCCAGCGATGGAGGTCGTCCCACTCAAGCGATGGAGAAAAGTGATACAGCTCAAGGCGAGGTAGATACAGCTCAAGGCGAGCCTTCTACCGCAGAGCAAAATCAAGCAAGTCAAGCGAAGGAAGACACGAGTAAGATGCAGGAAGATGAGGATGACTTTGACGCTTACATATGTCTCATCATTGAAGAACAACCGCAACAACAAATGACAACTAGCACAACACGTGTCTTCAGGTTCCCAGTTCCATGCGTCTTCAGGTTCCAGGTTCCAGGCAATCAAGTCTATGGGTTTCCTTCTGAATTTTTAAGCAGAATAGTTAATTTTGGAACTGATTTAAAGAAAACATTGTTATATGCTCATATGTTGGTTTCCCCTATGAGGGCAACAAACTAATTTTGGGTTGGGCTGGTTTCCCATATCTGGGTAGTCCTCATTTTGTTTTTGTTGCAATATGCCATGAACTTTGGATAGGAACTACAGAGGCCAGAGCCTCCTTGTATTATTTTGTTACACTAATAGATTTTAGACTTATTTAGAAAAAAATACTCTGTATTTTTTGGCAATTTCTCGAATCCATATGTTGCCCTGTAGAAATAACACCCTCATCAAGTAAAATATACATTGTCAAATAGTAACTGCCACATTCCTTGTACTCTGTGAGTACTAAAATCAGGAAAAGACAAAATGGTTGATTTGGACTCTTCTAATGTGAAAGTTAATAGAACTATGTAGAATTTAAAATTTGCATGAGGGGAGGTGTTTCTTATTATATTATATTTCATGGAGAGGAAGGAAAGAACAAAGGATAATTTTGTACCTCTAAACTCTTTGACCAAGCATTCAAGGAATCTTAAATTTCATGAACAGAAAATAGTCGAGCTAGTGTGCAAGACATAGTTATCTACATAGACAACACATTAATTAAAGCAAGAGTGGTACTCTGAATTGGATGAACCATTTAGAATGACCATATATAAACATGAACTTTTATGACATGATATCTATTTAATTCTGCTAGTACATGGATACCAAGACAAAATATGTTATTGATCTTACTCAATTATAGTTATCAGGGTAAAGTTTAAATATTTGAGTAATCTTGTTACTGATGAAAATTAAGATATTATAATTTTGTTTCATTTATGCATATCAATATGATTGATGAGATAGAAATCAAAGAATGATTACATTTTAATATGAAAGCTAATGACATGAATAGAATATGGCAAAGTATGTTATATTGTAGTTGACATGTATGAATTATACATAAGCTATTTGTTTTTGAATATGTTAATGCACATTTTATAAATGCATGGACAAGTGTTTATGAATGCAAATAATATCTGTTACCAAAATGACCACGTGATGACAGAAACTTCAGAACAATTAAGGCTCAAAGAGATTCCATGGTAGGGTATTAACCCTGATTCTACTGGGAGGGGTGGAGGTCTTGCCCACAGTTTATCCTCTGAACCCTGGAGTCATGGGAAGACTGTGCGAATCACACTCCCCTAGACATGTGATGATGACTGCCGGATGCCCACTGGGAATTAGGTCGGTATAGCCGACACTGCCATCCTTAGAGTTTATGAATGGTTAGGTCAGTATAACTGATGCCATGGCATACTCCAGTAGAGGATGGATAGGATGGGGGCGGAAGAGATTAGGAAGGATAGGATGATTTTGTAATAGCTTGGGAACCTGATTGAAGTAAGGCATGATCATTAAAGTTATAAACCTAGAAGTATTCAAAACACCAATTTTATAGTGTCCTCACATTAAGTAATAATTTAACCTCGATACACAATCCTAAGAAGAATGTACTAATTGCTATCATAAGTATTCATATAAGATAAAAACTCTAACTTCGGGACGAAGTTTTCTGAAGGGGGGTGTATGTAACGACCTATCTATAATATAGAGAACACAAGAATATTAGCATGCATACGATGCATGCATATGATAGCTACATATGCATGTATCGCATGCACTGCACTAGCATTTATATACTAAATTAACTACAAGTATTAAATATCATGACACTCCTTCAAATATAGGTTATATTCACCCATCAACACCCATATTGCTTAATGCATCATGATTAATGGGCAAATACCAATGATATAAATTTAAAACGTATAATGTAAAAATAGTTATAAAGAGATTGATGTTAAAAAATAAGCTAATCTTAAAAGATGGTTATATAATTATATATCTTAGAATATTAATAAATTAATAAAATGATAAAAATAAATTAAAGATAAGGTACCTAGTATGAAGCTAGGACCTTTATATTTAAAAAACAAACAAAAAGAATATTAAACCAAAACTCATAATACGTATCAATATACCTTTAAAAAGAAATACATATCACGTGACATGGGAAGGGTGTCACCATAAGGAGAAGTGGTGGGTTGTTGGTGGAGGGGGCGGCCACCGCCAAGAAAAAACATACAGGGGGCACGGAACAATTTTGGAGGGGCAACGGGAGCAGGAGAAAGAACCAAGGGAAGAGACATACAGAAGAGGGGTGAAATTTATAAACCGAAGTTACCAACAGAAGGAAAGCCTTATTGTTCTAAGGTTTCTGGGCACGGGGGAACAATCTACTTCAATTGAGAAGCTTACTGGACTGAGTATCGAGGTTATGCTTAGTTTGGTTGGGTGGTTTCGGTCTTTTGGTAACAGAAGCAGGAGCAGCTTGAGGCATCATCAACCGCAGGAATACAGGTAGGTACTCCATACAAAACTGAGTAATTTAGCTATATGAATGTTGGTTAAGTCATTTAAGCTGCAAGAAGATTTGAAGAAAACACATATTATGTTTTAGAGCTTTACATTTCTGGTTAAATGACTCAGAGCCTTACATGTCCTGCACAAGATACCAAGACACACAGAGAAGCTCTTAACGAAATATGACCCTGACAAGACAATGAAGGCAGAATATCACTTAGACAATTTATACCTACATCTGTAGACACTTGAGGTACATTATGATGATGTTGCATGTAGATTGTTTCCATGTACCTTGGATGGCAGAGCAGTGGTATGGTACCACAACCTTCCTTCAAACTCCATCAAGAATTGAAGGGTATTCAAATGGATATTTCTTGAGAATTTTTTTGAAGACAAGACCCCTGCCATGTTATTGAAGGGGTTGGGTAGTCTCAATATGGAGTAGAAAAAAAAACGTCAAATATTTTAATTAGAGGTTCAACCGTATTTTGAACAAGTTCTCATACAACACTAAACCTCACAACTCTATCACTATCAACTACTACACTTCTGCCTTGCCGACCAGTATTTTGCAGTTCATCAAGCGAGCTATGAAACCAACTTTAACAGAAAACTATGAAGAGGCTATTGTCGTAGAGGAAGACCTACATGTTATTGGATCCATTGCAGATGATGAACACACTAAGTACTCCAAAGACACAAGTAAGAGGTCTCAAACCTATGTGAGCACGACTAAGGAAAAGAAAATGAGTGATATTGAGAACCTTACTCATCTCGTCAAGTCCCTGACCACTGAAATGGATGAACTTAAATAGAGGACAAGCGAGACTACCATGAGCAGCAGGGCCCCCAGATACCCATAAAAGAAGAGGGTAGCTTGCAGCAATAGCAGCAGTTAGCCAACCAAATCTGCGCAGAGCTCCAACATGGTTCTGAACATTGAGAAAAACACTACATATTTATACTGCATGTTCCACCATGAACATAATTTAGAAAAAATGTGCCCATAATGGAACCATGGAATGAGTATTCTTGTTACACAGTTGTGTGAGAAGGTCATGGTTGATGAACAACCAAAACCTGATGAAGAAGAAGAAGTTGCTACAGTTGATGAAGCTCCAAGCACTGGGCATGTAGTAAACATGTATCAGTATGCTCTCACAACCCAGAAGACCACCACCGATAAGGAGCCTTTGAGTGATGGTCCGGCACAGATGTAAAATAACCGATACAACTTGAGAAGTCAAGGGGCCACCACTATGATTGAGGTATCGAAATGGAAATTCATAGAAAATTGTTAAGAAAAATGGGTCCTCTATTCGACCCAACACATAACACTTAGATCAAGTCTGGGAAAACAAATTCAACAAAAAGTGTTTCCACAAGCAATAAAGACAAAACCATCCCACCGGAAACCCTGAATTCAATTCCACTCCCAGACACCTCGGTGAGTCTCCCCGCAATAGAGTACAACATTGTCGAAGACATGAAGAAGGCTCGTGAAAATATTTCTCTGTTTGACCTTACAAAAATCACGAGCCATCAGGATATTCTTCTACGAGCACTAGGGAAAACCTTTATTGGTGATGAAACCTCTTCAAATAAGGGATATAGTAAGTCTCCTAACACTCTCACATCTATTCTTAACTTGCTCTGCATGGAGGAGGCAAACTCACTCTGCCCACCATTCTTGTTGTCATTTGAAATATTTAACTTCAATGTTCACAACTACTTGGTTGATTCCAGTGCATCGGTTAATGTCATGCACCTCTCCATAGCCAAGAAGATCAACGCTAAATGGCATAAGAAAGATGCACATATCATCCAACTGGATATAATTGTGTGCTAGAAGAACTGAGGGATGTGATCATCTGGCTATCATCTAATGAACGAGTTCATCAATGCATCAATATTGTAATTGTGGACATCCCAGAAGCATACAGGGTATTGCTAAGTAGAGACTGGTCAAGTAAGCTGCAAGGATACTTTGCCACTGACTGGTCACACTTATGTATTCCGTATAAAGGTAGGAACAACCAGATCTAATCACTGTCAGAGAGATACATGAAGCACAACTTGACTCCATTGAATGGACATAACAAGCCATTGGCTTTCGCGGAACTTGTTTTCGACAATTGTTTTCTAGAGACAGTTGGGGTGATATCTTGTAGAGCCATCCCCTATCCCAATAGACACACAATTAGACCTTCTTCCATGTTCAGTTGGTGGAAATGAAATATATACAGTAAGTAGTAGTAGTATTAGTAGTAGTAGTAGTAGTACTGTAGTAAGCGATCCTTGTACAAATGATACATGGAACATGCACTTTAATGGATCCAAAATGCAGGAGGACTCCAGAGTTGGTTGTGTTTTAATAGACCTGCTATAGAGGAAACATTTGATCTCTAGTTGCTTGGATTTTGAGTCCACAAGAAACACCGCAAAGTATGAAGCACTCATCTTGGGCTTACAGAAAGCCATTGACCTTAAGGTTGTTGTGCTGAAAGTGATAGGTGACTCCAAAATTGTGGTGCATTAGGTACGTAACACTATACACTATGTCTCACCTCATCTTAAGAGTTATCAACAAGAGGTATGGCGACTCATTTCTCACTTCCAAGTTTTCAATATTATTTCAGTACCAAGAATGCGTAATGCAGCCGAGGACGCCTTGGAAAACGCAGCTGCTAAGATGTTATCGTTAAGGGATAGTTTTACTATTGAGATTGTGTATAAACCATTCATCCCAGACAACATCAATAATTTAAGTCTTTTATGATGAGCAACATATACTGCATGTTATGGCCAACACTGACATATTCAAGAACACAACGATAGATGAGGACGAGCACGAACAATCTTTGCAGGACACAGCTAGTACAAGCAAAGGCAACCTTATCCCAAAGGGTGTGGTATCATTGGAAAAGTTGTATGACCTGCATAATCATTTTCAGGGACCTGTGAATGCTAAGACCCACAACTCTACATTTTTTCATGAGCAGATCAATCTAGGAACATAAGAAGATCCGAAGTGTGTGAATCTTGGTACTTGTTGTACACCACAAGAGCAGTAATATTTTGTCTACCTTTTCAAGTAGTACCGTGATGTCTTCGCATGGACGTACGATGATCTTAAGACATATGACACGTGAATAATCCAGAACGTGATACCGATCAAAGAAGGGGTCAATCCTTTTCAACAGAAACTGAGGAAAGTTCACCCAACACTTGAGCCCCTCATACAGAAAGAATTAACGAAGTTGTTGGATGCTCGGATCATTTATAAAGTATGACATTTGACATGGGTGTCTAACTTAGTCCCCGTAAGGAAGAAGTTGTTATATACCTAGGGGGGATAATATGGGGTACCAAGGGAGGTACCCAAGGTAATAATGTAATAATGGGATGGGCCATAGTAATAAATAAGGTAGTTAATAATGATGTAATGGGCCCATGGTATTAGTTGATGGTATGAGGGAACCATGGTAATGACCCATGGTATTGTATGTATGGGACCTATATAGAGGCTAGAGACTCCAAGTCAAGGAAGAGAGTGGAGGATTATTGTATGAACATGCATATGGCTTGTGGAGTGCTCTCCTTCCTTAAGGAGTGAATGTATGGTGTTGCCCTACCTTAAGGGTTTGATCAATAAAGAAGCATTTCTATCTATTTCTATCTTATTGTTTCTGGGTTTATGTTATGAAACCAGCACAAGAAAAGATAGATAAGATAGATCAACGCCTTAGAATTCAGCCTCTTCGAGGGGGCAACCTCCTTTACATTACATAAATGAACAATTCTTGGATGATTCAAATGACAAAACCTCCTTTCTATATATAGGAGTCTAAGGAGTCACAATATAATCCAGCCGACCTAACAATAATAATATAAAGCCACAAAAATAACAATAGAGGGATTCTATGGGCACATTAATAACAATATGGGGGCAATGGGGGCACAACAATATAAATAAGGGGTATAACTATAATAGTAATGGGGTAATCACTAGTATTATAGGGACCCAACATGCCCCTTGCCTTCAAAAAAGTGTTGTCCTCAACGCTTGAGTAGTTCTGGATACTTCTGCATAAAATTCTCATCCTCCCATGTGGAATCTTCAGCGGATAAGTTCTTCCACTTGATAAGGTACTCTGAAATTGATCGATTTCGTAGCTGTCGAGTTCTTGTTTCTATAACTGCTTCTGGTTCCAATATAATTTTTCCTTCCTCGTCAAGTTCTGGCAATATTGTTTGAACTGGGAGCTTGTCACCTATAACCTTCTTTAAGCATGAAACATGGAAAACTGGGTGCAATCGAGAAGCTGCAGGAAGCTCCAATTTGTATGCCATAGTACCAATCTTTTGCAACACCTTGTACGGACCATAATACTTTGGTGATAATTTATTATCCACATTTGCTTATATGGTTGTAGCCGTAGGAATACCCAATCACCTACATCAAAACTTCTTTCACTGCGATGTTGATCTGCCTGTTGTTTCATTCTATTCTGTGCCAACACGAGGTTATCCTTTAAGAGTTGGAGGACTTGTTGTTGATGTTCGATGTGATGTTCCACTGCCTGAACCTTAGAATTTTCTCTTAAATATGATGTGATGGATGGTGGTTGATACCCATAAAGTGCCATAAATGGGGTCATTTTTGTTGCTGTATGAAAGGAAGTGTTATACCACCATTCAGCCAGAGGCAACCATTTGACCCATTGTGTCTGTTTATCAGATACAAAGCAACGAAGATATCCTTCCAAACATTTGTTTACTATCTCAGTTTTCCCATCAGATTGAGGATGATAAGATGAGCTATGAGCTAACTGAGTACCAAGACAAGAAAATAATTCTGTCCAAAAATTTCCAGTGAAAATGGGATCTCTGTCACTTACAATAATCTTTGGGTTTCCATGTAGCTTTTGAATTGTTTCCATAAATGCAGTAGAAACTGTACTGGCTTTAAATGGATGTGATAATGCACAAAAGTGTGCATACTTGGTAAGTCTGTCAACTACCACCATGATGACACTCTTTCCCTCAGACTTGGGTAAACCTGTGATAAAATCCATTGAAACCTCCTCCCAACGTTGGCTTGGAATGGATAAAGGTTGTAATAGACCCGGTGTCTTAATTGTTTCAACTTTATTTTGTTGGCAAACCAAACATTTTGCCACAAACTTTTGAATATCTGATTTAAGGCCATCCCAAAAAAATTCCTTCTTAACCCTGTGGTAAGTTTTTAAAAATCCTGAGTGCCCTCCTAAGGGAGAAGTGTGCAATTCCATAAGAATCTTTTGTTTTAGCTGGGAATTCTTACAGAGGTATAAGCGATCTTTGTACCATAACGAATCATTTTTCCAGCTAAATGTATCAGACGTACTGGAATCTTGTTGTAGCTTTCGAATAAGTGCCCACACTTCTTCGTCATTCTTCCATTCCTCCCTTGCTTCATTTATCCAATCTGGTTGGATAATAGAAATAGCGCACAACAATGCTTCCACATCCTCATCCTTTCTTGAGAGTGCATCTGCCACCACATTTTGCTTCCCTTTTTTGTAGATGATTTCAAAGTCATAACCCAACATCTTTGTGACCCACTTTTGTTGCTCTTCAGAGGATAATCTTTGTTCTAAAAAGTATTTAAGGCTATCATGATCCGTTTTTACCTTGAAGTGTCTTCCCATTAGGTAGGGTCGCCATTTCTTAAGTGCATGGAGTATTGCCAACATTTCCTTCTCATAAATAGCTTTGCTTAAAAACTTTCCCTTGATTGGACGACTTTCAAAAGCAATGGGTCTTTCATCTTGCATTAGAACAGCACCAATTCCATTTCCTGAAGCATCACATTCCACAATAAAGGTTTTTGTGAAGTCCGGTGTAGCTAAGACCGGTGCTTGGCACATTGCCTCTTTAAGATGTTCAAAGGCCTTTGTTGCTTCCAGAGTCCATGAAAATGCATCTTTCTTCAATAATGTTGTTAGAGGTGCTGCTATTCTCCCATAATTCTTAACAAACTTGCGATAATACCCTGTCAACCCAAGAAATCCTCGCAGATGCTTTATGGATGTGGGGATTTTCCATTCCTTAATGGCTTTAATTTTGCTAGGGTCTACCTTAACTCCTTCATGAGATACAATATGACCCAAATATTCCACCTCCTGGACTCCAAAGAAACATTTGGATCTTTTTGCATATAATTGTTTCTCCTCCAATAGTTGTAGCACCCTGTCAACATGTTCAACATGATCCTTCCAAGACTTGCTGTAGATTAGTATATCATCAAAAAATACTAACACAAATTTTCTAAGGAATGGTTTGAAAATTGAATTCATCAAACCTTGAAATGTTGAAGGTGCATTGGTAAGGCCAAAAGGCATGACCAAAAATTCATAATGACCCTCATGAGTTCTAAATGTCGTTTTCGGAATGTCTTCAATCTTCATTCTGATTTGATGATATCCTGAACGAAGATCCAACTTGGTGAAGTAAATTGATCCATGCAATTCATCTAGTAATTCATCAATGACAGGAATGGGGAACTTATCTTTAATAGTGAGCTTGTTGAGCTCCCTATAATCCGGACACATGCGCCATGATCCATCCTTCTTGTGCACCAATACTACTGGAGCAGAGAAAGAACTTTGACTCAGTTGAATTATACCAGCCTCTAGCATTTCTGCAACCATACGTTCAATTTCACTTTTTTGGACATAGGGATATCTGTACGGCCTGATGTTTGGAGGAACACTTCCTGGAATCAGATGAATAGCATGATCATGATCACGCATAGGTGGGAGACCTTTGGGAGTCTCAAATACCTTGGAATGATTGTCCAGGACTTTTTGGAGATCTGGAGAAATAGATGATTCTAATGTGGAAACATCTAGCGAACATAATTGTGCAATTACAACCATTTGCTCCTTTTTTAGAAGCTTTGTCATACCATTAGAGCTGATTATCTTTCCTGGTTTCCCTGCAATACCCCTTAATTCAACTTCCTTTCCTTCCGTAGAAAATTTGATGAAAAGTTCTTGAAAATTAAAAGCTATTGTACCCAAGGATTGTAGCCATTGGACTCCTAGTACAACATCAGCACCTCCCATTGGAATGGAAAGCATTGGGCTAGTCAATACATATTCTCCCATGGATAGCTTGATATTATGGCACTTTCCAGAGAAATTTATTGTTCCTCCATTTGCAATCATCACTTGACACTCTGGTGCTGGATATAGGAAGCAATTCAATTCTTTTGCTACCTTACAATGAATAAAATTGTGGGTGCTTCCTGAATCAATCAACACTATTACCTTTTTCTTCTTGATTTGTCCTTCTATCTTGATGGTTTGAGGAGTGGTAATTCCCGCCAATGCATTACAAGATATGGTCGGATTTATTTTTTCTTCATCTAGGCTTTGTTCCTGGAGTATATCCTCTTCTTTTGACCTTTCTTGCTCCTTTTCTTCTTCCTCTTCACAATCTATGTAGAATAATTTCTTCTCAGCACACTTATGACCTTTAGTGTATTTGCTATCACAACTATAACAAAGCCCTTTTGCTCTTTTTTCTTCCAATTGTTGTGGTGTCAACCTTATAGGTTGTGGAAGACTAGGGGCAACAACACTTCCGTCTTTATAGTTGTGAGTGGTATGCTTCCTGGTTGCCATAATTTTGCTTTCCATTTTTCTTGCTAACCTGAATGCCTTCTCTAATGAATCAGGTTCCCAAAGGCGAACATCATGTTGGATATTATCCTTTAAAGACCCTATGAACACATCAATCCTATGCTCCTCTGGAATATCTTTTACCCTTATGTTCAATTTTTGGAACTCCTCAATGTGCTCCATTATTGAACCCTTTTGTTTGAGACTTATCAATTGGCTAAAAAAAGTGTTGCTTTTTGTATCCTCATAATGTGCTATCAATTCTTCTGTAAAAATTGCCCAAGTGATAAATTGTTTACGAGAGCAAAGCCATTGATACCATACAAACTGATTTGGTTCCAAATATAAAGTTGCCATACGTACCTTTTGTGTGTTTTGCACATTATTGAGATCGAAGAACTGCTCCATCTGTAATATCCATGTGGCGGGATCCTTGCCATCAAACTTCCTCATATCGATTTTTGGAATATGGTGGGTCTTCGATCCAACATTAGAGTCTATGGAATCATGATTAACATTTCTTTTGTTCACATCATGAGTTTCCTTTACAACCTTTTCACCATTAGTAAGTATTTCTTGTAGAACTTTTGTCAAATCTGTCTTCAAATCTGCCATGTCTGTCTTCAAATCTGTCATCAAATCTGTCTTCAGATCATCCATCTTAGCTTCCATGCCCTTTATCTTAGATTCCACACCATTTATCTTAGATTCCACGCCATTTATCTTAGCGTCTGTTAACTTTTGTGAGCGTGACATTTGTTGCACTTGTTCTTGTAATTTTGATATATCATGTAGCATTTCTTCCTCTTCTTCATGAGTCATGCTAGAGCTTTCAGGTTCCTTACTAGGTGTTTGCATTTTCTTTCCTCGGGGCATCAGTTACCGATAATAATGCTTTACTATGCCCTTTGAATTCCTTCAAACCAAGCTTATGCAAAAATTTAAAAAAAAAACTACACACCTTTTTTTACTTTGTAGAAGCCTGATATTGAATCTGATGTATCTCTGTAATTTCGAATCATCCAGTTCTAAAATTGTGATCATTAGTAGCCTTCTATGTCCTCTTTCCAATGCCACTAGTTTGATCCAAATTGGATTCTCCAAGAAAGAGTTATGCACAATCTCCCACAGTGACCTGATTATAGACTAGTTCAGTAGAGCGAACTTGTATGAAGTGCCACGTGTCACTGTTTCAACCTTTGACTCTCAAAAATATATACAAGAAAACTACAGTCCGTCCTCTTTCTGTAACTTCTTACGAAATTTCAATCCGATGCTCAGAAAGAAAGTTATGACGATTTTCCCCAGGTCACCTGTTTTGAATGTAATTCAGGAGTTTTCAAAAAGACCAACTTCCTCAGATCATATCTCCGAAAATATCGCGCGAAATGCTCTGAAATTCGGACCCAAGGTTCAGCGCGATTTTTTCTCAAATGGGTTTTTTTGCAACTTCTGAAACGTCACAGAAAAAAAAGTTATAGCGAAAATTCCACGATGACCTGTTTGGAGCAGCGAAACCCTAGAATCCAAAGCTCTGATACCAAATGTTATGAAACCAGCACAAGAAAAGATAGATAAGATAGATCAACGCCTTAGAATTCAGCCTCTTCGAGGGGGCAACCTCCTTTACATCACAAATGAACAATTCTTGGATGATTCAAATGACAAAACCTCCTTTCTATATATAGGAGTCTAAGGAGTCACAATATAATCCAGCCGACCTAACAATAATAATATAAAGCCACAAAAATAACAATAGAGGGATTCTATGGGCACATTAATAACAATATGGGGGCAATGGGGGCACAACAATATAAATAAGGGGTATAACTATAATAGTAATGGGGTAATCACTAATATTATAGGGACCCAACAGTTTATTTCCATTATCATATATTTATGGGTTAGATCTACAACAAGTGGTATCAGAGCTATTTCATATCAGATCTATAACAAGTGGTATCAGAGCACTTTCTTGGGCACAAGGGGAGAATTTTTTTTTTAATTTTTGCAGGATTTCGGGGGCAGCGAGTTTGCAGATCAGATCTGTATGTTTTGGTGAAAGATCTGAAAATTCTAATTGTAGATCTGTCTTCTTTGTGAAAATATATCCGATTTCAAAAAAAAAATCGGTTGAATCGGAGTCCGGATAAAGGAGATATTGCTGATCTAAAAATCAGTGGAGTTGCAAACAATTTTTCAGGGCAGCAAGTTGGCGGCGCAGATCTGGACGTCTTGGTGCAAGATCTGCAAAATCTAATTGTAGATCTATATTTTTTGAGAAAAATTACCGAATTTCAAAAAAAAACAGTCGAATTGGAGTCCGGATGAGGGAGATATCCACTGATTTAAAATCAGCTCTTTTTTGCATAAATTTTGGTGACGGCGGGAGAGTTGCAGTGCAGATTTGAAATTTCATTGCCTGGATCAAAATTTCTAACACATGGGCAGATGCAGAATGATTGTTCCATTTTTGAAAACAGGTCATAATAGGGATTCTGAGAAATATTGACGAAACTGTGACAATTTCAAATTTTCGCCAAGTAAGTGAATTTTTCTCAAACCCTCTTCATGGAGATGCTATATTTTACAGGGAAAGATGATGGTCCTACTATTGAAGAATTCATACAGAGATACAAGTCCATACATGGGACATATTGGAAGATTCCAATGAAGCTTAATATGAGAGATGAGGCTGAAAAATGGTGGTTATCACTTGACCACAAGCAGTTGACCAAACTTTCAGATGCAGAATTTGAAAAAGTCTTTTTAGACAAAAGGTCTCGGGCTAGAAAAAGGGAGAATGAGACACATAAGGGGTTAATTGATATGGGTGTCTCCTTACTGCAGGTTCATGGATTGATTCAGAAAGAGAAAATCATGGTTTCTATAAATCCTAGTTGCAAGCATAATTTCATCAATGTTAATTTGGCAAAAAAATTGCAAGTTCCAACAAAAAACATTGAAAATACACATGTTGATAATGAGAATGTTCAGATGTACAAGGATTTGAAGATTTCTATGGATAAGTATGTGTTGCATGGTGATTTTTATACTTCAGAGATGGATAATATGGATGTTGTTTTGGGATATCCTTGGATGGAATCTGTGGGTACTATCAATATTAATGTGCAGAAGAAATTCCTGAAGCTCTGGTATAAAAAGAAGAAAATTACATTACAAGATATTTCCATCAATAAACAGGTAGAGTACATGGAGGCGGAAGCAGAAGATGTTCCAGGGACTGACATATCAGATGATGAGCCTTTGATGATCGACAATCAAACACAAACAGAGGCTGAAGCAGAAAAGGTTACAGGTACATCAGATGAGAGCTCAGTGGTTGAAGTCATATTGGAAAAGAAGACACCACAACAGGCACCACAACAGGGTGAATTAAAGAAAAAGCCATCGTGGGTTAAAACTTCAACATATCATCACCCACATCACCCTGCAAGAAAACAACCAACAAGATGGCAACCAATTAGCCCCCGTATGACGGATAGCGAGGAGCGAAGATCCACCTACTACACATCAACACAGAAGAGCTACAATGGTCAACTTCCATCTCAAGCGAGCGAGGCACCAGCGAGATCGAGGGTTCATCTTTCTCTTGGATGGCTAGATGCACGTGCATGGTACCAGTGGACTACTCTTTTGAGTAGATCTTATTATTTGTGTTCTTCCCATGTTTCGGGGATGAAACATGCTAAGGGGGGTGGAGTGTTATATACCTAGGGGGGATAATATGGGGTACCAAGGGAGGTACCCAAGGTAATAATGTAATAATGGGATGGGCCATAGTAATAAATAAGGTAGTTAATAATAATGTAATGGGCCCATGGTATTAGTTGATGGTATGAGGGAACCATGGTAATGACCCATGGTATTGTATGTATGAGGCCTATATAGAGGCTAGAGACTCCAAGTCAAGGAAGAGAGTGAAGGATTATTGTATGAACAGGCATATGGCTTGTGGAGTGCTCTCCTTCCTTAAGGAGTGAATGTATGGTGTTGCCCTACCTTAAGGGTTTGATCAATAAAGAAGCATTTCTATCTATTTCTATCTTATTGTTTTTGGGTTTATTTCCATTATCATATATTTCTGGGTTAGATCTACAACAAGTGGCATCAGAGCTATTTCATATCAGATCTATAACAAGTGGTATCAAAGCACTTTCTTGGGCACAAGGGGAGAATTTTTTAGATCTACAACAGAAGTCCAGGGAGATTCGCCTATGTGTAGATTTCTGCAACCTCAATCGCACCTCAGACAAAGACAATTACCCAGTGTCGTCCATCGAGCACATTTTGCAAATAGTATTTGGGGCAGAGATGTTTTATTTGTTAGATGGTTTCTCGGGATACAACCAAGTTCTAGTAGCAAAGCCTGACAGGCTGAAGACTACATTTCGTACCAACTGGGGTACGTTCATGTTTCACCGAATGCCATTTGGGCTGGTTTATGTAGGTGCAATGTTTATGCATGCAATAGACATCGCTTGATGTGGGCTTATCAGATAGAGCATAGTGGTCTACCTCGATGATGTAACATTGTTATGAAGACAACGGTCAAAACACCCATGCGACCTCAAGAAAAAATTTGACCGATGCCAAAAATACGGGATATCCTTGAATCCCAAGAAGAGAATCTTCACAGTGTTCGAGGGTAAGCTTCTTGGACATATTATTACTAAAAGTGGGATCAAGGTGGATCTGGACAAGGTTCAGACTATCATGCAGATTCCCCGCCTCGTGAATAAGAGAGCTATGCAGTCTTTCTTGGGTAAGATCAACTTCCTCAAAAAGTTCATCTTCGACTATGCTCAAATCATCAAGCCTACATAGGAGATGATTAAGAAGGACACATTCTACAATTGGGGTAGAAGGGAAAAGGATGTGTTCGCTCGTATAAAGCAAGAAATAACAGAACCACCAGCGTTGTACAACCCATACTTCAACAAAGACTTCTTGCTCTACACTTTCACTTCTTACACTTCTCTCACTACTGTGCTCACTCAAAAGGATAAGTTGAAGAATGAGTGACTTATCTCCTTCATGAGCATGAGCCTGCAAGGACTAGGGCTCAACTACCCCATCGTGGATACGTAAGATTATGCAATATACAAGGCGGTGAAGCACTTTAGACCCTAAATTGTTGAAAAACCATTGTATTATCTTTGTTCCACACCCAACAGTCAAATCAATTCTTGTTTAGCAAAAGATGGGTGAGAGAAGAGGGAACTGGATGAATAGACTACAAGAATACGATATTGACATCAAACCAGTTCACACCATCAAGGGTCGTGGTCTTTGTAAATTAGCAGTAGAAGTGGTCCATGCACAAGAGGAAGAAGAAGAGCTCATAGGTTGGGAGCAAGAAATAGAAATGTACAATGTTGAGCAAGCCTCTCCCACTTCAGATGGAAACTCTTGGTACACATATGTGTACTAGCACCTTGAGCATGGCATCGTGCCCTCCCATTTCTCTTTGGGGCAGAAGAGGGCACTCCGACTCGAAGCTTTATAATATCAGCTGGTGCATGGGTGATATACATAAAGCACCATAATGGGATATTTGTCAGGTGCCTGGAGGCACAGGATTCAAATAAGGTTTTACGTGATCTCCATGACGGATCAGCCAGGTGACACTTCATGGGTAACACCACAACACACAAGGTCATGTGGGTCAGTTTCTAATGGCCTATATTATTCAAGGATGCTTATGCTTACACCTACAAGTGTCGAGTCTTTCAAAGGTGCACCATTTTAGGATCCCATATTGTCTATTTTTGACCTTATATTTTGTCATTACATTACCCTCTTCAACCCTTAGTTGAAAGCCTTTGCTATTGCTTTGACTTAATCATTCCAAAAGGTATATAGTAACTCTCCTCATTGCTATATGTTTAATTATTCAACACGTAATCATGCTATCTTTATAATTGATCCTTGAAGTTGACTAAGTTATTTAACAATTGTTGAAACTGCCTAACTGGCAGGACCACATTTTGCAGTTGCTGAAACAGTGGAAACAATGCAAACCGCGAAGCTGAAACAACAAGAACAACACGAACCTCAAAGCTGAAACAGCAAGAACAACATGCGAACTTCGAGGAGACAGTTGAGATTTGCATAACAAATCTACAACAGCAAAGGAGTCTGACCGATTACTATATTGGTCGTAATGATCATGATCCACATGACTGTAACAACATTTTGTTAACGAGAACTGATTTCCCTATTTTTGGTACAAAGGGTTGAACCAGAATGTATAATGAAAATCTTTTGTAATAGATGTCTCCTCTATAAAGAGGAGACATCTAAATTAGGGAGGGATATAGACATATAGAGGGAGGATGAACAAGCTGTAACACATAAATTGTAGTAAAGGGATGAGACTGAATCTTTCTTGTAATATGGTATATTGACAGATGAATAAAGTTCTGTTCTGAGTATTTCATCTTAGTTTCTGTGTCTTGGGGAATCTTGTGAGAAGGACAGGGCCCACCTTCATCACAAGATTCACCCATATTCTTTCTGTTGTGTGTTGAGTGCGTGATTTCTGTTTCTATCTTATTCACGAGTACTGCTTCTAATGATATTTTACTTTTGCTGAGACTCTGTTTTCCTTTTAACTGATTGATGTTGTATATGAGTGCCTCACCGGTGATTAGGATTTACAGAGTGTATTGGTGAACTGGATAACAGAGGCAGGTGCTGAAAGTCCTTACTCTGAGGATAGGGTCCTGATCCTTTGTTACAGGACAACCATCACTCCCTTTTGCAGATTTGTTTTCTTTAATTAATTATCTGTTCTTATTCCATTCCTGCAACAGGCTGTAACTGCTATAACACAGAGTAGGGGTTTAGTAGAGAGTGAACTGTTTATACTACAACTTTTAATACTATTAAGATTAAGTACATACAGTACGTAGTCACCTTTGGAATAATCAGACTTTCCTGGGTTGATAATTTATGTGGCACTCAACTATTTTATTAATAAACAATTAAAGTGACCAACATTTTGGTGCCGTTGTCGGGGAAGGTGACTGAAGATTTTAAAAGTATTAATGATTTTCTTTTAGAAATGCAGGATGCATGAGAGGACGTAGGAAGGCTAACCATTCAGGCGACAAGGGCAAAGGAGGAGGAAGAAAAACTTTTATTGATGATATTATTTCAAAAGCTGAGACATCCCAGAGGTTAAGCTCTCGAAGTCCACAGACCCAACACTCTTCCCAGACAGACTATCAGACAGAGGAAGTAGTGGGACCAGAGAGGGTTATAGAACCATCAGAATATACTGAGGAACCGGTGGAAGAAGACAAACGACCAGTAGAGGAGAAAATATAGGACACTAAAGTGGAGGAACCAGTGCAGGACATTGAAATTCCAACAGAAAACTCCGAAGACCGGGCAAGCGCATCAGGAAAACAACCAATGGAGGATAATAATGAAGGCCTTTTCGGTGGAGGTCGCAAAGTAGAAGGAAGGGGAGAGAATTATCTCTCCACCCTGGAATTCCCTATTGGGGATCTCCCCAGAGGAGCAACCCCTATGAAAAATATCCCACTTTCAGCTTACCCAATTTCCATGGTTTATCCTCAGAATATCCTGATGAATTTCTTTTCGAATTTGATATATTGTGTAGAAGCTATGACTATGTTAATGCTGCTCAGAAATTGAATTTATTTCCAGCTACATTAAAGGGGAACGCATTAAGATGGTTCATGAGCTTGGGAGCTCATGTGATTACGACATGGGACCAGATGAAGGAGAAATTTCTGGCCAAATACCAAGATTATTGTCGAACAAGAGAAAGGAAGGAGGAATTATTCAAGATGACTCAGAAGGAGGACAAAAGCCTGGAGGACTTCGTGGAAAGGCTACAGTATAACTTGCAGCGATCTGATCATCCTGATATGAGTAAGGATATTCTCAAGTCAATATTGCTAAAAGGGGTATGAGATGATTGTTTATATATGTTGAATATGCTTGGAAAAGGAGACATATCTAAGGAATCATATGATGAGATTGTCAATCTCTGTAAAAGATGTTCGAGAGGAGCAGCAAGCAGACCAAAAAGCAAAGATAGTACATACTCAAGAGTCCAGAAATCAGCAAGTGGAGGAGAAACACGGGCGGAAATAGGTAACTTACTTGAAGAATTTAAAACTGAAATGTTAAGCTCTTTTGCTTCACAAATTGATACCTTGCAGGTTAAAAAGAAGCAGGCAGAAGCAGAAGCTGCTTTGGCTACTTTCTGCTCTAAATGCAGAGAAAAACACCCACTAAGGGAATGCCCCCTGGAAAAGGTACCAATTTGCACTATCTGTGAAAAGGACCATGAGACTCAACAATGCCCCTCTTTGCAAGGAATAAAAGTAGCACTGCAGCCAACTGAAGAAGAAGTTGAAGCAGTGTACCTACTCACACAGAGGAGGCAATGGCAACCACGAGGACAAGGTACGAATTCTAACATGTCATTTAATCGTTGGAATAATCATCCTCCTTTTCAAGCAAATTACCCACCCTTCAATCAAATGCAGTACCCACCCTTTAATCAAATGAATTTCCCACCCATGCAGCAACTGAATCCTCCTTTTGTTGATCCTACAATATGGAATCCCTGGGCTCTACAACAAACCTATTTTAATCAATGGAACCCAAATTGGACAGCTCCACAGATCCCATTTCCAAACCAACTACCTCAATATCAGCAATCTCTCTCCTTACCATCAAATGCTCCACCAAATAATCAGACAATGAGACCCCAGCTGCCTGTACAACCTAACCCCAATCCAAATAACAATAAAGCTCTGCAGGTAATTGATATTCAAAACCAACTTGTTTCCCCTATGCAATGTAATGATATTCATTTACGCTCTGGGAGAATAGTTGAACCCATTATTGATGACATTACTTCTTCCGATTCTGATAAAGAAGAAACCGAAAAAGAAAAGTCATCTAATAACAATGTTGAAACAGTTGGATCATCCTCTAATAACAATGCTGAAACAGTTGAAACATCCTCTAATAAGACTGCTGAAGCAGCAGAGCCACCATTCCCTGAACGTTTGGCTCTTACCAAAACACTTGAGCCACCTGCTTTTAATCTTTTAGGAGAACTGCAGAATTTATATGTTAAAATTCCACTCTTACAAGCACTGAGAGATGTACCAATTTATGCTAGAACTGTTAGAGATATTTTTATTAAGAAACCTAGAAGAAAAGCTAAGGATCCCCTCACAGTTCATGTGATGGGTGATCTAGCTGCTCTAATGTCAGAAAAAAACCCTCCTGTGAAATATGGTGACCCTAGTCATCCTACGGTCACAGTACAGGTTGGAAAAACTTTTGTTTCTAGAGTTCTAGTAGATCTGGGTGCTACAATAAACATCATGACACTTGAAACTGCACAATTATTACAGTTAAAGAATGTAATTAGGGAAAGCCCAACCATTCTAGAGCTAGCTGACGCTCCACAATCAAACCTGAAGGAGTCATTGAATACTTGATAATTTCAGTCGAATCTTGGAACTACCCAGCTGATTTTGTTGTATTACAGACCAAAACAAAGTTGGGGGGTCATCCATTGATTTTAGGAAGACCTTGGCTGGCTACAGTAGATGCCTTCATCAGCTGTAGGTCAGGTTCAATGACAATTTCTAATGGATGTGAAACCAAATAGCTTACTCTTTACCCTCATGCTACACCTATGATTAATAATGATAACTCTGTGTGGTTAGATTATGAGGACGATGAGACCCAACCCATCTTGACTGTCGGACAAGCTCTAACTTTTAAAGATTCAACCGAAGATGAATTAATTAGTAGCTTTATTTCTGAACCTTCTTCGGTTAACTCTGAAATACATGATCACTTGACTACAATCTTGGAATCTGAATCCCAGCAAAACCTTAGAACTGAAGATTTATCTCAGACATCAGCTGACACCTCCTCCAAAAGTATAACAGTCGAAATCAAGCCTGGCAAAACATTAAATATAAACCCTAACCTAACAGATGCTGAAACACAACAGTTAATGAAGCTACTCCGTGAGAATAAAGAAGCATTCGCATGGGATTACACAGATATGAAGGGAATCTCTTCTGAATTATGTACTCATCGTATTTATATTAAAGAAGGATCTCGCCCAGTCTGTCAACCCCAACGACGAATGAATCCCAATTTAAGGGAAATTGTGAAGGAAGAACTTCAAAAATTGTTGAATGCAGGATTTATATATCCTATATCTGATAGTGAATGGGTTTCACCATTAGTAATAGTACCTAAGAAAAATGGGAAATGGAGAGTGTGTGTAGATTACAGAGCTCTAAATAAGGCCACTCAGAAAGATCATTTCCCCTTACCATTTATTGATCAGGTACTAGACAATTTGGCAGGTAAGAGATTCTTTTCCTTTTTGGATGGATTTAGTGGATATAATCAGATCAAGATTGCACCCCAAGATCAGGACAAGACCACTTTTACTAGTCCATGGGGGACTTTTTCCTATATAGTTCTTCCATTTGGACTATGTAATGCCCCAGCAACATTTCAAAGAGCAATGATAGGAATTTTTTTTGATACGCTTAATGATTCCTTAGAAATATTTATGGATGACTTTACTCCTTATGGTGTGACTTTTGAAGATGCATTACAAAACGTTGAAAAAGTACTTAAACGATGTATAGAAGCACATCTTGCCTTAAGTACTGAAAAATGCCATATGATGATGAATCAAGGTATTGTATTGGGACACTTCATCTCATTCCTAGGAATTCAAGTTGATCCAGCTAAAGTACAAGTAATTCAGACTCTTCCTATCCCTAAAACACAAACTGATGTAAGAAGTTTTTTAGGACATGCTGGATATTATAGAAGATTTATCAAGGATTTTTCTAAAATAGCTTCTCCTTTGTTTGTGTTACTTATGAAAAATGCTGAATTTAAGTGGACTGATGGTTGTCAAAAAGAATTTAATGAACTTAAACATCAATTGTCTACAGCTCCCATTTTAAGAGGACCTGACTGGGCACTCCCCTTTCATATATCCTCTAATGCTTCAGATACTGCAATAGGAGTTGTCTTGGGTCAAGAAGAAAATAATCTTCCCTATGCTATATATTTTATTAGTAAAAATATGACCCCTGCTGAACTCAATTATACAGTCACCGAAAAAGAATTTTTAGCAGTCATTTATATGCTATTAATAAGTTTCGACATTATATTACCGATTATACTAATTTTGTGCATACTGATCACTCGGCCATTAAATATTTAATGAACAAATCAGTTACAAATGCTCGAGTTACCAGATGGTTACTATTATTACAAGAATTTGATATCACAATTGTAGATCGACCAGGTAAAGAAAATGTAGTTGCTGATTTCCTTTCTCGGTTAAAAATTGATGAAAATATTCCAGTAGATGATTCTTTTCCTGATGAATATTTATTTGCAGTATCTGCTCACTCACCTTGGTATGCAGACATTGCCAATTACTTAGTTTCAGGGAAACTACCATCACACCTATCGCACAGAGAGAAAAGAAAGATCGTTCAGCAAAGTGCTAGGTACAGCTGGATAAGTGGGTGTCTTTTTCACACAGGACTCGATCAGGAAATTCGGAGATGCATCAGAGAAGATGAAGTTTATGATATATTGAAGGCTTGTCATGATGGCCCTTGTGGAGGGCATTTTGCGGACAAAATAACAGCACACAAAGTTCTTAGAATGGGTTATTATTGGCCCTCACTTTTCAAGGACGCAAAGAAATATGTTAGGGCTTGCGATAGCTGTCAAAGAATGGGCCAGCCTAATCACAGGGATGAAATGCCACTCAACCCCCAGGTAATACTTGAACCTTTTGAAATATGGGCACTAGATTTTATAGGTCCCATCAATCCTCCATCCAATCAAAGAGTTTATATACTGATTTGCACAGATTATATGACTAAGTGGGTAGAAGCTAAGGCACTCATCAAAGCTAATGAAGAATTAGTGTTAACTTTTCTATTTGAAGAAATCTTTGTTAGGTTTGGTTTGCCTAGAGAGCTAGTTACAGATGGAGGACCCCCTTTTAATTCTCATGGCTTCAAAGATACACTCCAGAAATATCACATTAAGCATAAAATGACTACACCTTATCACCCCCAGGCAAATGGGCAAGTGGAAAGTACAAATAAAGTCATAGAAGCCATTTTAACAAAAACAATCAAGGAGAATAGAAGGGACTGGTTTCAAAGGTTGCCTGAAGCATTATGGGCTTACAGAACTACTTGGAGGAACACTACGGGTTTTTCACCTTATGAATTAGTTTATGGTAAAACTGTTGTTTTTCCTGTGGAATTTGAAATCAAAACCTTAAGGACTGCTTTAGCTGTTAACCTTGACTTGACTGATGCACAGACAGCTAGGTTGCAGCAACTTCAGGAATTGGATGAAAAGAGGTTGGATGCCATCCATCAAACAACCATGATACAACAACAAAGAATCAGGTGGCATGACAAAACTATTAAGCACAAGCAGTTCCAAAAAGGTAATTGGGCTCTACTGTATGACTCCCGTTTTGAAAAATTTCAAGGTAAATTAAGAACAAGGTGGCTAGGACCTTATGAAGTAGATACTGTTTTTCCAAATGGAACAGTCAGAATCCTAAAGATTGATGATTCTAGAACACCATTATTAGTGAATGGGTATCGACTTCGTTTGTATCAACAACCTATTTCTAAAGAGGATTTCAAAGCTACTTGCATGACAGACATACACTATGCCTTTTTGGGGGAACCTACTACCCCTCAATGCACTTAATTTTCTATTTATGTATTTATTTTTTAGATTAGATTTCTTAAACTAATAATCCCTATCAAGGGTTGCCATGTTACAATTAATTATTTTGCAGATCTTAGCTTCGGAGGGTGGCTGAAAAGAAAAATTCCAATATAGGAAGAACTAATTTGCAGATTGGAAAGCATTGCCATGTCATTTCAGATCATAATTCATTCCCTCTTACATTTCCCATTGCTGAAACACCATTTCCCGTTGCTGAAACACCATTTCCTGTTGCTGAAACACCAAATCCCACTGCTTAAACACCAATCTTTTCCATTTTTCCTAAAAAGCACCAATGTCCCCATTTTTGCTCCCGAGAATGAATTATTACTTCGATAGAAACATATCATTCTTTATTCAAAGGAATCAACCATTTATCCTGTTAATAATGTCCCTTCACTACTACCTCTTGTGAATAATAAAAACCTTGTGTATAAAAACCCTCATACCTCACAGACCCTTTCTATAATGATCATCGACCTATTAAGGATGAGATAACACTTTTCGGCGCAACAACCAAAGGTAAATGTAAAGGTATGCGTGTTTAAGTGTGAATATTAAATTGTAGTTAATGAGGAGATAATTGACACGACTGCCGAAAGCGTCGTACCACCAACCATATCATTCAGCCGCAGTTGGGGGGGATTACCGAAATATCGTAATCATTATATCACACGCCGATCACCGCCATCTCTATTCCTCGCGGTAGTATCTAATCCACCTCGTCTATACCTTATCACGTCATAATTTCATTTGTAACGTTCTGCTCTGTTTCGACCTCGGCAACTCGGCTCTGCACTTTGTATTTTGCCTAAACCAGTAACTATGGGAGGAGATGCTGTTAGACATGAACCTAGCTCGACGGCATTACTGGAACTCTACCAGGAGGCATACCAAATCTTTCTACAAGCAGGATGGGTGGATTACTTCAGAAGACTTCCGGATTTTGATTCACAGCAGGTTCTGGAATTTGCATGCAATTTGAGGGAAGGGTACTCCACTGTCCGAGGGGTGCGAATTCCAGCAACAGAAGAAGACATAGCGCAAGTTTCGGGGCTTCCAACCAATGGTATTCGCTGGTTCAGCAGGAAACACCTCATTCTCAATGCACAGCAAGATTTCCTGTTACCAGGGGAGCAGGTTGAAACCAAAGGCAGGGGTGTTGCACTTCGATCACTACCACCTCCATGGCCAAAGGTTGCAGAATTTGTTAAGCATTATTTCACCTGCGAGGGCCGTTATCAGGTAGTCTACCAACACGACTTTGTTTTATTAAATCATTTGCGGCATGGTCGTCTAATAAATATGCCCTATTATCTGCTTGGTTGTCTAAAAAATATGGCACACTATACCGTGAACGCAAGGCACCAACTCCTCTGCCTCACGCACCATCGTTTGGTCCAACTCCTAATAAATAGAGGCTTCGCCCTGCACAATCCACCTCCCCTCAATAACCCTCCTCAGCAAAATGAAGAAAATTCCCAGCAATCCGAGGAAAACTCCCAGCAAGCTGCTGAAACTCAGCAACCAGCAGCAGAAACACCCCAATTGAGCACTGAAAATCTGCAGCAGACCTCACCCCCTGATAAAGCCGAACCATCCACCCCCATAGTCCATATCCCTACCGATGATTTGGATGATGATACCCTCATCACTTTCCTTAAGAGGAAAAAGCAACAGAAAGCTGCAACCCCACTAAAAAGAAGAACCAGGGCCTCAGTTAAGGAAGCCACTATTTCTGATAATTCCCCTACCCTGAGGAAAAGTGCTCGCAAGAGAAAAACTACTGTCTCTCCTGATTCCCTACCACGGCAACGAACAAGGTCGTCTGCAGCAACTGAGGCCATTATCCCAAACGTCCCTCCTATCATTCTAAATTCCCGTATCTCGCATAGCCTTGAACCTTCACCTTCTTCACCCTCAGGTGCCGAAATACAGAGCGTTCACGATTTTGTGACATCATTTTTCTCAACAGAGGCAGCTGCTCCACAAGAACCAGCTGCCGATACATCTAAAGTAGACACCCAAGACGATATAGGGCATGTGGCTGTTACACAAGAACTAGCCACTGACCCAACAGGTGCCACACAAGAACCACCTGTCTGTAAACAAAAAGAAGACGATATAGGGCATGTGGCTGTTACACAAGAACCAGCCACTGACCCAACAGGTGCCACACAAGAACCACCTGTTGGCGAACAAAAAGAAGACGACCTACATGTGGCTGTTACACAAGAACCAGCCACTGACCCAACAGGTGATACACAAGAACCACCTATTGGAAATCAAAAAGACGATGCCTTAGGTATGGCTGATACACAAGAACCAGCCACTGACCCAACAGGTGATACATAAGAACCACATGTTGTGGACACAAATGATGAAGTTAATGTTGAACAACAATTCTCTCCTCCATTTGAACCTGCAACTACAGAAGCCCCGGTTACTTTAGCCTCCCTGCAAGAAGAAAATGAGTTTTTAAAATCAAAAATTAAGGCTTATCAGCAAGAGTTAACAATGGCTAAGGAAACCTATAAAAAGGAACTCAATCTATACATGTTAGCTCAAGTAGCATCTCAAGCTGAAAAGACTGCAGAGAAGGATCAATACAGTGAATACATGTGCAGTGAATGTGGGGATATCTATACTCGAGCAGGATATAAGATAATTGCAGTTCCGTTGACTGGAGCCAGTCCTGTTATAATAAAAAAGGAACACCCTGCTGTTACACAAGAACCAGCAGGGTCTTCAAGAATTTTAGAGGAAGAAACAAAACCACCCGGCCTACCCAAGTTGTTGATGAACAGAAACCAGAACCAAAGTCTTTTACAACTGTGCATACACAAACTGAACCTCCCTGTGTCAGCAATGCTCACGCACAGACTTCCAGTTTTCAAGAACTAAGTAACACATGGAAGACAGAATATGAGCTCTCCCAAGGAAAGGCATTTCAGCAACAGAAGTCATTATGGCTCAACTATGCATACAGAAATTGGGAAGTACTTGAACAGTCTCGTGCACAACATAAGGAGAATAAGCAATTAAAAGCCAGACTGTCCCTCATCTTTGATTTGGTCCAGCGGTTACTTGCTACAAGGAAGCCTTCTTTTAACTATTCTGTATTTTTGAGAGAACATTTAGCGTTCCTCCAATTAAAAGCAATCAAGGATGGAAGACCCCACCAGGTCTCTACACCACAACAATTTATTGAGACTTTTGCAGAAGCACCAAACAGTGACCAGAACTTGCTGTGTGAACTCTATCTTCACAATGAGGCTATGCCTGAAGATAGAAAGATTAGTTTACTTCCTCTTTGTGGCGATATCCAAATAAGAACCTTTATTTCCTTCTTGGCCAATCAGCTTACTTGGCAGAATGATTTTATGTCTGCAGCACACAATGAGGAGAACTGTCTTCTCTGGATTCGTTCGGAACCGCAGAATGCAGCCATCTTCATTGCAGAACATCAACGAATTCTACGAGAACCAGGGATGACTGATCATATTAGGAATCTGCAAGCAGTAGTCTTGGAAGACTGCCAACATTATGTGAAAACTAAAGGAGCTCTGGCTATAAAAGCAAATAACCTATTCTGGGAACACTGTCCTAAAGAAAGACGGGAATATCATCCCTACAATCCCCTCAATCTTCAGGCGGCGATCTCACGCATACCTGATTATGTTAAATGCATTAGACAGTGTGCTGAACGATGGATTGGTTACCACTTTCATTTCCCTCTCTTATGGCTTCCTGGAGAACAATACAAGGCTCAATTTAAATTGACTAAAAAGGAAGAGTTGGCAGCATGGAAGAAACTTCAGAGTGTCCACGGGTTTAGAGACATGGTTGACAGCACCTTCTACAGTTACTGCATAAGCAATTTACACTGTTCATCCCAGTATTCCGACTCAGATTCAGAGTAGACGTTGCATGCGGACATGCAACATTTTCAGTTGGGGGGGATGTTAGGATCCCATATTGTCTATTTTTGACCTTATATTTTGTCATTATATTACCCTCTTCAACCCTTAGTTGAAAGCCTTTGCTAGTGTTTTGACTTAATCATTCCAAAAGGTATATAGTAACTCTCCTCATTGCTATATGTTTAATTATTCAACACGTAATCATGCTATCTTTATAATTGATCCTTGAAGTTGACTAAGTTGCTGAACAATTGTTGAAACTGCCTAACTGGCAGGACCACATTTTGCAGTTGCTGAAACAGCGCAAACCGCGAAGCTGAAATAGCAAGAACAACACGAACCTCGAAGCTGAAACAGCAAGAACAGCATGCGAACTTCGAGGAGACAGTTGAGATTTGCGTAACAAATCTGCAACAGCAAAGGAGTCCGACCGATTACTATATTGGTCGTAATGATCATGATCCACATGACTGTAACAACATTCTGTTAACGAGAACTGATTTCCCTATTTTTGGTACAAAGGGTTGAACCAGAATGTATAATGAAAATCTTTTGTAATAGATGTCTCCTCTATAAAGAGGAGACATCTACATTAGAGAGGGATATAGACATATAGAGGGAGGATGAACAAGCTGTAACACAGAAATTGTAGTAAAGGGATGAGACTGAATCTTTCTTGTAATATGGTATATTGACAGATGAATAAAGTTCTGTTCTGAGTATTTCATCTTAGTTTCTGTGTCCTGGGGAATATTGTGAGAAGGACAGGGCCCACCTTCATCACAAGATTCACCCATCTTCTTTCTGTTGTGTGTTGAGTGCGTGATTTCTGTTTCTATCTTATTCACGAGTACTGCTTCTAATGATATTTTACTTTTGCTGAGACTCTGTTTCCCTTTTAACTGATTGATGTTGTATATGAGTGCCTCACCGGTGATTAGGATTTACAGAGTGTATTGGTTAACTGGATAACAGAGGCAGGTGCTGAAAGTCCTTACTCTGAGGATAGGGTCCTGATCCTTTGTTACAGGACAGCCATCACTCCCTTTTGCAGATTTGTTTTCTTTAATTAATTATCTGTTCTTATTCCATTCCTGCAACAGGCTGTAACTGCTCTAACACAGAGTAGGGGTTTAGTAGAGAGTGAATTGTTTATACTACAGCTTTTAATACTATTAAGATTGAGTACATACAATACGTAGTCACCTTTGGAATAATCAGACTTTCCCGGGTTGATAATTTATGTGGCACTCGACTGTTTTATTAATAAACGATTAAAGTGACCAACACACCGACAAAAATCGGAAGTCAGCAGCCCCGATGTAGCCTATTGCAGTTGAAGAATTGTTCCAACAATGGGGCTTAGATATCATTGGGGAAAATTTTCTTCATTCATCAAAACAACACCGCTATATCTTGACTGCTACATATTATTTCGCTCAGTGGATGGAGGTAATTATGCTGAAACAAGTGAATGATCAGGATGTTATTAGCTTTCTGAATATCATTTCCAAGTTTGACATTCCTATGTCACTTATTTTTGACAATTCAATGTACTTTTCTTCATTAAATCTTTATGATTTTGCATTGGAAAATGGTATTGTCTTGAAGCATTCTTCTAACTACTACCCACAAGGGAATGGTCTTGCTAAATCCACAAATAAGAACCTCATTTGCATCATTAAAAAGACCATATTCTCTAAGAAAAAAAACTCACACTCAGCTTTGGTGAATGCTTTATGGGATGACCAAGTCACACCTAAGCCTTCTCTGAATACTTCCCCTTACTTCTTGGTGTATGGAAAGTAAGCCATCCTCCCGCCAAACATATACTTGCCTGCTCTCCAATTTTCCCAAGAATCCCAGGGCAAGCCATGTTGGACAATTTGCACAAGTTATAGGAAAGGGTTGAAAGAAAAATAAAAAATTTCACTCCATCATAACCATATCAAGAGATGATTTGACAAAAAGTTTGAAAGGAAGACTAGCTTCAGTGTGGGTGACATAGTCTTGAGGTGGGACAAAGCCCACGAGGAAAAAGGAAAGCACACTAAGTTTCAATCCCTGTGGATTGGTCCATACACAGTCCACGGAAAGCTTGGCAAATACATGTATCGCCTTCAATCACTTGACGGGAAGATTGAATCTCACATTGTCAATGGTCAAGACTTAAAATGTTACTTTCAATGAAGATTTGGGGCTGCGCCCTACACTATGTACATAGTCTTTTGTCATTTTTTGTTTATGTTTTTTTGTGATTTTCTGTTGTTCTTCTTATGTGAGTAAGTGTTGTGCCTTATTGCATTTAGGCTTCCAAGTGTGTGTGTGGCTGAAGTTCAAAGATTATTGTGACGCTGCAGCCCTTGGCCAGTCCTGTGTCTGTCTTCTTTGTATTGGTTGTAACTTTTGGTCGATGAAGTTCTGACGGAAAATACAATCCGTCTGTAAGGAGATTTTTGGTCCAACCATGAATATGTATCCAGCCTGGGAACCTCATGCCTATACTCAATTTTCTTCTTTGGTGTTTTCAAGCTCATCCAACTAGTACAAAATGGAGAAGGGGGAAACATAAATGAGAAAACCAAAATCATAGGTCTTTATATGATTCTCTAAAGGAACAACCTCTCCTTCTCTCAATAAGTCAGGATCCCTCTTCTGCCCCAAAATAAATAAGTGTTGATGCATAGTCCTCTTTAAATAAATAAATAAAAGTAAAAGAAAAGAAAGGATTTCTGCGTGTAGAGGTGAAGCAAGAAATTCCATCGGGGTACTGTCTAGGCTTACTGGAAGTGGAGCAATGCTTGTGTTCCTATGTGACTCTGCCAAGGTACTGTCCAGGCCTGTTGGCAATAGAGCAACACCAAAAATGAAAAACTATACTCTGAAATCTTAAGCTCACAAGCTAAACTACACTTCCCATTTCGAAACATTGTGATATGGTTGAATCTCATGTTGTGTTCAACGAAGAAGGTACAAAGGAAAGCATGTCTACCCATGGGTAAGTGGGGAAGCCAAAGTAATTTGCATGATGAATCAATGCTCCCTGAAGGACCAAGGCCTTGCACTAAACAATGAACCAAGACAGAGAAGTTGGTATTCCACTAGTGTGTCTCCCAGTGTTGTAATGGCTACAACAACCTCCAAAATTTTGGCTTTCACTTAAATTTCAGAGCCTTCCTTGGTCTTTCCCTTTATGGCTACAAACGTTTGAGCTCATTTCATGAGATTTCTAAGAGTATTTTCACCCCTTTTGATTGTTTGATCAACTGTCCTCTTTTGGCATGTTTAATTGTTTTACCATGCTTGTGGTCCTTTTCTGGTGATTTTGAAGGTTGGTCTTTGTGTATTCAAGTTTTCGTAGCTATGTAAACATCGGTCACACTCATACACAAAGTTTTAAGAAATGTCGCATAAGTGTCGTCACAGTCATCCTAAGTCCACCCTAAGTGGCACACTTGTCGCTTTTCATTCTACGACAGTATCATAGAGGGTAATGCTTTATCTTGTTGTTCCAGTGGTCTATGTTGTCATTTCGTTGAAGTATGATAAGTGTGTGATCACAAGTTCAAGTTCCTCACTTTCCTCCCACACTTACCCATTTCTCTTAAAATCCTTCCGACCGGGAAACTCACTTTCACCGAACCCCGAATGAAATGTACACTGCGCAATCTCAACCCTCAGTGATGCAACCTTGATTCCTGGAACTTCGTAGTGTGTAGTCACTTTCCCCCAAGGCAGTTGCACTACGTAATTCCAGAGGTGAGCAGCCTACCTTCATCCCCATAATTGTGTAGTAACTTATCCCAGCCTTACCTAAACTACACATTTCGCAAGATGAGTCATCAAGCTTCTTCCCTGCCTATTGGAACCTTGCAATGCGTAGAGAACCAAACCTACCTTGCCTCCCAGAACTTCTCAAAAGTGTCTCCCTAGTGTCCTCCCTCAGCCGAGACTCATTGATCTCAAGAACTGTGCAGAATTGTACTCCCAGTTTTGCCTTGCCTCTCAAAAATGTGCAGACCTACATCCCAAGGTCCCATCCTGCACCGGCCATTGTCTGTCTCAAATATGCAATCCTGTCTCCTAATGGCCCCTATGCAATTTTTCCCCGTAGTGAGGACTGTGCTTAGAACTTCCTTAGCCAGCCTTGAGCTACGCTCTGCACAGTCTCAGTGACTAGCCTCCCTCCCTATCACTTGGAACTGCGCAATGCATAGTTACTGGGGCCTCTTTACTATCCTATCAGTTGTCCCAGGCCCAGTCCATGGATAAGAATGCTTCATCTTAGACTAGGGATTTTTTGGATTTGATGCCATCCCATCATGAGTGAATTGCAGGAACATGTATACTGTTGGATCATGATGAGACGATGAAGAAGGAGAAGAAGGAGCGAACATGCTAGAAGATTCACTTACAGTTCGATGGAGAAACAAGCTTATCAAGAACAAGAAAACACATGCATGCAACCACCTCTCAAGAGTGAAGATCATTGAAGACCTTGCATCATCAAGCTATGCAGAGGAGAAGAGAAAGCGCATCCAAGAACAAATCTATCACTCAACAGTAGCAGCGACTTGACATTGCCACCTGAGGAGGCTATTCCATGTTAGCAGTGTCATGTCAAGTCATGTCATGAGTTGTCAAAGGCCACATCACTATTATGAGCCATGTATATTGTAAATCAAATGTAATGTAAAGTGGAAGTCCAATGGACACACATGAATATGAAGAGTCATGTCAGTTGAAAAGTCATAGGAAGTTGAATAGTCATGATGTTAGTCAAAGAGCCACAGGGGTTAAGCATCACCCTTGGTTATATATACCCCATCATTGTATGAGAAATAGAATTTTCACCTTGGTTCCTCCCGCAAAGCATATAGAGTTTCAGTCAGTTCTTTGAGGAGCAAGGAGTGGCTCCAATGTCCCACTACTGGGGCTAGTGATGTATGATGTAAGCATGTGCCTTGGAACTTTTTCTTAATACAAAAGCCTTCTTGTGTCAACACTTTTCCATGCATGACTTATGGATGTTTGTAAGACTATTGCGTGAGAATTTATATTTCATGTTTGTTTCACGTGTACTAATATAGTTGAACTATTTCGGTTGTTTTAGTGCTTAACTTGTTGGGAACGTGTTGTTATGGTTTTCATTGTTGTCTCATCCTTGTGGACTACTCTACAGGATACTAGACAGACCTTTCCCCGCCCATCGGTTATAACGATTGTCACATCCGTTATGGACTATTTCACTAGATGGTAGACAGATCTTTCATTGTTCTTTGGTTTTAATGACTGCCGCATCCGCTAGATGTTGGACAGGTCTTCCTGGTTCATGTGTGCCTCTTCTTGGGTGGTAATATTACCTCTCACATAGAGGCTCACTTTTCTCCCCTTTTTGTAGTAAGAGAACCTAGACACAGTTATGTTACACACTCACCAGGCACACTCACCTTGCTTTTCGAATGTACCATTGTAACACTCTCATGTGCTCAAATCTAGAGCCGAGGAAAATCTCTAAGTATTTGGTAACTAGGCCATCATACCAGATGGAAGTCCTACACTAAATGGTGTGAGGTCTAATTGGGACCTCATCTCAAGGAGATCCCCTGAATGTTGGCGGATCTGGCATCATCAACACTAAGGAAATTATACTTGATTGGAATGTACTTAGTTTTAGAGTAAAGAACTGGATTCTTTGATATGATTATTGCACTTGTATTTTCACATTTGACAGATATTGGTTCAATGTATGTTACCTTAATGTCTTGAAGAGTTTGTTTCATTCAAAGTACTTGTGTGCCACAAGTTTTTGCTGCTATGTATTCATATTCGGCAGTAGATAATAAGACTGGGGTTTGCTTCTTGATTAACCAAGCAACCAATGATTCTCCTAAGAAAAATGCACCACCACTATACTTTTTCTATCATCTATGCAACTAGCACAATCCGCATTTGTGTAAGTTAGTGAAAATTATTTTCCTTTTGGATACCGTAGTCCATAATCCATTGTGCCTTTTAAATATCTGAATATTCTTTTTTTTGCTAATATCTAGCTTTGCTTTGGAGTTGATTGATATCTTGCTACTAACCCAACTAATAGCATTATATCTGATCTTAATGTTGTTAGGTATAATAGTCTACCTATCATAGATCTATACAACTTTTGATCAACTTCTGGTGATTCATCATCCTTTCTTAGCTTGCATCTAACAACCATGGGCATGGTGACAGGGGAAGAATCTTCCATTCTTAACTTTTTAAACATTTCTCTTAAGTATTTCCCTTGATTTATGAACATGTCTTCTGAGATTTGTATGTTTTTCATACCAAGGAAGAAAGAAATTTCTCCAATCATTGGCATTTCAAACTCTGACTTCATTTCATTATCAAACCATTGAACTAGGGAGTTTTTGTTGCTTCCAAATATTATGTCATCAACATATACAACTACAATCAAAAGTTCTTTGATATTAGATTTTATATACAAGTTGTTGCTAGTTGTACCTCTCTTGAAGCTTTGCTTTTGAATATATTTGTCCAAATGAGAATATCTGTTTGTGGTGCTTTTTTGGGTCCATAGAGTTCCTTCTTTAATATTTAAACATCATTAAGATTACCGTATAGTTGGAATCCTTCAGGTTGTTCTATATACACTTCTTCTTCAATCTCTCCATGAAGGAAGGTAGACTTCACATCCATTTGATATACTTTGAATTATTTGAGATGAGAAAATGATAGAAACATTTTGATTACTTCTAACCTTGCCGCTGAAGAAAAAAAATTCTTCAAAATCTAATTCTTCTACCTATGCATATCCCTTTCATACCAACCTTGACTTATTTACGATAATCTACCCTTGTTTATTCAATTTGTTTTTGAAGACCCACTTCACACCTATGATGTTTTAGTTTGTTGGTCTTTATGTTAGCTCCCAAGTCTCATTATTTTCTATCAAGTCCAGTTCCTAATTCATGGAAGCTATCCAGTGCTCATATTTTCTTTCTTCACAAAAAATATTGGTTTCAATCATGGAAATTTGAGCTTGATCTGATGTCTCAACAAGTTTTCTTCTTGTTTGAACCCCTGCATTCTTGTTATCAATGATCTGATTTTCAGGATGTATTTTTTGTACATACATCAAGTGTTCTTTCAAATGGGTCTTTTCTTCCTCAACATATTCAAAATTTTCTTCCTCTTCTTCATTGATTGGTTGTTAAGAGGGATTGATAAATCTTGTCTGCTTTCTTTTGTAAGATAGTTCCTCATCAACTTTCACATCCATACAATCAACTATTCTATGCAATATTTTTTTTTATCACTTGTACCCTTTACATTTAACTGAGTACCCTAAGAGGATTCCTTCACCTTCCCTAACATCAAACTTTCCCAATTTATCATCATTGTTTTTAATATAACATTTATTGTAAAACACTTCGAAGTGTTTGATTGATGTTTATTTTCCATGCCATAACTCATAGGGTGTCTTGCCACAATTATGCTTGAGATGTGCTTTATTTAGTATGTGAACTGTCATGTGAATAATTTTTTCCCAATAGGTTTGTGTTATGTTCCTTTCCTGCATCTTAGCTCTAGCCATTTTTTGTACTAATCTATTTTTCCTTTCAACAACTCCATTCTACTAGGGAGTGTCCACAATGGTATAATATATCTTTATTCCATGTTCATCACATAAATATTCAAATTCATTTGATGGAAAATCTCCTCCTCTGTCTGACCATGTGCCTTTATTTTGCAACTTGTTTGGTTCCTTTCTAGTGCTTTGAATACCTTGAATTTATCAAATGTTTTCATTTATCTCTCAAGAAAGATACCCATGTTAGTCTGGAAAAATCATCAATCACTAACATGAAGTAATTCTCACCTCTAAGTTGTTTCTTATAGAAGGTCCATGTGTACTAGTTGAAGTGGCTTGATGGTTGATCCCTACTCTTTAGTCTTGAAAGGAATACGAAATTGTTTCCCCATTTGACATGAATTGTAGATAGGAATTTGTGGCTTTGTGATTTTGGGAAATTCTCTTACAACTCTCTTTTTGTTGATTTTGATGATATGATCAAATTTTAGATGCCCTATCCTTGTATGCCATAACCGACACTCATCTTGTTTTCCCAAATGACATTCTTCATTGTTTTCCTTTAAAACATATAAATTGTTTTTTGTTCAGATTCCCTTGGCCAAAATATGTTGTAGCTGAATTTATTTCACATTTATGAGCCCTAAAGATAAATCATATCCTTTGTCACACATCTATCTCACACTCAACATGTTATGTTTCATTCCATCCACAAACAATACATCTTGTGCCTTGTTGTTGCCATTATTCAATATTATTATACCTCTTCCCATTATTTTCCCTAGTGCATCATTTCTAAAGGTGACATTCCATATTTGTTTTCATTTAGAGATAGAAACATGCTCTATCTCCAGTCATATGCTTGGAGCAACTAAAGTCTACATACCACTGATTATTCTAGTTCTGAGCATAAAGAACAAGGCCACACTTAACTAGTTTCCATCTCTTCCTTTTTCCTTTTTCACAACATGGGTTCCTTTGTCCTATGATTACCCTAAAAAAAATCAGATGACATTCATAATATTTATGTCCAAAGTTCTGGCAATAGTAGCATTCAATGACATCTAAAAGTAGGGAAAATGGATTATCAATCATGCTTATGTTTATTCTTGCAATTACAAATTTCTTGTTGATTTTATTTATTTTCTCACTTCTTATCTTATTCCTTCTAATATATTCTTTATAGTTCACTGCTTTGTGACCAAACTTTTTGCACAAATAAAAATATCCATAGAAAAAAAATCACACGTATGGATAGTTGGTGCTTGTGAATATGGTCTTCTTGAAATCTAATAGTTTTGTGTTTTGAAGAAATAAGGCTTCAGGTAACTTATTGCCCACTTCACAAATCTTCTTGTTTTTTGCTACTAAGAAGGATTAATCCTTTACTGTTGTTGGATGGTGTCGTTCCTTTGTTGTTGTTAAGATGCATTATTACCTTATTTTTGACAAGGTGTGATATTGACATCCTTACGCTTTCGATGTTAATTGCTATCATTAACTCCTGTAACATCTTTGATGAAGTTTATGGTATTTTTATCCTCTATCTTCTCCTTACTAATTTCTCCTTCATACCCCAAACCAAATTTCATAAGAGGGGATCTCTAAGCATTCAATATCTCATCCAAATTTTTAGATATCTTAATATGTTTAAGGTTTATATTTAATTCAATTTGAGTTTTATCTAGCTTCTTTATCAGAGGAACTACTTCTTCTTCCAAATTCTCACATTCTTTTCCTTTCTATTTTAATTGTTGTAATAGGATGATTTAAACCTTTGTTGCCTCTTCTAATTCAACTTTTAGCTGAAGAAGCTCTTCAGACTTTGGCTTTTCTTTGACATATTTCATCACAATTTCCTTTTGTTTTTTGTTCTTTTGTTTGATCCTATCAATTTCCTCTAGAGCACTAATTAGCTTTCCTTCAACATCAAATTTGCCCTCTTCTTCTTTGCTCAAATCATGCTCATTAAGTTTTTTAAATTAAGACTCTAGGGTCATAAGCATGAATTCACTAATTCCCTCTTCATAAAAAGATTCATTTGTGTACTAGTATCTTGGGTATAACTTTTTTTCTTTTAAATATCTTCTCATTATTTACTCTGTTATATTTACTCTTTTATTTACCTTTTGACTTATTTTCTTCCTTCTTAAATGGAAATTATAATGCCCTACTCTTTTGCAATTAAAGCACTTAAAAGGTAGTTTTCCTTTATACTTATTTGAATGGAAAGTGGCATCTACCCATGGTATTCATTCACCCATGGTATTTATCCACCCACAATATTCATCCACCCATGGAATCTACCCATGGTATTGTAAGTGCCATCCACCCATGAAATCTACCCATGGTATTGTAACTAAAAAAGACTATAAGTAACAAGACACATTTTGTAAAAAGACATATTGTCCACCACAATGTAGCTTTTACAATTATTCTCTATTTTAATAAAAATTTTCTTAGTGGTTTTGTTTAATGTGTGTTCTCTTATTTTCTTCTATCATTTCAATTTTTCAGATCTTGGGGGCCTCCTCCCCCCAAGATCCATTTATATTTTTTAGACCTTGGGGGCCTCCCCCCAAGATCCAAACCAGTGGTATTAGATTCAAGTTATGACTCCATGGGGATGACGGTTTGATGCGTATTTTAGTTTCACAATTATGGATCAACCTTTAACAAACTTCATGCAGGTGCTATGACCTCCATAAAACACTTTCTTGGGAAAAACAGGAGGATTTTTTTTTCGTATTTTTGTAGGAATTTTTTGGGCGACGAGTTTGTAGATTATATATAAAAAATTTGGTGCAAAATTTACAAAAAAAAAAAACAACATATCAATATTCCTTGCAAAAAACAAAAAAAAATTAGCTGAATAAGAGTTCGGATGAGGGAGATATCGCTGATTTAAAATCAATTGTGTTGTAGAAATTTTTCTGATGACAATTTGTGGACGACGGATCTCCTATCATTTTTTTAGTTTTGCGTAGAATTTCAAAAGAATGATTTCAGATATGATCTCCTCTTGAAAAATCACCCAATTTCAAAAAAAAAATTAGTCGCATCGAAGTTCGGATGAGGGAGATATTACTGATTTAAAATCAATTATTTTTTTAGAACATTTGTGATGACAGGACAATTGCAACGTGAATTTGAGTTTCTAGAGGTTCTAGATAGAGATTTCAATCACATGAGAAGATGAAAAATGGTCACTCTGTTTCCAAAAACAAGTTATAATAAATATTCTAAGTTATAATGACAGAGTTATGCCCATTTCAAATTAGTTTTTATATCTGGAGCAACATTCGGAGTGGGTTCCCTTTGGAGACATGCCCTCCTAGCCCGCTTTAGTAGGAACATGCTTCACATTCATGAGTTTCAGCATAGCAGAATTCGGCTTGGGTTCTTTGGAGATGTGCATTCCCACCCTAGGCTATGTAGGCACCTGCTTCTTCATCAATAATCAACATCACGGTTATGAGTCAACCACACAAAATCCTTGTCATCAAAGTCCATTCATTAGGCCGCACACTGTTAGTATGACAGTTGGTCACAAGAATTACAGGGTATGTCTATCCTCGGATCTCCGTTTTTCATGGTTATGGGTCATCCACAAACCCACACTTCATCGAAGTCCATTTTCTAGGTCGCACATGTCTGTATTACAGTTGGTCACAAGTATTACAGGGTATCTCTATCCTCGGATCATCCTTCATCACAGTTATGTGTTAACCACAAAAAACCATTCTCTTTCGTGTCTCTTCATATTCAACACGAACTACTTAAGAGGGAACTTCATCCAATGAGGACCATTGCTTCTTAAGGAGGGGGGGATGATCTAAATGGAAAGTGACATCTACCCATGGTATTCACCCACCCATGGTATTTATCCACCCATGGTATTCATCCACCCAAGGAATCTACCCATGATATTGTAAGTGGCATCTACCCATGGTATTCATTCACCCATGAAATTTACTCATGGTATTGTAACTAAAAAAAGACTATAAGAACAAGTCACATTTTGTAAAAGCACAGTTTGTCCACCCCAATGTAGCTTTTACATTTATTCTCTATTTTAATCAAAAGTTTCTTGGTGGTTTTGTTTAATGTGTGTTCTCCTATATTCTTCTGGCATTTCAAATTTTCAGAGCTTGGGGACCTCCCCCCCAATATCCATTTCAGTTTTTTAGATCTTGGGGGCATCCCCCCAAGATCCGGGTCATATACTTACCAATCCCTTTCTTTAGTCTTCTCACAAATTTTGTTTCTTCTTCATATGAGACTGAACAAGAGCTCTCTTGGACTTTTGTAGATTTCTTATCTGCTTTGAATGTTACTTCCCTTAATGTAGACTTTCCTTTTGTTATTCTCATTTCACATGTTGTTAGAGAGCTAAGAAATTGATCCATTGTTAGGGTTTTAATTTTAGACATTTATTCAATAGTTGATACTTTAGGATTAAACTTGGTAGGGAGTGATATCAACACCTTTTGGACTATTGTAGACTCCTTAATTTTTTCACCTGGATCGTTCATGAAATTAACAATTTCACCAACTTGAAGAAATAACTTAGTTATGTCTTCATCATCGTTCATTCTCAATGACTCACACTGTGTTTCATAAACTTGTAATTTGGCTAATTTCACTTTAACATCTCCCTCATGAATGTTTTTAATTTATTCTGCATGTCTTTAGTAGTCTTACAATGCATTACTTTTATAAATTATGGCTTAGCTAGCCCACTAAGGATAGCATTCATGGCTTTGGAATTGAATGAAAATTAAATCTTGTCATCTTTGTTAAATATTACAAGTGGATCTTCATATCCATTCTCCATTGCACCCTAGCCATTTGCACCAAGGGGCATTAAATATGTCCTCGTTCCTACTTTTCAAAAGGTATAATTAGTACCATTAAACAAAGGAGCTTTATTTGTTGAACACCCTTCCTTACTGTCCATTCTTATGAACTAGATATTCCTTCCAACTGTTAGGGTAATACAAAAGGAATTTATTATGATACCAATTGTTGGAAACTAGGCAATTACTGAGAGGTGGGGTGAATAAGTAATTGTATCTTTTAACAATGACCAATTTTAATTATTTTTAACAATCTCTTAGTCTTTTATTTAACAATGGAAAATATATGTATATATTCAACAATTAATCATGAAAACTACAAAAATCACACAGGCAACATAAGTAGACACTAGATATAAGTGGAAACCCATAAAGGGAAAAAACAACGAATTTTTGTTGTGATGTAAAGGCAAGCACCCACTCAATATTTTACATTAATTTTGTAGACTTCTACCTATAAGAGGCTTCAACCTTGATTATCTTCTATAAGCTACAACTTGTTGGGACCCAATCCCTCTTCTTACAAGCTCCAACTTGTTATTTATCAGGCTACTGCCTGAAAAATATAACTTGTTTCTCTTTGTATACTAATGCATGGAATTGAAGTTGTTAGTGTCGGTCTTGAGCCCTCCATCAATGATCAATAGCTCTTTGCATATGCATAGGTAGGTGTCTCATTAGTGTCAGTTTTGCATCCCGCTAGGCATGCCATAAAACTGAATGGAGGGCTGGTATTTGTTCCCTTCTTGGCTTTGCTGGATCAGGTCATACCACAATGAAATTGAGTCATGTTTGTTTTTATTTTTGTCTTGAGGTCCCAGGTCTTAGGTCTAGGGTTTTGAGTCAAAATCACTGCAAGGTCATGAGTTCAAGTTCAGTGAGTGCCCAGCAAGCCAGAAGGAGGTATGTACATATGTTTCATTGTTATTTTCATCAGCTATAGGTCATTTAATGCCTTGGATTTAAAAACCCTGTTTTTAAGTTCAAGGTCATGAGAAATTTGTAAAAATAAAGAAATTTTCAAAAGTTTTCAAAAGTGCCGGCAACAACCCTGGTTCATTCACCACAGTCCATCAGATGGTCAACCTGCAAAAAGAACGGAGTCAAACGCCTCAAAAAGCTAATTTCAGGACAAAATCAACTCAAAAACAGTGTTAAAAAGAATGCAAAAGTGAAAACATTATAAAGTGGGTTTTTCAAGTTAATTTTTTCAAATGTGAGCATATAAAGGCCAATTCCCTCTCAAAAGAGACTCATTGTGCATTTGAAGGCAAGAAAACACAAGGAGAGAGGCCAGAGGACGAATTTGATAAGTTTTAGCAGTTTTCAGGCTTTTTGAGGGTGCGCGACCACTCCACCAGGGTGCGCGACCACCTGGGAGGTGCGCGACCACTCCAGCGCCAATTCTCTGTGTTAAATTGGTCGGGCGCGACCACTCGAGGGGGGCGCGACCACTCGAGGCTGGTGCGCGACCACTCGGCCAGCTTGCTCCAGAACGCATCAAAACTTCAAAAAATTTTGTGATTGCTCGTGAATTCTTTGAGGTAGGCCTCTCTTGCATTGTTAATGATTGTGCCATGGATTCAATGGATGATTATGGTCATTTTTATCATGAGAAATTAATGAAAGGATAGGTTAAGTGATTGTTTGTTTTGCAAGCATTATGCTAGGGTTATTGTTTGTTCTTCAAGGTTTTTTTTTTATTCCTTCATTTCCCTCCATGGTTTCCCATCATTATGCACAAATGTTAGAGTGTTAATTTATTCAATCTCATTTGCAAGTAATGCTAAACCCCAGTTCACTTTCCTAAAAAACCCTAATCCCTCCCTAAAACCCTATTCAAATCCTACTTTCTCCCATACAAACTTACCCAAACCCTAGTACTATGTCACACAGCAAATATATATGTAAAAAACACAGCAAAAAAATGAAAAGAAACATTTTGAAAAGAAAAAATATGATGGCAAGAGGCATGCACATGAATATCATAAAAAACAGAGTAATGTAATTATGCATAGCCTAGTAAAAGACATGAGCAAAAAGATATGTTGCTGTATAAATATCAGAGGTTAGATAGCTGTGGGAGTGTCCATGGCAAAGTTTATCAATGTACTAGTGGTCAAAATGAACAACTTGCTGTGCTAGGGTTTGCACAAGGGCATGATACATCTCCCTAATCCCAAAACTCTGTTTTCCTACCCTTCCCTTCACCAAAACCCTAATTCAATTGCTCTATCTCTTCCTAAAAGTCCCTATGCAATTGAAATCCCTTTCCCTTTGTCAAAGCATGTAAATGAAACCTTATTTCACCTATGACAAAAAGCATTCATGAAGCTGCCAGCATTGTTAAAAGAACTGCTGTTATAAAGTATAGTTGGCAGAGATTGTTAATGTGTTCCCCAGTCCCAAAACCCTAATTTCCTTTCTCCCTCCATCTCCCTAATACCCTTGATACAAAGTATCCCATTTCCCTTTCAAAACTGTAATAAAAACCCTTCCCCTCCCCTATGATCAAATAAGTAAAGATCCCTGTTTCCCATTAAGCATCAATGGCCATTTTAAATATTGAAAAACAAAGTATGCTCATGAAAGGCATTCAAAGACAAAATAAAAAAGGAGCAGCCTGTTAATTGCTTGTGGTTGATGCTACCTCATACCCTGATTATCATGCCCTCATTCTCTCCATGATGAAAATTTATATTGTCCTTTCCCTTGGTGATCATAACACCTATTTTCCCTAATAAAGTATTTATTTTCAAATGATGAGAGATAGAATGACATATTTGACATTATGTGATTATTTCCTTCAAAGTTCCCTGTTGTTTATATATATTTTCCCTTTCCTTATGTAAATTCCCTCCCCTAACATTTCCCTCATGATTTTTCCCCTTGAAAACAGCATACTTCTCAACATTTTTGCAGGCAGGGCAGCAGTCATCTTGGCTTATTTGTTCCACCTTGCTCAATAACATCATGTCAACCACTGAGACTAATGAGCAAGGTGATGACCGATCTTCATCCACGGAGGTTGAGACACAGCGGAGGCCTCGTAAGGGTGGCAAGGGTGGTCACCACAAGAGAGAAGAGCCCACATCCTTGGCAGAGTTGCAGGCTTGCCCATTGGCAGTGACTGGCTTTCAGTACATGTCATGCTATCAGTTTTGCGAGAGGCTTGCACAGATTCAGCATCATAGGGAGCTGGCCCGGTTATTTGTTCTACACCTTCATGACGGGCAGGTCACCCTTGCAGGGGTGAATTTTGTGTTTTCTCCAAAGGCTATTTCACTGGCTACCGGGATACCCAATGTGGGTGAGGTGTGGCCAAAGCGCAAGTGGCTGGATTTTGTTTACTTTGAGCCATATGTCAGGCCAACATACATACACAACTTGTCAGGGAACTTTCCTATCAGTTTCCTCCGAGGGGAATATGCATCTATCATGAGGCTTATTATGCGCTATTTCACATGCGAGGGGAGGTTCTCACGAGTATTTGCTTGCCACATTCGTATGTTGATGCACTTTACCAGGGTGAGGATGATGAACATCTCGATTTACCTTTTTCATGACATTCAGAGGATGGTTTCTATATTCCAGAAGCAGACCCCGGCTCAGCAGCTCAGGAGCTTGTGTCATCATGGTCTCATCCAGCTGGTTGTTTCCCATCAGCTGAGCCAGCAGGGCATTTCTTGGGCAGATTTTATCTCCCGTGGGTTCTTCACACAGCCACAGCCACAGCCAGAGGTCATTCATGAGGCAGGAGGTCCATCACACTAGCCCGAGATTATTGTTCCGAGACATGTGGTTTCTTCACCTCGGGTCACCTATCAGAGAGGTCCTAGGACCTTATTTGCAGCAGCTCGACGAGTATTTTCTCCACAGCAGGTGGAAGGGGTCTCGTCATCTTCTTCAGATCAGCGAGTGTTATCTCCACACCAGGTGGAAGGGGCCTCGCATTCTTCATCAGCAGAGGCAGTACGGGAGGGCAAGCAGCCCATGATTAAGGATGAGAGAGCTGGTGGTACACATGATGATTTCACTGGTCGTGATGCCCGCTCTCCTTCTTCAGATTTTTATGAGATTATCAGGCAGAGAGAGGAGGAGAACCTCATGTTGCAGCAAAAGCTCCAAATGGCTCAATGGACCATCACTTATCTAGAACAGCGCACCAAACAATTAGAAGAAGAAAAAGAACTTGATGAGCTATGGAGGATCCGCAGTGATCGAACTTTGAACCGTAGGAGGCCCGGTGACCCATTGCCTGCTGACCGGGAGTCCATGCTTATCCGTGTGAATGCACACTTGGAGAGATTGTTGGAGAAGGAAAATCATGACAAAGAGCTGCTACGCAACATGAAAACACACTATTGGGCAAGATTGCATGTTTGCAAGGCTAAAATGAAAATTCTCCGAAGGAAGCTGTCAAAGGCCCAGAAGAAGAAGAAAAGGACAAACCCACTCCGTATCTTGGCTGAGGCATCCCTCACTCACCATGGTACTCATTAGCCTTCATCCAGCAGCAAAATCAAAAAAATTTGAGAGTTTTGGAGCATTTTGGAAAATTTTTGGAAATTTACAGGTTTTTGCCTATGGAGTGGTCTCACCCCCCGCGCGACCACTCGGGAGGACTGCTCAGAATCACAAAAAGTTGACATTTTTGGAAAGGGCATGCAAAAACTAGAATTACCTATACTTGGGGTCAACTTGATTTTGAGATTTGGGCCTCCAAAAGCTCAAAATACATCAAAATTTTGACTTTCTGCCCACTTTTTGAGTTGCAGAAAGTGACCTTGGGAGAATTGACTTTTGAGGGGTCAAATCAACTCCAAATCCAGAAATTCCACTTGGGATGGAAAGTAGACACACAGAGCTTTCCAATTAGCCATCTTGCACTTGATTTGGACAACTAGAACCCACTCAAAAAGTGCTGCAAAGGGGCGCGACCACTCGAGCAGGGGGCGCGACCACTCGAGCTGAAATTGCCAGTTTTGACTTTTCAGCCTACAAAACTCAGTTTTTACCTTGGTTAATCATTTGTACTTGTAAATGATGGATGTATGGATAATTTTCATGGCACATTGATAGATTTAATCTCTCTTAACCCTTCTAGAAGCTTCCTTGATGTAAAAAGTGAATATTTGATGCATGGATGAGTTAGCTAAGTTTTAGAGGCAAGTTGTTTTGACTGCCTATTATCTAGTGCTAAGTTTAGAATTAGTTCAAACTGCTCCTAGGAAGCTGAGCTCGACCCCTAGAGGTGGGGAAAGGAGTTAGATGGTCTATATTATGCCTTCTCTTGCTCATTTTCATGGTTGGACTCTTGTGGGAGAAGTATTATTGTATATTGTACATCTATCACTGCAATTTAAGGAAAAGGAAGGCCAGGGTTTTGCAGACATCATTGTGGATTCTTGTGGATTGTTGTGTTGATGGTGTGTTCTCTACATGTTATTGTAAGTGTGTTTATGTGTTCCATCTCTTTCTTTGCTGCTAATTGAATAGATGAAGTGATAAAGTTTGAATTCATGCATGCCATGCTCAGCGTTTAATTTTGTTCAATATCTATGTTTTCCACTGTCTAAAGACGATTCAAAGTTGTTGTTTGCCCTCTTTAGCTCCTCCTCTATCATTCCTGATCATCCATCTCAGATTAAGGCATCAGCACTCACTCCTACCTTGCCCCAAAGATCTCCCTGCAAAAACTGAGCCCAATCCCCGCACCCTAAATTGCACTCCCTCCAATTGCCACCCAAAAACCCCAAAAATCTTTAAATCAACCTCCCTTATCAATTTACTAGCCTAAAATCTTTATTCCTAATTGGTCAGCTTATCATATTGAAAGATCTACCGAATCTGACCCGAGAGAGCCTTCTCATACCTCGTAGGGCTAGCTACGAGGTGAAATGGTTTGATGTAGCCTTGAGAGTTTGTCTATCTCAGCCTAGGTGAAATCTCAAGCGCTAACAGAAGTAATCTTGCATGCTTCACACCCATTCATTTTAGGTCATTTAGTCATTACTTCTTGGCAAAAAATTCATTGCTAGTAACCTCATTACTAATCTGATGTTTAAATATAGTCATTTTATTAATATAAACCCTATTGTATCATCTTTCGTTTTCACCCATATGCAATATTGATTCTCCTCAGCTTCCCTTTATTGCTCATCGAAGTAGCCCTTATCTATTGTTATTCAAGCATACCTTCCTTGTGATCAATCTTTGTGGTGCTTTCACTTCTAGTATTACTTTGTTTCTTTTCTCATCTAGATCAAAAAATACATTCATGGGCTTTCCATGTTCAATTTTAATCTCCTTGAATTGATATACCTTCTGAATATCTCCCACCTAAAATGTCTTATTTTCATCCTTCAATTCATAATCTTCTTCAATTTGTCTCATCCCTTATGTAAAATCATACATTCCTTAACAATAGTTCCCTCTTGATCATCCAAGACCCCCTGTAGGGAAATCCCAACAAGGTATAGAGAAATATCATGAAATTATTACGAACACGATGGAAACATCAATCACATTAAGAGCACCACATAATTCCTCAAGAATCTCAACTATCCTCTATGTTCCAACTGCATTAGCTTCTGTAGCTTTCTATTTCTGTTCATAAGGTCTAGTTTGATTCAATTGATGTTCCCCACATCTTCACTAGTTTTTTTTGTAAGACTCCAAAGCATAATTCTTATAACCAATATAAATGTCATTTTAGAGTTGACCTCAACAATGTCCTGAGGTAGAAGGAAAACTAAGCATCCAAGATTCCTTTCCATATTGATTATATAAGCTGCATACAAAAAGAACTTTGTAAATTTTCATCATTGATGAAGTAGGGAATATACTGTGCTACATATATAATCTACATACTCTACTACATATATTGTTATCAAATTGATGAACATGGAACATACATTGCTGCATATTTTGTCCATTCATGAATGAAGGAGACAGTTGTAAATGTCATCATCATTGGAATGCTTATTACACAAATTATCATAATAAATGGAAATCCACAAATGATGTCATTGTTCCAAGGAACCCAGTCTGTTTGCATTGAGAAATATAGGTGACATATACTATTTACCGTTGTATGTTGTCTTGACCATTAGTTCAAATTTGAGGGCTAGTTCATTGTGCATATAATTTCCACCAATAGGATCAAAGTTAAACCTGTCAAAATTAACAACCAAGAGCTTCCATCCTAGGAAGGGTATAACTCCAATTTCTAATCACAAAACATTCTGAGTTATATTTAACATTTCAAGTTGCTACAACTTTTTGGGTTATAGAGCAATGCATTTCATTTCCAAAACATTCAAAAGAAAACAGACCCTTGTACATGATGCAAAAGGTTGTGTTTGAAACCTCCTCAACTTCTACAATAATGTCATAAAATATCCTTTGTAGAGCATATACAAAACCTTGAATTAATGTCACTATTCGATGTTCTCCATCCTTTTTTCGAGTAGAATCATGCTTTGGCAAACTTGTTGCAGTGGCTCACACAAAAAAAATATTGAAGTTTTCTTTTTTTGTCATTCCAAGACTTAATAAAGATCATTGCTCCAACATTTATAGGAAAGGAAATGCTTTGCTCTGTGGCCATGTTACCCAGCATTAATACTAATAATTTAAATTCAAATCCAGAGTAACAACTCAATTGTGACTTACTATTTAGGTTTCAATTTGAAGAACATTTCAATTCCCTCAAAAACAATATGCTTCACTCTCATATATGATTAATCCAAACAACATGCGATTAGATAATTCATAAACGCATTGTCCTCATTGTCCTCATAAACCTCCTCATTGTCCAATGCCAAGCTCATTGGACCAATTGTGAGTAGGATACCTTCAACTAACCCCTTTTCCATCAATGACAACTTTCCAATGGACTTGACCTTTAAACTAGGTTTGAACTCAGTACTCAAACACCAAAACTCAACCCCCAGAAGAAACCTAAAACTTGGCCTCAAAGAGACTAAATTTAGGCCTTCAATAAGGTTAAAACTTGCCTTAAATAGGGATGAAACTCAACCTCTAGAACAACTTTGGAACTCGCCTTCTAACTAAGACCAAAAACCCTCCCAAAGAGTGCCAAAAACCCTTTCCATAGAAAACCTCTCCAACTCAGCTTCATTTCATTTGGTTCATGACGTATGAACCATTGAACTACTGCTTTGCTTGCCTAGACAGACCCAAATTGGCTTGAGAAAGTAGCTATAAATGCTCCTTCTCATGCATATTTATAATTCATTTCGGGTCTATATTGGGTTGACTTTTCCATTGGCTGGGCTAATTTGTGCAACTGGTATAACGTATAATGAATATTCAAAAAATCATTTCTCGTCAACTATGAGGAGTTAGGGGGAGTTCCATATACCATTGGAAACGCCTTAGAATAAGCTTTCCAACCATATATATTATGTTCCCATTTAAGCTAGGCAATTGGAGAAAAAATGCATTCAAATATAGGGTATCTAAATGGAGCATCACAAATCCAAAAACAATATTTCCAGACACCATGCCACATATCATTGGAAAGGTCTCAAAATATGTTATTTAACTATGTAACTTTATCTTTCATGGACAACCTTTGACATTAATAACAACCATAACTTCATTAATTACAAATGATAAAAACTTCTTAGTTTCTTTATATTTCTAGCACCAAAATTTCAATTAATGATTGTAGATTGAGGTACCTTAAATGTTCAAGGAAGTACCCTAATACCAACCTTATTATAGAGGCTATTTTTTTAATAGTCTCATGATGGTAATCCAAAAGGGTGGTCGTGATGTCGTATTAGGGGTCCAATGGTTATAGTTATTATGAACAATTATTAAATTTTCATGAGAATTTCCTTAGAAGGAAAATAAATTAAACTTAGTGGTATCCAACGGAACCCATCTAAAGTGATAAGCTCTAAGAACATGACAAAATTACTCAAATAGGACACCATGGTGTAATTGAACAATTGTTATCACTAGATGTTTAAACATATATACCATTTTCTTTAGTGGACCTCCAAAAAGTTATCAACAATCATTCCAAGGTATTTAAGGAGATGCCTAAGGGTCTTGCACATGCTCAAGATCATTCCCATGTTATTCATTTACTACCAGGAAGAGTATCACCTAGCTTTAGGTCTTACAGGAACCCATATGCACAAATTAGTGAGATTAAGCATATGATTCAATAAATATTAGAGGCTTACGTCAATCAACCTAGACAAAGTGCTTTCTCTTCACAAATAGTGATAAAACCTTAAGAAAAAGGATGGTTCATCGTGTATGTGTCCAAATTATAGACAAATCACAAAATCTTCATTAAATATAAGTTCCCTATTTCCATCATTGATGAATTGCAAGGAGTGATTTTATTTACTATTTTGGATCTCCATTCTAGATATCATCAAGTTATAACATAGAAGGAATACATCCCTAAAACAAAATTTATAACACATGAAGATCATTATGAGTTTTTTCTGATGCCATTTGACCCGACTAATGCACCTTCAACATTTCAAAGCTTCATGAATTAGATTTTCAAACCCTTATTAAACTTGTGTTATTATTTTGATGATAAAACTAATCTTGATCCAGGTGGATATTGGTGGCCACCCACCTATTCCACTTGGACCCCAACCATTATTTCTTTCAGTTTCCTTAATTGTAGCACAACTTACTATTTTTGGCAGTTTTTCGGGTCCTGAACTTCCAGAACTATTTTGAGGCCCTAAACGACGTTTTTTGGAAAACGGGAAAACTGACACGCTATGCTAACGGTTTGCAGTAAAAAATTATAGTCCTAAGATATATATTTCTAACAAGGCATCGTATGCGTCAAACAAAGATCGTATTTCAAAGTTATAACCTTGGGAAGTTGATGTACCAATTTACTCCAGTGGGGCCCACATACTTTTGGCGCTTCATCTCCAAGGGTTAGGTTTTTGGATATTTATGTATTTCCATTGTTTCTCAATAATAAATAGGCATTCAAGCCTCATTGTAACATAGTTCAGAAGGCATGTAGCTGCCACATCTCTTCTCAGAGATAATCTACCATTGCGTGAGCTAGTTTGTTTCCATTTTTCATGTAAACAATTTTCAGTACTTTGTTATTAATGAATTGAAGTTTTGTTTTTGTTGCATCTCTATGTTTCTATTTATATTTGTATTCCATTTTGTTCCTTCATAACTCTGGATCAAATCTACAATGAATATTAGGGAGAGCATGTACAACATGTTGACATGGTCATAAAACTATTGGAAATAAACAATTATATGCAAATCCTTTGAAGTGTGCATTTGGGGTTTAAGAAGTGGAATATTTGGGTCATATTATATGTCATGAAGGTGTCAAATTAGTGGACCCTAACAAAATTAAATCTATTATGGATTGTACAATTTCCAAAACCTTGAAGAATCTTACATAATTCTTAAGATTGATTGGTTATTACCATAAGTTTGTGTAGAATTATAATCCAATAGTAGCACTTCTAATGATGATACGAAAAAAAGAGGCATTGTCTTGGACTTGAGAAGCAACCAAAACTTTTGAGAAACTCAAATAGGTAATGTGTATGAACCCTATCTTGGAAATGAATGACTTCACAATAACCTTTATTGTGGAGTGTGATGCCTTAGGACACGACATTGGGGCGGTTTTAGTGCAAGAAGGAAGTCCCTTTACCTTTTAAAGAAACTGGATTAAATAAACGAAGTTACTCAAACCCATTTATGAAAAGGAAATGTTGGTCATATTACATGTAGGTCATAAATGGTTCCCTTATGTAATAGGAAGGCATTTCAAGGTAAAAATAATTCACGATAGTTTGAAGTACTTATTAGAACAATGATTATCTTTAAAAAAGACACAAAAATGGGTTACAAATATGTTAGGTTATGAATTTGAAATTATATATAATGAAGGAAAACAAAATATGGTGTTTGATTCACTTTCAAGGAAAGAAGAAGACATAACTGTTTTACTAAGTTCTATTTCCATTCCACAATATAATTGGGTGGAAGACAAGGATAAATGGAATCAAGATTAGAAGGCATCCAAGATCATTCAACAACTATAATAAGACCCAAGTGCATTAAATGAATTTATGTGGAGGAATACTTTATTGTGGTATTAAGATCACCTATATTTATGTAAGAATTACCAACTCAAATAGAATGTCCTTTTGGAATTACCCACTTTTCTTATAGATCAATAATTTAGGGTTCTTGAAATCTTTTTTTTTTTGACAGAAACGAGTAGGTTGTTGTATTAGTTCTTGGCTGGAAAGCCATAATTTGGTTTACATAGAGATGCACAGTGATCAGGTTTCTCTTCTATCCAAATCCATTTGATTTCCCCTCCACTGAGCTTTCATTTTTAACTAGCTGCAGTTCTTACAACTTTATCTATCTTTCCTAGACTGCTAATACAGACAAACTGCTTCATTAAAAGACAATAAAACATTTTAAACAGACTAATTTAAGGTATGGGGTCCCAGCTTTCCTCTCCATCTCTTAGGAGCGTTCCAGGAGGGAGAAACAACTTTGTTGGCTTCTGCATCGGCTTCTTTATTGTTTTCTCTCTTAACATGCAGGAACTCCAGATTCTGGAAAGTGTTAATCAGAACTCTAATTCTGCTGAGGAGTCTTGCTAGTCTTACATATGATGGAGTGGTTTTATCCACCATGAGCTTAATTATGGACTGGGAGTCTCCAAAGATGATTGCATCTTTGATGCCCAGATAGGTGAGCATCTTGAGTCCCTGAAGGAGAGCCAAGGCTTCAGCTTGAATGCTGGAGTTGAAGCCCACTCCCCAGGCATATCTAGATTTGATTCTGCCATCTGCATTTTTAATGACCCCACCAGCTCCAGAATTGTCGGGATTTCCCTTTGCGGCTCCGTCAAAGAACAGAGTTTTTCTTGCCTTTATTTTGCATAATTCATCTAGATCTTCAGTATTGAGGCGGATTTGCCATTGCTTTAGGGGAGAGAGGGGCCTGATTTTGTCAATGAATTGAAGGCCCAGAGAATTTCCCCAAGCTGCGTCTTGATCACTGAGGCCTTCTCTGTCCAACTGATCTCCCATACAGTCCTTCAGATGACTTTTGATTTTGATCCAGATCCTTGCAGGGTCACTCTTTTTGTCATTAAATATCCTGTTGTTTCGTTCCAACCAAATGTGCCAATAGATGATTTTTGGCAGAGCGATCCAGGCAGTTTTAATCTGCTGGTTTTGAGTGCCACCAGGATACCTGTATAACCAGTTAGCAAACAGATCTGAGCAGTGGTTGGGCGTGATGAATTCAGCGTTCAGTGGACTTAACGCCTCTTCCTAGAGAACAGATGCGAAATTGCATGACAGCATCAGATGGGCGGTTGATTCCTCAAAGTTTCCACATAGAGAGCAGCGCAAGGGGCCATTGAATCCTCTTTTGCGCAATCTGTCTTCCATCAGGATCCGATGGTGACCAAGAAGCCAACAGAAAACATCAATCTTGGGGATCGTAGGATGAGACCAAATCCCCTGCCAGGGTCTCGGGTCAGGTGGCGCGTATGGTTTCTGAATGAGCTGCTTATATCCCTGTGAGACAGTATACTTGCCTGGGATCGATCCCCAACCTCGTGTATCTGCCTTGCTAATATTTAGAGGAGCTTTGCCTTTTAGTTGATTAAGGAGATTGGAGTAGTCTTTAGTCAGGTGCGAAGGCACCTCAATGTTTCTCCAGCGCTGCCAATTGTTATTTTCCCACTATGATAAATCCCACAGTGTTTTGACTCCAGCGCTGTCCATCCAGTCTTTTAGCAGGGATAGAGAGCAGTCATCCACAATGGGGTCGCTACCCATAATGCAGTCTTCCCATATTTTAATACGTTTCCCGTTCCTAGGGATCCAATGCAAGTGTTGTTTGATTAAAGCAGAGGCTCTGTCACACAGTTTATGGATCATAGTTCCAGAGGTGGTGATAGGATTGTCAAGACAGCGGGTTCTCTACCCATGGAAGTACTTTTTCCACAACACAAGTTGAGCCCAGCCCGGCTTTGACGCGATTATCCTCCATAGCAGCTTTGCACCCAAGGCAATATTTTGATTGTTAATGTTCTTGAAATGCAAACCCCCTTCCATTCTGGGCAGGGAGATTGTATCCCAGTTTATTAAGGGTATTCTCTTCTCATTGGCTTTCCCTCCTTTCTAGAAAAAATTACTGATATACTCCTCAATTTTCATTGTGATGCCAAGAGGAGCCATCATCACTGCAGCCTGATAGATAGGAAGACTATTTAGTACAACTTTTATTAGCACTGTTTTACCTGCTAGGTTGAGCCAGTTGTATCCCCAGGAACAGATTTTTGACTTGATTTTATCCAGCAAAGGCAACCAGTCTTTACTGAGGGCTCTTTTTTGGAAGATAGGGAGTCCCAGGTACTTGAAGGATGACCAGGCAGAGGAGGCTGCAAAACCAAAACAGTTAGAAATGGCTTGAATCGTTCTGGCCTTTATATTCCAGCAGTAGATGTGGCATTTGCCTTTGTTGAGATTACTTCCTGAGTCCTCACAAAAGTCATCCAACACTTCCTTGAAATTTTTTGCTGAAGGAAGGGAGGCAGCGCCCAGGAGAAGAGTATCATCTGTGAACAGGGAGTGATTTATACTTTTGACGCCTCTTGCAATGTTTATTCCCATTATTTCTTGATCATCCTGCTTTTTGTTCAAGAGGAAACTAAGGACAGAGGCTTGGATCACGAAGAGCAAGGGTGATAAAGGGCACCCTTGCCTCAGCCCTCTGGGGGCCTTGAAAAAGTCTGTGGCCCTTCCATTCACCAAAGGGGCGATCCAAGGTTCAATGATACAAGTCTTGATCCAGTTGATGAACCTAGGACTAAACCCAAATTTGTGCATGACATCCAATAGAAACCTGTGCCTTACTCTATCAAATGCACTTTCAAGGTCTAATTTGACCACCATGCCTTTCTCTTTTCGGGTCAAGCTTGAGTGTATCGCCTCCTGGACCAGGATAAAGTTGTCCACAATCTGTCTTCCCTGGATGAAGCCTCCCTGGTTCTCTGGAATGATGGACGGAAGGATAGCTTTCAACCTATTAGCGATCACTTTTGTTATCAGCTTGTAACCTATGTTACAAAGGGAGATAGGGCGAAATCTGGAGAAAGTGTTGGCTCCTTTTTCCTTAGGGATAAGGGCTAAGAAAGTCGAGTTGGTACCTCCTCCTATTTTCTAGAAAGCTTGAGATTTTTGAACCATTCTGTCTAAATATTTTTCCACTATCTGCCAGCAAGTTTGCAAGAATCTGGCGGTGAAACCATCTGGGCCCGGAGCCTTGTCGGGCTCCATGGCGAAGAGGGCGGCTTTAATTTCCTCATTAGTGACATCTGCTTCCAATAATTGATTTTTTCTGTCCGAAATCAGAACTGGAACCTCATCCACTAAGGATGACATCTGTCCCTGGTCCTCTTTTTCACTATACAGGCTTTTGAAATGACAGAAGGCGGCATTTTTTATGCTTTGGATATCTCTATGGGTGTTATTCCCTTCCTTAATTTCAGAGATGGAGTTAAAGTTTTTCCGAGCCTGGGATTGCTTGTGAAAGAAAGCAGAATTCCTATCTCCTGCCTTGAGCCAGAGTCTACAAGATTTGACCCTCCAATACTCTTCCTCGGCCAAGCTTGCTTTTAGGAGCTTTTGCTGAAGCTCAGCTTCCTTATCCAAGACTTCCTTTGTGATCACTTCATTTTCCACCTTCAACTGATGGATCTCTAAGCATTTTTGGATCTTTTTCCTTTCCATTGCTGGATTGGGTAGGAGTTTAGCCCATGTTTTCAAAGCAGCCTTCACTCTCCTGAGCTTTTCTTCCCAAACGTAGAAGGCTGATCCGTTGACAGCCTGCTTCCATGTATTTTTTACTAACTACATGAAGGTCTGCTCCTTGACCCACAGGGGGCTAAATTTAAAAGGAATGGGGCCTTGGTCCATATGGGCCACGAGATCTAGCTTGATGGGTCTGTGATCAGACACACTGCATGGAAGAATGTGCATTCTAGATTCTAAACCAAGAAGAAGAAAAGAACTTTGAACAAAAAATCTGTCTAACCTTGCAGCAATGTGACCCGGGCCGAGTCTTCTGTTGGACCAGGTATATTTGCCTGATGAGGGTTTGATGTCAATCATGTCCCAATCCTGAAGCAAGTCCTCCACCCATTCACGCGCCGGATCCCTTACTATGCTTCCTCCGCATTTTTCGGCCAAGGATAAGGTGAGGTTTAGATCTCCGGCAATGATGATGTTTTCCAGAATTTCAGAATCTGCCAATCCTCTAATGGATTCCCAGCAGACCTTTTTCTCTCCAGCGTTGACTGGAGAATACACGTTAATAAGGCAAAGGGTCTCATCTGAGCCCACATGCTTCAGCTTTGTGAACAGCCAGTGAGAGTTGGCGATTTCTTAAACCTTCATGAATTTGTTTGTGTTCCATAGAGTTCCCAGGCCTCCTGAGGCACCCCGGGCTGAGACTGCTTGCCATTCACTTCTTTTCCATAGGTTTTTGCCTATGTGGAGGAAGGCCTTATCCTCCATTTTAGTCTCTTGGATGAGGAGTATGTCAGGAGAATCGGATCTTATCAGACTTTTAATGGCTTCTTCTTTTATTTTGCTCCCCATACCCCTGCAGTTCCAGGAGACGATCTTCATTATTTGATTTTGGAGTGGGAAGCTCCTTTGAAGCTCTGGATCTAGTTTCTAGTCATCTTCGGAGTCTTAGCCAGGAGTTTCTCAAGGGTGGGCTGACTTGTTTGCACTTTGTCTTTGTATGTCTCATGCTCTCTCTTTTCTCGGGCAGATTTTCGGCCTCTCATTGACCGTCTGGGCGAAGCCTGTGCACTTGCTATTTCTCCTTCCTCTTCTGAATCCTCCGAGCTTTGCCCATCCTCAGTCTCTTCTGAGGGTATCTCTTCCGTTATGACTGTATTTTTATCAGCTTGCTTTGACTTCAGCTGGGGCTCGTTGTGAGATGGTCCTTCATTTTGTGTCTTTGTTCCTTGGGAGCTTTCTGTTGCTGAACTTAACTGAATAAATTTGTTTCCTTGATCCTCCATGTGAGGAGTTTGAAGCCCTGAGCCGGCCTGTGGGGATTTAGTATTGTTATTGCCGGATCTTGGGGCTTTTTTTTTGTCTCTTTTAACCTGAGTCCATCCTTCCTCCTTACCCTTCTCTGCATCACTGTTCTTCGAACAGTCTCTAGCAAAGTGGTCGTAGACGTGGCATTTCCTGCACTTAAACGGGAGCTGCTCATAGTCTAGTTTTTGGACATGCGACCAGCTGCCCACTTTAATCTTTATCGCCTCCGGCAAACCTATCTCCAGAACAACTTCAACACAGATTCTAACGTAGTCAAATTGATCTTTGTTGTTGGCGCGGTCAATGAATTTACCTAGGGTATTTCCGATGTGCATGAGGGATTCCCAGTTCCAGCAATGCATTGGCAGATTAGGCAAACGAACCCACACGGGGACGGCTGAGGGAACGTCCACTGTTGGGTCGAAATCAAGCGTCCATTTGTTCAGATACAACCCTTGAGGGCCCATGAAGTAAGGGCCATTGCGGAATATCAGCTCCTTGTCTTCTTTTTCAGCGAATTCAAACAGGAAGAAACCCTTCCCCAGGAAATACGAGGTAACTCTGCTCTTGATGAGTGGCGCCCAGTTCCTTGCGACCCAACTCTCTGTGGATTTGGGGGAGGGCCAGAGCCCAGTGAACTGTCCAACTAATGCACGCTCAGCAAGAGAGAGGGCAACCTGGATCGGCTTCTCAGGAGGAAGCGAGATCTCAGGGATGTCATCCAAGCGTTTGACAAATTTTGCTGCCTCAGTCGTTTTCTTTTTGGGAAGAGATCTCAGCAGGCTGACAAAAGCCTCGGCTTCAGAGGGGGCCGCAGGAGGCTCCATTGGATCAAAATTTTGCTCGATCCAGCCGAGCTCAACCTTGAGCAGCGGGCATAGCCCCCAGAGCAGCTCAGATCGGACAAGGATGGATCCGGATCACCAAAGGGAGGAAGGGGACTGCGCGCAGAGGGCCGAGGCGGCAGATCAGCAGTCGCCAACCCTAGAACGCAGCGCAATAATCATTTCATGAAAGTGTCAGGGTTCTTGAAATCTTACCACAAGATAAAGAAGAATTTTTTTAGAAAGGTGCAAAAATTAATGTTTGAATTTTATGGTTAAATGTGTTGTCTACCAAGAAAATAAGGTAGAAACAATCAAGACATCAAGTTTCCTACAACCATTAGCTATACCAAGTCAATAATGAGAATAGGTTTTAGTGGACTTCATTACATGTCTATCAAGTATGAAGGAAAGAATATCATCTTGTAGTAGTGGATTGACTCACAAAGTATGCTCATTTTTTCTCTTTTTCTTGGATTTTTAAAGCAAGTACAATAGACACGACATTTATTGAAATATTTTAGAAGCCACACAAAGTCCCCAAGATTATTATAAGTGATAGAGATCTAGTTTTCATTGGAATTTTTTGGACAAAAATAATTTCTTGTTCGAGTACTCAATTGGCTCACAACTAATCCTCTTATCATCCTCAATCCAATGGAGAAATTGAGAATGTGAATAAATGTATGGAAGGGTATCCCTATTGCTTTGGATCTCATAAACAAACATAATGGATTAAGTAGTTGTACTTGGTAGATTAGTGGTACAACATGTCCTTCCATACTTCATAAAAAATATCCCCATTTATGGAACTTGATGGATATCATACTCCATCCATCACATCACCCTTCAAAGGAAAATAAGGACCACATAGAGTACTAACAAGAGGTTCTCAAAGAGACCTAGGGTTTGGAGCTACAACTTGCAGGTTCAGCAACAGTTCTGGAAGCACATAGAGACAGATTAGTAGATTTACTTCTCAGAGGTCGAGGACTGACCCGACAAATGGTAAACGGGGGGTCCACTGGGACCCCATCCTTTAAGCAAGCGGTAATGCAGAAGCAGAAAACGCAGGAAGGATTTAAAATCAATGGTTATGGAGAACGTAAGGATAACAGCGGAAGCAGCAGAGAAAGGACACAGCAGCTGCAGAAAGAGACAAGAAAAAACCCAAAGATGACAGGTAAAGCAAACAATGGACAGGAGAATAACGACAAAAGATTAGATACAGGACAAAGAGACACAGTACCAATAATAACCAAAACAGAAGGTGAAGAAGAACATGGAGCAGAGCAGCACCCTTAAGAGGAAGAGGAGCAAGCAAAGGCTACAAACCCCAGCTCCAACAAGGCAACCCAAGGAGCATGCAAACCGAAAAAAAATGAAACCCTTCGAGTGGTCTTCTCAGATCCGGACATTCAAGCTTATAGAGACCACATGATGGAACATGCAATAATATGCAAGTTCATGGGACTGTGGCCAACAGAACGAGCACTCTGCCAATGGATCAAGCAACACTGGAAGCCAAAAGGTGACGTTAAACTACACCTTGGGGCAAACGGTTTCTTTATTGTTGTCTTTACAAACTTAGAAGACAAGGATAGAGTCTTCGATGGAGGACCTTACTTCTTTGCCTCAGCTGGACTCTACATGAGACCCTGGAAGGCAAACTTTGTTCCTGAAAAAGAGACATTCACACAGGTTCCTGTGTGGATCCGCCTATTCTCCCTTCCTATAGACTACTGGGGACTAGCGACGCTCAAGCAAATAGGAGACCGTCTCGGAACCTTCATCAAAGCTTCAGAAGCAACGATGCAACGAAGATACACTTCCTGCGCAAGAATTTGCGTGGAGATGGACGTTTCAGGAGCCCTGCATGAAGGACTGTGGCTGGAATTCAGAGATGAGGATTACTATCAAGCCATCGATTACGAACAAATCCCCTTCCGTTGCAGAAGGTGTCATGAGCACGGACACCTTGTCCGAGAATGCCCTCTAAACAGAACAGGGGAAGAGCACAAACAAGAGCAAGCAGCAAAGAGTAAAGAGGCCTTCACAAAGCCAAAAACAAGACAGAGAGCTAACAGGAAAAGAATAAACAGAGCAGAGGCAGGCCCTGGTATCATCAACAACACCTTCAGCATTCTGGAAACCGATACAGATTCAGAAGGCACAAATAGGGAAACAAAACCTATTGAAGAACCAAAAGACAAGCTAGAACACACAACAAAGGACGGGGAGGGAAATGTAATCAGAACAGAAGTTCAAATGCAAGCATTCGAAGACGAACGCGATGAAGACACTGATATGCTAACTAGCGACGGGGGTAGTGAGGAAATGGAACTCAATGCAGTTCTAGAAAAGGAAGGGATGAACCTCCCAGATATGGAAAAAAATTGGAGAACTCAAGGGCTAGAAAATATTCCGGAAGAAGAAATAAGGAAGATCAGTGATCTCTTCATTGCAAGACAAAAAGCGGAACTAGATAGGCAAAACAGGAGATTAGGAATTGCAAAAGGCACAGGGAATCAGTCAAAGAGCATCTCTCTTAACCCAACAGCCCGGAAGCAAAGAAAAAGAAGAGGCAGAAGAACAAGTGGGGAGGTGTTGCATGATTTGGGGATATTAATGATAAACTCAAGTAAAATGAAGGCTCTATACACCTTCCCATCCTACCAATAAGTATCTAGTTATAGATGAAAATCATTTCATGGAATGTAAGAGGGCTCAATAGCCAAGACAAACAAAGACTGCTCAAGAGAAAGTTCCAACAAGAAAAGCCAGATATTATGTTCATACAGGAAACCAAATGTGCCATTAACCAAATGGAGAACATCAGCAAAAGGCTAGGCAAACCTATAAAATATATAGATGTAGCCAGTCAAGGATGGGAAGGCGGCATAGCTACACTTTGGGATACCCGAGTAATAGACATCATCTCAATGGAAGCTACACGATTGTTTATTGCCATAGAAGTTCAAATGACAGGTAACTCTGAAACTTACCTATGCATAAATGTTTATGGACCGCAAAGATTAGAAGACAAATTTTCTTTTCTTAATTCTCTCATGAATTTAAAGCTAAGATACCCAACCTCTAAGATCATCATGGGGGGGGACTTTAACATGATAACTTCTCTACTGGAGAAGAAAGGAGGACTCAGGAGGCTTAACAAAGATTCAGAACTCTTTGTTGATTTCATAGAAGCTGCCAAACTAGTAGACATCCTTCCCAAAAATGGTTCCTACACTTGGAACAACAGGAGAGGAGGAGACAATAGGATAGCCTCCCGTCTGGATAGATTTCTGATCTCAGAAAGTATCTTACTCGAAGGAATAACAGTGGACTCTGACATTCTTCCCAGTGGAGGATCAGATCACTGGCCAATAGCTTTGGAAGCGGCCTTCCTAGGGACCCCTAGAAATAAGCCCTTCAGATTTGAAAAGTTCTGGTTAACTCACCCCGACTTTGCAAACTTGCTGAAAGAATGGTGGTGTGAACCATTGGATTTAAGAGGAACCAAAATGTTCAAGCTCCAAAGCAAACTAAAACACATCAAAAACAAAATAAAAGATTGGAATGCAGCCGAGTTTGGAAACATCTTCCAGGAAAAGAACATCATAGAGGGTAAGTTAAATCTAATTCATAAAGAATGGGCTTCAGGGAACTACAGTGAAGACTCAAAAGAACAGGAGAAGGTATTGATGCAGCAATGGCAACTCCGTTGCCAACAGGAAGAGACACTGTGGAAACAAAAATCAAGGATCCAATGGCTAAAGGAGGGAGAACAAAATACAAAGTTTTTTCATAGATCGACGCTGGACTACAGGGGGGCAAACAAAATCCTTAGGCTCAACAATGAAGCAGGGGAAACTCTTCAAAATCACAAGGAAATATCAACCCTGCTCACCAGGCACTTCAAGCATATAGCTCAGGAAACGCAGGAAGAAAGATCAGAGGCCATAGAGGAACTAACCCAAGCTATACCCCACATCATAACCTCTGAGCAAAACTCTGCTCTGCTAAGAAAGGTCTCGATGGAGGAGGTGGAAGACGCTGTCAAGAGTATGCCAAATGATAAGGCACCGGGGCCTGATGGTTTTACAATAAACTTCTACAAAGCTTGCTGGCCAACTATTAAAACAGAGGTATGGGAAGTTGTCGAAGACTCCAGACGCTCCGGTTCCATTCTCAAATCCCTGAACTCCACTTTCCTTGCACTAATTCCTAAGGAAGAAGAAGCCAACTCCCCGGACAAGTTTCGACCCATAGCTCTCTGCAATGTGATATATAAAATCATATCCAAAGTTATAGCCAACAGACTTAAGCCTATTCTTCCTGACTTAATCTCAGAAGAGCAGTTAGGCTACGTGGAGGGCAGGCAAATCTTAGACAACATCCTAGCACAGGAGATGGTTCATACCCTGCAAACAAGGAAACTTCCAGGCATGCTGATGCAGCTAGATCTCTCCAAAGCCTTCGACAAAATCAACTAGAATTATCTGGAGGCCACTCTGAATGCTTTTGGCTTTGATAAGCAATGGACCAAATGGATCCTTGCTCTGATTAAATCTACCAATTTTTCCATTCTGGTTAATGGCTCCCTCTTTGCACCTTTCTCCCCCTCCCGAGGCATTAGGCAAGGAGACCCTCTCTCCCCTTTCCTTTTTGTGATCCTTATGGAAGAGCTCAGCAGGCTCATTCACAAAGCAAGAGAGGAAAGGAAAATCAAAGGCTTACACCCTTTCCCCTCCATTCCTGCAACTACGAACCAGCAGTTTGTCAATGACACAATTCTGCATGGCACTCCCACTGTGAAAGAAGCTATGGCCTTCAAAAACATTCTAAACCTCTTTAGCAAAGCTTCAGGCATGGAGATTAATCATGTTAAATCGACTATCTTCTTCTTTAATACTCATCCTGCCATCCAGAACCATCTTTCCAGCATTCTTGGCTTTTGAAAAGGCACTCTACCATCTAAGTATCTGGGAACCCCTCTCACAACTAAGCCTTGGCAAAAAATTCACTGGGAAAAAATCTTAGCGAAACTCAAGAAAAAATGCAAGCATTGGACTCACAGGGCTCTAAACTTTGCTGGACGACTAGTCCTCACTAAGGCAATACTGCAGGCCATTCTGCAGTATTTGCTATCCATCATGCCAGCTCCTAGCGGAATCCTTCGGAAAATTAGAGCTATACAAATATCTTTTCTGTGGGTTAGCAATGCTGAGAAAAAGAAATGGGCACTAGTGGCCTGGAACAAATTATGCACCTCGAAGGCAGCAGGTGGTTTAAATTTAATTGATCCCCACACCATCAATATGACATGCGGAGCCAAGTTGTGGTGGCGCTGGCTGAAGGAAACCAATCTACCTTGGGCCAGACACTGGAAGGAGAAATACACTCCTAACTACAACGAACAGGACCTAATCAGGATACAGGAAACACCGGAGGGTTCTCCAATATGGAACTTAGCTAGAAGAAACTGCAACTTAGTACAGGACCACAGCTTCTGGGAGATCCGCAATGGGGAAACGGCCCTCTTTTGGGAAGATGCCTGGCAGCAGCTCCCAAAGCTGGAAAAACCAGAGCTCGAAGAGTTTAAAAGAGAATGCCAGAACAGGGGAAAATTTACCGTCCACCACTACTGGAATCCTAACAGCTGCAACCAGGAATGGAGAGAATGGGCACTCCAGGACACTGAGAACCCAATTGAGGGAAACAATAACACAGAGGACCTTCTAAACTACATAAACAATCGAAAAATCAGAAAGACCACAGAGAGCGACATTCTGAGATGGGGTATGAAAGGGAGTGGTAACTTCACTCTCAAAGAGGCCAGAGAACAGCTAGAACACTCGGAGTAGGTGGAGGTGTTACAATGGAGCAACAAGGTTTGGGATCCCATGTTCTGGCCTAAAATAAAAACTTTTCTCTGGCTCCTAATGAGGCGAAAAACACTCACCTGGGAGAACCTGCGCAAAAAAGGTTTCGAAGGCCCCTCCATATGCCCTATGTGCAATCAAGCAGAAGAAACCATGAACCATCTTTTCAACACCTGTGAATGGGCTGATCACCTATGGCAAGGGATGGAAACTATATTGCAACAAACAAACAGAGACAGGGAATCCATTCAAAATACCATCATGAATTGGCCAAGCAAGTACTCTAACAACGTAAGAATCAACAACATATGGAAAATCCTGCCCGGCTTCATCACTTGGACCATTTGGAAAGAAAGAAATAGAAGAATCTTTCAAAGTGAGCACAGAAATATAGAGTACCTGCAAAGCACCTTAACCCAAAACATTCGTCAATTAATCTTGGTAAAATGCAAAGCAGATCCTGACAACCAACCTTCGGCCGAGGACCAGCGAATTCTGAACGCCTTCAACCTGCTCAACGAACAAAACCTGGGATCCACTGTGCAGCAGCAAAACTTAAACACTGAGCCAAAGGGCTGGAAACGTCCGCCAGAAGGGTTTCTAAAGCTAAACTTTGACGGTGCCTCGAGAGGCAATCCTGGCCCAGCAGGCATTGGAGGAATCATCCGGAATCATGAAGGAGAAATACTTCACATTTACAGTAAAGCTCTAGGGGAAGGCACAAATAATGAAATGGAATTTGCAGCTATGGAAAAAGGGCTAAGGATTCTCTGAATGAACCAAACAAGCAACGCAGTGATTGAGGGAGATTCAGAGGTAGCCATAACTGTGGCCCGGAAAATCTACGGGGGAACGCCAGCCAGCAGAGTCACAAAACACTGGCGACTGTCCAAGGTCACAGACAACATTGCCAAACTGTTAGGAGAAATGAAAGGCCTCATCTTTCAGGCGGTAAGGCGAAATGCCAATTCGGTTGCTGACCACCTGGCAAATCATGGGATTGAACACCCCAACGCAATGTGGGACAGCTGTTGGCAGCAGGTTGACAACCAGCAATTAAGGGGAAAATGCATCCAACTCTCACGGTTAGATATGGTGACGGCAGAGGAGTCCGACCGGAGGGTCGAATAGCTCAATGCCATAATTGCTTGGACAGGCTGACTAGACACGCTCCATTAATTTCCAGCAGGCAGCGAAGGACAAACAGGATGAGGGCAACCATGACAGAAGCAGGTGACAAAGATTTGTGCAGGTTCATAATCTGTGGTGATATGAGCCGCCGAAACATAATAAGGAAAAGGGACACTTGGCACACCTTGGAGCAAGCAGGGAGCGGTGACCGTAAAGGGATACAATTATTCCACAACCCAACCAAAATTCCATCACGCAGCAATTATGGTGATCTGACGTGCAAGTTGCACAAAGATAAACGATCACACACCGGTAATCTCCCCAGAATTCGTTATTTAACCACTCTCAAAGGCCAAACGAAAAACATTATCTCAGCGTGCAGCAAGACAAATCCTCCTCACTCTGTAAACAGTGCTCAGGATAAAGATAGGCAAGTTAGAATTACTATGGCAGGGGAGGGCAGCCGCAACAAATCCGCCAACAACGATCTGCAACAAGCAAGAGAGATGTATGAGAGGAGAACCTCGCAATGGAACAAGCGCAAGATTATTGACTTAGAAGCCACTGTCCAGGACGAGGAAAGCAAGCTCTCTGACCAGCAAATCGGGAAAGAAGTTGATTGGCTCCAGGACCCTGGAACTCCCAGCACTCGAGCCACTCAATTCGTTAGAACACAAGCGGAAAGCTGGCGCATGAAGACTCTCCTCGCGAAAGCTATGGACATCCAAGGTGAACACGCAGAGCAGCTGCGCAAGCTTAAGTAGTTTGCAGAAACCATGTCGCATGATCACATGGCGGTGGTGGAGAGCAGTGAATTCAAGCTAAGCGCGATACACCAACAAGTTGACGCCATGGATAAAAAACTCACGGTCCTAATAAAGCTTCTACGACAAAACATCGGCCAAGACAACAAGCCTTCCGACATGCAGAAGGGTGAACCGTCGGGAGACCAGCAGGGCAATTCGCCCAGGCCAGGGCAGATCAACATGTCAAGATCTACTCCGGTCATGGAGATGTTCAAGCGCATTTGACTTTGCAGTCTTTCAGACCCCTCGTCCCCAGCGGTCTTCTTTTGCCTCGAGGCTTGCCACCCCTGCTTTCCTCTTCTCAGCGGGTTTTTATGTTTACTGTCCAGGTTTCTTCTGTCCATGTCTGTTGTCTACTCTTGTTATATGCCGCCCTGCGTGGTGTGCCGATTTTCAGTTTCCTGTTATGATGTCTTTTCTAGTCTTCAGTCACTCTGTTCTCTTCTGGTCTCCTGTGGTAAGGCCTGCAGCTTAGCGGCCAGTAATCTTCTTAAGCAGAAGTTTTGTACTATATTTTTATCTTGTTAATATCAAAGCTTACTTACAAAAAAAAAAAAACAAGAGGTTCTCAAACTATTGAAGGATAACTTGGTTACACCACAAAATAGGATGAAATAACAAGAATATCGACCTTGTAGCCTTAGAAATATTGATACTCTACTCTAAAAGGATAATATATTGGCACCCAAGTATTATTGATCTGTAAACTATTATGGACATTCCATTGGAAAGCTCATCGCAATAGATCTAATAAAAATATATTGAAATCTATACTATGAGGGTTAATTTTCTTAGAATACATATTTATTATTATTTTTTTGTCTATGCATGTAATAGATAAAATGCAAAAAATAGAGAACAATAAAATACAGTTACACATCAACCACAAGGAACACAAGATATGCTCTAGGATACCCTTACTAGAGAAAACTCAACTCGAGTGTCAGGTTGCTTTGCTCTCTTTTATTTGTAATGGAAATAATGCAAGTACAAATGAGAAGGCACTCTCTATGGAGTTACTTGAAACCTATGGCCTAATATGTTGCTACATACACTAAACCCCCCCTATTATGCTTTTTCACTCCCACTCCAAAGTTGTTTTTCTCTACTATGAAACAAAATACCATCAAAATTAATGGAACCCCTTTTGCTCCTAATGACCTGATTATAACATAACATGATAGCCAACTAGGGGCTAATTTTGACTCTGTCAACTCTCAACTAGAGTTACAACGTTAATCCTTCTAGATACTTCTTCCTAGTATTCATATGGTTATCCCCTTTTCTACGAGTAATGGGGGCTAATGTGGCAACCTCTCAAATTATTGTGACAAATCATGTTAGGTTAACTTCCTAGATTCATAAACGTTGCATATGGACTCCAATTGACACCTTTCTTGCACCATTGGGAATGTCTCAGAGTGTAGAATAATGTCACATGGTCTGACAACTTAAGCAGAAAATTTTTACCTCAAGAAAACATCATTTAAGGCCTCACAATTACCTTGGAAGGTTTCATACCTTAACTCTCCAAACTGGGTCTCACAGATAAAACTACTCCTATAAGTTGTTTCCTCTAATTTTTCCATTATGAAAGCATCAAGATGCATGAAAAATTATATATTGATCTTATATGAATTAATTATGGTCCCTGTAAGGTGTTGTAGAGGATTGGAAGTATGGTTTATGAATTGGAGTTTCCTACATCTTCATGTGTACTTATAGTCTTCCATGTTTCTTTCATAAAAAAGGTAATCAGCAACAAGATCCCAATTCAAGACATTTACCAAAGATTAATTAAAAAGGGAAAATCATATTAGAATAAAAAAAATCCTTGAAACACATATTAAGAAGTTGTGAAATTGATCAATAATTGAGTATCACATCCAGTGGAAGAACCTACTAGTAGAAGAGGTGACATAGGAAGATGAGTTCTTCATGCAGAAACATCTACAACTAATCAAGTGTTGAGGAAAAACTTATTTGAAAGGGAGGGGAAGGTTAATCCCTAAATAAATCCCAATGTTAAGTGTAATGACCCATGTAAAACCATTATATTGAGTTATTATATTTTGATTGTTATTCGTGTTGTTTGTTAGAACCATTCATTCTAATTGTACCCTTTGTCTCTTATACACACAACGAAGAGGCATAGTTTTTAAATTATCTCATTTGGTACATTTGTGTTATTTTAAAAAGATGTTTCCCCCTCCAAGAGGCTTATATTTCATTCTTATATCTTCTCAAGGCGCACATTGACTTCTCTTTGTATTTTCAGGCTATTTTGGTGTTTTTGGTCTAACACTATCTAATGTATTCCAAAGCCATCTCCAAATTTTTCTTGTAGTGAGAATCTCACTAGTGTTTGAGATGAGGAAGGGACTTTTGGACTATGAAGATAATATTCTCATGGTTGGAACAATTATGAAAACATAAATAACGTTGTAATAATTTAAATATATCTCCAAAGATTTTGGGTCTATCTTACCTTTAAACAAGAAGAAATCAAAATTACTTTGTACCTTAAAGGGTGATGTTCCTCCATACAGACTATTAAAAAAGATGTCTCCATTGTGTTTGGGACTTGCCAAAGCATTTAGTTGAAATAGCCTCATCTCATTCCTTTGTTATTAGAGGGATTCCTCGAGCAACAACTTGATAAAATATCCTATTACATCATCCTTCTTTTCATTTGTCATGTGAGGCTGCTAGGCTTGGCAAGGAAGGTTGTGTGAGGCTCAATTAACTTGATACCTAACTTCTTGTACCTTGAGCTTGAGGTATATATGCATGAAAAAAATAGAGGATAGGTTCCTCTAATACCACTGATCTAGATTATATTAAGAACAAAATGAATGGCAACAATAACATATAAAGAAACATATAATACCATGTAAACCAAAATATATTATTTAAAGAATAGTGAAAAGCAATTTACATATACAATTACTAGAATGGTGGTAGATATATGCAGTGGTTTTACAGGAGTTCTCACTATCCCTAAAGGAATATTGGTTTATGATTATGCTAGAGTCTGGGAATTGCTTCTAATAATTAGGTTGAATCTTATGATCTCCTACAAGGAGTGAAGCTCAGAAACACCCTTCGTATACAAAAGTTAATTGTCATGGGAGACTTTAAGAATATGATATTGGGCACATCTCTACGATTTTTATAAGACAAGGGATTTTTTACCTAAGAACATAAGCTACGATTTTTATTTTTGGGATTCCTACTAATCATTTAACATATCATTCTTTATATACTCAAGCTTTCATCTAACTTTGTTGCTAGTGACTAGGGCTTGGAAATTAGAAACCTCCTTTTAGAATGTAGAGAGATCTCACATAACTAATACTTAATACTTATCAAGAAGTGGGATGTTGCTTAGAACTTTATGGAAAACACCACCCTTAATATGATACAACCAATTAATAGATCCATGTTAATCCCAAATTTATCAAGTGCCAAGAGGGATCAAATCTCTTGAGGTGCAAACTTATTTTAGAGTGCAAACTTGAAGAAAAGTTTGCATCAGGAGAGATTTGATACCTTTTGATACTTATAGATTTGAGTTTAACATGGATCTATGATGATTTTCTACACACACACACAAAAAATCATTTGCTTTATATAATATATACATATTTGACATTGAAATATTTTACTGTTGGCATTGTGGCACTGATTTAGAGCTATGGCACAGGTGTTGTCCTTGATGGCAACTCACTTTGGTGACATATCTCAGTACAGGCTCTCAGAATGAAGAAAAAGATATATACGCAGGTTCACCTAGACGAAGGCACGTATACACGCGAGTTAGACGTTACAAAGGCGCGTATGCGTATACACGCACTTTCATGCAAGGAAAAGTGCGTATATGTTGGAGAACTTACTTTTGGTCCGTGGTAGTTAGTCCTTGGTATTTGAACCTATGGTTTTGGACCATGGTATCTCGTCAGAAGTGGTGATCCCAAGTATTGGGTCCATATTATTGTGTTTTAATGGTTTTGGACCATGGTATTGTGAAAGGCCTAAGACTATAAGAGAGGAAGGAGATCATTTGGCAAAGAAGAATCTGAATTAATTGAATATCTAATAAGTGCTAGATCTGAAATATTGGTGATTGGGGTTATGGTGCAGATCTGAATCTGAATGAAGGAGGAACCTTAGCGCAAGGAAAAGGATAAGTTCTATTGATTGGTCATAATCTTAAGGCTTGAATGATAGTATCTTTGTATGATTTTGATCTGTTATGTGTGGCGCAGACTTGATCTATAAATCTGATAATCTGGGTTAATTATTGTCTGAATATTTGAAAGAGTGAATTATCCTTTATAGATCTGTACGTAGGTTCAATGAAGCTAAGGCGCGTATACACGTTGGTTCAGTGAATACAAACAGCGTATACGCAGGTTGATCCAAACACAGCAGCGTATGCACGCAGGTTTCAGGTTATTGAAGTAGCGTATATCTTTTGAGTTGTGATCTAGTTGCTTCTATTTATTGCTGCAGTGTTCTGGGTTCATAATTTGGTGTGTGGTTATTGTTACTTTGTTTTGGGTACAGCTATCAGAGAAGTATCTACTTGATTCAGTTCTAATTGGTGAAAAGGAGATTGTTTGATGCAGAAATTCTTGATGATTGATTGATGTTCATGGATCCAGTCTGAAAATTTATGAAACGTGGTCCCTGGAAGAAAGAGAAGGTTGTAGCCTTCTGTAGGCCAACACCTACGTACTAGTATCTTGGCTAGTGCAAGAGCAAGGGGGGTTGTAGCTCCCTTCCAGGAGAAGCTGGAGAACGAGAGAGGGTCGTAGCTCTCTGCAGGTTACAGCCTGCGTACTGGTAAAGGACTACACTAGTACATTGTAAAAAGAAGTTTCTAATTAAAAGAAGATAGAGACGAATTGCAGCAGGTGGTTTTCACCCACATTGGGTTTCCACCTTATATCTTCTGTTCTTATGTGTGATTGTCTTCTGCTCTATTTTACTATTTCTGATTACTGGTTATTTGATTCTGATACACATATTAACAATCAACATCTGAAAGATAAAGTAAATTATAAGTTTGCATTGTATACGTTGGTTTCCTTCTACATAGTTGCGTATATATGCGGGTTTGATTAACTGAAGTAGCGTATATTATCTGGATTTGAAAAAGGGAATATTTGACTTGATAGTACTGATTCACCCCCCCCCCCCCCCTCTCAGTATTATTTTTCAACATTTACTTAACATGGCCATTAAGATACTTTATTTATAATCCATATTGATTTTTTTTGTTATTAATATTTTTTGATTGTGACATTTCAACTCCATATTAAGAATTGAATAAGCTACACACCTCCCTCAAAATGAAAAGTGAAAATATAATAATTTTCTAATTTCAATTACTTTATTTTTCCATATAAAGTTGATTTAAAATTATATTTCTTAATATAGACATTAAAATATTTTCTTTACAGCTGAAACATATATATATATATATATATACTACATGTCAATTGAACACAAAATAAATAATACATCTACTTCATTTTGGACTGTAATATTAATATTATTTGTAAATGCTTGTGTTGAATTGTAGGAATTATACCTCCCTCATATTAAAAAGTATAAACAATTATAAATCAAATTAGGATTTTTTTCAATTTCAATTACTTTATCTCTCTATAAAATTTTGATGACTATTAATTTTTATTTGTTAACATAAATATTATTTTGTTATTTTAACATAGACATTAAGATATTTTATTTATAATTGACATTGTAATATATATATATATATATATATATATATATATATATATATATATATATATATATATATATATATATATATATATATATATATATATATATAGATAACTAGCATTTGCACCAAGAGGCGCAAAGAAACGCTGATAGGACATGCGGACCCTGAGTTCATATATATATATAACTAGCATTTGCACCAAGAGGCGCAAAGCAACACTGATAGGACATGCGGACCTTGAGCTCATCCTTGTTTGAGTAAAACAAATCTTATTAAGAAGTGACAAGCGATAGAGGAGGAATGGTATTAGAGATATGGATATCAGAGCTTTTAAAATGAGACAAGATGAAATACTTGCGATATTCAGTGGGTCTGAATAGTGACTTTTAGGTTATAAAGCAGATGTGTCTTTTCATAAAGTGGTTGTAGTTTATTAATTGAAGAATTTGGCAATACCAAAACTCCAATACATATAACAATGGCCCTTTATAAAAAAGAATATTGCTTTGATTTTCCCTTTTTTTTGCGCTGCTTGTTGAAGGAGTTACGCAGCCCTAGCCAGTGAACGCAGCAAGAAGCTCGTAGCTGCTCGCAGCTGCCCCTCAGCGGCCTCCTGCTGCTGGGGTTTGAGCACCATGGACGCATCAGAGGACGGAGAGCCTCTCTCAGATCAACAACAAGAAAATGAAGGAACAACAAAAGCTTTTGCCTCTCTCATCTCTGCAATGGGCCCGACAAAGAACAGACCATCAGTCACCAAGTTTGTTAAAAGATTGGAAGACATTCCTGAAATCTCACTCCCTCCTGCCCTTCCCCATAGAGCAGCACTTTCTCTAGTGGAGCGTGGATTAGTGGGGCAGTTTACAGGTTTATGGCCATCGCCCAAAATTGTGCAAAAATGGGAAGAAAGGAACTGGACTGCGTCAATAGATGGAACAATCTCAATCAGGTTTTGTGGAAGAGGTTACTATACCTTTCACTTTGAAACTAAGGAGGATCGAGATCTGATTTTTAGGAATGGACCTTATTTTATGGATACAAGAGGTTTGTATCTAAACAGATGGACACCATATTTTGACCCAGAAATGGATGTACCCAATGTCTTCCCTGCCTGGGTTAGATTGCCACACCTTCCCCTTCACTGTTGGGGGGATGATTTAGTCAAATCCATAGGAAATGCAGTTGGGAAATATATAGACAGGTGCGAGCCAAAGGAAAATATGCATGCATGTGCCAGAATCTGTGTAGAAGTGGATCTTGGGAAAGGGCTACCAGAAGCTATCAAAATCAAAGTGGACCAGTGGACGCACATACAACAACTGGATTATGAACAAATTCCCTTCAAATGCAAGGTATGTCACGAATATGGTCATTTTTCAAATAGATGTAAAAAAAAAAGAAAAGAAAAAGAAAATGAAAAGAGTGAAGATCTGGAAAACAAATGGGAACAGGTTAAAAGAAAGAAGACAATCCACAAACAACCAACTCTATCTTCCTCACAGCCCTCCACATCCTCCGATCTCCATCCCTCATCACCCAAAGAAGATAATAATCCTCTTGCCAGCCTTAATCCTTTTGAGCCTTTGGATCCTTCAGCTCCCCCATCCCCTGGACCAAGATCCAGATCCAGATCCAGATCCCCACAACATACCCCCAACCCCCCTTCATCCCCTCTGGTATCAAACTCTCACACCCCCCCCAGTAGACAGAATTCTAACTAGAAAACAGTCAAAGGAAGCACCCCCAAATGTAGAATAACAAAAAAAAGTAGGAAGAAAGACAAACAAAGAACTCAGGGATGAAGTAGCAGCAAATGAAATGGAATTAGGAACACAACCTATGGAAACCTTCTTAGGAAGGAGTACAGGAAACAACGAAAAAAGCCAGCAAAGAGGGAAAGGAGCCATGCACCACCCAACAAGTAAATAATGATAGTGGTCTCCTGGAATTGCAGAGGAATGGGATCATCTATTAAAGAAAATGCCACAAGCGACATTCTGACAAAAGAAAACCCAAACATCCTTATGATACAGGAGACAAAAACAAACAACCAAAAAACTGATAAAAATAAATAAATAATAATAATAAATAAATAAATAATCATAAATTAAAATATATATATAAAAAATAAAAAATAAAATAAATAATAATAATAATAATAAAATTAAAAAAAATTAAAAAATAAAAAAAATCAGAAATTATGAAGGGGAAGCAATACAGGCAACAGGAGCGTCTGGAGGTATTTGCACAATATGGAAAAAAGGAACTTGGGAATTAATAAAATACAAAAAAGACCAGCATTGGATCCAAACGGATCTAATGCAAATCAGTACAAAAGAGAGGTACAATTTTATAAATATATATTCCCGAAATCGCTACAAGGAAAAAGAGCAATGATGGGCCACCATAAAAGAAGCACTAAAAGAAATACAAGCTGGGAAAATAATTCTAGGAGGAGATTTAAATTTGGTAAGAAGTATAGACATTATTACATCATCCTTCCCATGCAAATTGGGGTTAAAAAATTGGGTCTTTTCATGACCTTTACATCAAATGATATACATGACTTTTATAACAATGACCAGCAATGTAAACAAGACCATGATAGTCATCAGCAACTATCGTACACCATATATGATCTGCACCATAAGCATCTGTCACTAGCATCCAGACCTATAACCTGCAATCCATTCTCTTGGCCAATCAACAATCAGTAGCAAGATGTGTCAATAAGCATCATCACCAAAGACTTCTAACCATAATGCCAACAATGCATTATTCGAAGCATATGCTCCCCCTGAGCCTATGCCAACCATCATATACCATGATTGAACCATTTCCTGAGTCTGTTCTACTGCTTTTTCTTCAGAGCTCCATATACACGACTCTGCAGCCTCTAACTCGCGTATATACGCGACTTATCTTCATAATATCTACGTATGCAAATTGGAATACTGAAGGTCTACACTTTCAGTTTCCCTTGTGTCTGTTATGTCAGCTAACTGAGTTATGCCACATCTTTCTGTCTCTAATTTTGTCTTCTTCAATACTTGGAACTGCGATGATGTATGATCCTCTTGCTTTGGAGTTCGAATTTTGCTCCTGCATTCCCTTACTTTATGTCCATACTTGTTACATGCATAACATCTTACCTGTTTCATGTTCCTTTTATTGCAATCAATTGCTTTGTGACCAAACGTATTGCAAGAAAAAAAATATCCCTTAAAGTAACTGAAACGTGATGATCTTTTTGTGTGACGGTCTTGAACCATTATTCTTAAACATTACTCATCAGAGGAAGCAACCGTTTATCACTTCCACAGTTAGGAACAAAATATTTTCTTTGAAGAATTTCTTTCCTTGGTTGCTGCTGGGGTTGACCACTTATCTCCTTGTTGATCATTTCAGATTTTGCATTAGAATTCCTTCCCTCACCTTATGAGCTAGATTCACCTTCAACAGTTTCATAAAAACCAAGACCAGTTTTGATAGCAGGGGATCTTTGACTACTAAGAATATCATCCAAAATCTTAGTACTGTCTTGAAATCGTAATAGTTTATCCTTTTCTTCTAATTTACCTTTTAAGATATTTACCTCAACCTGATGTTGTTCTTCCTTTTCCAGATATTGCTTCCTTATGTTTTCTTCAACTTTTCTTCCTTCTTCCACTTGTTGCCTTAATTTGAGCACTTCATGTTCTTGTTCTTCAAGAGCTTCTTTATTATGCTTCTTTGATTCTTTAAGATCTTCTTTTAGAGAGAGGATCTTAGATTCAAGTCTCTGAATTGTTATGCTCTGATCTTTTACTACATCCTGCAGCTGCTCCCTTACTCTGGTTACTGTCTCCAGCTGTTCTTTTAATCTGGTAACTTCTTCTGTTTCTACGTCCTTATTTTCATATGCCATGAGAAGTCTAATGTCTTCATCACTATTGGATGAGTCATTACTTTTATCATGAGTATAATAACTTCTATTACCTTCTTCAAACATCTTTCCTTTGTTATGAGGGCATCTAGCAATGTAGTGACCAACTCTACCGCAAGAAAATCATTTGAAAAGTAGCTTACCTTTGAACCTTCCAGATCCCCGTTCAAGATTCTTGACAAAATTTACCTCATATTCTTCTTCTGAAGTGTATCATGATTCACTGAGTTTTTCTTTTCCATTTGCTGATACTTTAAATGCGACTTCTCTCATATCTGATGGTCCTCCTTTTCTCATCTCAAAAGCAGTTAAGATTCCGTGAAGCTACATCATAGTGATTTTCTGCAGATCCTCCTTTTCTTCTATGGCAGACACTTTGGATTCAAATTTAGCAGACAAGGATCTCAAAACTTTCTCAACTAAGACAACTTCCTTAATTTCTTCACCCAGATTCCTCATACAATTGACAATCTCATCTATATGCAGGAAGTAATTAGCTATGCTTTCATTACTATGCATCTTAAGAGTTTCATACCGTATTCTGAGAGTTTGAAGCTTAGCACATTTTACCTGATCATCTCCTTCGTAGCTTAGAATGATTTTGTCCCATATTTCTTTGGCTGATTTGAACTGCATGACCTTGACAAATTCTAATTGTGACAAACTTCCCAATAAGATAGTAACAGCTTTGGCATTGAGTTCATATTGCTTTCTATCTGCTGTATCTGTAGGAATTGCTAATGGATAGGTATATCCTCCTTCCACGATTCCCCAAACATCCGTTCCAAGCGATTGTAGATATGTTGTGGTTCTTATCTTCTAGTAGACAAAATTGCTCCCATCGAAGATTGGTGGTCTGATGGATCCCTCTCTTTCTTGATTACTCATCCTGATGGATCTTCCTTCAAGCGATCAAGCTTCTTCTGAAGGACTTGCTCTGATACCAATTGTTGGAAATAATACTAAGGGGGGGGGGTGAATTAGTATTAGCAAATCAATAATATTTTCATTTCCATTATCAGATTCATATACGCTACTTCAGTTAAGGATACCCACGTGTATACGCAACTGTGTTTAATGCAACTAGTGTATATCTAGTAAACTTATGATTTAGTTAGTTGATCTTCAATGAGTGCATCAGAACATTATTAACCATATGAACAGTAAACAGGTGCAGTAAAACAGAACAGATCATCACACATAAGAAGCACACATGAACACCATGATATAAGGTGGAAACCCAATGTGGGTGAAAACCACCTACTGCAATTCATCTCTATCTTCTTTTAATAAGAAACTTCTTTTTACAATATTTTTGTACTGGTGCAGTCTTATACCAGTACGCAAGCTTCTACCTGCAGAAGGCTACAACCTTCTCTCGTTCTCCAGCTTCTCCTAGAAGGGAGCTACAACCCCCTTAGCTCTTGTACTAGCTAATGTACTAGTACGTAGGTGCTGACCTACAGAAGGCTACAACCTTCTCTTTTCTTCCAGGGACCACGTTTCATAAATTTTCATACTAGATCCATAAATACAAAACAATCACCACTGCAATACAATCATTAACTCTGAATCACCCAACAACTGAATCACTGAAACCCTGTCATCAAAACACAGTCACCAGAACACAGAGCAGAGCCCAGAACTCTGCAACAACCACTAGAACCAACAACAACCTCAAACATCAAATCTCATAATGTATACGCTACTTGACTGTGTCGAACCAGCATGTATATGCCCTTTCACCAGAGAGAACCCGCGTATAGATCTGAAAATAATTACTTATACCTTTGCTGCAATTTTCAACTTCAAATATACCCAGAACATAAGATATAAAGGATAAAACATGCGTCAGTATTCAGATCTATTCATGATCATACCATATAATGATAATACATTTTATTCTTCATGATCCCGGTCCATCAACCTTTATCAACTACATAGGTGCCTCCTTGGTTCAGATCAAGCAAAGCATCACAAACCCATAACCAGCATACTAGATCTCACACTTCATCAGATATTCATCACTTGCACACTTGCTCCTCTTGGCCTAATGATCTTCTCCTTATATAGGTTTAGGCCTCTCTCAATACCATGGTCCAAAACCACGTAGAACCAATACCTTGGACCCAATACCTGGGGTCAACACTTCGGACCAAATACCATGGACCAATACCAAAATACCATGGACCAAATACCATGGACCAAAACTTAGATTCCCAACATGTATGCACCTTTCCTTCTGTAAATGTGCGTGTGTACGTATACGTAACTTGGTATATGGTGAACCCGTGTGTATACACTTCTTTGTCACATCACACCTGCGTATACCTCTCTGATCATTAATTCTTTGCTATTTACTAGTTGTACTATGATCTGTCATTTGAGTGAGTTTCCATCAAGGACAACACATGTATCATAATGCCAACAATCTCCCCCTTTGGACTTGATGGCAACAACCACACCAAGTCACTCTCCCCCTTTGACATCAAGGGCAAAGGGCGGACCAAGATATTCTCTCCCTTGATATACATTCTACTGTCCATACTCCCCCTGAGTACATGCTGAAATCTTTGATTGAGCTCCCTCTTTGTACATGCCAAGATGTACCAATCCGTCCATGCTCCCCCTGAGCACATGCCAAGTCTGCAAAAATATTTTTCAAGAGAATAACACGACTCTACAACTCAACTAAGTGAGTATGACCTTCCTATCACTAATGACTCATACATACATCAATCTCCCAATCAAGTGAGGATACACCATTTTAACTCATCCACCCAAACAAGTGGGGATATACCAAATGTTTATCAATGAGTGCATCAGAACATTATTAACCATATGAACCGTAAACAGGTGCAGTAAAACAGAACAGATCATCACACATAAGGGTGGGGGGGGGTGTGAATCAGTATTAGCAAATCAAGAATCTTTTCATTTCCATTATCAGGTTCATATACGGTACTTCAGTTAAGGCAACCCGCATGTATACGCAACTGTGTTTAATGCAACTAGCGTATATCCAGTAAACTTATGATTCAGTTAGTTTATCTTTAATGAGTGCATCAGAACATTATTAACCATATAAACAGTAAACTGGTGTAGTAAAACAGAATAGATCATCACACATAAGAAGCACACATGAACACCATGACATAAGGTGGAAACCCAATGTGGGTGAAAACCACCTGCTGCAATCTTCTCAATCTTTCTTTAATAAGAAACTTCTTTTACAAATTTTGTACTAGTGCAGCCTTATACCAGTACGCAGGCTTCTACCTGCAGAAGGCTACAACCTTCTCTCGTTCTCCAGCTTTTCCTGGAAGGGAGCTACAACCCCCTTAGCTCTTGTACTAGCTGATGTACTAGTACGTAGGTGCTGACCTACAGAAGGCTACAACCTTCTCTTTTCTTCCAGGGACCATGTTTCATAAATTTTCATACTGGATCCATAAATACAAAACAATCACTACTGCAATACAATCATTAACTCTGAATCACTGAAATCCTATCATCAAAACATAGTCACTAGAACATAGAGCAGAGCTCGGAACTCTGCAACAACCACTAGAGCCAATAGCAACCTCAAACATCAAATCTCATAATGTTTACGCTACTTGACTGTGTCGAACCAGTGTGTATATGCTCTTTCACCAGAGAGAACCTGCGTACAGATCTGAAAATAATTACTTATACCTCCGCTGCAATTTCCAACTTCATATATACCCAGAACATAAGATATAAAGGATAAAATATGTGTCAGTATTTAGATCTATTCATGATCATACCATATAATGATAATACATTTTAGTCTTCATGATCCTGGTCCATCAACCTTTATCAACCGCATAGGTGCCTCCTTGGTTCAGATCAAGAAAAGCATCACAAACCCATAACTAGCATACTAGATGTCATACTTCATCAGATATTCATCACTTGCACACTTGCCCATCTTGGCCTAATGATCTTCTCCTTATATAGGTTTAGGCCTCTCTCAATACTTTGGTCCAAAACCACGTAGAACCAATACCTTGGACCCAATACCTGGGGTCAACGCTTTGGAGCAAATACCATGGACCAAATACCACAGACCAAACCTTAGATTCCCAACATGTATGTGCCTTTCCTTTTGTAAACATGCATGTGTACGTATATGCGACTTGGTATATGGTGAACCCACGTGTATACGCATTCTTGTCATAGCGAACCTGCATATACCTCTTTGATCATTCTAGCTATACTACGATCTGTCATCTGAGTGAGTTGCCATCAAGGACAACACTTGTATCATACCTGTATCATAATGCCAACACTTGGAGCAATAAAAGAGTGGGCAAAAGCAACATAAAAAAAGGCTGGATAGAATTCTGATACAAGAAAACATAGTAGTAGTGCACAACTCCATAAAATCAAAAATTTTACACACCATAGCATCTGACCATAAATCGGTGACAATAGTCATGGGCAAAATGGAAAACCAAGGACCGCTCCTATTTAGATACAACTCAATTTGGGACAACAACACAGAAATCAACGAACTAGTCAAGGAAGCATGGGAGCCAAGAGTAACAGGATCACCTCAGTATATTTGAGAAACAAAATTAAAAACAGCAAGAACCAAATTAAAGGAATGGGCAAGAGCAAATGAAAAAAAAGAGTTACAGCAGAAAATGGAAAGCATGAAAACTGAAAAAGAAAACAAAGAAGAAGGCAAGAAAGATTATCTAAGAGAGAAGGAAATCTTCTGGGAAATATATAGGGAAAACAGGAAAGAAGAAGAAGAGGCAAGATTGAAATCTAGAATTTTGCGGCTCAAGGCAGGGGACAAAAACACATCTTTTTTCCACAACACAATGAAAATAAGAAGGGCAAGAAACCAAATAGAAAAAATTCAAGTCGAAAGCCAAGAGGTCAAAGGTGAGGAGGAGTAAAAAAATCAGCCTATCAGCACTTTAAAAACTTATTCTCAAGCAATGGAGAAATGGTTGAGAGTGAAGATTTCTTAAAGCACAAAAAAAATAAAAATAGAAAAGAACAAAATGATGCAATGTGCAAGGATCCCACAGAATAAGAGGTAGTGGCGGCCATATGGAGCCTACATCTAGACAAAGCCCCAAGGCCAGATGGTTTCACAATAGCATTCTACATATCTCATTGTTATACCATCAGAAAGGACTTCTTAAGAATGGTGAATAATGTCTTCAAAAAAAAAAGAGGAGGCAACACAAAATCTTCCTACCTTGCTCTAATCCCAAAGGAAGGAAACCCCTCAACTTTCAACAGGTTTCGCCCTATCTCTCTTTTCAATTCATCTTATAAGATAATATCCAAAATAATTGCAAATAGAATCAAGGAAGTACTTCCAATAATCATATCTGAAAACCAAGGAGGATTCTTGCCCAACAGGCAAATCATAGATAATGTAATTATTGTACAAGAAGTTGTACACTCTAGTATGCTAAGGCAAGAGAAAGGCCTCATAATCAAGCTAGATATGGCTAATGCATTTGATAGGGTCAGCCATCCATATTTAATGGTTATCCTCCAGAAACTTGGTTTCTCAAGAGATATAATGGAAGTCATACAGGCATGCATTTCTACTCCTTGGATTGCCCCCCTCATAAATGGAAGGCCCAGTGACTTCTTTCAAAGCACAAGAGGCCTTAGGCAAGGTTGTCCTCTCTCTCCCTTCCTATATATTATAATGGTGTAAACTTTAAGCAAGGCTTTTTAAAATCAAAGAAAGGAAAGAAACATCATAGGGATCAGAATAACAAAAGGAGTAAAAACAATAAACCACTCACTCTTTGCTAATGACACTTTGCTGCTGGGAGGGGCTTCAACAATAATAGCAAGGAGGTTCAAAAAAGTTCTGGATGATTTTTTACAGGTTTCAAGTGGGCTATTAAACAATACAAAATGCAAGATATATGGATGGAATACCCCCCCCCCCCCACAGAACTATGCAAATGATCTCACAAATCTTAGACATCCCTGTACAAGAAAAATGGACACACTTCTTCTATCTGGGACTTCCAATCTCAAAAGAGAACATGAAGACATAAATATGGACTAAAGCAAATTGAAAAAATGAAAAACAAAATACAAAGCTGGGGTGTGATGTGGCTGAATATGGCAAGAAGGGTAATACTAATCAAAGCTCTCCTTGCAGCATTATCTATCTACCAATATGCAATAATCATGGCCCCAATAAGTGCCCACAAACAAATGGAGTTAATCTTAAGAAGCTTCTTGTGGCAAGGGGAGAAGCAAGAAAACAAAAAATTTAGTCTGGTTAGGTGGGAGCAAGTAGTACTACCTTATGAACAAGGAAGACTATCAACATGGATACCTGGGCTCATGAATGCGGCACTTGGAATGAAAATAGTATGGAGACTAATTACAGGAAAAGAGAGCTGGTGGAAAAAGACTCTTTTATCAAAATATATGGATGGCACCAGGAAAAGATTGCTTAATGGAAATATCCCAATAAGACAATGTACCCAAGTTTGGAAGCTGGTTAAATAAACAATTCCATTAATGAGTAGATACATTTCTAAAATCCCAGGCAATGGAAAAACAATTTCAACTTGGGAGGAAAAAATCATGGGAAAAGAACCACTTCAGACTAATCCAGAAATTGAAGACATACAAGAGTGGATGAAAGGTAAAGGTTTCAATACTTTACACTCAATCTCTCTATGGAACCAAAAGGAGTGGCAAGACTGCAAAATCTCAGCAATTCTGACAGATCTGGAAGGGCGATGGAGCAAAATCAGGCAGCTCTTAAAAGGGATAGTGCCAATCCACCATGATGAGGAAGATGAATATCTCTGGGACCCAAGCGGTGGACATTATACAATTAGGACTGGATATAAAATTATTCAAGAACAACCAAATCAACAAGAGTTGGATTCTTGGAAAATAGCATGGAAATCAAAAATTTTGCCTAAGATAAAAATGTTCATCTGGACTCTTTTAAAAGGGAGAATATTAACCACTGAAAACTTAAGAAAAAAGGCTTTCAAGGTCCAACAAGATGCCCATTATGCATGCAAGCTGAACAAAATATACAACATCTTTTCCAAGAATGTATCTTTGCCAAAGAATGTTGGCAGCAGCTGATAAGTCCTTTGGAAATAAGAATAAATTTTGAAAATCCCTTGCTAGATTTTCTTCAGACCTTTGAGAAATCCTACCCATACACAACAAAGAAAAAAGCCACAATTTAGAGAATATGGAAATGCATTCTAGTGGTTCTATGTTGGAAAATTTGGTTGACAAGAAACAAGTGCATTTTCAAAGATCAAATTCCAAGGATAGGGAAGACCCTTTCAAAAACATGGGGTCTAACTTCTGAAATACTCAATGTCAAAGGAACAGCTCCAACAGACTATAAAACTCTTCAACAGGAAGAGTGAGATTGGCTCAGCAAAGCCATAATAAATAATAATGGGCAAAAAGGACAGAGGAAGACAAGCTTAGGAGTTATATGGAAAATAAGAATGAGTGAAGAGGAACTCACAAACTGGAGGAAAAATCAGAATAGATACTATTTATACTTTGATGAAGCTTCAAAGCATAATCCGAGAAAGGCGGGAGCAGGGGGAATAATCCTCGATCCTGATGGGAAAGAAAATGTCACTTATGAATGGGGATTGGGACAAATCTCAAATAATAAGGCAGAAGCATACAACTTGTTGATGGGAACAAGAATAATAAAAAAAAAAAGAGAAATCCAAAATCCCATCATAATAGGAGACTCAGCCATAATAATAGAGGCAATGGCAAGAAACAAAAAACCAAGCAATGAGTACATGAACAGAATCTTTAGAAGAATCAGGAAGAACTTGGAAGGCTCTGGTGATGTAATCTACAGACATGTCTTGAGAATTCACAATCAACAGGCATATTATTTTGCAAACCAAGCAGTGAAAAAAAATGAAGGGCTTGTTCGTGAAAACCAAGAGGAATACCATAGCTCAGTTCCTTAATAACCAACAAAAACCACAAGTTTAAAGCTAACCAATTCCAAAGGAAAAATCACAATGATAAAAGCAATAAATAAAAAAACAACAGTTATAAAACAACAAAGGACACATCACTGCAGCAACAGTCAGGAAATCATGGGAAAGCAAAGGAAAAATCATGAAACTTCAGACTCTTATATGAGCAACAGCAGGAATGAAGATTCTGATCCTAGTCACAAGAACTACATTGCAATCTATCTCATCGAAGGCAGGTTTCGGGCTGAGATAAAGCACTATAAGAATAGAGGGTACATTCACAAAAAATCATAGGAGCAATTTCAACAAGGAAATCTCCATTTTCCATGTTATTATAGTGATACTTTGGTTTCAAAGCCCCTCCCTATCCTCTCTAATAGCCAGCAGTGTTTCCTCTATTCAGCACGTAGACTTCATCTTAAGCCCCCACCCTTCTACTTACCCAGCTTGCTCACTTCGTATCTCTTCTCTCCCTTCTCTCCCTCCTCTCAGCGAGCGCAAATACCTTCTGAGCACCCACACCCTCCATCTACCCCTCTTATTATTTCAGCCCTCCTCCCTAACTGATATAACCAGACATTGGCCCTCCTTCAATTCTGTCGTTCGTAGGGACTTCAGCTCTATCAGTTTATAGGAAAAAACCCGTCCGAGCGCTTTATCCGAACTTCAAAAAATCATTCATTTGCATCTATTATTATCATCGAGCCCGCACTCCAAGCCCTTTTCTGCAACATTGCTCCCTCCTTTCTCCGATCTCTGATCAAATAAGGATCGTTGATCGAGCACTCGATCTGATAGTCATTGATTAGCCTGATCAATCAAATCTACGAGACTCATCCCCACCGTCGATCTGTACTCATAGGATCGGATGGCTCCCACTGATTTCGGGCGGACAACAAGCACAGAGATTACCCACCCAAAAAGCAGTTTTCTCTCTCTCCTCTGATGCTACGTGTCGCTCGGTTAGTGGAATCAGGCGACTCCTCCCTTTTACCACTTATGGTTTATAACCTGCTCGAAATACCATCTCCGCGTTTAATCCCGCCTTTCTTCTCGGTTAACATGTGGACTTGTTCGCGCTTGATGACCCTAGATCTCAACCATCGACGGTTGTGACGACTCCTGCAGTCTCCTCTTCCATCAGCGCCTCTAATTAATCTCCACCGTCCATCCCCTGATCCCAATCTTTGTGAATTAATCTTGGCCACTAATCTTTTGACAACCTCATCCGTTGACACATCCAACGGTTCCTGTTTATGCCAAAAGGAAAGTGGTCAACAACAGCAAAAGAAGAAGCATCTCAGGCAACACAAAATCAAAGAAGCACAGCGAAATTCAGAGTAGAAAGCAGAGACAAAGGAAGAACAAGCAAACAAATCACATGGAATTCAACCCACTGAAGGAGAGAACTCAGACAATTATGACAAGAAGAATCAGTCAAATCAGGAGCAATCAGTCTACAAGCCTTGAAAAACTATCAGAGAGCCCATGACATGCAAATTTCTCTTTCTAGTAGGTCAGTTTGTTAGGCAGTACACTAGAATACACATAAAAATACATGAAGTCCTGAACACAAGCCTAGGAGAAGAGACTGCATTCCTATCTCATGGCTTAGATGTTTTTCATGGTATAGTCTTTTGTAATAGGAGCTTGCTCCATCAAAGATTTTGGTAATATATAAACTACCCAACCTTGATAAAAAAAAAAAACAATGGCCCTTTATAATAATAAACGTATTATATAAGCAAAATCCTAAAATTTTAAAGTGGATATAGTTTATCGGAAGTACAAGATCTTCCAGAATTGCTCCCCCTCGATTATTCCTGTAATCAGAACAAAACAAAGGAGTGAGCTTTTTATTATAATTCACACAAAACTTAACAAATCATAGAGAAAACTGTAAAAACCCCAAACTGTTAGACAATATTCGTACATACTTTATAACAACGATCAAACCATAGTGTGACAAGTTCCAAGCATAGATACGTATTAGAGGTTTTGATATCGAAGGTTTTAACATGACACACTTCAAAAATTTGTGATATTGCAAAGTTTTGACACAACGAACACGAAATCACATTAAAACATTATAAAAAAAACTAATCGCATCCGCATATGATATCGACAATCATTGATTATCAGAGGTGACACTATATGAGAGTTGTCATATGGGAAAATGTGATATCATGATGAATTCTTTTTAATAACGATATGGGAAAATGTTCATACTGTGGATTCTCCGGTCACTGATTCAAACGATATCAGATCTGTCACCAAACCGGTAATCGATGATTTTAGGTTGTGACGCAAAACAAAAGCGTCAATATGAGAATGGACACGATATTTTAATTAATCAAAATTTAAATTAAATCGGGTCTGTGTATCGGAGCTTTGAGCAAATCAGAGGTTTTTGCGATATCGTACATGGAAATCACAACAAATCAGAGATCGAAGGTGATACTATATTGACAACTGAAGGTTTTGTGATATTGCATATCAGAGGTTTGGAGTGGCATTCCTTTGAAGAGTTTCGATTCAGTTTGGCGCAATATATTTATAGAGTGCAGTTGATTATCAAATCGCGTCTGGGAATCGAGTGACTAAACTAAAAAAGTTCCGATGGGGCACTTCCAATGCAAGAGGAATAGCGGAAACAGAGGTTAAACGTGGAAAAGACGTGGGCCATATCGGAGGTTATGGATTATAGTGATATCAGAGTTTTGAAAGTATGCACGATAACCAAACCCCCGATGTAATATTTCTGATATATAAGTGCACTTGGATGGGTTTTTTGTTATGATATATTAGATTGGGCCCAAACCTTTGGCCATGACCACTTTGTAATATGATTTAGGCCTAGGGCATAGATATGGTTCTTTGTCTCGGGGGCTATGTAAGTAATACATATTGTACAACATAAAAATATTATATACAAATACAAATGACTATCTACAAAATAGAAATAAAATTAATAAAATAAGAGGATAATGTACAATCTATAAGGCCAAGGAAGATGAGAACTTCCAATCGACAATTAGATGGCATTTACAAACCAAGTGTCCAAATGAGATGAAACGAGCTATGATAGGTAGATAAGAACACATCAAACTCATTTAAGCAATCCATATTATCAAAATCTAAAAGTAATAATACTAAGCAATCAATTAAAATGGTTCTGATAATGGAATTTAAGTGAAAAATAGTATATTTAGTTGTTGTTGTTATTTTTTTTTAACTTTCAATTACATTACACATATAATACAAAAATATTTTACTTGGACACACACACACACACATATATATGCGTAGTCTAACTTATAGACCTAATAACCTTTTTCATATGAATTCATCACAACTCGGCAATACAATTTCAAGTTTTTGTTGTTGTTTAAAATACATTTTGAATGCATAAATGGATTCAACACCCTAAAAAACCTCCACGACACTCGAATTATGCAGATTAAACAATGTAAATTCCAATTTTTGAAAATTTTTGTTGGATTTTGATTTAAAATAATGAGGAAACTGTCGTGAAAAAGACCATTTCATCTATAAATTAGACTACGCCTATATATATAATTTATGATTGACCTTAAAAAAAAAATTTTTGTTTTAAACTATAATATGTCAATTCCATATTTATCATTTTAAAGAATTTATACATCTCTTTTTATAAATATCATTTTACTTTAATTATTCTTTATAAAGAGAGAACAAGTTGATATAAGAATATTTTATTTAAAATTGACGTGGAATTTCCTTTTTAATGTAAGTGTCAACTCTCTCTCTCTATATATAATATTGATGTCAAAATATTTTATTTAAAGTGGATAATGAATTTTGTAAAACATCAACTCTATGCTCACCATTAACAAAATTAATTATTCCCTTTATTAATGGTTTAACTTCCAATGATCCTATATGAAATGGGAGAATATATATATATATATATATATGTGTGTGTGTGTGTGTGTGTGTGTGTGTGTGTTATTAATATTATTAAAAATGTTACATGTCAATTCTTTATTGAGTGTAGAAGGAATTGTTTAGGCTCAATAACAAAGCTTGAAACCAGTGCAACAAAACTCATCATGGCACTTAAGTGGATGACTAGGATGATACACATTTCTCCCTACCCTTCAAAGAAATGATATATATATATATATATATATGTTTTCATCCTCAAGGAATTGTTTAGAATAAATATCAAACCTCGAAGCCATTACAACAAAACTTATATATATATAATTGATAATTTTAATAAAATGTTATTAACACCACACAATTTCCTCGTGTAAATGTTACTAAAAACTTTATTCATTTAAGAGGGAAAAGATTCGCAAATTATGTGAAATGAAACACATGTTCACAGTGACAAAACTTTATAGGGGAGAATAAATACTCTATCCATACAAAATAAATCCAAATATACACGTTCCATCATAAGCATATGATATGACATCTTTGAAAATATATACCCCTTACATATTAGTCCTACGATATGACATCTTCGAATATATATATTGAACAAGAAGTTAAATAGGAAAACTATGATTGATTTATATGCTACGTGGCTGGGTACATGCAACTCCCATAGTCTGCAAGCAAAAGTCTAGTCCATTATATTAGTAGATATATATGGAAATAGGCAATCTAGTATTCCATAAGAAAATTAATATTTTTTTTATTAAATGGTTCACATAGATGAATGTCACCAATCAAATATCAATTAGTTTGTGTGAGGCTTTATATTCTTCAAAAACTTTATAGATTTAAGAATAGATAACTTTTTCAACCAAAACATGATTAAAGGGTAAATAATTATGAAATTAGATTTAAAAAACAAATCAATTTCAAAAATTGAAAGTATATTTAAGCCACAAACATTTTTCGCTCAAAATCTGATAAACTCCCTTCAATGAATTTGAGAAAGACCATTAGTTGTTTTTCACTAAAAATCTGATAAACTCCCTTCAATGAATTTGAGAAAGGCCATTACTTGTATCCTTACTTGAAGGACAAAGAAGAGGATCTTTCCAAATAGTCCTTCCCTTACTTGGCTCAAGTAAATATTCTTCCCTTCCCAGTGGTCTAGGGTCTTCTTTCACTATAGGAAAGTGCTTTCCTCCCCTTGGATAACAAAATCCAAGAGGTGTAACCAAGCAAGAATGAAAATTTTAGAGAAAAAAATATTGAAAGATTATTGCATGACAATTGAACATAATTCATGTGAAAGGAGTGTGTAACCAAGCAAGAATGCAAATTTGAGAAAAAAAATTGAAGATTATTGCAGGATGCTTGAACATAATCCATGTGAAAGGAGATGTTAAGGCAGTATTGTGATGGATATAATCTTTATAACAGAGTTGGGTTGAGAGATGCCTTTTACACAAGGATTTCTCATCAATGTTACTTGATTTCATATTACATTGAGTTGAATCCCACTGAAATTCAAGAAGTTGTTTTTGGTGAGAAGTAAATTATTATAAAGGAAACTTTGAAAGATATTAACCAAAGTAACAAATCTATAGGATTATGTGTATATACAGTGATTGTGCCCGAGGGAGTAAAAATTACAGCAGGAGAAAATAAGTTGTTTTTGGTGAGATTGTTGTGGTAAAAAACACAACACCCCCATTTAGACTCTTTACTATTATCACCATTATAAATGGGGACCCTTTTTGCTTTTGCCTTTGGTTTTTGAATCATTATTTATTCATTTTTACTTAATTAGTTTTGTTTTATTTTTCACTATTTAAAAAACAAACAAAAAATGGTTTTGATCAAACTTTGTTTTAAACCTTTGATGTAATAAATCTTTGATTCAATTTCATTTGAATAAACCAATCACATAGCCCCCGAGTCCAAGAATTTAATTAAAATATGACTTAAATGGGTTTTTTAACCTTGGAATTCCTTTGAAAATCTTAACCCAAAATGTATTACATATATACATACAAACCATATGATAAAACATATAAGGGGCATATCAGAATGTTGAACTATCAGAGGATTCATATGTTATCGCAATCAAAACTTACGATGTTGCTCGACTCCCATCCAAAAGCCACGTGTCATTTCATATCAACTATCAGAGTTTTTAAATGTATTGCCATGCCAAAATCTCGATAACTCGATACCGCCGGACCCGATATGTCATACATTCCAATTAATCCTAATATTGGATCCATTCAACTATCAGGATTTTTGTAACAAATGCGTTTGGAAGTTTTGATAGGGTCCGGACCCGATTTGTTTCAAAGCTCTAATTTATCATGGTTTCAAGTCTGCCCTCTTTCAGATGTTCATTAGATATCGTGGTTTTTTGTTGCAAACTGGTCCAAATCCTCTGATTATTGAATTCCTCCGATAGGCCATTCACATCCCATATGTCACGTTCAGTTTTGGTTTTCACCCCAATTCTAAATAAGCCACTATTATGGTCTCGGGCTCTATTTTGATTGGTTTTTCAATATGATTTGTTATGATTCGAGTTATTTGGTAAACGTTGATTGAATTGCCGATTATGGATTGCAGGGCCAATTCTGGAAGAAGCATTCTGTTTCAATTTTGTTTGAATAGTGTAACTAGTACAACTCTAAAGAAAAACTGAGGCAATTGACAGATTGTTATTCAGGGAATTTATTAAAACAACCCTTCAACTGATTTAGAATTCGTTGGACCGAATTCGGGGGAGGATTACTCGGTTAGGCATTGGTAGCCATAGAAAGGCTGGATCATCAAACTTTGTCGATGAAGCAAGCCGCAAACAACTTCATGAGCATCTTTTGTAATGCACACTTACATCAAATGTTGTTTTGTTTCCTAAAACAACTTTGGAATAAGAAAAACCTGTCAATAGTGCTTGTTGTCACCGTTAAGATCCATGGCACACTATTGACTATTGTGTGGGAATAAGGGCCATTATTACCAGCAGATAAAACAACTATAATATTATTCTGCTCTGCATGAAATGCATCGATGGCTATACCATATGTCAATAGATTTGGTGTAAGGTATGAAGGAGCGCTGAGAGAAAGGGATAATACATCAGCGCCATCCTTAATGGCATTGTCAAAGGCTGCAAGCATATTAGCATCCGAGCATCCATCCTCAGAGCACACATTATAGGCTACAACCCTCGAAAGAGGAGCTCCTCCCCTAGCTACTGCCTTTGCCAACCCATAATAGCTTGCATTATCTATTAATCTTCCTCCCGCAGTTGTAGAGGTGTGACTTCCATGCCCTAGGGAGTCCCTTGTAGACCCATAAGTCCTAATTGGCCTTAGAAGATCGTTTAGGTCATAAGTCCTAATTGGCTTGGTGACCTAACCGAAGAGAGGGCATAACGCGGTCGTTTTGGTGTCTGCTTCATTGACGATCCAAGGGTAGATTTCCATTCATTTGGAACCCTTCTTAACCTTGCCACAAAGGCTGTTATTGGCTTGATTGCCAAAGGTAATCCTGAACATTTTTGCATGATATCACAGGCTATGCTGGTGAGTCGTTGATCATCCTCTTATAGTGGACGAGTAGGGAAATTCGTGTGAAAACAGAACAATTCCCAATTATTATCGCGAGACAAAGATTTCATATGGTGAGTGTGATGAGCTCCCATAGCCTCTGCAACTATGTTGTCCCGAGTGGTCACCACAATCTTATTTTTGCTATTCAAAGGCAACTGCAAACCGATCTTTTCGACTTATGCCTTAAACAATCTTATACTCATGATTGCATATCAAGAGTGAGGAATGCGAGGAATGCATATCCAATAATCACATCGCTTGTAACTAGAGCATGCAATGTAGACTCATCACTTCCTTTTGCATAATATGCTTCCAGTTGTAGGAAATCCCATGATCTCGTTGTATGCATTTTATGCATCCTGTTGGGGAACACTGAAACAACCCTTGTCATAATTTGTTGTCCAATACCAAAAATCACTAATTTCTTTAGTCCCGTAATAGTTATTTCTTTCTAGGAGAGAATGTAAAACTATGAATTTCTTTGACTAAATATAGTTTTATCTTATAAGCTACATATTTATATTAGATATCATTTTTTGGGATTCAACTGCGTTAAGTAAGTCATTCAAACGTATGACCATTTCCATGAGAGGTAGTCGTAAAGTGACTAATTTCTCATGATTTTTTGAATAGTTCACTTAGCACTCATTGCATCGGGTGATGCTCACAGGGGTGAAGAAGTGGGATTGAAACTAGTGAAATGTGGAGAACGAATCACATAGCATCAATCATCACTTCCGGGGCTTGCACCCGGTAACCAGGACTTCCCAGGAGGTCACCCATCCCAGAACTCCTCTGGCTCAAGCGCGCTTAACTGTGGAGTTTTTCCCCACAATCAAGCCCACTTAGCTTGCTACCCCATTTGCAAAACCTTAGCAAGTATTGTGCCTCATGAACCATTCAAGTAGAGATCCCTTGACTCTTTTTGAATTTAAGTATGGGGGATTTACGCAGTGCATTATATTAGATATCATTTTTTGGGATTCAACTGCGTTAAGTAAGTCATTCAAACGTATGACCATTTCCATGAGAGGTAGTCGTAAAGTGACTAATTTCTCATGATTTTTTGAATAGTTCACTTAGCACTCATTGCATCGGGTGATGCTCACAGGGGTGAAGAAGTGGGATTGAAACTAGTGAAATGTGGAGAACGAATCACATAGCATCAATCATCACTTCCGGGGCTTGCACCCGGTAACCAGGACTTCCCAGGAGGTCACCCATCCCAGAACTCCTCTGGCTCAAGCGCACTTAACTGTGGAGTTTTTCCCCACAATCAAGCCCACTTAGCTTGCTACCCCATTTGCAAAACCTTAGCAAGTATTGTGCCTCATGAACCATTCAAGTAGAGATCCCTTGACTCTTTTTGAATTTAAGTATGGGGGATTTACGCAGTGCATTATATTAGATATCATTTTTTGGGATTCAACTGCGTTAAGTAAGTCATTCAAACGTATGACCATTTCCATGAGAGGTAGTCGTAAAGTGACTAATTTCTCATGATTTTTTGAATAGTTCACTTAGCACTCATTGCATCGGGTGATGCTCACAGGGGTGAAGAAGTGGGATTGAAACTAGTGAAATGTGGAGAACGAATCACATAGCATCAATCATCACTTCCGGGGCTTGCACCCGGTAACCAGGACTTCCCAGGAGGTCACCCATCCCAGAACTCCTCTGGCTCAAGCGCGCTTAACTGTGGAGTTTTTCCCCACAATCAAGCCCACTTAGCTTGCTACCCCATTTGCAAAACCTTAGCAAGTATTGTGCCTCATGAACCATTCAAGTAGAGATCCCTTGACTCTTTTTGAATTTAAGTATGGGGGATTTACGCAGTGCATTATATTAGATATCATTTTTTGGGATTCAACTGCGTTAAGTAAGTCATTCAAACGTATGACCATTTCCATGAGAGGTAGTCGTAAAGTGACTAATTTCTCATGATTTTTTGAATAGTTCACTTAGCACTCATTGCATCGGGTGATGCTCACAGGGGTGAAGAAGTGGGACCCTATTTTTGGGTGAAGACAAATCAAAAGTTCAGGGACATGGTGTAGGGGCATTCTTGGTAAAGTCCAAATAAGAATGGATTGAGAATAAAACCTGTGCTAATTGTGGTCAATTATTTCTACTAATTCAGGTAAAGTTTCACTTGATTACTACTAGACCACAACCTAATAAGCCATCCTTGGTAGGGTCATTATTAACTTGGATTCATCAGGTTAAGAGGAGCCAGCCCTGGTAGGGTTATTATTGCCATTGATTCATTAGGTTAAGAGGTATCAAATTAAGGAGGTGTTAATCTCCATGTTTTGGCACCGTGAGAATTTGATATATCACATATTTGATTTTTTGCATCTAGACAATCAATGTGCAATCTAGAACCTTGTGAGAATGGGGTGATCCATCAACCTTTTGTGTTTTCTAATTGAATGTTGGCGAGGAATTAGACACATTGTTTATGGACATCAATCAAACGTAGCTAAGACCTAAGTCTAAAATTCCATCTGAGATGCTCATAAAGGTGCCTGAGGTTCTTGTGAGACCAGAGTTTACATGGTTCTGTACTGTTTTAGATTTTACACATATACAATTGGATGGAAACCCGTGCGCAAATGTGCTTGAATTTCTATTCCATAATATTTGCTTTTTGTAATTGTTTATGTAAGAGAGATGTAATTTCGAGGCATTGGATAGATGAATTGATATGAGTTTATTTTGAAACAATGTCATCACATAAAAGGATTTTTGCTATACTTCTTATGATGCAGCGTTTCAAAAAAATTAGAACTCATAAAACATTCCCCAACCTTTTTCATGAACACTTTACTAAACATAAAGAAAAAACTTTGAATGATATTGAGAATAGAGAAGTGAATGAGTAATGTAGAGAGCAGTGAAATGTGAAAGTGAAGTGATAGTGAAGTGAGTGAGGAATATAGAGAGAAGTGAAATGTGAAAGTGAAGTGATCCAATAATATAAAGAACAGTCAAGTGCATAAATCACAATGAGCGAATAATGTAAAGAACATTTCAGTGAAATGGGAAAGTGAAGTGAGCCAAAAATATAGAGAACAGTGAAGTGTGAAATTGAATTGTGCTAATCTCTTCATTGTCTCTTTCGATGATGGGTAAAGTGTTTTCCAAAAAAATGAGAATAAAAGTAGAATACACAGTTTAATCATAAGTGAAACTTGACATAAAAATATAATACACAGTTTAACCATACTCCCAATATGGTAATCTGAGAAAATTTAAATATGAAATTCTCCATGTGAAAAAAATATTTGAAATTAGCTCAAAGAGAAAACGTCATCATTCCAAATGAGAAATCGATCAGTTATGAGAAGGGGAAGTCCCTTGTTGACCAATCATGCAAAGACCTTTCTATCCACAAAATAAGTATCACTTCAGAATAGCTTGGAATCCCTTCCTATGATTGAGGTTTGCAGAGTGCACTTGGGTGAATATGGTTGTCAAGATATTCTTGTAATTCCAACCCTCATAGGGATCCAAACAAAAAGGAGGGACAAATTTGAGAACTTACAAGCTATTACTTGGGCTTGTTGCTCAAAGAGAATTGGTGAGAATCCATTGAAGGAGCGAGTGCATGAATAGATTAGAGATTTTCTTGCCACCTTGCTACTGCATTAAGCTCACCAACAACATAAAATTAGTCAAGAACTTTGTCAAGAATTGGAGGAAGACATTATTAAGACAGAAGAGGCAGATCCATGTGCAAGAGGATTCATGACAACCATCTTATCTGATGAATTCATCGTGGTTCTCTAAGAAAGCATTGATGAACAAGTAGGTGGATACAATGGACACAATTCTTCAAGCGCATGCGCAAAAAAGCACACTCTGCGAGAGAAATTAGCCCCATCTTTGCAAAGGCAGGTTCGATATTGTCCAGGGTGCAGCCAGCATTCAAAAATACCATGTGCATACTCACAAACATCACCCCTCCTACAAACCCCTTTACGAAAATCAGGGCAAGCCACACAACTATAATGATACTTTCTAGGGTCCCTTCTTCTAGCATTTTCACCCGGGTGCACAAAAGGGCATTCAGTCCAATCATGAGAATAAGCTCTGGAACAAGGCCTTACCTTAAAAGAATACATCTGAAACTCATCGGTGTTGTAGATGTTATTCTTGATGTCAGGTAGAGAAGAATCCACTACAAATTCTTTCTTCTGACCGCAATCACACAAATCTTTGAAATGTCTAAAGATGCTGGGGGTGATGATAATGGAGAATTGACAGCTGCAGGGCTTGTTGAATCAGGGGATGAAAAGAGAGGCGACGAAGTAGGCACAGAGACTACACATCCATGCTCGTCAAAAAAACACCCACCACCCTCTGGCAAGTAGAATCCTGAACCTGAAACCCTGCAAGGAATCTTCATTGGAGAGTTCGAACCCATAATAAGTAAATCTTCCAATAAGTTCTTAACATGAGCAAGTTTAGGAGAAACCATAATCACATCTGCAGGCTTCCTTATTGGCAGATGAAAATGTCGGAGACTGCTCAGTTCACTGCGATGGTTGAGAGAAATGCCCAGCATGATGCCACTGACATGTCCAAGGTATTGCGGGTGGACATCCATGAAGATCAGAACGTCGTAACAGTCATCGCATGGGGTGCCAAACTCTGTTTCAAAGCGCTCTCTACGATGTCATCGGTTAACTGCATAAAGCGACAAAGATTAACGCCCTAGATGAAATTTTCAAAACTCGACGAGCTTAGTCATTGATCACCCTACACGTGTCCGAAAAGCATATTCATTTTAGGCCGACGAATCTGCTACAATGTCGTGAGGAAGAACCTCACCATAAAAAGTCTATTGGCTTAAAGAAATGAATAATACGTTTACTTTATATTGGATTATAATATTAATATTATTTTTAAATGCATGTGTTGAAAAGTGAGAGAATTAGACATTTCCATCATACTAAAAAGTATAAAGTGATTACAAATGAAATTAGAAATTTATTAATTTCAATTACTTTATCTCTTTATATAAAGTTGATGTATACTATTTTTTAATTTGTAGTGTAGGGATTATTTATCTATTTTTAATTGTAACATTAAACAACATTAACTTAATATTTTTAACCCTTTACTATTATAACATCTCCTTCATATTAGGATGTGAACCATATTCAAGTCATTAAGTTGATGATGTAATAACATCTTTTCTTTTTTTAATATTAATTTAGGTGTTATTTACAAAATAATAATGAATTTTTAATTTCAATTATTTAATCTCTCTATATAAAAATAATATATAATATATATTATTTTTTAATTTGTTAATGTAAATATTAATTTGTTATTTTTAAATGTAACATGGAACAACATTTGCCCCATAATTTTAACCTTTTATTACTAGAATGTCACCTCCAAACCAAGCAAACACTTAAACCCACTCAAATTATAATAATAAAATAAGAAATATTTTCAAGTCATTTTAAAAATAAAGTATCTTTATCTTAATCTTGGATGAACTTAGACTTATTTTAATCTTTTAGACCCACTCAAATTATAATAATAAAATAAGAAATATTTTTAAGTCATTTTAAAAATAAAATATATTTATCTTAATTTTGGATGAACTTAGACTTATCTTAGTCTTTGATTGAGCTCTCCAACCCAATATGAAAGAGATGTTGTATGTCCTATTATGTAAACATTTTGACTCGATCAAATTACATAAAAACAAAACAAAACAAAATAAATATTTACCAACTTAGATCTATCTTAACCCTGGATCTATCAAGCACTAAGAGGGATTAAATCTCTTAGGGTGCAAACCTTTGCTCAAGTTTTGCACTTAAAAAAATGTCCGCAGTTGAGAGATTTGATCCCTCTGGATGCTTGATAAATAAGGGGTTAAGATGGATCTATACTAGTTTAATAAATGTTAACAAAGAGATCAAATTTTTCAAAAACACAAAATTTACACTTTGAAATTTTTAATCCTTAAATATTACTTATAAATTCAAGATCAAAATAAAATAAAATAGAATAATTTTTATATAATTTAAAAATGTAATTTTAAATTATTATATATTTATTACCATCTTCATTATTTTAAGTGGTTTTTTTTTTAATATTAATTTTTTAAAATAAGAGTGATAATTATTGTATATTTAGAAAGTCGTAGTCTAAACAAACCATGATTTCACTTGGAAAGAATGGTTTTTTTGGTACAATTTGACGAAATTCGGTGAAAATTGTTGGAAATCCAAGTTACAATTGTCAACTTCCAGAATTTGGGATGTTTTAAGGGTTATTGAGGGTGATGAATCCATTTGCACCATTAAGAAAATGATTCAAACACTCACGCTTTCAGTTTTTTGAAAAAAATCCTTGTCGAGGAGAAATTGTTGCGTGCTTAGACAAGTCCTATTTAGAAATAACAATCAAGTGGTAAATAAGCTTTCACTATAAATAACAACTATGAAATTTAATGATTAGTGAAATGATGATTGTCTCATGACTAATTATATGCATGTTTATTTTGGAATAGGGCTTTTAGAATTTTAATTTAATTATCAATAATTAGTAGGTGGATGGTAAGAATTTAAACTACATGAAATATCCTAGAATATTCTTAGTAGTATTCACAAATCAAAGTTTGAGATTTATTTTCAAAGTAGTTATGTCCTTTTTCCCCTTTTAATTAAATTAACAAATTAAATTATTTTCCATATGAACAAGTGTCATATGAAATGAGTTATGATTATTTGGAGATGTATTATTGATAAACCATGGTATTGTAACAAAGCATATTTACAAATTGAGAATTTCCATAATAAAGTGAGAGTGAATCTCCATGGATAATAATCTTGTTACATTTTTTTCATCCCATGACTAATTATCCTGATATGCATATTTATTTTGGAATAGGACTTCTAGAACTTTAATTTAATTATCAATAATTAATAGGTGGATGGTAAGAATTTAACGTACATGAAGAAATATTCTAGAATATTCTTAGTAGTATTGACATATCAAAGATTGAGATTAATCTTCAAAGTAATTATCTCATTTTTTCCCTATTAATTAAATTAATAATTTAAATTATTTTTCATATGAACAAGTGTCATATGAAATGGGTTATGATTATTTGGAGATGTGCTATTGATAAGTCATGGTATTGTAACAAAACCTATTTACAAATTGAGAATCTCCATTATAGAGGGTTAGAGCGAGGTTGCTAGTACTAGACGAGCTCACAAGTATACTCACCCAATACAACAATATCCATAGGCACTAAGCCATTACACAATGTTCATCATGTCACTAGTGAGGATTTGAACTTAAGTGGGGAAGATAACAACCATTCCGCCCAACCATCCGAGATAAACCCCAATTGAAAATATGTTTAACTTATATATGAATTATTTTTATCATTAATAAAAATAATAATAATTTAAATAAAGTTGTAATTTAGTTGATTTTTATGATTTTTTAATTTTTAACAATGTGAGATGTATAATGAAATAAGTGTTTTGATATTTATTATGGATTTATGTCTATGGACATTTACTAGTCATTTAATTTATATGGTTGCCCTAGTTTTATTTTTCCTCGCAAAAAAATGTAACTTTATTTTCATATGAGAATAAAATTACATTACACTGATACATGTCATGCATGTATTCGTTTGACAAAAAGCAAGCTTCAATACAAGAGTTCTACTGATGATTCTTGTCGATTACATTCCAAAAAGGTGGTTGTTCATAGTATGATCATAGTGGACATAGCCAAAAAGATGAGAATAAGAGAGGCATTTTTTCTCAACATACATAGCAAAGCATAAATTGAAACTTGTATAGAGCAACCATCCATGTGGTTCAAATTATATGTCTTTATCAAAGAAGAAAAAAACCAAAAATGTAAAAAAACGCAGAGTGCCTTCTGAGTGATCTTTAATTTGAGCTATTGTCCTCCATAAAAGGTTTGTGGAGGATCTCTGTGATCCCATTCTCGTGATGTTTAGCTATCTCCCATGTCCAGCAAGCCAACAAAACAACTACTTTATAGAGCTCGTTTGCATCTGTGTTGAATTCCCCATATATGAGAAATAACAAATAATGAGAAGGTCGATTTGAGTAGCAAACCATCATTTAATAAAGATTTCAATTTAAGGTTGTAACATCTGCACACTCCCTCCCCTAATGTGAATGGATGTAATGTCATTTTCTAGAGCAAAAATCAGGAGAAGTTTTAGAGCCATGATTTCTGCGAAATTATTTGATCCCTCTCCCAGCCCCATTTTCATTTTGTAATGAAGGTTTTCATTTAGATGAAGAACTGCACCACCTCCACTTCTTTTGGGATCTACTTGAGTTGCTCCATCAAAAAATTCCCCTGGCATGTTCTTGTCAATATTAGGTTGGATGGTAGATATTGTGTGAGAGGAGACCACAGGTTCGAGAAGAAGATCTAGGATGGTAATAACTTGCATTGTTTTTGCTTCAGGGCTTATCATATTGTCGCTAAAAGTGACCTTGTTCCTCGCTAGCCATGTTCCCTAGCTAGAAAGGAGAGGAAGCGAGGTGTTATCTCCAGTGCTGTCACTTGATATCCACCTTTGCTAGGTTTTCCTCAGGTTGGGCTCTTCCCATTAGCAAGCATGCCCTAACTTAGAAGCAAAGAATGTCTAGAGGTTTTTGGAATAACGACATTCAATTAACAAATGATCAACATTTTCCTTCGATTCTTTACATAAACAACACCAACCAAGGCCTTATTTCTTTTGTCTTTTACACAAAAAGTCCCATGTTAGGAATTTTTTTTTTCCAGGGCACACCACATGAAAACTCTAGATTTGGCTTGTCATTTAAACTTCCACATGTGTTGCCACCATGATTCCAAAGGACCGGGGATGCATTATGATATTAAATAAAGGTATCCTTCTTTAGGGGTATATTGTCTTGAAGAAGATAAAGACCATACTAACTCATCAGGTTCTTCTGAAATGTGAACATGTGCTTCTTTTAGGGCTCGAATGTAGGAAGGCCAAATTCTTTTATGCTCTCTTGGTAAGTTAAATTGTTTTCTTGTCAACCACAATTGATCCCTAAGAGGATTTTGTTTAGGTATGGTTGTTATTTTTAGAGTATGAATTACTTTAGAGTGAATTGTGTCAATTAAATCAACCATGAGACAATGGTATCCATTACCTCCAACCCACGGGTTGATGCCTGCTTGAAATATGGATCCATCTCCAACTTGCCAAGTTATACCATTTTCAATGATGGAGAAAGAGTTGACTATATCCTGCTAAATGATGCAGACATTTGATGTTTGCTTGCAGGGGCTTTGAATCCAATCCTCTATGGATAGGGGAGAGATGTATTTTCAATAGAGAACATTGGTCTAAAGACTATTAGTGGAGATCAGTCTCCATCTAGCTTTGACTGCTAGGGCTTGTGAAAAGTATGACAACTTCTTCAAACCCTAACCTACCCAAGGCTTGGGTGTAGATATTTTGGACCATTTGACCAAAGGGAAGGCAAAGTGCTCTGAGTTACTAGCCTAGAGAAAGTTGTAACAAAGCTTCTTTATTTTGGATAGGATGGATTTTGGAACCCATGATAGAGACATCTGGTAGAATGGAATGGCCTCTAGAATTGATTTTATTAAGAGTAATCACCTCACCCTGGAAATCCATCTGGAACTCCATGCTTTGAGTCTCTTTTCAATTTTAGCTAACAACCATTTCCAATCTACAATTGTGTAAGTGTTTGGCTTAAGGAGGAACCGTAGTTAAATTTTGAAACCATTCACAAGATCAACCATATTGTAAGGAAAAGCGTGCATATATAATATGAGCTCCCCATCTGTGAGATCAATTGGGATGATGGTTGATTTCCTTATGTTTATTTCCATTCATGTTGTTGCTTCAAAAAGAGCGAGAGCTTCCTTGATAGAGAGTGCATTAGTTCAAGAGCCATCAATAAAAATTAGGATATTGTTGACAAAGAGCAGATGGGTGATACTAAGGGTGGAGGCAACCCTTAGACCCATAAAACCATGTCTTCTGCGGACCTCCTCTAGGGCTCTACTGAGGCCTTTTGCCACTAAGAGAAAGAGAATAGGGGGAAGAGGGAAGCCCCACCTTAACACCCATTCAAATTTGAAGAAGGGGGAGGCTAAGACATTAATGAGGACAAAAAAGGAAGTTGAGGTGATGTAGCACATGATCCAATTGATGAAATATAATCAAAATCTAAGGTGGGTAAGGAGGAAGCGGAGGTAAATCCAAATGACATGGTCAAAATATTTGGATAGGTCAATTTTAGAATGACCCATTTCAGCTTCCTCTACTTGAGACTATGGAGACCTTCATGAGCCACTCCTATGGCATCATGAATTTGTTGGCACTCAAGGAATGCAAATTGTTCCCCATAAATAGATTTGGACATAATAGTTTTGAGAATGAGAGCAAAGGTTTTGGCTATGATTTTGTAAATGTAGTTGTAGAGAGAAATAGGTCAAACATCATCAAAGGAAGAGGGGTCATTGAACTTGAGGATGAGGGCAAGGAAGGTGGAGTTGAAAGAAGCTGGGGAAATGACTTGAGGATATGGATTCTTCAATGACTTGAAGAAGATCATTCTTTAGAAGCTCATAGAAGACCTTGGAAAACTCAATTGGCCACCCGTCTGACCCATGACTTTTATCATTTTGGAAACCACTTAAAACCTTCTTGAGTTCTTCTTTCATGAATGATTCCATCAACTTCTTGTTGTTAACTGGGGCCAAGAAGATAGGAAAATACAAACACAATTTGAAAACCTCACAACAGATGCCCAGTGAAGTTCTTTAAAAAGGGAGCTGAAGAAATTGGTTCACATTGAGGCGAGGTCCTCAAAGGAGGAGGTTGAATTCCCTTTTTGAATCTCTAAGTTTCCATATGGTGTTGCTCATCTTTATTCCTTTAGTGTAGTTTTGAAAAATTTAGTATTCTCATCACCAACTTCCAACCATATAGCTTGAATATTGAGCTTCCATGTTGCTTCTATGTCATCTGGGAGCTTTCTCTTACTACTTTCTAGATGGATGAGTGTGGCATTTGATTCCTTTGATTCATATCCTTCTAATAGATTTTCTAAAAAGCCTTCAATTCTGCTTTGACCTCGCAAAGTTCCTGGGCATCCCTTTTTCATTTTTCCACTGACCATTTTATAGTGGTTTCCTTCTCTGCTTTGATATTTTGGGCAAATTTCCTTCCTGTAGTCTTTGACAATCAAGGATTGAAAGGTTTCTAGGTTGACTTCACCAGATCATAAAAGAAGATCCTATTAGTGAGCCAAGTCAAGTTAAATTTGAAAGGGTTGGGGGTTTCTTCCTAGAATCCTTGAATTCTAGAAAGATCGAGGAGTGGTATGAGCCACCTCCTTCTCCAATCCATTGTATGATAAGATGAAAGTTGTCAAAATTATGTTTGGAAAGAAGGAATCGATCAAGCCTCTTTTCTACCAGGTCCTCCCCTATTCGTTTATTATGTCAGGATGGTTTGAGTTTAATAGGTTCAATATCTATGAGGCTGTGATTGCAGATGAATCTGTCGAAAAAAATCTAAGTTTGGATTTGCTTGTGCTCTGGCCCCCCATATCCTTGCTTCACCAATTGAAAATTTTAGATCTCATGCTAAAATCAAATTGGCTTCCTTCATGCAAAATTTTTGGTAAAGGGATTCCCAGAAGGGGATTTTGTTATGGGGGGACCATTAATTTTTAGGATGAGGGTATCATGGGCTAGTTCAACAACCTTGAAATTAAGGCCAACAATCAATTCCATCCCCCAGAAAACTGATAACATTGATGAATCGAGGGTTCCATCTTATAGCTTGGCCTCCAAAACGTCCCTTGGGGTCTGTGCATATGAAGTTCCACACTATGAGAGTGTTTTGCTAAATACCATAAATGAGATCTTTGACCCCTAAAGTTTCTTGTAGTGAAAGTATTTCCGCTTTCTCCAGATCAACAAGCCTACACAAAGCCAGTTGTTTGTGAGGGTTGGCCAAGCCCCTGCAAGTTAGGGAGAGAATGATCATTAGAAAACACTCTTGGGGGTGGTCATTTCTCTAAGCTCCCCATCAATGGAAAGTTGGTGCCTTGATGTTATATCCACTAGGGCTTTGTTTTAAGCGTGGATCAGTTTGGAACAACGACCCCCTACCTCTACCAACCAAGATGTTAGGGGTGTTAAATCTAAGGTTGTCATAGGGAAAGGAAGGGGTGGACTGATGCTGGCGGAATAAATATCAAGGTTCAGAGGAATATGATGATGAGGAGGATTCAATAATGGTTTGGGAAGAAGGGGAGGATGTAAGAGGTGGCGGGGGAGGGAGAGATCAGGTAGCATAACAAAGAGGTGGGTTGTTATAGAAGAGATAACCCAGATTGATCCAAACATGGAGAACTGAAACAAGAAACATGAGAAGAGAGAACCAATGAAACACATAGAGAGGGGAGAGGAAAAGTACCCAAGAGTTATGCTTAGTCCCTGATGGAGGCAACATTCCCTAGGCTTTTACTTGAATCTATCTGCTTGTCCTATTGGTGTTGTAGAATTTGCAATGCGGTCGGTCTCAGAGGGGAAGCTAATGGGGAGATAAACATCATTTCTGTTGATTTTTTGGTCGGAGTTGGTGGCTATGAGAGGTCTTATTCCATTGAAGATGGTTCGCTTTGTGGCCCTTGCTAGGATTTCCCTAAACACTAGCTGCCAATGAATGGTAGTTTGTAGTGGCAGGAATTATGTCCATACTGATGGCATTGTCTGCATTTGAAGGGGATCCCCTCATAGTCCAATATTTGCTTGTATTTTTTTTCCCTTATAGGTGATATCAGTTTCTCCCCATAAACCTACACGAACATCCAATAATACTAGAAACCTTGTAACCTTCCATCCTTTGGCCTGCATGAAAGAGAAATCTACATCCAAAAGCTCCCCCATATTCAAGCCTATCTTCGAGAGAGAACCATTAGTCTATAATATCATGGGGAGACTGGGCATGCGTACCCACACTGGAATTTTGTCCACCCATTCCTTGTTTGGGTTGAAAGGCAGGTCCCATATTTTGAGAAGGAGGGGAGTAGATTCGATGTGCCAAGGTTTTGAAAGGACCCACGAGGCATCCCCCTTGTTTGCAAATATCAATGTGAACCATCCTCTAACTAAGAAATGGGTTTCTGATAGTTGTTTCAGATTCAATACCCATTCTTTCTTCACCCACTCATCAATCGTGGCTTGACTGAGCAAACAACCTCTAGCATAGCCAACCATAGTATGCTCAGACATATGGAGAACTTGATTAATCTTGGTGTTGTGGCTGAGCACCATAGGCTTAGATCCTCAGAGATGTTTGATAGGAGGATGAGGTTTCTTTTTGGGGGCCCCATAAGATGCAATAGGAGGAGAGGGGGAAGGGCTAGAGTAAGTTAAAGGGGGAAGAAGAGCTCCTTGTTCGAGACAGAGGGGGAAGGAGCTACTTTAGGGAGAGAGGGGGCGATGGAGGGGGAAGGAAAAGAGAAAGAGGATGAGTGAGTCGGGAGAGAGGAAGCCAGGAAGCGTATGGGGTCAAAGAAGGGTTGAATGGGGGGGACAACACTTCCTAGCAAATTAGGCACCCTCGAGGAGATTTGGAGGGTTTGCTAAAACCTTAACTCAAGCGGGGACATGGGGAGCAACTTAGAAGCAGAGGGTAAAGAGGAAAGATGGGATCCAGGGATGAAGAAGGGGAGACACTGTTGTGACTGGCTAGAGAAGAGCATCAGTTGGATTTCTCCTGAAAGAGACGAGATCATGGAGCTACATGCGAAGCTGAAGATGGCAGGAGCTACAAGAAGTTGGTTCTTTGAGGGATAATCTTCAGCTTGTGACAAAATTTGGAATGAAACAACAACTTCATTTTGATAGGAACCATCATAGATCCATCTTAAATACGAGTCTAACATGAGCTGAGAGGGATCCAATTTATTCACGTCTAAATTTTTTTATGAGCCCACATTATTTAAATGTTTTGTATGGTTATTTATTTTTATTTTTATTTTTTTATTTTTAGATTTGTCATAATTTTTATTTTTGTGGACATAAGTAGAATTTCAATTCAATTTGATGACAGACGGACAACGTTACACATCATACTGGGATGTAGAAGGAGCCTCTCGACTCAATAAGAGGAAGATTTGGACTTACCGAGAGAGGGAGCATTGAATGGAACAAAGAAACAACCCTCCATAGGGTTGTGAGAACCTAAAGGAAAAACTGAGCCAACCACTTCCTCTAGAAGGTCTTCTAGGCTTGAGTCCATAAAAGGCTGATCGTCCATCTCGCCGCTATGAATATGAAGGTGCACAAATGGTAGATCCATGGTTCCTAAGCCGCTCAGGGTAGATTTCTCGCCTTGGGAGCTAACAACAGGAGAGGTAAAAATAGATTTGCCTTCAAATGGGTCTTCCGAGTAATCCAAAAACATTTCCTCCATGGTGAATAAATTTTACCCTTAATTCAACCCATGAGTACCTACATCTCTAATGCCGGTACTGCGAGGCTAAAACAGAGGAGGAGGTAGTCGTTGGTTGAGTAATCGTTGGGTAACCACTAGGTATTCTATCTGTGGAGTCAGATTTGGCCGTATTTGAAAAGGAGTGGTAGGCTAACCGAGACCCAAAATTTCTTCAAGTTGGAAACTTGACAGTAATGCAATGTGTGCATAGTCTATGCATGAACCCACTAGAGAAGTTGCAAAAACTAGGGCTTGATAGATCAAATCAATGAGAGCGTTACAAGGGCATTGCCAGTGCAAAAGTGACATGTAGACCCGTCATGCAATCCCCATTTCCTCATAGAAACTTCCAGATCACCATGGCTCCTCTTAATCCAAGGAGATCAATCTCCATTTTCATTTTTGTATGGTTGCTCTAGTTATGCAAATATGTATGTTTATTCTAAATAGGGCTTCCATAATTTTAATTTAATTATCAATAATTATTAGGTGGATGGTAGAAATTTAAACTCCACAAAAATATTCTAGAGTATTCTTAATAGTGTTCACAAATCAAAGATTGAGATTTATCTCCAAAGCGGTTATGGTTTTTTTCCCTTTAACTAAATTAATTAAACCCACCAGTTGGTTTGTGTGGGGCTTAGTCCTCACCAGGTCAAGGTTCAAACCTCATAGGGAGGGGTTGAGGATGGAAGCCACTTCAGGATAATTAAACTTCCCAAGGGGTATCGAGGCTCGACTAAGCCTTGCACAATCCTAGCAATAAACTTCACATTGTGGGTCGATTTGTCTTCTTCCATCCAATAAATGGGCTTAGCCTCGACTTAGGTTCAACCTAGTCAAAAAATAAAATAAAATAATAATAATTAATTAATTATTTTTTTTTACATGAACAAGTGTCATAAAAATGAGTTATAATTTTTTGGGCATGTGGTATTAATAAGCCATGTTATTGTACCAAAGCCTCTTTACAAATTAAGAATCTCAATGGTAAAGTGAGAGTGAATCCCATGGTTAAGAATCTTGTTAATTTTTTTAAAGTGTATATACGGATTTTTTAAATAATTATTGTGCCACTCTCCAACCCACTATGCAAGAGATGTTGTGTTGTTATGTTATGTTATGTAAACATTTTACTTGGTCAAATAAAATAGAAATAGAAATAAATTAAAATAATACAACTAATAATTAAATTTATTAATAAAAATAAAAATAACCTTACTTTAAACATTTATACTTGGTCAACTATAAAATAAATAAAATTAAAAATAACTCTATGTTAAAACAAAAATAACTTTAAACAAAAATAATAAGATAAATTTGACTTGGTTAAGTTATTGGTGGTTTTAGAGCTCCATGTGTATGAGAACCCATGGTATTCATGTGAAATATAGCCTATTTAAAAAAAAAATTAAACCCTTCACCCATCATTAAATAATCTTTAAAAAAATTTCGAGTTAACCTTTCACCCACCCATCATTAAAAATAAGAATAAAAAATAAAAAACAAAAACAATATAATACATTTTCCACACCTAATTAGAACAGATTTTCCCCACTATCAAAAGAGTACAGCCCTCACTCACTATGACAGACACCCATCATTAAATAATCTTTAAAAAATTTCGAGTTAACCTTTCGCCCATCATTAAAAATAAAAATAAAAAATAAGAAACAAAAACAATATAATACATTTTCCACACCTAATTAGAACAGATTTTCCCCACTATCAAAAGAGTACAGCCCTCACTCACTGTGACAGACATAAGCCTTCACCAACTATAAAAATAAGCCTTCACCAACCATAAAAGTAAGTAAAGAATAACGAACCCTTGTCTGTCAGGAATAGATGCTACCAGAAAATATGTTCACCAGCATCAGCGAGGGTAAGAGATTCAGATTGATATCCTCGCCCCTGGTAGGCCACAAATAAGAAATAACGATGGGAAAGGATTTGGTACCCGTTATGGATACGCCACCCTTCGTGGACTAGAGTGGCATTGAAAGAGATCCATTTGTTGTAAATGGAGTTCAATTCGAATAGATGCCACGTTGTTGCGCGAAAGCAGAAAGTGAAAAATAAATTCACCATAACGCGGAACTGGGTTCTCGTTGGTGGTCAAAGCAGAAAAACATAAATAAAGGGCTAGAAGTTAGACTAACGCATTGCGATACTGCATCGGAATCTTATGATGGTAGCTCTCGCCAGTGACTGTAAACCATAGAGCAAAAAGCTTAAATACGCATTGAATTTAATATTCAGCTAGCACAACTTGCTGAGAGTTTGGCCATAGAAGAAAAATATAAATACACATTGAATCTAAATACACATTGAATCTAATGCTGTCAGGGAAATTCCGAAGAGTGTTTGGCTTCTAATTTTCCTTTTTCTTGGGCGAAAGAGAAACTTTGCAGAGAGTTTGGCTTCTAATTTTCTATTTTCTGGGAAACATGGAAGATGCAACAGTATGCAACGCCACCACCAATGGATCCTCTACTGAAGCAGCAGCATCAGAAGCCATTGAATCAAAGGGGTTTTCACCCTCTCCCGAGGGATCCCTTATGGGATATAATTCTCTGCACGATATTCTTCAATCAAATCTTCCGCCGTTACTCTACAAGGTATGGCAACATGCAGCCTCAGGTTTCATTTATATCACTGATTGCATTTGTTGTCCGATAGTTGATTGACTTTCATGAGTAGGTCTGCTGAGTTTTCTGAGCATAGTCAAAGAAAATTTTGTATATCAATGGGTAGTTACATACCCATATGGTAACATCACTTGCTGTTGAAATAATTATGGATAAATGAAAATCTGTGATTGAATTGGTGGGTAGTTCAGATAAACAAAGTCCCAGAAGATCAGTCTAAGTTTAGAAATTACATAGACACTATAATTATCAACAAATTATTGGATCCCAATACTATATCTGATAAAAGAACATGAGATGGTATACATGCCATCATTACAGATACTGATCCACAGCCATCACAGACAACGTATCAAACTGGGAGGGTATAAAATTAAGGATATGAAGGCTGATGATAAGCTTTTGTGACCAAGTGACGTTATTTTGGTGAGACTAGGGAGTTGAATGGAAGTTTCACGCTTGCTAGGTGCCCATGTTCTATCATGGAAGTTTTTTATTATTATTTTTGTCATTTGGTGAAGCCCAGGGGTTCAAACATAACTTCATGCTTGTTAGGCACCTATGATCTCATTGTGGATTAGGAGGTCCACACCATCTGCTCAAGAATTTTCAATCATCACAGTAGAGCCACAATTTTTCTCTCATCAGTCTTGGTGACCTGGAACACTCTACAAATCTTTTTCCCTGAAAAGATCCAACAAACCTGTTTGAACTTTGAAAGGGGGATGTGGGTGGAACGTAAATGTCCATTAATCCTCTTCTGCATGCCTTGAAGAGAGGGCATATCCTACCCATATGGTAGTCGGCTTGTGAAACATGCACAAGCATACAAGGCCCTAAAGATGAGATTTAGCTGGAGAGAAATGTTTAAAACTGACCTTATTCGGATGTTTGATACGTGCAGTAAAAGTCCATACTCAAATATCTGCTTGTCTTGATAGTAGGTAGGCCCTACCCTTATCGGCATTGGCTTAAGGAATCAACTGATTCTAGGAAAGGAAAGAACATGTTGGTTATGCAGCGTACGCAGTACCGTGGACGTTTTTAAAATGCTTAGATAGGTCTAATCTAGAATATTAAATTAAATTCCATTCCACCAAAACCACACCATACGAAAGATAAATCTTATGAAATTCAGAGGACAATGAAACCTGATATGAAGGAATTTAGAACAGAGAAAGTCATGACTCTCTCTACTGCAAATGTCCAGCAGATCCGTTTGGTTTCAGTGGATGTTCAATAATTTTAACCCATTTTATCTCAGACATACTTTGACAAATGTGCTATTATACAGCCTAGTTAATTAAGTTCCTTTTTGTGATCCCTTGTAGCTCAGTTCCTTGAATTTCGTGGTTGGTAAATTTTGTTAAGGCACTCCTAGATATTTTGTGCACGCCTTCCTCTTGATAATCAGCAGCTGAGTGGTACACAGAGGGAAGACGTCCATCGAGCTACTGAAGGAAGGGCACACTCTTGTAGAGAAGGAAAGGCTGGTTTGTACATGGCAGTGTGATTGGAGATCATTTTATTTGCCTTTCTTTAATTTAATTTACAGTACAAGTCCAGAGTCCTTGTTTAATTTATAGTGTGAATAATTATTGCACTGTTTATTCAACCTATTCCAATTGATCAAGCTGTTCAAAATGGCATTATTTGCATTTCGTCTAATTGTTGTTACGTCTTGATGAACTAGCATATTAATAATTATTGCACTGTTTATTCAACCTATTCCAATTTATCAAGCTGTTCAAAATGGCATTATTTGCATTTCATCTAATTGTTGTTACGTCCTGATGAACTAGCATTCAATTCCCTTCAGGTCCTTTCACTGGCATAAGCAACTTGGACATTGATACAATGTTTTAGTGGAAACTTGAAGAATGAGAGAGTCTATAGGTAAAAAGTAGAAAAATAAAACATCGTCTGTCAAAAGAAAAAATATTAACAGAGATTCTCATCGTTTTGAATCCCTAATTCAGATCAAGGGTACGGGAATGTGAGATTTAATGAAGAAAAATAGGCTGCATTAGTTTTTCCACCAGCCTTGGTTGGAACTTGGAAGCTTTGAGAAACACACCCCAAGGTGCCGCACCAGACAAAGTGGACTTCCTTTGGCTTAGGTGCCAGGTCTGATGGGTAACTATTCCACCAAAATTGCCTAGGACTTGCATGCGGTATCATCATTTTGAAACTCCATTTCACCAAAACCATTTTTATGGCAGATAAATCTGATGAAATTCAGAGGACATTACTATCCGATGAAACCTGATATGAAAAACTATAGATTTGAGAAGTTATGACTGTGTCTACTGTAGAGTTCCAGTAGGCAAATTTGGTTAAGTGGATGCTCAATAATTTCAATCCATTTCATCTCAGACAATATTTTAATGTATTTCCACAAAATGTGCCATTAAATAACCAAGAGTTGCTACATACAGCTTGGTTGATTAAGACCCTGGGTCCTTGGATTTCCAGGTTGGTAAATTTTGTTGAGGCACTCCTAGATTTTCTGTGCACACATTCGTCCTGATAACCAGCAGCCTAGGAATGATTAAAAAGGCTTAAGTACATTAAATCACTGGGGGAAGAGAATTTTACTGTAGCAAATAAATTGTTGGTCTGCACATGGAAAACTGCAACTGCAAGTCTGCAAATCATTTCATTTTCTTTTCTTTGATTTAAATTAGAGTACAAGTTCAGAATGTAGCAGGAGTGTAGCAGGAGTTTGTGGATGCAGATGTATTTCGCCTTTCATTAGGAGCATGGGTCCATGCACTAGACACAAAAATGCTGAATACAAAATTAAAAGGTTTGTTACTGTACCATTTCTCATAAAGAGTCATGCTAGCGACAACAAAATTAGGTGTTCTATTGATGAGATGGGCTGCACAAACGACCACCAAGATTCATTTTCGTGAAGTGATGCATGCTTCAAACCATCTCCGTCATAGCCCTAGTTATTCTTTTTGCTATGCATTTTAGCATGGAGTGTAAGGAAAAGTTATTTGTAAAGAGATGCCTAGAAATTCAAGAAATGACTAGAAAGCATTTCTAATATATTTACCTATGCCATCTGCCTTGAGACATTTGATCTTTGGATTGCTTTGATTTTCCACAAAAGATTTGAATTCTTAGAACTTTCCAAACACCTCATCCTTAGATTTAATGGTGTATGTCTAAAGAAAATGAGAAAATCTTCAAGAAAGGCAAAGAAGTTCTTAGCTCCCCCAATAGAAGATGTAGCCATAGGTCCATATGCATCGCTATGAATTGGTGCAAGAGGTTGAGAAGTTTGCCTTGCTTTTTCATTAGTTAAGGACTCTTGATGATGCTTCCCCATTACACAGCCCTCACAATCGCCACTAGATGGTTCAGTCCATGGAGTGTCATCAACCATATGTAGCTGACTCATATGTCGTACATCAATAATTGGTGTGACTGAGACGTTGACTTGATAACATGCTAGTGTCTTCATCATTGGTTAGCATAGCAACGAACCCTTTTTTCTTTGAGGAAGGAGTCTTCCTTAACTTGTACATATGATCAGATTCGTCACAATACCCCAGGGCAACCATCTTGAAGCCATCAATTGTCCTTTACAACCCATTGATTTGGCTGGAATTCCACCTTTTCATTGGTATGTTTAATCTGGTAAATAGAAAGAAAATTTGGTTCAACACTTGGAACATGAAGAGCATCTCCAAACTTAGTTGTAATAATGATGACATCACCACAGCCCACAACATGTGTCATTGAATTGTTGCCAACAACCACTTTCTCTCTATTATGTTGTTGTCTATAATTAGAAAGAAGATGGTCATGCTTGGTCATGTGTTGGGTGGCTTCAGAATCAACATTCCACTCTTGCTAAGAAGAAGGAAAGAGTGCAGAGTATACTGCCAAATGTGCACTATGAGGAGATGCAACATTCTCATTGAAAGGGTCTTTAGTGCCTATTGTAGATCTTGCAAGCCCTTCAATTTTTTGAAGACAAGTAAGGTAAAGCTTGAATAGATGGCCCTTCTTATGACAACAACCTCATATGACTTTTTCCTTCTTGAAGGATTTTGAGCATTCCTCTTTACCTTTGTTGGACTCAAATTTAGAAGGGGTTGAGACAACCTTTGGATCGGGTTGATCTCAAAAGGGAAACTCAGCCATTTTCCTCACAGTAATCTGATGCCGAATGAGATTAGAGAAAACCTCTTCAAGAGGAGTTATGAGATCCTTGAAAATAAAGAAATGCTATAGAATATAAGATCAAAAGATTGAATGTTGTACAGATCCTATTTTGAGAAACACTTGCATATTCCAAATCTGATTTGTCATTTTTGCTTGTTTGAATAATGTCGGTCTTCAGGTTTTTAAACTTTGCAATATATTCCTCAGCTGTGTCGAAGTCACCCTTCTTTAGGTTGGAGAGATTAGTTTCAAGTCAGTGGACTAGAGTAGTATTTATTGTTGCAAAGAGACTTTTGAAGTTATTATAGATTTCCTTTGGACCTTTGTTATCCTTGGTATGATGAATGCAATTAGGCTGACATAAAGACTGATCAACCTAATAGCTTCATCCTTCTTCAAACATACCAAGTTATCATGGTCATCATTTTCAGCAGGAAGCGGCCTTGACAAGTACATACATACACCTTTGCTTCTAAATAAGGCAATCATTTGATCTAGCCAAGAATGATAGTTGTCCTCATTTAGATGGGGAGACAACCACTTTGAATCCATAAACTCAACAACAACAAGATAAGTCTCCTTATGTAATGAAGACTTCGGAAATTCTCTTTTATCAATCCAAATGGTACCAAACCCTAGGTAACCTTAGGAATGAAGGTGTTGACCTTAAATAAGAGTGAGAAGCACCAAATAACACCCTAGAAGGAATGTGTGACACTAGTTCTTCCCTGTAACAAAGATTTCACTAGCCAATAGTTTTTGTATCAGGCAAAGGAATTGAGAAAGTATGGTTCACATTTGCTTGAGGGTCAATAAAAGAATCAATGGAACCTAAGCTGCACGAAACATGGAAACACATACAAATTTCCAAAATAGTAATGCCTAGAAATGTGACCTCTCGCCAAAATGGGTATGTGGGGAAACACGGTATATAGAAAATACAAAAAATATAGATATATAGTTTTCTTTAAATAACACATTATCTTTCAAGAAAATAAGAATGATACACAAATTACATTTTAAAAGTAGACCCATGTCTATATTAACTCTCATAGATGATTACATGATGCAAAGTCCCATAGCCTGGTGGTCTTGACTAATGTCCCATACCTCATACATGATAGAATCCAGTGGAAATGCTACAATCATGCCAACCCTGAAATTCTGAAAATTGCTAAGTTTGCTGAATTCTTAATGGGATATGAAATGCTACTTTCTCCATGTGAAGTCCAATCATCAATGAGGTTGGAACCACTCTCAAGCATCTTGAAACAATTAATGGTATTGTTAAAAATCTAAGTCAAAGTTGACATTCTCCTTTATCTTACTTTTTCTATCCATTCTCCTTTATCTTACCTTTTCTATCCATTTACTTTAAGATTTAATATTACCAGTAATTACCAAGGTGACAAGCTCCTCAAAGCTGAATCCCTATCCTTGTTTTAGGGTGCTTGGCATGGAGTCACGGACAGGGTGATATTTTCCTAAGTGTCCCATACCACTCTCGGGCACTTAAATGTGCCTAGAAACTTCTAATAAAGTGCCTAAAATGTCACTAGAGATGGATGAAATGCCTTGGAAACAGTGCTGGCCTTATTGTGCAATCTTTCGAGATTTGGAAATGTGATATGCTATGGTTGGCAATGTTTCCAAGACATTTTGTACCTGTTTGGGTATTTCAGGTATTGGAACGTGGTTGAACTAGGCATTTCCTACAGCTTAGGATGGAACCAAATCTCACCCAAAATTTGAAATATCCTCCTTACAAGTACCCTAGAGAGGGATTGCTCTAGTGTTGCTTGAGAGAGAGTGCAAAAGCCAGGCACAAGTGCTGAAAACAGAAATACCAAAGTGCGCTTAAGAAAAAGTTGCCAATCACAAGCAAGAACACCAAAATTAAGTGCCCTTAGGCTTATAACAGTTTGTATTTCGGATCAAGAAGATCACAAAATGTGATGTACAAATGAGAGCTTTAGTTGTGTATTTATACACAATTCAAGTGAGGTCTCCCTTTGAGAGTGGGTTATGGGTCCACAAGACAAGGGCATACACCCCAAGAGGGTTGTTGAGCCTATATTTCAAGTTTTAATAGGTTGGCCAACATTTTTCTGAAAGGACCCTGTTTCACCTTGAAGAGCTCAAGTTCACTATCTAGTATCAACTGATTTTAGCAATAAACAGTTGTGGGGAAAAAGAATGTCACTGGAGTGCGAACGCTACACTAATTTGTTTCACTAACCTCTAAATACATGCGATTGGTTTTAAGCATCTTTAAAAATAATTTAAAGCATGCTTTGCAGTCATCCATATCTGGACTGTAAAGGACATACAAACTTGTTTATTGTGAATTACTGTTATAACTTTGGTCTATAGTTAATTTCCTAAATGTGCAATGACCTGTCTGTCTGCAGGAAGTCAGCCAGTTGCTTTTAGGTGTCAATTGTGGCAAAGTAGTGTCACCCTTGTCTCTGCCAGAGACAGTACTTGCTATATCCAAAGAATCATCTTTTGATTTGCAGGTAATTACAAAAGGGAAGTATTTTCATGATATGTGATTCTGCGTGAAGTTTTAGCTTCAAAATTTTCTTTTCTGTCTTCTTGGCACAATTTAATGAAAATCAACCATTTTTTTCTCCTTTGGTTACATGAAAGGCATATCGTTTCAATGCTGAGCCAGAGATGATGCGAGCTCCACGCATTGTTCGTGTTGGTCTTATTCAAAATTCCATTGTTCTTCCCACAACTGCTTCATTTTCAGAGCAGAGAAAAGCCATCATGCAGAAGGTTAAATGTATGATTGAAGCTGCTGGAGTTGCTGGTGTAAACATTGTCTGTCTACAGGTAAGAGATGAAAAATGTTTTCCAATCTAGCCGTGTGCAAAATTAACTCTGAAACTCTGGGATGCATATCTCAGGAGGCCTGGACCATGCCATTTGCTTTTTGTACACGAGAAAAGAGGTGGTGTGAATTTGCAGAAAGTGTGGATGGAGAATCAACTCAATTTCTGAAGGATCTGGCACAGAAGTATAACATGGTGATTATCAGTCCTATTTTAGAGAGAGATATGAATCACGGTGAAGTTCTCTGGAACACTGCAATAGTCATAGGGAATCATGGCAACATTATTGGTAAACACCGTAAGGTAATAATACAATTCAGACTCATAAGTACCAACATCTTTTTATTGCCTTGGATATATCGTAACTTCTAAAAGTCCTTTATCCAGGTCCTTGCTTCTGTTGATGGTGCATGAAGCTTCAAAATGATAGCTTTTCTTGTATAGTTCATCTGTATTTGCTAGACCAACACCTTTGTTAGCTTGTCCTTTGCAGAACCACATTCCAAGGGTTGGTGATTTTAATGAGAGCACTTACTATATGGAAGGAAACACAGGACATCCCGTGTTTGAGACTTGCTATGGGAAGATTGGGATCAATATTTGCTATGGAAGACATCACCCTCTAAACTGGTTAGCATTTGGACTTAATGGAGCAGAGATTGTGTTCAACCCATCAGCTACTGTTGGGGGTCTCAGTGAGCCAATGTGGTCTATAGAGGTGAGTTCCATTTACAATCCTGTTTTGTAGGAAAAAATTTCAACTGAATTTGAGATATTTTCATAAATTAGTGGCAGTTTGCCACTGGTCTTCAAAAGTATTTCTGCACCCATTAAATATCCATGCATTTCCACAGTTGCTGCCTACTGTTGAGTCTTGACATGAACTACTGTGATATGGATGAATCATAAATGACGGAAAACATCTCTGTTAAGCGATGTGAGGGGTTGAGATCATATTAAGTAGGAAAACTTTGGACTTCATGTTGCTTAAATCTTGTACACCAATAATAACAAGTCAAATAGCCATTCTGATTTGCGTATGGGAATGTATCTGCAGGCTCGCAATGCAGCCATTGCAAATAACTTTTTCGTTGGGTCTATAAATCGCGTGGGAACTGAAGTGTTTCCTAATCCATTTACATCAGGTGATGGAAAACCTCAGCATGCAGATTTTGGTCACTTCTATGGTTCGAGTTACTTTTCAGCTCCAGATGCTTCTTGTACTCCTAGTCTTTCTCGCTATCAAGATGGCTTGATTGTTGCAGACATGGATCTCAACCTTTGCAGACAAGTAAAGGATAAGTGGGCATTTCGCATGACGGCTCGTTATGATATGTATGCAAATCTACTTACAAATTACCTTGACCCACATTTCAAACCACAAATTATCGCAGATCCATTCTTGCAGCAGTAACCTCGATAATGTTTCTTATCCAAGGACAATCTTCTTCATAGGCAAAGAATTTGAACCATTTGTGCCTTATAACCCCATTGTAAATGGGAAACTTTCAAACAAGCTCCAAATTGATAGTGTTGTAAGACTTAATAGCATGCAGTAGTTAAATATAGACGAAAACCAGATAGTTTCAACTTTCAGTCACTGCATTCTCTTGTATGAAAATGATCTTGATACATGTTTTCTTAGATATGTATACCATTATCTTTATTTAGCAGTGAGGACTTTGGAAGGAAAAAGAGATTAATGGTCAGTTAATGTGGCTTTATGTGATGGAAAAGGATTCAAATAATGAATTTATGAAAGAAGACATTGACAGCCACACAAGGGATGCCTTCTCAAGCTAGTATTGGAAAAACTGATGTAAGACTGTGTTTCATCCCTCATTTTATCTGCATGTTGGAATGCATCTATTGAGTGTACTAGGAAAATATGATGTGGGGAATAAGGAATATTTCTTGAAGGAGCAATTTTCTGAAAATATGAGAATTGCTTCTTAATAGGGATAAACTTCCTATGGAAACACAAAATTACTGGATAAGAAGCATTTTCCTGAGAATATAAGAATTTCGTTTTTATATAGATAGATTCCCGATGGAAACAAAACAATATCAAATTGCAACTCTTCACCTGTGACCTTTACTGCCTCTAAATGTTGAATGCGGTGCAATTTCGAAATTTCAAATCTTATTATTCCTATTTAAGTTTCTCTGTTTTTGGAGTTTATCCTTCGCTCAAAAGTGTGAAGTCCAATTTAGTTTCACTTCAGACATTAGACCTCTGTAAAATAATATTTCCAATATTTTATCTTTGCCAATATCCCTAACGAGATGGTATCAAAGAGTTACAAAATTTGTTTCTGGAAAACTTATTGAGCACCACTACCACTGTTAGAAAATAAATTGTACAATATGAATTTGATTGGCGTAGAGCGTTTTCATTGCTGCACAGGAAGGAAGATTGTGGCAAATATAGTGAAAAGTTAATATTTTTAGGCTTTTGCATCTTCGGAATCTTCTGAACTTGCATAATGTTCTATATATAAAAGAATAGGATGTTTTTCCTGCTTATTGTTGGTTATAATCATTTTTACTATGATCTTTATTTATTTTATTTTTTAGACAATAATTTTTCGATAATTAGTATTATGGCTGATGCATTCAATCTTTGAAAGACATGTAGTATGGTTGGAGACACTCACATTTATCATTGGTTATACTTGAATACATTAGTTTGGAGTAAATTGCAAAGCTTCATCAACATAATCTGGTTTTCTCTGTATGGTATTCTAGAAAGGCAAAGGAACTGTGTTTTAGTTGAAAAATGTGTTCTGATTTCTGTAAGCAGAGAATTTGAAACTGAATTCCAGCAAGCAGGGAAAATCAAACTTGAATTTGAAGAAGGAAATAAATCTCAATTATTTAAGAAATAATCACCCAAAAACCAAAGGATTGTTTCTTCTTTCTTTGTAAGGAATCCAAGAGACGATGAAAAGGAAAACCAGAGTAACTTTGACAAGAAAACCCAGCAGGTGGGAGATGGAAACTCACAAGTTTAACAATGAAAATCCGAACAGCTTTCAGAGGAAAATTCAATGGTCTAGAAATAGTCAGACTGGGCACTAAGAAACCTATATAGACAGCATTATTACAGTTGGACACTTGAGGGTGTCGTTGACAGGTACTTGTCCAATTCACATTATTTACTCGTTAAGGTAATATGAAAAATCAAATTGAAACCTATATGGTGATTTTATTAGTGACCTGGTTATAGTGATTGTCTTTTTAGTTTACATCTTTATTTTGGATGCAATATTTTGTTTGAGAATAGTTATGTTGTAGTTGAAGGCATATTGCAGTAGCTTATTTCAAGTTCATGTGTCAATAAGATGATGGGATAGACATCAAGATCAATATTTGATGTCCATATCAACGTGGATTGAGTTAACTTGTGTTGACTCTTGAGAATTTTGAGATGGAATGACGGTATTCAATTAGGAGATTGATGTATGGTTACCATCAATTTGCTATACATTATAACTATTGGCTGACAAGCCAAGGTATGAATGTGTGCATGGTACATTCCCATGAAAGAGTACCATGCAAGGGCACGAATGAGAACCAGCTGTTCTTGGAGAAATCATGTTTTCTGCGTTTTGATGAGTCATGTATGTATTATTGACCTTTTGTTGGGCTGTGTACTTAGCAAAAGCTGTAAAGTACACGTTTTAGGGGTGACTTGTGGATCAGCTAATATTGTTGTAATGTAATGTGCTAATAATGAATATTTTGAATATACTTGGCCACAAAAATCTGTCTTTACTGAATTGTTGATCTTTTGCTTGTACAAACATTTGGCATAGGAACCATAAGGTGCCTAGGAGACTTCTCTTAGTGATCTGTGTGTTTAGGTTAGAGAATTGTCATTCAATGGAGGATGTATAGTTTTAAAGTCAGCTAGAGTTGTGCAATTTCAACAAGCCATGAGTTACTGGGCACAGTGTGGATTGAGAAGTGAAAACTCCAAAGGAGGCAATGCTGGAAATTAAAATGGTGAAAATTCCATAGGAATGGCAGTGATGGAAATTAGAGTGGTTGAGAGGCTTTGCGGAGAGAATTATGACATTTGCGAATGTACTGAACCTAAAACAAAGTAACGAATACTTACATATAAAGAATGTACGCTAAATATTGGTATGGAGTGCTCATTATGACGGGTTACATAGTAACTCCTTAAATATCATGTTATTGTTCATCACAAAGAGAACTATGTAACTCCTTAAATATCATGTTATTGTTCATCACAAAGAGAACTCCAAATAAGCCAAATACGTTCCAGTATAATAATTATAAAACAAGTGTATGCAGTAATGACTCTATCAACCTACCTCCTCTTATATATTATAATCCGTACTCATTGTTTATATTAGTTCAGTACTAGGTGTAACATACCCAGATCCCTGTTTGGCCATGTTACTACCAAAAATCACTGATACCTATTTAAATGTGGAAAATATGGAAATATGCATAGCATGACATACATATGTTTGTGCAACTAACAGAAGTTTTAAATTTGCAAACATAATGAAATTAAACATGCACGGTGACATTGAAAAACACAACGTATGAGTTAAACACATCTTTCAAGTATTTCAATATAGTATAAAAAATGGAACATTAAACAATGAGCAAACACTTATCTTATAAATGTGTATACAATTGATATCTGATGACTAATGTTCCACACAACCATAAACTCCACTGCTCCAATTTTGTTAGTAGTGAGTCACCCCTCGGTTGGTGCTATGAGTCCAGAAGGATGAATAGGCTCGTACAAGTGTTTAAAAGTTAATATTAACAACCCAAAACACAATAAAGACAATGACATTACTCATAGTAATCCCAACTTCCCAACACAATGCCATATTAGTCTATACAATCCAAAGGATGCAATTTCCTTCTCTGCACAATAGCCCCTTGGACAATCTTCATCTACTCTAGGGATCTAGCACAAAACCGACTAGAAATTTCTTAGTTTGTGGTTCTATGAAATATAGTTGTTACAAGAGTGCTCACAACAACCTTTACATAGGCTTATGGGTGATATTTCAATCAAAATTGCCCATAGGCATATCAAAAATTTCAACTAATTACCAACTTCAACAAGTTTCTCTCAATACATAGACATAGATTATCTCCTTTAGTTAGCACTAAACTCTATTTTTATTCCTCTTATTGCTTGCATAATTGCTTACACATTCCACTCAAATTTCCTCTCCTTTTCCCATGTGTGCTTGATTCTTACTCTTCCAAAATATGATTGTACTTAGTGTATGCTCTCATAATTAAGTGGGCTAACTCTTTGACCAACCCCTTACATGAGTGTACATACCTTCATGCTCCAATAACTAGTTGAGGTGACTCTTCTAACTGTTAGAAAATCAGAAAGGCAGAAAATTTTCTTATTCTTGATAGTTACTTGTGATGTTCTTGATTTCTTATTATGATTCTTTGTATCTTCTTTCTTTTAGTTCATCAAGTAATTACCAAAACAATAACACATAAAACAATGGACACCCCCTCGAGGGGAAAACCCAGTCAATAATTCTTCCTTCAATAGTTTTCTGGAGATATTCCAAGACTCTTGACCTTGACACAAACTTTCCTCCACACCAAGTCAACCTTCTTCCTTACTTGCAGATGAACCTTTTTGACCTAGCGACACTTTCTTCGACCCAACAACTTCAACCTAGCCTTAGAGACTTTGATCTTCACTGAAAAACCTCGTTACTTAGAACCTTCGATCTTGGCCCAATACAACGTCTTGAGATGACAACATCACACAACAACTGGCTACGACATCAACATGACAATTGGTTACGACATCATATGGTAATTGACTACGACATCAATAAGAGAACTTCGATCTTCCAAACTAGGGCACAAAAGGGAGAGATAGTTGCACCAAAGATTCGATTTTCCCTTTTCCTTCTCCTAGACCAAACTTGCACTTCCTTCTCCTTTTTTTATTTCACACTTCTTCCGGCTTCAAGAGAGATTGAACTTCCTTGTGAGAGATAGTGTTTCAAATGGATTTCAAATTGCTCTATATAGTCCTTTGGTGAGGTCGAATAACCTCCTTTGAGTCCAACTTGATCATCTTTAAGGTCGACTTGGTGTGGAGACAACATAATTCATATTTGACTCAATATTTAACCTTTTTACATGATTCAAAAGTCCAAGAAGGGTCTCTTTAAAATTACAATGACTCTATTGACTCAAAATAAATCCTAGAAGTCCTCAATGGGGACTTTGACCTAAAACATGGTGACCCAAGCATGAAACCCATGCTTTAATAAGTCACAATAATAATAATAATAATAATAAATCTTTTCTTTATTCTTTTGACAAGTACATTACAAGATGACTCAAATACATTTAATGAAGACCGAACCTAATTACATTTTCCAACACTCCCTCTTAACTATGGAGGTATTCATCATATACAAGTACAAGGAAGATCTCAACTATATGAATCATGAAGAGCTTTAGGCACCGCAATGCCATGGACTAGATTTCTGACCAAGGCAATATATCCATTGGTCTCTCAACAATTTAGGCACCACAATGCCATGGGCTAGATTCTTGACCAAGGAAATCTATCCAGGTGGGACTAAGATGGACTCAAGCTTTTAGCCTTTCTAGGTACCATCAGGCTTACTTGCTAACCATCAACCTAGAAATCTAGGTGCATGTCAGAGCTCAATGACCAACGCCACCTTTCCAACTTCGAGACCTAGACATCAACACAAAGTGACGACCATATGTCCTCCCAAGCAATGCTTGATTCACAAAGCCTCAACACTCCTTGATCCAACAGAACGAGGATAACCAATCTCTCCCAATCAAACTGATTGGTAACCAACATGCTATCAAAATCTTTCGAGAGATTCACTTGTACAAATAGAACCCCAATCAATAATATACTTTCATATGTACATAATCAAATACAAATCTACGGGGTATTTCAGACAACAAATGTTTCTCCTCAACATAGTAGGACTATCAATCGAATCTTTGACAGAAGATACTTTACTTTCCTACTTCATATACAACATATCTTCAAACATCCTCCAACCAAAACTATTCTTATGCCCTCCTTCTCAACTAGTGAGTTTCCCTTTATCCAGGCTCCCTCTTAATCTAGGGAGATCAACCTCTTTATTTTGTTATTGAAGAATATTTTGTGGCTTCCAACCATTTCATCAGAGTTGTCATCATCCACATCATGCTTATCACATCAACGAACATCTTCACCATATTGAAAATTGTGTACCTGCACAACTTAGATAGCAAGTACAACCAAATCTATAGAAGCATGAAGTTAGCCATATCAGAATTACGGAAGCATTTCAACCTTATATATCAGATACCAAAACAAACAAGAGACACATACTCTTTCAACATCTTACTAGGGACTTAGTCATAAACCCTAGACTACTTCATAACAACTTTTATTACATCTAGGGTTTCAATGATTCTTCCAAAGGTATGACATACCTTTCCACATAGCAAACCCTAGAAACAATTCAAACTAATATAGATCATCAAAGTATCTAACAACTTTCAGAATTCATATGTTAGAATCCTTACTAGGGTTTCATACAAATCCTAGATTTCAATAAAAAATAATCACAGCTTAGTCACCAACATAACTAGCTTCCACTAAGCTTAGTTGCAAACCCTAGATTTTTCAAACAAACATCAATCACAACTAAAACTCAAATTTCAACGATCTTACATAAATCTCAAATTATCACGTTGTCATCATACATCAGAGATTTTCACTTCTATTAGGGTTTAACTCCAAAACCCTAGAATTTCACAAATACTATCATCCTAGAGAAACAACTTTTGACCATGGCTTAGTTCCAAACCCTAGGATTCATGATCATCGATAAACATGTCAAATTCACACATCTAGGACTTCCATCATCGTGCATAGGTATTTCATATCATGTGTTAATCAAACCCAACTTCACAAATATTAATAAGAGCTAGACATACAAAAAACTTGATTAGACTAGGGATTGATCGGAAAAACACACATTCCAAGGAAATCATTTCTAAGACATTATAAGGGTCTCGCTTGCACATTCCACCAAACCCTAATGAGTTAGGGTTTCAATATAAGAACATAGCAAACCCAAAATTACCAAAACTTAAAGGGTTTAGGATTTTGGACTTAATCATTGAACCCTAACAAATTAGGTTTTCCTGATCATATCAAAAATCCCAAACATGACATCATCAATTAAAAAATTCAAATAACATTTCTCAATAACCCTAAGCAATTTAGGGTTTCAAACATTCACATTAGCATACCCTTAGGTTAGGGTTTTCCAGAGAGCCTGTCTAGGGTTCTATAAAATCAGTTAAGAATATGAGTAGGATAGATTTATCAAGCGCTGAATCACCCAAAACAAGAATCATTATGATTAAATATAGCTAGACATAACAATGTTAGTAATAGATTGTCAAATGAATAAACATTTAATATAGAAATCAATGTTTTGTGATTTAAGGCATACATTTGTTTCTTGACAAACCTTATCTTGGGTGGCTCTCTTCAAACTGAGGATACATCATATGTTTTCCTAATCAAGACAATAGAGGGAGAATTGTGATTAGTATTAATATAATCAAAACTTAAACAAGTACATGAAACCAAAAATTGAAAGGAGATGAGATACTTATCTTTGGGAGTTGTTGGGGGCTCCCTCCAAAACTTGAGGGATACCTATAAACTTATAAAACAAAAGAAAATGTCTTTTCCAAAAACATGTTAAAACCTATAAATTCTAAACATTAGAAATACAAAATAGAATATCTAAGACTAAAAGCAAAGGACTTAATAGTGTAAGTCCCTTATATCAGATTCTTCAGGTTTTTCTTTCTTTGGGTCTCCTTTTTCAACAATGTTAGCATGATCTTTATCTCTCTTCTTATTCGTTGGATTGTCAAGACAATCACTCTTGTAGTGACCCTTCTTATGGCATTGATAGCATTCTATCTTGGTCTGACGTGTCAACTTTTTTCCTTAGTCCTTTCGATTTCCTTCCTTTGTGTTGAGAAATGTAGGCATTTGATACTCCTCCAGGATTGGCGACTAATGAGATCCTTAATTCTTCTTGATTGCAGACAATCTATAGTTCTTCAAAAGTGGGAGCTTCCTTCCAACTATTAAGACTTGCAACAAATGCACCCCAAGCAGGTGGAAATCCTAATACAACAGTGATCACAAGTTCTTTGTCTGGAGCAATTTCATCAATGGCCAAAAGGTCATCTCTGATTTTTGCTATCTTCACAAAGGAGGCCACTGTATCTTCTTTAGTCATCTTTGTGGTCCTTAGTTCATTCTTCAATCTTGCCACTTGACCAATGTTCTTAATAGTGAATAAATTCTACAAGGATTCATACATTTCCTTAGCATGATTGATGTTGGCTATAAATGGGACAAGGTTGTCCTTTATTCCTTCTACCATTAGAGTCATGGCCACCAATTCTAATTCTCTAAATTTTACTTTGTCAGCATCACTGAAGTCATCTGTAGGCTTTTTTACTTTTCCTTTGACCAAGTCTATTACCTTGTTCTTTTCAAGGATGAGGTCAATCTTCTTCTTCCATGACCTGTAGTTTGAGGCTCCTTCAAGTTTGTTCTCTCCCTTGATTGTTTTAGACATATTCCTTGAATATAGTGGACTTCTTCCCCGAAATAACCCTTTTGAATGGTTCTTTGATTATGTGCTTGAGACTGCCTTTTTCTTCTTTCTTCACCAAAGCTTTGATACCATGTTAGAAAATCAGAAAATCAGAAAGACAAAAATATTTTCTTATTCTTGATAATTACTTGTGATGTTCTTGTTTTCTTATTACTATTCTTTATATCTTCTTTCTTTTAGTTCAAGCAATTACCAAAAAAATAACACAAACAATGGACACCAGATGTAGGCACTAAGCCAGGGAAAAACCCCCCTCGAGGGGAAAACCTAGCCAATTATTCTTTCTTCAATAGTTTTCTGGGTATCTTCCAAGACTCTTGACTTGACACAAAATTTCGTCCACACCAAGTCAACCTTCTTCCTTACTTGCAGATGAACTTTCTTTACCTAGCAGCAACAACAACAGTGGCATCACTTTCTTTGACCCAACAACTTGGACCTAGCCTTAGAGACTTCGATCTTCACTAAAAGAATTCAATCTTCACATAGAACCTTCGATCTTGGCCCAATACAACTTCTTGAGATGAAAACATCACATGACAACTGGCTACGTCATCAACATGACAACTAGTTATGGCATCATATGAAAACTGGCTACAACATCAATAAGAGAACTTCGATCTTCCAAACTAGGGCACGAGAGAGATAGTTGCACCAAAGATTCGATTTTCCCTTTCTCCTTCTCCCAGACCAAACTCGCACTGCCTTCTTCTTCTTCTATTTCACACTTCTTCCGGCGTCAAGAGAGATCAAAATTCCTTATGAGAGAGAGTGCTTTAAATGGAATTCAAACTGCTCTATATTAATAGTCCTTTGGTGAGGTCGAATAGTCTCCTTTGAGGCCGACTTGATCATCTTTAAGGCTGACTTGGCGTGGAGACAACATAGTTCATATTTGACTCAATATTTAACCTTTTTACATGATTCAAAACCCCAAGAAGGGTCTCTTTAAAATCACAATGACTATATTGACTCAGAATAAATCCTATAAGTCCTCAATGGGGACTTTGACCTAAAACATGGTGACCCAAGCATGAAACCCATGCTTTAATAAGTCACAATAATAATAATAATAATTCTTTTCTTTATTCTTTTGACAAGTGCATTACAAGACGACTCAAATACATTTAATGAAGACCGAACCTAGTTACATTTTCCAACACAAACAACCTCACATGTACATTCAATGATTGGTTTTCAATAAGTAAAGGAGAATTATATGGTAATGAAAAATAATTTAGGAAAATGATATGGGATTACAAACATGTAAATTTCTCCTTGGATCCTCCTCTCTTGTAGAATTATAGCCCCTTAAGGCTTTACCTGTGTCTGTCTTGCAACTAGTAGTGTATTAATTTCATTTTTTTTGTGTACCTACATATTACATCACTAGGCCTTTGGCCATTAATAATGTATACAATTATAAATTGCTAATTTGGAGATAAAAACTTGGGTGTATTGCATTTCATTTTTTTTCATGTACAATTTTTACATATTACATTGCTAGGCCCTTGGCCATTCATAATATATATAATTATGCATTGCTAATTTGGGGATAAAAAATTGTTGCATTCGTCCTCCCCCCCATACCACCCCTTTTTTTTGCACTATCCTCAATGTACATCACCATACATGCGTAGATGTATATATAAGCAAAGTTTTACATCATAACACTTAGCGATTTCTTAGTTTAATGACTTTTGCAACAATTCCAACCAACATTCCCTTCAACTTGCACAACCCAAGGAAGTGTACCCCCTTTTCTACACGTCATTTCCTTAAGCTATCCCACTTCCCTTGTAGGGTTGTAGTACAAGTCAGACATGAAGTCTAAGAGCTGTGACTCCAGGAACTTTAGTTGCACCCTAAAATGATTCTTTATGCATCTATTTACAAATGTACACTAAGATTTCTCTAAAATCTGCAAAAAGCTATGGGTACTCTTCTCACATGTCCTCCTCATGCTCTCACATGGTGTCTTTAAGACTACAACAAGTCCATTGGACCTTTACTAGGTAGATGGCTTAGTTTTTTAGCACTTCAACTTTCCAGTCCAAGATGTGCATCAGCTCCACCCGAAAGTCCCCTTCATGCTCCACATGGATCATAGTTCAATCAATCATGTGGTTAAGATTAGGCACATACTTTTTCAATAAAGATACATGATTCACATGGATGCAGGTGATGCAAGAATGTATGCAATTTGGTCTATTTGTTCTAAAACTTCAAATGGCCTACAATATCTCGCTGCCAGCTTCGGACAACTTCCCAATTTCAGCAAACTCCTTCTAACCTTCACATCTAAAAGCACATTCTTCCCTGCCTTAAATTCTCTATCTACCCTGTTTTTATTTGCATAACTTTTTTGTCTATCCAATTTTTATTTGCATAAGTTTTCTGCCTATCATGTGTAGCCTTTAAATCACGTTTGATCTTTTATTATTTGTTTTCCCATATCTTAACAGTTTTGTCCCAATAATGGTCTTCCCATTTGGAAGGCTTGTCCAACATAAATTTTTAGCATGTCTTTAGTTATTTGGTTGGTTCTCTTTGTTTTCCCATTTGACTCCGAATGATATGTTGCATATAAATTCAGATTTATCTAGGATCCTTTAAACAATCCCCTTCAAAAAATTGGTAGTGAACTTGGGATCCCTATTCGACACTATTGTTTTAGATACACCATGTATCCAAACAACATCTTTCATATAAATTTGTACAATATTAGATACCTTGGCAATTATTTTAATTGGAATACAATTTGCAGCCTTTGTAAGCATATTCATCACTACCATGATGGACTCATTGCTTTTTGTCCTTCATAACTTGGTGATGATGTCTATAACTACTTCCCATTTCTATTCTAGAATATGCAATAGTTGTAGCAATCTTATTGAATGTTTGTGTTCAAACTTTGCCTTCTAATATTCCATATATTTGGCTATATGATAAGCCTCATATTTCTTCATTTCGAGCCAAAAATACCAGCCTTTGACAATTACAATAGTTTCTTGGTACCTTGTTGTCCAACATTTGACATGTCATGCATTTCCTTTAATACTAAATTTCTCAACTATATAGAATTAGGAAAATAAACTTTGTTCCTCTACAAGAGGGTTACAACCTCTTCCAACCTATAATCTTTATATTTTTGCTATAAATTAGGTTGTTGTAAGCCTTCTTCAATATGCACATAATGCTAGTGTGTTGTTACAACCTCCAATACTCTACTTTTTAAATATGAACCGCACATGCTAATAATTGTAGCATGCATCTCATGCACACTCTTGTTGAGTGCATTCACCACTTTGTTCTATGTTTGATACACTTTATCTCAAAGTCATATTCATTGAGGAATTGCAGCCATGTAGTTTGTCTTGCATTTAGTGTTGACTGCCCAAATAAACATTCCATACTACTACGGTCCATTCTCAACGCAAATTTTCTATCCACGAGATAATGTATCCATATTTTCAGTGCATGGACATTTGCTGCAAGCTCTAAGCCACGAGTAACATAATTTATTTTTTGCTTTATAATCTTCCTTGAGTCATAATGATTAGCATGCCCATTTTGCATAATGACTTCACAAAGTCCTTCCTTCCAAACATTTGTGTATACAATAAAATCCTCATTTGGATAGGAAATCTTTAATACATGTGCATTGGCTAACAAATATTTAAATCACTGGAAATTTTCTTCACACTTTGCAATCCATTCAAACTTTATTCCATTCCTTTGCAATGGGGTAATTGGATATGAATTCTTGGAGAAATCCACAATGAGTCTCCTATAGTAACTAGGTAACCCCATAAAAGGTTTAACATTTGAAATATGCTTTGGTGCTAACCATTCTTTAATTGCCTTAAATGTTTTCTGGATTCACTGTTATGCCCTCCTTCAAGATAATGTAGCCCAAATAGTGGATTTGTCTTTTATAGAAAATGCACTTGCTAAACTTAGCATACAATTGGTGTTTTCTTAACACTCTTGTAGCATCATCCTTAAATGTTGTTCATGCTCCTCCTTCGTTTTGGATTAGATATGAATTTCATCCAATAAGATGCTATTAAATTTTTCAAGTGATTTCTGAACACTCCATTCATCAACCACATGAAAGTGGTTGGCACCATTGTCAAACCAAATGGCACCACCACAAATTCATAGTGGCCATATCTCGTTCAAAGTCAGTCTTGCTATTATCTTCTTCTTTGATTCTCACCTGATGGTAACCTAACCTCAGGTCATTCTTGGAAAATATTCTTGCTCCTTTTAACTGATCAAGGAGATTATCAATTATTAGAAAAGGGTGTTTGTCTTGTATGATAACATTTTTCAACTATTTGAAGTCAATACACAATCTTAGAGTTCCATTCTTTTTCTTCACAAAAAGCACCGGAGCACCCTAAGATGGAACACTTGGGAGTATGTACGCCTATTTTAGCAACTCTTCTAGCTGCATCTGTAATTTTGTTAGCTTTTATGTGCTTATTCTGTAGGGAGTCTAGGACACTAAAGCAATTCCTAGAATCAAGTTAATAGAGAAGTCAATCTCTCTTTAGTGGCAATCCTAGCATTCTCCAAGCAGATCCTCACATTCTTTTAACACTAGATAGTCCTAAAGAGTTGGTTCCTTATCCTTGATTGGCTCTTCCATGTGTGTTGCATATAATTGGTAACCTTTTTCAAAACGTTTTTTAGTTGCTATGCTAAAATATATCTAATGTATATAAGCCTTGGAATACCTTGAACTATCCTTGAATTCCTTTCATCGTCAAGGCATGTGAAAGCCTTGTTGTAACAATCTAGGACAACGTGGTGTTTGTCTAGTCAATCCATACCAATCAAGCAATCATATGACCCAAGCGGTATGATGTTCAAATCTGCCTTAGTGCTAGCTCCATTCATGTTCATTTGGTAATCCTTAACAATCTCATTGATTCTTCTCTTTGTTCCAATGACTAGCTAAATCAACCAAGAATTTTCATGCTTACATCTTTTCGATTAAAATTTTCAACCATATTAGGTTGTTTACAATGATGAATCAATTTAGAATCAATCAAATAGATATTGGCTGATAATGAATCTTACTTTTCACTTTGATCATGTGAGACTGATAGTTTTCTTGTATGTTGTCCAATGTTGCATAAATCTTTGGCATTCTTTTGCCCATATCTTCCATTATATTAGCTTCTTGGATGTTGTGTGCAATCCTCATTCTATCTCCTTTGTGAGAATAGTCTTTAGACATGTGGTCTCCCTCACATCTCCAACACTTTGTGGGATTCCATCTTGACCTTTTATCCAATGAATTTGTCATCTTAGGTTCACTTTGTGTTGGTTGTCCATGCTAACAATGTTGAGAGCTATTCTAGAATAACATTGTCTTGAATCCTTTCTTCCTCTAATCCATATTTCCTTTCTTATTATCATCCCAATATTTTTGAAAATTTGTGCTACCCTTATTCAGTTTGTACAAATAATTTGACCTATGGTTTCTTTTGGAGTCCTTGCTTCATCAAATTGGATGTTTTCCTTGTAGAATTATGGCGTCCCACTCAAAAACCTATGAATTTTCACCTTTTCATGTTTGATGACATCCACATACCTCATAAGCTCTAGAATTTTTCTCTTATACTCATTCATAGTCAATATTAGAATTATGCATGTTGTAAAACATTTCATTAGTTAGGCTATAGAACATTCTTTATCTCAATTAATGATAAGTATGGATGCACTAAACACAAATATGATCATTTAGACACTTTATCCTCTAAGTCAAATTTCCATTGAATGTACCCATGCCCCATTTGAATCATTGAGCTCAAAATTATGGCTCTTGCAAATCAACAATTTAACCCCTTTTTGTACTTGTTTAATTGGAACAATGATTCTCAGGAGATAATTTCTATCACTGGTAGAAGAAAATGTAATAGGAATAAAAAAGATTTTGTATTTGGGCGTATATAGTACCCATGATTGTGAACACATAACAAATTTCATGTCGCTAATTTAATACACATGTTTGTATAAATATGGAATAGTCAGCTTAGTTTTTATACATTTTTCCCAAATTTGGATTTTTTAATTAAAACTTCTATCTTCGAAATAGAGAAAAATTAGGAAATCTTAAGTAACACAAATTTGTTCAGAATGGATGAGGAGGTAAAATGTCAAGTAAATATTTTTTTTTAAATTTGCGATTTGGGGTCACTCTTCCTCTAAAAGTCTCATAAATCCCCCAAAAGTGGTCAACAATAATGGATTTTTCCCTATTTTTGGATCTTCCACTCCAAACCCTTGGAAATTTCACTAGAAATCCAACTGAGTTTTGCTGATTTTATAGCATCAAAAGGTGTTTTGCATAGGCTTGTGTCTAGCATGTAGAAGAAGAAGTCCTTTTTAGGTGGTTGTTTGAGAGGAGAAACTAATATGATTTCTTTCCTAAAGTCTAATTTAAGAAGAACACATTAATTAATTTAATTAATTAATGTTAGCTAATTGATTAAATTTATAAGGATAAATATTTAATCATTTAAGTGACTTAAATCTAATCTCAACCATTGATGTAAGTGGGTTAGGATTTAATCCCAACCGTCTATCATTAGAGATTGAGGGTTAGGGATTTTGTTCAATTTGAAATTTTAAAGAGATTCACATAAGGAAGAGGATGAAGACACGCACATTGCATTGTTAAGGAAGTGATTTTATCTGAGTGAGAGACTCAAGTGATTGAGGAGAAAGAGAATAAGTGTGCAACTAATTTTTGGAAGGAGAATTTGTGTGAAGGCTGACATTTTTTAAGGGGGTTGAGACTTGGAGGAGAGTGAGAGGGTGAAAATCCTAAGCAGGCCAAGACAGTGATAGAGGGCCTAAATATCCAATAGATGGGCCGCAATTTGAAGGATGAGTTTCCTTGGATAGACCAAGAATTCCAGCGGCATGCTATATGGCTAAGAAGGCCAATTTTGCAGGTACAAGCCGAGATTTTCCAGGGCCAATTCATCTTCCAAAATAACCATTTTCAAGGGGTTGAATTCTTGATTGGGCCCAAAATCTTAGGAAAATTTCCAAGTTCTAATATTGTTGTATTTTCTGTGTAATATATTTTTGTGTCTAGGCCCTAAATTTTCCAAACTTCAATATGAAGTGAAGGGAGATTTATTGGGGTGAATTTCTGTGGTCTTGTGGTGATTTCCTATTCATTTTTTCCATTGCAAATTTACTATTTAAAGTTGAAAACACTAGTGTATTTATTTTCACTATTTCATATTTTATTTTGGGTAAAAGAATTTTCATGGGCTTAAGTAATTGTGATAAAAACAAATCATATATGGTGTTAAAATTGTGCAACTGATTCGGAAGGAGAATTTGTGTGAAGGGTGGTATTTTTGAAGAGGATCGAGACATTCCTTTGAGCTTTGTTAAGAGGAGGCCAAGATGGACCAAGCAAACTTTGAGGGATGTTAAGGAGCATATAGAGGCTCCTAGCAACACTTTCAGGGAAAGTAAACTACTAGGGAGATTTTCCAACTACATGGCCTTAATGGGAAACATTAGTGAGTTAAAGACTTCTGCTTTTAGGGAGGAAGAAGACCAACAAGTTTGGATGGATTCCATGGAGATTGTATTGAGGCCTAAGGGAAGGCAGTGGTCACTTTTCGATGGATCTATAAGATGAAACATGCAACTGATGGTAGTATCAAGAAGTATAAGGTGAGGCTAATGGCGAGAGGGTTCTCCAAGAAGGAGGGAGTGAACTAGGAGGATACTTTTGCTCCTATCGCTAGAGATGCGTCGATCAGGGTGATCATTTCCATTGCTTTAGAGATGGAGTAGAGGATACAACATATGGATGTGAAGAATGCCTTAATAGGGTATTGAAGCATAGGTGAAATTTGGGTAGCCTTTGGGATTTGAGAAGTATGGGAGAGAGTCCCATGTATGCAAGTTTAAGAAGGAATTGTATACACTTAATGAAACATCTTGAGCATGGTACTTAAGGATTGATGGGTGTTGAAGAATCTAGGGAAAATGAAGTTAATGAGATTCTTCTAGTCATGATAACTATTTGTGAGGTGTTTTTAGTTTTCTTATTAGCACAATCTTTAATATTAGAGTGTGTCTTCTTATTTTATCAAATAGAAACCAAAACGAAGAGACAAAAACACAAGATGTTGGCTTTCTGCCATTGCCTAAACCTCTCCCTCTTGGAGAGGTAAACCCACGCAATTTTTTTTTCCAATGGAAAAATCGTAATATTTCATTATGTGGAAAAATTACATGTAGTAGATGCCCAAGGCATATGCAAATGCTGTTGGCCCATGGCCATTTCAAAATCAACTGTATCAAAAATATAGATGGCCAAGCCATTTCCTGTAGGATTGTTCAAAGAAACCTATACATATTCAGTTTGTTTGTCTATATATCATAAAAAAATATATACATAGTTTTTGGATAGAACTAAGGAAAAGCAGTGAAAAATGTATATATTTAGGGCCTTTCCACCCTATGGTAATCCCGATCTATATATGGCCTGTGATGATATTGATAGAAATTTTCTCCCATCTGTTCAGAGATCAACCACAAGCCTCGGAGTAGTAGTGAGCCCTCCTTGGAAAGCCTGTCAGCATCTTCATTGTATTCCATGCATATATGATGACAAGAGACTGTGTTAAACACTGCTTTGAAATTGTTGACTTCATCCAAGATATGTCGAAGTGAAATAGCATGACATTGATTTTTATTGTTGAACCAATTGATAATAATTTTTGAATCCCCATAGATCTGAATTATGGAGAAATCATGAGCTAGTGCAAAGTGGAGCAGATGTCTGAGGGTGATAAGCTCGGCATAATTATTTTTTCCCTCCCCTAGTCCTAATTGGACCTTATAGAAATGCTGATCAGAGATATATAATATGAAACCCCCTCCGCATCCATGTGGTTGGGCTGCTCCATCGAAGAAAGCCCATGGCCTAGTTTTGTCAATCCGTCCGGGGGCCGAGGTTCTACGAATGTGGGAATTTTCCTCTTCAGGGATGTCATGATAGGCTGCCACAACCTTGGCAATGATAAGAGGCCATCAGACAGTTGCATCATTGAAAATTATGTGATTCCGGGTGAGCCATATAGTCCAACAGAGGATGAGAGGAAGGCATTGTTTCTTTGAGCCTTGGTGTGTTGTGTTCCAATTGTTCCATGCTTGTAGAATAGTGGGACCCTGCCATGCGTTATGTATAGAGAGATGTTGTGTTGTAGTTTTCCAAAATTGGGTGACTGTCGGACAGAGCAAAAACAGGTGCTCGTTGGTTTCAGAGTCTTGCTTGCATAATACGCACCAGATCGGGCCATGTATGGATCTGTGCAAAAGGGCTTCGCCTGTGGGGGTTTTGTTGCTTAAGACACTCCACATGAAAAGGCGCGCCCGCGGAGGAGTTTTCATTTTCCAGATCTGTTGCCACCATTCTTTTGTATGTTCAGGTTTGTGATCTGAGAGAAGGTGGGTGTAGCCCAACTTTGGGGTATATTTCCCATGCTCAGCTAGTATCCATACTAGTTCATTTGGATCGTCATTTATACGCACATGAGCTTCAGACAATGCCATTAGATAAGTTTCCCAGGACTGTTACCATTGAATAGGAATTCCTAGGTCAGGGGTTGACCTCCATTTCTGTCTGAAGGCAGTGTTGCACTCACGATCAACAATATGTGTAATCACCATGGTATCTCTATTATGAAGATACTGAATCAGTTCAGGTGGCAACTGATACCTGTTTCCCCTCCCCCCCCTATCCATGGGTCAATACCAATGCGTACAGAGTTACCATTGTTTATGCGCCATGCCAGACTAGATCTGATGAAAGGAAAAGTTTGTAGGATTGATTTCCATACTATAGAGATGCCCAAACGAGGCCATTCTGGTAGGAAAAACCCTGTCCAATATTTGTTGCGGCCAAATGTATTTGTGGTATGACACAATCGTCCATAGATTCTATGAAGTGAGGAGGGACTAGCTCATCTTGGTTGCAAGGGCTTGTGCGAAGAAAGATAGGTATTTTAACCCCCACCCTCCCCATTTGTTTGGCATAACAATTTTCTTCCAGCACACCCAAGCAAAATTTTTTCCTTCCTTTTGTCCATTCCAAAGATATTTGCAGCATATCTGTTGGATGCAACTGAGTATTCCCCGAGGAATCCAGGCGAGAGACATCCAATATACAGGTGTGGCTTCCAATACCGATTTTATAAGGACTAGGTGCCCTGATCTTGATAGGAATCTGTGATTCCAAATTTTCAGTCCCTTCTCAATTTTAATCACTAACCAGATCCAGTCAGCAATCTGGTAGCTGTGGGGTTTGGCAAAGTTTGTTCATTTTCAATCCTTTGATTTTGCCTTCCCTTTTTGCAGTGCAAATGAGCCTACTGAGACCCTCCATCACTATAAGCAACAAAAGGGGAGAAAGAGGGCATCCTTGCCGAAGTCCTCATTCGGCATGAAAGAAATGGGATGCAAAACCAGTTATGAGTACACTGAATGATACCGAGTTTATGCAGCATATGATCCATTCTGTGAAAGCAAGTGGGAATCCTAGATGGATCAGGATCATCTTAATGAAGAGCTAGCTGACACGATCAAAAGCCTTAGCGAGGTCAATCTTGAGGATAATGATTTTTAGGTTTCTTGTTTTGATAGAGTGAATGGTTTCCTAGGCAGTGCCTATGGCCTCATGGATCTCTCTATTTTGAAGAAAGGTGAATTGCTCTGGAGAGATGTGATGGGAGAGTATAGGACAGAGCCGATTAGCTATGATCTTTGCAATGATTTTGTATAGGGTGTTGCAAAGGGAGATTGGTCAGAAGTCATTGAAGGATGTAGGGGAGTCAGATTTTGGTATAAGAGCAATGAAGGTAGCATTGATAGCCTCATACATCTTTCTGGAGATCCTGCACTCTTCAACTACATTGAGGAGGTCATTCCCAATGAGGTCAAAAAAGGCTAAGTAGAATTCAATGGACCATCCATCTGGGCCAGGGCTTTTATCTTTTTTGAACCATTTTAATGTCCCTTCAAGTTCATCTCTGGTAACGGGTGTAGTTAGCTCAGCTGCCGCATCTGGATCTACAAAGCTTGGGAAGTGCCCTGCTACTTGAATGATATCAACAAGGTTTGAGGCTGGGGGCTCCTTATAAAGATGTTTGAAATGTGAGATACCCAACTGAGATAGTTGATTGAAAGTTTTTGCAATACCTCCATCCTGCGTGGGCATTTGCCAGATGGTGTTGGAGGCTTTTCTCCCCTTAACAAATTCTGAAAGTAACTTGTGTTCTCATCCCCTGCTTTGAGCCAGAGCACTCTACTCTTGAGTCTCCAGGTTTCCTCTCTTTCCTTCAGAATTCTGGCCCTTTGATTTTCTAATTCAATCAATTTTGTCTTGGCTTCTATGTTTAAGAAACCCCTGTTTTGGTCATCCATAAGATGGGCCAAGGATAATTCAACAGAGGCGAGGGTATGGTCATCCCTTTGGGTTTTTTCCTTTGCCCACTTGATAGTGAGTTTCTTGAGGTGCTGAAGGTTATGACAGAACCCTTCAACCTGAGTGAGTCCTTGAGTGGGAGGGTTTTGCAGCCAGAAGTATGAAACTAGATTGATGTAGGAGGGGTCCTAAAGCCAAGATGAATTGAATTTGAACGAGGCTTTGGGCTTAATAGGAGGGCCAAAGATTTCTAGGTAGATGGGTGAGTGGTCAGAGATACCTTTGGTTCCGACCCACTGCCTATAATGAGATAATCTTTGTATCATCGGGGTTTTGAGGATGAAACAATCCAGTCTTCTAGCTAGTGCCGCCTCACCAACTCTTTTGTTCCTCCATGTTGGCAGGGGTCTGTTCATGGGAATATCTGAGAGGTGAGCTTGATCAAGCAGGTTTTCCATGGTATCAGAGTGGGTCAATCTGTGCAGATGAACCCCAAGACTCACTAAATCCAATAGAAAAATTTAGATCCCCGCCCATGATGAGATTGTCAGATGAGGTAATAGAGAGGTTTAGGAGCTGATTCCAAAAAGCCTCTCGCCCTTGACAAGGCCCATAAACATTCATGACATGGAGATCCATTCCCAGCTCAGCAGAAAAAATGTCGATACCAATGAAACCCTTTCCTCCCCAGGCCGAAGTTAGATTTATGGTTCGTGGATTGTACCCCATAGCCAATCCACCAGAACGCCCAACTGCATCTAGTGCAAGGAATTCCCATCCCGGGTTCAGATTCCTCAGAATACAGATGATGTGTTGAGCTTCACCGAGGGTTTCTTGAAGGAGAATAATGTCTACAGGCTCAGAGTCAAATAGCCTGCGGAGGGCTAGCTTTTTGGGCGAGCTAGCCATACCCCTGCAATTAAATGATAGGCACTTCATGGGGGAACCATGTCAAGGGTATTCTTCACTCTAAGAACCCGATCTAATGAAGATTTCCTTCCCGAAACCACCTCAGCACCAGCCTGAAGTATAACATGCGAGAGATAAGATTTGCGCCCACGAAGGGGTTTAATAGTCATCAAGGGGAGGGACAGGCCAAGACCAGAGTGAATTGAATGTGAACCCACAGTGGGAGGGCAGGATCGTAGGTTATAAGGGTGAGGGGGAGCTAGGGGAGAAAGGGGTGGGGAGGAGGATGCCTCCGGAATTAGGGAAGGGGAGGTAGTGGAATAAACCAGGTGGTGGGAGGGAAGGGGGTAGGGAATAGATGAGGGAGAGGTGGATCAATCCTGTACAGATGCATTATGCTGATGATGTGCAGAAAATGCATAAGTAGAAGATAGAGCAGGGAGAGTGGGAAGAGAAATACCCAAAGTACGAGCCGCTTCAGCTGCTGCCCTGGCTCGAGTCAGAGGTGGAGATGGGGGATGCAAGGAGTAGCCTGTAGATTGCTAGACTAGCTGAGATGGGGTCGCCTTCCGAGATGGAGTGGGTGCTGCTGATGGTGCCTTCTTGGGGATGTTTGAGGTAGCCCTTCCATTTCCATCCTCCTTTTCCATAGCTGCTTCCGGGGGTTTTTGGACCAGTGGGCATTCCTTATACAGATGCCCGACCTTGTGGCAGCGTCGGCATCTAAATGGCACCCCCTCGTAATCGAGGATTTGAACCCTAGTGAAGTTATGCCATTGCAGAGTAATTTTTTCCTCCAGGCCCTCCCGAGTATCTAGATGCACCAGAATGCAAGCTAGGGTTCGATTTTTGGACTGTATAATGGATTTGTCGTAATCCAGGAAGGTGCCGAGGGTATTCCCAATTCGCACGAACACTTCTTCTGACCAGTACTAGAGGGGTAAACTTGGTAGCCATACCCATAAAGGTCTAGCTCCTATCTGTTCTCTTTCCGGATCGAAGAGAGGGCTCCATCTTTTGAGCAGCACAGGAGCCATTTCGATATGCCAATATCATGCGAGTGCCATGTTTGTGTATTCTTCAAGGGAAAAATGAAGCGCAAACCATCCTCGAGGGAGCTGTATGAATATCTTCCCCCAGATCTCTTTAACCCACAGCCCCAATCGCTCCGCCGTGTAGGTTCTTCCACGAACCCTACCCACTAGGACTTTCCCTGCCTTGTCGACCACTTCACCCATGGTGAGTCCTTCCCTGAATTTGATGGTGTAGTCCTTGCCAAATGCCTTGACGCACCTTGTTTTCCTCTTCCCTGTTCTTGGCACAGTAGGGTGATCCTGCAACGGATCCGAGGGGTTTTTTGCTTCTGGATGAGGCTCCACCGACCTTGCTCGAATTACCGAAGTGTCGAAACAACCAGAAGGAGGAGCTGAGACCTGAATCGCAACGCAACAGCCGGGAGTATCGTGGGTCTTCTGTGCCTCTATTGCCGCATCAATATCGTTACCCGGATGAGATGGGGTGTTTTTGGAGAAGCAATGATCTATAGGGGGAGAGGGGTCGAAAAGAGGGGACGAGCAGGTAGCCAGAAGGTTTAGGGTTCCAAGGGACAACGACGGAGAGTCGAGGGTAGGTGAGTCAATGGAGAGAGTCCCAATGTGAAGGGTGGAGGCCGTAAGCCCGGGGAGGGAGACAACTGGCGTTGGGTGTGAGCTAGATGACGCTAAGGATGGAACGGGTGCCGATTTAGGGTTAGGGTTACAGAAAATAGATTGCTCCGGGTAAGGGTCCGGCGAATAATCCACGGTGTCCAGCTCCATTCCTTCCATGCTGAGCCTAGGAACGGTAGGCTGTTACCGTCGACAGTTGGGAGCAGGTGCAGACGAGGGCAGCGGGTTGCGGAGGTAGCCTCGAAGTTTACGGTGCCTATGGCTATCCGTAATCAGAGTTACGACAAGGGTAAGAGCAGTGAGATTTGCAGCGCGCCATCCATAAAAATAAAATCGGCCCAAAAAAAATTATTCTTATAGATATTCCAATTGACGAATACCAAGACGATGACCCTTGACCTATTAGGCCACTCCAAGACCAAGGCACCAATCCTCTTCTTCATCATTGCTGAGATCATCATCACTGCTACTACACCGAAGTCATCATTATTTGCACTACTAAGATCATTGCACCTTGCTGCACCTTCACCTTTACATTATGTCAAGATCATGATTGTGTATAGTATTCCAAGAGTGTATTACTGTGGGATCACTTAGATCGTCATCATCAAAAATAGGCCGAGACAGTGACTGAATTGTTCTCCTTTCACCGAGATCATCAAAGGAATGCTGAGATTGTCTAGTATGCTGAGATACTGATTGTATTCTCTCCATAACCGAAGTCTTCTTCATCACATATATGCTGAGGCTATGGTACCCATCTGAAAATAGAGATGCTTATCCGAAACATTGAACTACTGTACTCATATGAAGTTTTCTGGGCTTGTTGATAGACCTCTGAAAGTCCTCATGTAACTATCCTCCTGTACTTCCTGTACCCATCCAAAAATATCAGGAATTCCAAGTTCTATACCCCATTGAACCATCCGAAATTACAGAGGAATTCGAGTTCCTGTATCCCTATTTTGCATAGACCCTACTTGGGTATATATAGTGGTTTCGTCTCCATAATAAGACGACTTGTATTTCTGAATAGGTGTGTCTCCATAGGTGAGCCAACATGACTGTATTTAATTCGTTTTGCTGGCTGGCATGATGAAGAGGATTGTGCTTGTCATTTGGAGGGATATATAGACTCACATATATTTTTCTCACTCTCAAGTATAGCTTCTTAATACATGACATTGACTCTTTGACTTATTGATAAATCCTAAGGCTCTCAATGGGAGCCACTAATAAATAAACCTCTTGCTCATAAAACCCATGAAATAAGGCATACAAAAATTATTTTGTTCTATTTATTACATTATTTACATAAGTCATAATTACATGTCATTATGAAGACCAAACCTATTTACACTTTCTTCAACACTCCCTCTTAACTAGGGAGGTATTCATAATGGTACTTGGTCATTCTCAATGTGAAGAATATCTCATAAGAAGAATTAGATTGGTAATCCCATATGTATATCATCATATCAACCAACATTGTCACAATGCAAGGCCTTGACTAACAACTCCATCTCTCCACGAGACCATGAGCTACAATGCCAACGAGACTAATGACTATAGACACCTTCATCATTATCTCTCAAGGTACATACCCACCCGAGTGTTCACTGAGTATGACCTTCTAGGACTATTCTTATCTTGGGTTCCCAACCCTCAAAGAATATTGTTCCTCTTTCCTACTCTTATCTTGGATGCCCTACACATCCTCAAAGAGCATCAAATGCCAGATGATTACCCAATCCTCCATTCTTTCTTCCAAGTGCAAACAAGAACGCTGTGTCTATCTCTCCCTCTTAATTAGGGAGGATACATCCATCATGTGTCTACATTTCTCTTCATGGCATTCACTAAGACTTACGGCTGTTAGTCCTAGTCTAGTGCATGACATATGAAATAGAAAAAACAAAACTATCACTCCTTTTTAATCAGGGGTGACCCAATCCAAGCTCCCTCTTAATTAGGGACTTGTCTTTTCATCAACAACTTCTTCTTCGTGGGTCCTTCAGCTGCTTGATCAACTTCTTTCCTTGATGTCATGAAATTCAGTTGAGCTTCTTCCTTGTAGGGCATCAACCATCAATCACTTTCCTTCTTGGTTCGTCATGTCATTCCTTTCTTCATGGAAAGTGGCCTTCTTCATATCTGGAACCTTCGTCATATGGCTACTTCTTCCTCATCATGTTTCTTTTAGGAGTTTCCATCCACCACATGAATGCTAGTTGTACTTGTACTTTCAATTCTTGTTCCAGTAGCCCTACATGAACTCATCCAGATATTATTCAAGAAATCATAACATTAAATCAAATCGTACCTTTCGAGATGGCTCTTCATCATGACATCTTCCTGTAGGTATCAACATCCTGCATACATGTTGACACATCTCCCAAAGATATCCATTGTCAAGGGTCTTCATCTTTTCAGACTTTCATCAGAGTCTTCATATCTTTTCTGGGAGATTTCCTAGTCAAGTATTCTTGGTCCTTTGGATGTTGATTTCCTTCATCATGGTTGCATATCTCATGATCTCTTCCTTCCTCACACATTCCATTCCCAGGAGATTTCAATCAGAGTTTCTTAATTGTAGTCAACCACCTTATACTTCATATGAGGACATATTATGTTGATTTCATCTTAGTGTGGCTTTATGCCTTCCTACATCCTTTCAGAGGAGATCCCTTTCCCTTGATCATGATTCTAAAGATACAAGTAAGGATCCATGTTACCCGCAACCATATGAAATGACATTATAATATTAAACACAAGCATACATATCACATTTTGCATTTAGGTCATCTAGGCTTCTTCCAACAGCTTCCTTGATTGAAAAGATCTTCAATCCCTTGATCTGCTTCATGTCATCACACCATCATCCCATGAATTCCATAAGTCTGATGAAACACTTGCTTCTTCTCTAGATTAGTGAACCCTCCGATGAGGACTCCATCAGAGAACCTTGAGGATCTTACATATCCCCCTATGGCAGATGTTTTCTTTTGCCTTGATGTATGATGAGCCTTGTCCTGGATGACATCTTTCTTTCCTTCAATGTTCAATGAGATTCCCAAGAGCTATATCATTCATGTTTGACTGCCATGGATTTTTTCCTTCATGATTCCCATGGTGATGTCACGAGCTCTCATTTATAATGCTTCCATGATGCCACGATACATCTTATTATCATGGTCATATCTATAACAAAAGCTTATGATAGGACCCTTTTTTTAGGGATACCATCTCAATCATGGTAGAGATCTGTTATTCCCTATTTTTCTTGGCCCTTTTAAACTTCCTTCATCTTTCAGGTGATATGAGCTTTATTTTCATAATATTTCCATAACACTGTTTGCCTTTGTTTGAGGACCAAACTTCCTTTTCCTTTTTGAGTTCTTTGACCTTCAACACTTTTACCTTCAACTTGTCTTTTCCTATATAGCATAGAGACCACAAGTTGAATGATGTAACTCCCTTGTCTATGGAAATTTGTTACCTTTCTTATCAATTAGTATATCAATGATGATCATCTTCTTATCATCATTCCCAGATCTCCCAATTGAGATCTCATGAAGATATTCCTTCATTATTTGATACCTTCAATCAGGTCTAAGTGATATGACCTTCTTAACTTAATTTCAGAGAGTATATCTTATAGCATTTAATATATCTCTTTTATGTCTCCTTTATTTCTATATAGGGATGAGAGGACTTTAAGAGTTCCTTCCCATGAATTCAAAGGATGCCTGTTCACTGACTTTTCTCATCTATGATGATTGTGACAATCCTCCTTATTCCATGAAAGGACAGTTGATGACCCATCCAACCTATAGATCTCATTGCAATTATGAAGTCATTTTACCAATTTGATTAATGAAAAATACTTACTTGACATGTGAAGATAAAATATTCACCTTGATCATGTTGAAAGTTGTTGAAGTAGATGCATTGATGCTTCCTCCGAATAATATCCTTGTTGTAGTGATAGGAAGCTTGTCTTCAAGTTACTATGACTTATACATCTGATCCTTATGATTTGAGATGGCATTGTATTGTTATCACACAAGTGAACCTTGTAGTATGCAACATTGTGTAGACTCATATAGCATCAGGGTTACTTGCTACGATCACCTTGTATTATCTATTTCTGAGTGTTTGTAGATGATCCACTTTAATATGCCATCAAGTGTGCATCATGATTATGAGTTGTCAAGACTATGTTATTTATAGAAAAGGATTCAATCTGAGATAGTGACTATCACTGGTATGATGTAGACCGAAACTGTGGGAGGCCCAAAAACTATTGCCATGTACCCTAATCTGAACACTTCATCTTTTGATTGATATTACTTGATCCTGGCACTGAGACTATGGGTAGTACTGCGTTTTCTTCTTTTGACTGTGATCCTAGATCAAAATTTGTAGGTTGTAGGACTTAAATTGTCTAGCTGTTGTAGAATCTCTCTTTGATTATATACATGAAAATCCTTGCTGTTGTAGACTACTGTTGAAGTCTGATCCTTCAATTTTGACAAATCCCTTCAACTTGCTTTGATGCCCTTCTTGAAGCTGATCTTTAAATGTCTCTTATTGCTGCCCTTCCTTTGAGTTCAACACCTTAGCTCTGATAACAGGTTGAAGAATATAGGGAAGTTAATGAAATTCTTCTAGTCATGATAACTATTTGTGAGGTGTTTTTAATTTTCTTATTAGCACAATCTTTAATATTAGGGTGTGTCTTCTTAGTTCATCAAATAGCTACCAAAACAAAGAGACAAGAACACAAGATGTTGGCTTTTTTCCAGGGCCAAAATCTCTCCCTCTTGGAGAAAAAACTTGCACAAAATTCTTCTTATAAAGATTCCAATTGACGAATACCAAGACCATGACCCTTGACCTATTAGGAAACTCCAAGACCAAGACACCAATCCTCTTCTTCATCACTGCTGAGATTATCATCACTGCTATTGAAGTCACCACTGCTGCTACACCGAAATCATCATTATTTGCACTACTGAGATCATTGCACCTTGCTGCACCTTCATCTTTACATTATGCTGAGATCATGATTGTGTATAGTATGCTGAGAGTGTATTATTGTGGGATCACTTAGATCCTCATCATCACAACTAGGCTGAGACAATGACTGAGTTTTTCTCCTCTCACCGAGATCATCAAAGGAATGCCGAGGCTATCTAGTATGTTGAGACATTGATTGTGTTCTCTCCATAACCGAAGTCTTCTTCATCACAAATATGCCAAGACTATGGTACCCATCCAAAAACATATATGCTTATCCAAAACATTGAACTACTGTACACATCTAAAGTTTTCTAGGCTTGTGGACAGACCTCCAAAATTCTTCCTGTAACTATCCTCCTGTACTTCCTATACCGATCCGAAAATCTCAGGAATTTTGAGTTCTGTACCCCACTGAACCATCCAAAATTATAGAGGAATCCGATTTCTTGTATCGCTGTTTTGCTTAGACCCTAGGTGGCTATATATAGTGGTTTCACCTCCATAATAATTTGACTTGTTTTGCTGAATAGGTGTGTCTCCATAGGTGAGCCGTCATGATTGTATTTAATTTGTTTTGCTGGCCGACATGATGAAGAGGATTGTGCTTGTCATTTGGAGGGATGTATAGACTCATATATATTTTTCTCATGCTCAAGAAGAGATTCTTAATACATGACATTGACTCTTTGACTTATTAATCAATCCTAAGGCTCTCAATGGGAGCCACTAATAAATAAACCTCTTGCTCATGAAACCCATGCAACAAGGCATACAAAAATAATTTTGTTCTCTTTATTACATTATTTACATCAGTCATAATTATATGCCATTATGAAGACCAAACCTAGTTACACTTTCTTCAACAATGGGTACTTACTTGGCTTGGCATTCCCCAAAAGCGAGGCAAATTCCAACTTGTACTATGTGCGTTTTGATGGTGATATGCTCTTTTTTGTACTCTCTGTGGATGATCTCTCTTTGACAGGATTTGATAGGCTCTAGAGATATGTAGGGTGAACCTTACTTCATATTTTGAGATGAAGTACATAGGGATGATGCACTACTTTTTGGGATTGAAGTTGTGGCAGCATACAAGAGAAATATTCCTTAGGCAAGGGAAGTATGCAATTGATATCTTGAAGAGATTTGGGATGGAGGATTGCAAGCCGATATTGAAACGCATGATTACCAACTTGAGGAAGCTTAATGATTTTGATAGTCAGTTGGTGGATCCCAGATTATATAAGAAACATATAACGTCCTTGATGTACTAGTCAATACCAGTCCGGATATTTATTTTGCTGTGGACACACTTAGCTAGTTCATGGTGAAAAGAGGTACAATGGAGTATGGAATTCGGTATGTTAGAGTTGGTGGAGTGTAGTTGTATGGATACATAGATTCAGAATGGCGTGGGAAGTGCAATGGATAGGAAGAGTACTTTGTGTTGTTGTTTTAGCTTGGGGTTATCTATGGTCTCATGGTTCAGTAGGAAACAACACTCAATAGAACTTAGCTCAGCATAGGCCTGAATACATGGCTACAAGTCTGATGAATTGCAAAACCATCTGGATGATCAAAATTCTCACAACTTTATTTGGTCTTGAGATGGTTCCCATAATGATTCATTGCGACAATGAAAGTTGCATCATGCTTTTGAAAAATCCAGTATTTCATGATAGGTACAAACATATAGATATCAGGTACCACTTCATTAGAGACAGGGTCCAAAGAGGTGTAGTGGATTGCAATAGATATCCACAAATGAGAAGGTGGAAAATATTTTCACCAAATCTCTAGTTTGTGTTCTACAGGGATTGTTGAAAAATGCAGCAAGAAATTCTCAATTTGATTTGCCTTGATTAAATTGAGAAACTTCGAATTTCCACATCAGCATACAACTTGGATGATGTTAAATTATGTGACGTGGCTTGTGTCACCCACTTTACTCAGTAAATACAAGTTGGAGGAGTTAGAGTTCAGTTCTGCATGTGTGATTGCTAATTTGTAGCAATCAAGGTCAGTTATCTCAATTTGTTTCCAGTTAAACTAGTTCCAACTTTTGGAGGAACTAGTGGAAGCTAAGTTAAGAAATGGGACTTCATTCAAACTCAGTGATCATCCAGTTAACTGATCAATGAGCCCAAAATAACTAGTGCATGTAGATAATTCGAGTTACCCAGTTGAGGTGGAGATTCCAAGGCATTGTAACATCAGTTGTAGACTATTCTTGAGTGTACAAGTGTTACATGTAGTCAATTGTTCAACCTAAAGGAATTGCGCAATTCAATTGTGAGAATTTCCTAAATAATAGGGGATAATTCCTCAAGGAACAATGCAAGGAAATAGGAGCTCAAGTCGGGGGAAAATTTGACTAATTTTGGGTCAAAGGCCTTAAGTGAGTAGAGAGATAGGTTCTGCACTTGCAGGGTGAGCTTAGTTGAGCAAAGAAATTATGATACATCTATATTCATTTTATTAATGCAAGAGGAATTGGGGTTTTTAGCATATTGATTTCCCCAGATAAAAATACTTGTTTCATGTGTGTTACTTCTTCTTGCATGTCTAAGATTATTGTTCTAAATTGTGAATTAATGTCCACAAGGCAATAGTGTAGGTTTGTGTCTTATGATTTTGATTAACACTTCATGAGAAGTTGCAAATATATCACCTAATTTCTACATGATATCAGAGCTAGATTCACATTAGAGCAGGAAATTCGAAGTTGTTTCTCAAAGTTTTGAACTTTTTGATCAGTGTAGCAGGATTTCTTCAGAGCTGATAAGATGGCCTTCAATGGACTAAGACTAGAGTATGCCTTGGAAGTCACCTCTAATTTTGTTGCATGGAAGGACCCCATGGAGGCAATATTGGATGACAATGGGTTGCTTGAATACATCAAGACAAATGTTGCAAAACCATAAGCACCTGATGCACAAAACCTTGATCAGTGGGAGAAAGATGTAGCAAAAGTGAGGATAATCATCTTGGAGGGAGTACAAGATCATATTGTCTCAAATCTCCATGGAAATGAAAGTTCGTTCGTGAAAGCACTGACATAATTGTTCGAGAATAATAGTGACCACAGGAAGTTGGCGCTCAAGGATAAACTTCGAAGTATCAAGATGTAGAGGAATGACATAATTCCATACTATCTAAGAAATTTTACACTATGCCATGATGAACTTAGCGGGGTCTATGTTAATGTTGCTAAAGAAGACTTGGTAACCTTATCCCTTCCAGGCCTTCCCAAGAGCTAACATAACTATCAAGATTCGGTGAATGGGAGGGACAAACTACTGAGTTGGGAATGGTTATGGTCCAATTTGGTACAGGAGGAAATAAGGTGGAATACCAGAGATGGGACTTCATCCAAGGGAAAGGATGAAGAAATTTTTTTGCATTGGATGGAAAGATAAAGAAGGGAAAAGGGAATAAATCCAAATCAAAACCAGAATCCAGTCAAGGGGGAAATAAGAAATATTTGCCAAAAATTAAATGCTTCCATTGTCATGAATTCGGGCACTATGTCAAGAAGTGTCCACACAAGAAAGCAAGATGGAATACCTCAGGTGGACCAGTAGGTGAAGCTTTGGCTTCACAGTGCGAGCTTAACTTTACCCTCATTGCATGTGTTGTACCTCTGAGATAATAATGGTCAGCTATTATGCCAGAGCATCTAAGATAAATTTTTTGGGGGTTTTGTTTTTATTTGGGAGACCAATGGATGAAACAAATATAGAACTGATGTGCCTAACCTCTTGAATAATATCAATATATCAGCAGAGGGCTGCTATAAATATTTACACAGTGAAATAGATTTTAAGATGATGAGCAGAAATTGAAAAGTAATATGATTGCCACTATTTTCAAATTGAAAGCTAGATAATCATAAGTATGAAAACCTTTAAACTATGTTTATAGGTTTGAGAAAATACACATGAGCTTACAAAAGATGTTGATGATTTATTAATTTTGAGGGAATTAATTAAACAAACAGTCCATTAATTCATTCTCTTTATAGATTATCACTTCAGAAAGCTTATAGGAATGGGTTGAAACACAATTACTCCTACCTAATTATCTCTGCAAGACACAAGTATATGAAGAAAAACATAATGAATGACACTGGAAACACTTACAGGAAACACAAACTGTGCAAAACAGAATTCAGAATCCTTTTCTTCGTATTAATGATCCAGAAAGATTAATTACATCAGATGTCTAGAAATGCTTCTTCAAGGGTGAAACCCTTAATAACTTGTGAAGAGAGTTATTTATACAACAATAGGACGAAAAATATCCTAAACTGCTTTTACAAAAATAGATTATTTACACAATAAAAAATAAAACTGTCTAATGATCTGGCACTGCTTTGGTGCTACGCTGTTTGATGACTATCACTGAAAAAGTTGAAAAGTGGTTGAAGCTAGCTGACTGTTCCCTCAAAAACTGAATGTTGTTCAATAATCCTTAATCAAGTAAATCTGTTAATTCTTCCTAGCGTTTCTTATCTGGGATAGAAATCTTTGTTACCCTCCTGTAGATTTCATCCATCTCGGTATATTTAGTAAAAGTGGGTTTTACCAAAAATATATGCTTGATTTCATCCAGGATGAAGAAAGAATCCCTAAGTGTTTTTACTATGAGAGCTGGTGTTGTTGATCCTTTGATATTGGCTACTGAAGCTGCATGGGTGCCCACCTCTATTAACTTTTTGACATAATCTTCAATTGGCATCAATTTATCATTAATAACCATCATAAAAGGTAAACCTTTGCTGATCAAAGGTTCAATTTTGTTGAAGAATCTCTGAACCATGTTGTTAACATTGCTGCACTTTTCTTGTAGCTGAAGGTTGAGATTTCTCTTAGTGATAATCTTCTTTACTTCTAATATTGTTGTAGTTCTGTCACTTATCCTTAACTCCTCAAGCTCATAGTCATCCTTGGAATTCAAAAATTTGATTATATCAGAGGCAATCTCTGGCATATCCTCCAGCTACCTAGTTATGGATTCCACTGCTTCCTGAGATTTCTCCAAGATATCTTTTTGATTGAATATTATCTTAATGGAGGGCCAAATCTCCTTGATTGCCTCTGTGATTTCTTCCCACATAATTTCTTTTGCTAAACCCAACTTGTTTCCTATGAAATAATCTGTGAGTTCTTTCTTCAACATTTCCACTTGGCCTTTGAGTCTGTTTGTTTCAGTTGTGTGTGAACTGTCTGATATAGACTTCATAATCCGTAATTCTTTGAGTTCATCCTTTAGTTTATTGATTTCTCCTGTCTGGATAGACAGGTTCTGAACAACTTCAGTAAGCTATTCAGCTCCTTCTGCTGTACCTATTGCTGATGTAGTGGCTGTAGTAGAAACTGTAGTGATGGGAACTGCTGCAAGAGAGACTACATCCACTAAAGTTTGAATGTTCTTGATAGCTTCCTCCTTCTCCTTAACCAATTTCTCCATCTGCTCCTCCATTTGTTTTATTTTCAAATTCTATTCTATGATGAGTTTCATCATCTCTGACTTTTGGGTCTCTGTCTCCTCGATTTCTTTGGCCATTAGATCCTCAGATGTTGGTAGTTTCAACTATTTCTTTAGTGTTGCAACCTCAGTGTTATTTTTCTTAATGATCTCCTCTGCAACATTTATGTTTGAGGGATCATTTCCCATCCTTAGCACTAGATTTTCCAAAGACTAAATCTTGGTATATTTCACTAATGAGGAGAACTTCTCCAACTTTAATTGTGACTGAATGCTGGCCAATGTAACCTGCATCTTTGACAAACTCATAGCAGTGTTTGTCAAGGCTGAAGTAATCATCTATCCAGTTTGTTTGTGCATCTCAATTTGATCAATTGGATGCACATCCTTAACATTAAACTCAAAATAAGTGTGTTTCTGGTATTGTGCTGCAGTCCTGGGCTGAGGAACTTGGGCCTGCAAGAAATCCATTTGCATCTTCCCCTTCTCAGAGTCAAAGACTGAAAGAAGCCTTGCTTGAGAGCTAGAAGAATGCTTCCAGAACTGGGTGTAAGTATTCAACTTCAATTCTTCATTCTTTCTTTTGATTTCACTAAAGACATGGAAGATGTCTTCTTCTTTATTCTCTGGAATGACTCCAATAGTTTGAACTATCTGCTGTTCATGAGAAGTGGTAGACTGAGTTGGAGATTGTATAGACTGTTCACCAGACTGTGAATCAAAATTCATAGAGACTCTTTGTTTCTTTTTCCTGTGAAAAACCTTGAAGCCTTGGCTTGTTGCCTCTATTACAGGTGAAGATTATTCTTCCCTCCCTCTCTTGGTTGTCTTTTCTTGTGCAATTGGAGTTTGCATATTTGATGTAGAGACTACCTACTCCTCAACCTCCTGGAGGGTATTCTCTGTCCATTCCAACTGATGTTTGAACTGTTCTATCTCAGGCCTAGTTGTATGATGATATGGTGTGAATTTATTTTCCACCCTAAGTTTGGAGATGACTCCCAATGGGTCATATGACCAAGAGAAACTAAGAGAAAATTTCATTTCTTTTAGCAGCTTATCAGCTTCCTCCCCTATTTCCCTGGTATTACAAATGAAGGGACCAACTTGAGCTTTGAGCTTAAATTGTGATTTCTTTTTGGAAGCTACAAAATGTACTTCATTTGCATTCAATCTTTTCCTCAAGTACTCTAGTGCAAAGATTCTAACAGGGAGGTACTTTGGCAGTTTGTAGGGTGGAAGCTCACAGCCAAAAACCTTGATTTCTGTGTAGTTCTGGTAGCAATACCAATCTCCTGTTGCAGCTTGATCTATGAACTGAAGTTCTTTGACAATCTCTTCACTGATCCTTGGTAATGGAGTGCTGCTCATAAGGCCGAGGGCTGGATGAATAAACAGTTCTATGAACTGCTTATATGTGAATTCTTCTTTGTCCTTCATCCCCATTGAAGTCCAAAAAATCACTAACTGTGGCGATCCTTCTTCATCAAGTTTTTGCAAAGAAAATGGGAATTTTTCCCCCTAAAAATATATAAACAGATACACAAGTACTGAAGCATACTTGAATACTTCTTCAGTGTTAAATTTGACAAACTGCTCATGTATGGTTTCAGCTATGAAATGACTGAAATCATAAATAACAATAGGCTTAGAATCAGAAGAAAACATGGATAAGAAACCAAGGATGGCTTCATTGACAGACTGATCAGAGTGATAACCAAGCAAATAGGACATGATAGTAGTAATATGCCTGGTTCTATCAGGAAACATAGATGAATCATAAGGGTGATTTCTCTTTGGTAGAGGAGTACCAATTGCTAAAAATAGTTCTAGGGTCTGGGATCTCTTGGTAAAGTCCAATTTGTTATAAGCTTCTATCAGGTTTTCATGAGAAAAAGGATGAGTTGGTGTAGTGGTAGGGGCCTACAACATTTTCTCAATTGAATCAGCGTTAATAGGACAAAGGATTTCTCCAGTAGGTGAGATAATTTCTCTCTGGCTGGGATCATAAGATTCATGGCATTTTCTCACGAACTTTGGAGCTCTATGTATTTGTGGAAAAATATAGTGAGGTAATTGGGATTCCCAAAGCCCAATTTCATCACTCTCGTCAATTAGCCTCTCTTCCCACCAACAATAAATTTCAAATAAATCAAATTGAGAAGAAGTCTCAATGATTTTGCAATCCTTGTCAACTAATGGAGTATGGTGGAAATCAATTTGTGGTTGAATTAGAGGATTTGAAACTTCTGCAATTGCTTTTCCCTTGGGAGGAATTTTGTCAAATGAAATTGCGGACTGTAAATGAAAAAATGGTAAAAGGAGTTACCAGAGTGGAGACAGGTAACTAACAAGTGGACCTGGAAGATGTGCTTGCAAACAGGACAAGTGGCTGCTAGAATGTCAGACAGTGGCTGAGCTGTTGAGCAGGCGGGCTTGAAAAATACTCTCGGTCGCAGAAGTTAACTATGTAACCTTTGAAATGCATGACACAATGTTTATAAAGAGAAAAATGGAGTGGGAAGGTGGCACCAAACATTTGAAAGTTCATTAATTATCCAACGGGTTAATTAACGGACATTTGGTTATAAATGCGTGGGAGCGGAAATGAATGGGCAACAGATAGGCGGCAAATGATTGGACGGGAAATATGAAGTGAACGTGATGTGGAGGTGACGTGGGGTGGCAGTAACGACTATGAAGGATACCGCGTTCGGGGGTAAGATGGAGCGGTTTGTGGTTTTGGGATTTTTAGTCTCGAAAGACTAAAAGGTACTTTTGTGGTTTATATAGGCGGTATTAAAGACTGCCCATATTGCACCCCCCCCGCTGATAAAATTCGGACGGTGAATGAGGGCCGAAAGGGAGTGTGGGCCATATGATTGTGGAGGAGTGTGTGGGATGAGAGGTGAGGTGGAGGGAGTTTAACGTGTGAGCAGGGAATGAATGGTGGGGTCGCGATATGATAGGCAGACACGGTGGTTGTGGGTTTGGGTGTTTTAATGAATGAAGTGATAGCATATGAATGAAATAACATAAAGTCTGAACTTTGGTTATTCGAAAAATGATGCAGGAGGTCAATTGAACAACAACTGAACAACAATTGAACAACAACTGAACAACAATTGAACAACAATTGAACAACAATTGAACAACAATTGACTCTACGCCATTGATCTCCTCTCTCCAAATCTAACGGTCGGCAGTGACATCACAAATCACACTTTCTTCCACCCAAGGTTCATTCACTCATGAATGATGCGATGTGATATTGATCCCATGGTCAACAATCAACAGTCATCCAACGGTTGACAGCGATATCGCACAGGGAACTTGCGCGACGCTTACCTGCCTTCAATGTTTTGATCTTTAGGAAATAACCATTTCAACATCTCAAACTTTCACATTTCTACCTACCCTTCTATTCCTAACATTTTTACTTATCCTTCCAGAGTGCATTTGAACTAGCAACCCAATATTTTCTTTTTATGAACAATCTATCTCTATACCTTATTTCTTCCATTGACTCAGATTAAACTGTTGAGCCAATTTATTTTCTACCTATGAGAATTAATTTAAAACAAATCTAATTATGATGCAAGTGTATAATTGGATAAAATAAGCTAGTGTGGCATCTAAAAAAACTACACACAACTATTATTTTTCAAACTGTTTAGAACAAAGTAGTGGCATTTAGATTTGCAACACTTTCAGAGTTGATTTCTTTTTCTTTTCTGTCTAACCTAACATTTTATTTTGCCTTCATTTTTTAGGGCATCTGCCCTAACATTTTCTTCGATATGGACATATTTATCAAAATATTTTCCTAACATTTTTTATTCAATATTCTTTTTGTCCATATCCTATCTTAACATTTTGTAAATACATTTTCATTTTTTGTCTAATTTATTCTAACTTATCAAAACCAAAAAATGCTACAACAGCATGCATGACCAACACAGTGATGGGGAGTGTGTGGTACTTGGACTCAGGTGCATCATTCCACATGAAGGGAAATAGATATTTTTTCAATGACCTGGAGGAGAAATATTTGTAGATACACATCAAGATGGGGGATGATAGAAGGTATAGCACGAATGGGATTGGTATAGTTACCTTTTAGAGGGAGTCAGGCTCCCCCCTTAGGCTCAAGGATGTTATGTTTGTTCTGGGCCTAAAGAAAAATCTCGTCTATGTTGCATTTTTGTAAGACATTGTTTATGATGTGACCTTCAACAAAGGAAAGGAATTCTTGAGACACATAGCCACGAGATAGGAGAAGAAAATCAACGTAAAGTAGGAAGCAAAGATTTGTGGCACTCGTTTCAGAAAAATCGTAATACATGGCTTCCAATCAAGCAACATGTGAGGAGATATGGATGAGAAAGATACTTGTTGGATTGTTTGGTCAGATGATGGATCCATCTGTGATCTACCGTGATAATCAGAGTTGCATGAAGCTCTCTGAAAATCTTGTTTTTCACGATCTATCCAAGCATATCGATATCCCATATTACCATTTATGGGATTGTGTGCAGAGGTGGATAATGTTGTTGCAGTAGATTCTAATAGAGGAATAAGATGTTGATATTTTGAAAAAGGCATTTTCAAGAGGGAAGTTCGAGTTCCACAGGTGCAGGATAAGGGTGGTTGATAATTCCTTTCTTGTTGAGAGGGAGTGTTGAAAAATGAAACAAGAAATTTTCAATTTGATTTTTCCTTGATTAAATTGAGAAAATCTGAATTTCCACATCAACAAACAACTTGGATGATGTTAACTTGTGTGAAATGGCTTGTGTCACCCAGTAAATTCGAGTAAATTTGAGTTAGATGAGTTACAGTTCAGTTCTGCATGTGTGACTGCTAATTTGTATAATCAAGGTTAGTTATCTCAGGTTGTTTTCAGTTAAGCTAGTTCCAACTTTTGGAGGAACTAGTGGAAGGCCAATTAAGTAGTGGGACTTCAACAAAACTCAGTGATCATCCAGTTAACTGATCAATCAACCCAAAATAGCTAGTGCATGCAGAGAATTCGAGTTACTCAGTTGATGTGGAGATTCCAAGGTAGTGTAACATTAGTTATAGACTAGTCTTGAGTGTACAGGTGTTTCATGCAGTCAGATGATCAACCTAAAGGAATTGTGCAATTCAATTGAGGGAATTTCCTAAATAATAGGGGCTAATTCCTCAAGGAAAAACACAAGGAAAGAGGAACTCAAGTTGAGGGAAAATTTGACTAAGTCTGGGTCAGATGCCTTCAGTGAGTAGAGAGATAGGTTGTGCACTTGCAGGGTGAGCTTAGTTGAGCAAAGAAATTGTAATACATCTATATTCATTTGATTAATGCAAGAGGCATTGGGGTTTTTAACAGATTGCTTTCCCCATATAAAATTACTTCTTTCATGTGTGTTATTTATTTTTTCATGTATGAGATTATCATTCTAAATTCTGAATTAATGTCCGTAGATCAATAGCATAGATTTGTGTCTTATGATTTTGATAAAAAATTCATGAGAAATTACAATTGTACGACCTAATTTCTACAGGGATAAGTTGGGGGTAGTGGAGAATCCCTTCCATGCTAGGAGGGAATGTTGATTTTATAGAATCAGAAGGATTTTTGCACAGACTTGTCTCTAGCATTCAGGAGAAGAAGTCCTCTTTAGGTGGTTGTTTGAGAGGAACAACTGATATTATTTCTTTCTTAAGTCTAACTTAGGAAAAGAACATCAATTTGTTGAAAAGGTAGCAAGAAAAGTCTTAATTTGATTTTTGCCTAAATTAAATTGTGGAAATTCAAAATTCCATATCAACAGACAACTTGGAGGAGTTAATGAGATGACATGGCACTTGTCACTTAGATAATAGCACTCAATTTGAGTTAATGAGTTGAGGTTCAGTTTACTTGTGTTAGTTCCTAAACAATAGGAGTCTAGCTCAGTTAATTTGAGTTAGGGACATGATGATCCAAAATGGATCCAAATACCCTCTAAGTCTTCAAAAATTGCTTAAAAGATAAAAACAATCGCATGAGAAAACCTTCATAAAACAGCGGAAAACACTATCGGGACCCAAAAACACCAAGAAAACAGTGGAAAATAGGCTTATCGGCGGTCAAAGGAGTGATGCATAGGAGCCGTCGGATCTGGCCGATCAACGGTCCAGATCCGATCAGCAAATCGCAATCGGCAAAGGCTATCGGAGGCTATCGAAGGCGGCTATATGGGAAGCGCGATAGCGGGCAACGCGATCAAACGAGAGCCATTGATCTATGCGCACAGATCAACGGTCCAGAGTCAATCGCGCTATCGCATCGCTGATATATATATATATATATATATATATATATATATATATATATATATATATATATATATCTATATCTAGATCTAGATCTAGATCTAGATCTAGATCTAGATCTAGATCTAGATCTAGATCTAGATATAGATATAGATATATATATATATATATATATATATATATATATATATATATATATATATATATATATATATATATATATATATATATATATATATATATATATATATATATATATATATATATATATATATGGACTTAACCACGGCCTGGGAGGATCAGTGACATGCGATTGCGATATCGCAATATCGCATCGGAGCTATGCAAAGGAGCGGGGCCAATTATGACTAAGACTACGATAGACCAGACCCGATAAAAATATAAACACTATTTAATAAGATCTAAGATCTGTCAAATGGTATTTTTAATGTATTTTCGTGTATTTCATTTATTAAACAAAATATAAGGGGAGCGCCGATGCGATGAAAAGTGGACCCGAAAGGGTTGGGAATGAAAATGAATAATATTTCAAATCCACCCAAAGCCATTTTTATGGGATTTTTCAGTGTTTTAATGTATTTTCCAAATGTAAAGGAAATCCACGAAACAAGTGGGATTTCGGGAGGAACAAAAGTGGTAAGTGGTTTGGACTGGGCTCCGCCCGAGCCCATACATTGGCTGCCACATGTCCAGGCCAAGGAGAGAGAAAACCACCCTTATCAGGCGGTTAACCCCCATACGAAAGGGCCGCCCGAAATGAACCACAACCATTGGATCTGAGAGATCCCAGATCAACGGTGGAGATGCGATTTCGACATAAAGGCAGATTCGATAGGAGTATAAGGCAGAATTATGGATGTTTGAAGTCCGATGAACAATGTTTTGGTAGAATTTTCCTGTGTTTGAACGCATTTCTCTGTGTAAACAGAGAATGGCCATTTCAAGGATTTCAAAGGCCTGATGCACTCATCCATTGCAGAACAGGTGGCCACCTCCCCAAAAGGCATTATGCCATGATTGCTAATGCTTAGAAGAGGGATTCAAGTGGACAGAGGTCGGGAGACAAAGAGCCGAGAAGGTGAAATGAACAGACAACGCAGATTGGCTTTAGAGCCACACACAAAGAGCAAACAGAGGTAGGTAGTATTGGAGGCAACGCTGAGATAGAGCAAAGACAGAGACAGAGAGTGATAGAGTGAGTCTGTGTACTCAGAGAGGCTTGAGGGGTTCAAGCAAAACTCTTGCTGTTGTATCTGTTGTGTGTTGAGACTCAAATTGAGCTCATACTGTTGTAAAACTCTGCTTCTGAAGACATAATAGAGAGGCCACCACTGAAGGTTGGACCAGGAGATGTAGCCCAGGAGTTTTGGGTGAACTCCATATTAAACTTGTTGTGTTTATATGTGTTTGTCTATTATGTTATTTAACTACTTCATTTTCTATGTATTTCACAATCTTATCGATCCATTTCACAAAGTAACATAGGCAAATCCATGCACATGAGTCTGTAATACCTTAATAATTGTCTAAGATCTCATTTTCAGATCAAGTGGTATCAGAGCTTTAGGTTGCTAAGGTTAGACAAGCTTATGCTGGATTGTTGAATGCTAACTAGGTGAAAGCTCAAATTAGGAGAAGGAGAACTAGTTGAGACTAACCTAGAAATTGGAAGAGTCTATCCTAGGAGGAAAATGACAGAAGAAATTCCCTTGGAATCAGACTCTTAGTTCATGGACAGTTTCATGACCATGAGAGCCATGGTAGAAGAAATGTACCGAGAATTTAAGAAAGGTCGAGGGGAAAGCCCTTCAGCATCTCAAACAAGCAAAGGAGTAGAGGAACCTCTTCTAGTTTCCCATTCAGAAGGCAAAGGGAAAGGGGAAGAACCTCCTCCATCAACACCTCCTTCTAGCCCTGAAAATAAAAAGAAGAAGACTTCTGTGATTAAATTAGATGTAAAATTTGATTTGCCAATATATGATGGAGAATTAAATGCAGAAAAGCTAGATAACTGGATTAGACAGATTGATGTATATTGCAGGGTGTAGAACATCGATTCAGAAAGGAGAAAGATTCAGCTGGCCAACCTTCGCCTTGGAGGAACTGCCCTAGTGTGGTGGGAAGGCAGGACACAAGCTGATTTGAAGAAGCATGGTAAAATTCTTTCTACCTGGAGTGAATTTGTTTTTGCCATTAAAAAACAATTCTATCCACTAGCTTATATGCAGCAAGCCATGATGAGTTGGAAAACTCTTTGCCAATTAAAGGGGCAAAGTGTACAAAGCTATACCCAGGAATTTAGAAAAAGAGCTTTAATTCTAGGAATTTCTTTAGACTCACCTGAAACTTTGCTGAAGTATATAGGTGGTCTACATAGCTATTTGAGGCACACCATTCTCATGTTTAACCCTACTAGCATAGATGAGACATTTGTTCAGGCTACACATCTAGAGGCTAGAGGTAAGAATGTGAACCCAGAGATTGGGGGATCATCAAAACCCATTGCAAGCAAGAACAAGGAAAAGAGGAAGCAGAAATGGAAAGAGAGGAAGGAAAATGATGTACAGAAAGCCAAACCTTCATGCACTCATTGCAAGAAGGATGGACATGATGATGAACATTGCTGGTCTTTGCATATGGAGCTGAAACCCAAGAAGTTCGATGGCAAGAAGAAGAAGACTGCTGCTGCTATACAGAAAGATTTGGTGTCAGACTCAGGTGATGAAACAACAATCACAGCTGCAGGTATAATATGTAAAAATTCTGAAGTATCTACTAGTAATTCTGCACAAACTATTGATAATGAAGAAAATGAGAGGAAAAGGCATGAACTTTTTCATATTAGAGTTATTTCCAAGCATCAAAAGATTGATACTTTATTTGATAGTGGTTCACAAGTAAACTTGATTTCTGAAGCAATTGTAAAGAAGCTGGGATTACTAACCACACCTCACAAGAAACCATATCCATTAGGTTGGGTATGTGATAAAGCAAAGCTACAAGTGACTAGACAATGTAAACTTAGGTTCTCTTTTGGGTCAGCATTTGTAGATGAGGTTGAGTTAGATATCGTTCCCTTGGATATATGTGGAATTGTTTTAGGAAGTCCTTACTTGTATGATAGAAAAGCCATTTTCTATAGAGCTGAAAATAAGTATCAACTCACCAAAGATGGAATAGAATATATTGTAAGAGCTCATAAAATAAAAAATAATTACACTCTCATAAACTTAGGGCAGATGAAAATAATTGTAAATTCATGCAAGCAATTTTTATTGATGGTTGTAAAGGAAAAGAACACTGATAAAACCAATATATTTGAAGGTTGTGATGCTAAACAGAAATCTGATTTAGAAAAAGTTGTTTTAGAATATGATATCCTATTTCAAGAACCTAAGGGTCTACCACCCAAAAGGGAAATTGTACATGATATTCATTTGTAGCAAGATGCTCCATTGCCTAACATCGAAATGTACAGGTTATCCGCTTTAGAGAATACAAAGATCAAGAAGTAGGTATAGGAATTGCTCGAGAAAGGGTTCATAAGACCAAGCACATCACCATGCGGATCTCCGATCGTGTTGGTGAGAAAGAAAGATGGTTCATGGAGGATGTGCATTGATTACAGAGCGTTGAATAAAATAACGATCAAGAATCTTTATCCCCTTCCTCGCATTGATGATCTATTGGATCAACTGAAAGAAGCTGTTTACTTTTCCAAGTTGGATTTTCATAGTGGCTACCATCAGGTTAGAGTAGTAGAACAAGATGCATGGAAGACTGCTTTCAAAACAAAGCAAGGGCTGTATGAATGGCTAATTATGCCTTTTGGCTTAACTAATGCTCGTGCCAATTTCATGAGAGTTATGAATGATGCACTCCAACCTTTTATTGATGATTTTGTAATTGTGTATTTAGATGACATTCTTGTTTTCAGTAAAACATGGGAGGAACATTTGAAGCATGTAAAGCAGACTCTAGATGTTGTGAAAAAAGAAAATCTCTATGTTAAGTTATCAAAATGTGAATTTGGCAAAACGTCTTTAAATTATTTGGGTCATATTGTAGGGTGTGGTGAATTAAAGATAGATCCCTCTAAGGTTGAAGTCATTGTAAACTAGCCTAAGCCCAAATCTGCTACAGAAGTTAGAAGTTTCCTAGGAGCAGCACAATATTGGAGAAAGTTTATTGCTGACTTTTCCTTGATTGCAGCTCCCTTACATGCTTTGATAGGATTGAACAAGGTGTTTCAGTGGGCAGGCAAACAGTAGAAAGCCTTAGACACCTTGAAAGAAAAGATTAGTACAACACCAGTACTAGCATTGCCAGATCTTCAAAGACCATTTGAGATTGAAACAGATGCCAGTGACTATGCCATGGGAGCAGTGTTGATGCAACATGGTAAACCCATATGTTATCATTCTGAGACATTTAATTCTACATTAGTTAATTATCCCACATATGATAAAGAGTTGTATGCATTAGTACATAGTGTGAAAAAGTGGAAGCATTACTTAATAGGAAAAGAAACAATTATAAACACTGATCATCAACCACTTCAGTATTTGTACTCACAAACTAAATTGCAGCAATCAAGACACTATAGGTGGATGGGTTTCCTACATCAGTTTCATCTTGTCATCAGATATAAGAAAGGCATATACAATAAGGTTGCAGATATGTTATCTAGACCAATCATAAATGCATTTACTATACTTAAGCATAATCCAGTATTGCATGAAAGCTACATTGAACAATATGCTCAAGATATAGATTTTAAAGATGTATATGCAACTTTAAGTCATGGCAAACAAGTAGAAGAATTGGATTATCATGTTAAGGACCAACTCTTATATCATTTGGGAAAGTTATGCATTCCTCAAACTGAAAGATTTAACATAATCCGAGAAGCACATACTTCTTTAATATCAGGTCATTTTGGTGTAAGTAAAACAGTTGCATAGTTGCAAAGATTCTGCTATTGGCCAAGAATGCACGAAACAATTTCTAGATATATTAAAGGGTGTACCATGTGTGCTAAAAGCAAGCCCAACAATAGAAAACTAGGCTTGTACACTCCACTTCTAGTTCCTTCTCATCCTTGGGAAAGTGTTTCCATGGACTTTGTTGGGGGATTGCCAAAATCTAGAAAAGGTCATGATTATTTATATGTTATTGTGGACAGGTTCAGCAAAATGTGTATTAACATGCAGATTACAGCTGAACAAATAGCGAAGTTGTTCTTTCTACATGTCTAGGTGCATTTTGGGTTACCCACTTCCATTATATCTGATCGAGATTCCCGATTTGTTGGGAAGTTTTGGTCAAGTCTGTGGGAATTGATGGACACCAGACTGAAGAAGAACACAACCTTTCATCCACAAACAGATGGCCAAACAGAGGTGGTCAACAGGACAGTGATCCAATTGCTTAGGGGCTGTTGCAGCAAGCATCCCAAGCTTTGGGATGAACATTTGTGTTATGTGCAACATGCTTATAATCGTGCTAAACATTCTTCTACACAAAGATCTCCTTTTGAGACTTGTTTTGGTTTTACACCAAAGTCTCCCTTGGATTTTTTCTTTGGGAAAGACATAGTGGTTGATGGACACAGTGATGTAGACAAAGCAACCAAGTTCATTGAACAGATCCAAGGAATTCACCAGGCAGTGCAGGAATAGCTAGAATAGAGCTAGGCCAAGTACAAGGCAAGGCATGATAAGCATCGAATTGAGCATAGCTTCCAAGTTGGTGATCAAGTCTGGCTATACATCAGCAAAGACAAAATGCAAGGTGAAGGGAAGAAGCTGAAGCCAACCAGGTATGGGCCTTTCAAGATACTTGAGAAAATGGTGAGAACGCTTTCCACCTTGATTTGCCAGCTTACATGCACATCTATTTAGTGGTTAATGCAAAAAATTTAAGACTGTTTGAACCTTCAATAATTGAAGATCACGAAGAGCAAAGTCAGTTGCCTTCTATTGATGATCTGTTGCCTGAATATCTCAATGAGTTGCAGGAAGATACAGTTCTGGACAGAAAGGTGAGAACTATGCGCAGAGGGGATGTCGAGTACCTAAGAATTGGACTCAAAGGTTCAAAACCGAGCAGTGCACGATGGATGGAAATTGGGCAAGTGAGGGAGCTGTATCCTCACTTGATTGATGCTTAAAAACCATCTTTTGGTGGTCCAAAAGCCTTTTTCAGTGGGAAGGCGTGATCCAAAATGGATCCAAATACCCTCTAAGTCTTCAAAAATTGCTTAAAAGATCAAAACAATCGCATGAGAAAACCTTCATAAAACAACAGAAAACACTATCGGGACCCAAAAACACTAAGAAAACAGTGGAAAATAGGCTTATCGGCGGCCAAAGGAGTGATGCAAAGGAGCCGTCGGATCTGGCTGATCAACGGTCCAGATCCGATCGATGAATCACAATCGGTAAAGGCTATTAGAGGCTATTAGAGGCAGCTATATGGGAAGCGCGATCAAACGAGAGTCGTTGATCTATGCGCACAGATCAACAGTCCAGAGTCAATTACGCTATCACATCGCTGATATATATATATATATATATATATATATATATATATATATATATATATATATATATATATATATATATATATATATATATATATATATATATATATATCTGGACTTAACCACGACCCGAGAGGATCAACGACATGCGATTTTGATATCGCAATATCGCATCGGAGCTATGCAAAGGAGCGAGGCCGATTATGAATAAGACTGCGATAGACTGGACCCGATAAAAATATAAACACTATTTAATAATATCTGAGATCTATCAAATGGTATTTTTAATGTATTTTTGTGTATTTCGTTTATTAAACGAAATAAAAGGGGAGCACCAATGCGATGAAAAGTGGACCCGAAAGGGTTGGGAATGAAAATGAATAGTATTTCAAATCCCCCCAAAGCCATTTTTACGGGATTTTTCAGTGTTTTAACGTATTTTCCAAATGTAAAGGAAATCCATGACACAAGTAGGATTTTGGGAGGAACAAAAGTGGTAAGTGGTTTGGGCCGGGCTCTGCCCGAGCCCATACATTGGCTGCCACGTGTCCAGGTTGAGGAGAGAGAAAACCACCCTTATCGGGCAGTTAACCCTCGTACGAAAGGGCCGCCCAAAATGAACCACAGCCGTTGGATCTGGGAGATCCTAGATCAACGATGGAGATGCGATGTCGACATAAAGGCGGATTCGATAGGAGTATAAGGTGGAATTATGGATGTTTTAAGTCCGATGAACAATGTTTTGGCAGACTTTTCCTGTGTTTGAATGCATTTCTCTGTGTAAACAGAGAATGGCTATTTCAGGGATTTCAAAGGACCGATGCACTCATCCGTTGCAGAACAGGTGGCCACCTCCCTAAAAGGTGTTATGCCATGATTGCTAACACTTAGAAGAGGGATTCGAGCATACAAAGGCTGGGAGACAGAGAGCCAAGAAGGTGAAATGAATAGATAGTGCAGATTGGCTTTAAAGCCACAGATAGAGAGCAAATAGAGGTAGGCAGTATTGGGGGTAGTGCTGAGGCAGAGCAAAGACAGAGATAGAGAGTGATATAGTGAGTCTGTGTACTCAGAGAGGCTTGAGGGGTTCAAGCAAAACTCTTGCTATTGTATCTGTTGTGTGTTGAGACTCAAATTGAGCTCATACTGTTGTAAAACTCTGCTTCTGAAGACATAATAGAGAGGCCACCACTGAAGGTTGGACCAGGAGATGTAGCCCAGGAGTTTTGGGTGAACTCCATATTAAACTTGTTGTGTTTATATGTGTTTGTCTATTATGTTCTTTAACTGCTTCATTGTCTATGTATTTCACAATCTTATCGATCCATTGCACAAAGTAACATAGGCAAATCCATGCACATGAGTCTGTAATACCTTAATAATTGTCTAAGATCTCATTTTCAGATCACATGAAGTTTAGTTGTGTGCAGTGGGTTCCTAAATTTTAGGAGCCTAGTTTGAGCGAATTTCAGTTGTAACAATTTAATTCAGTTAAATTGAGTTATGGTAAGTTAAACTAGTTCTAACATATGGAGGAACTAGTGGAAGGTCAAGTTGTGGAAGTGTAACTTCAACCGCACTCGGTGATCATCCAAATAACTAATCAATAAACCTAAATTAGCTCATGCATGGAGAGAATTCGAGTTACCCAATTGAGATGGATATTCCAAGGAAGTGTACTATCAGTTGTAGCATATTCCAATGTGTACAAATGGTGCATGCAGTCAGAGGAAGGACCTAGAATAATTGCGCAATCCAGATGAGGGAATATCCTAATTAATAGGGACCTAATTCCTAGAGGAACAACACAAGGAAATAGGAACTTGGGAAGGCTTGAAATTGGCTAAGTATTGGCTAGGTTCAGTTAGTCAAGAAAATGATAGAAGATACAGGTGCAGGCTGTCCTCAAGTTTGAGGAAGCATATTGTATTCATCCAAATTATTTGATTAGTGCAATATAGATACTAAGGGGTTTTAAGAAGTTGCTTTCCCTTATATAAATCTCTGTGCATGTGTGATGTTTCCTTTTCCATGTCAATGGTTCTTGTTTTAGATAGTGAATTAAATTTTGCAGATAAATAGAGTAGCTTCAAGTCTTGTGATTTAGCAAATTTCATGAGCAGTATTGAATCTACACATTAATTTGTACATTGTATCAAATATGGAATCACTCTAGAGAAAATATTTCGCCGTTGTCATTGCTGGAGATTCGAATTTGAATTTCAATGTTGCAGGTTTTATTCAGGAATGAGAAGATGGATTTAAATGGACTCATGCTTGAGTATGCCTTGGAAGGCACCTCAAACTTTGTTGCATGGAAGGTCCGCATGGAGGCAATATTGGATGATAATGGGATGCTAGAATACATCAAGACAGATGTAGAAAAACCCCAAGCATCTGATGCCCATAATCTTGCTCAGTGTAAGAAAGATGTGGCCAAAGCGAGGAGAATCATATTGGAGGGAGTTTGAGATCATATTTTCTTGAATCTCCATAAAAAAGAGATTCTGTTTGCGATGTGGAAAGCATTGACAAAATTGTTTGAGAACAATAGTGACCATAGGAAGCTAGCACTCAAGGACAAGCTTCGAAGTATCAAGATGCAAAATAATGATACAATTCTGCAGTACTTGAGCAGGTTTGCACAATGTTGTGATGAGCTTGGCGGGATCGGTGTTAATGTCCCTGAAGAAGACTTGGGAGTGGTTATGGTACGATCTAGTGCAGGAAGAAATAAGGCAGAATACTAGATATGGAACGTCTTCCAATGAAGAGGAAGAGGAATTTGCATTAGTCAACAAGGGCAAGAAGGCCAAGGGGAAGAATTCCTAAGGTGAGGCTCATTCTAGACAAGAGGGAAAGTAGAAATACTTGTCCAAAATCAAGTGCTTTCACTGTCATGAATTCGAGCACTATGCCACGAAGTGTCTACACACAAAAGCAAGTAAGAAGGAGCTTGCACTAGTAGCAGCAGGTGAAGATTTGGCTTCACAGTTCGAGCTTGATTTTACTCTCATTTGATGCATGGACAACAGATTGATGGGAAGTGTGTGGTATATCAACAACAATGCCTCATTCCATATGACGGGGAATAGAGATTTTTTCAGTGACTTGGAGGAGAAAGATATCTATATGAACAATGAGTTTGGAGATGACGGAAGGTACAATGCGACCAAGATTGGTAAAATCACCTTTCAAAGGGAGTTAGGTTCCCCTCTCAAACTCAAGGATGTGATGTTTGGTCCGGGTCTAAAGAAGAATCCTGTCTCCATTGTAGTTTTGGAAGACCGTGGCTATGATGTGATCTTCAACAAAGGAAAGGCATTCCTGAGACACATAGCCACGAGACAGGTGAAGCAGATTGGGTTTGACTGAAGAACATGTATGCAATTGAGGTAGAAGATGCATGCACATCCTTGAGGAGCAAGGCATATACTAGAGATTTGGTGTTTGAGAGGAAGCATTTTAGATCTATCAACATGCAGCCTTAGAAGAGGCCTCAGGAATCTGTGGATTAGCCACAAATGGAGAAGAAGACTGGAGGTAGAGTGGAGACATCCACTGAAGAAGAGGCCTCCAGCAGGGGGAAAGTTCAATCCAAGTGGGCAGAGGGAGCACATGTAGTCATACCTCTAGGTGTGAGGTTGGGTGATGTGAAGCCCTAGTCCAAGAGTTGCAGAAATTTGGGCAGGGTCCATTGAGGTGTTCTCCTCATGGATCATTACCTTGCTATGAGGGCCCACAATATTCAGTAGCAGGAGGATTAGTTTTAGCTAGATACTGAGGAGTGAAGAGGAGTGTTGACAACAGAGCAGGAGGCTCAGTAGCAAAGTCAACAACAACATAATTTTCCCAGTAGATAGTTGATTCAGTGTTTTGTTTGGATGCTTCTTAGTTGGAGGTGTTGTAGGAGAAGCAACAATAGTGAAAGGTGTTGCATGTAGTACATTCCAAAGGTGCTAGATCAGGGTAGTTGAGAATCCATTTCTTACTGAGAGGGAGTGTTGAAAATATAGAAAGAAAAGTATCAATTTGTTTTTTGCCTAAATTAAATTGAGGAAATTCAAAATTCCATATCAGCATGCAACTTAGAGGAGTTAACTAAGGTGACATGGCACTTGTCACTCAGTTAAGAACACTCAATTCAAGTTAATGAGTTGAGGTTGAGTTTACTTGTGTTGATTCCTAAAAAATAGGAGTCTAGCTTAGTTAATTCGAGTTAGGGACACGGGGTTCAATTATGCGTAGTGGGTTCCTAAATTTTAGGAGTCTAGGTTGAGTTAATTTCAATTGTAGCAATTGAATTCAGTTAAATTGAGTTATGGTTAGTTAAACTAGTTCTAACTAATGGAGGAACTAGTGGAAGGTCAAGTTGTGGAAGTGGAAGTTCAACCACACTCAGTGATCATCTAGATAACTAATCGATCAACCTAAATTAGCTCATGCATGCAGAGATTTCAGGTTACCCAGTTGAGATGGAGATTCCAATGCACTATATTATCATTTGTAGCATATTCCAATGTGTACAGATGGTGCATGCAGTGAGAGGAAGGACCTAGAAGAATTGCGAAATCTATATGAGGGAATTTTCCAATTAATAGGGGCCTAATTCCTACAGGAACATCACAAGGAAATAGGAGCTTGGGAGGGCTTGAATTTGGCTAAGCATTGTCCAGGTTCAGTCAATCAAACAGAGGATAGAAGATATAGGTGCAGGTTGTGCTTAAGATTGAGCAAGCATATTATATTCATTTTGATTCTTTGATTAATGCAATACAGATAGTAAGGGGTTTTGAGCAATTTCTTTCCCCTAGATAAATCTCTGTGCATGTGTGATGTTTCCTTTTGCATGTCAATGATTCTGGTTTTAGATGGTGAATTAAATTCCGCAAATCAATAGAGTAGCTTCAAGTCTTGTGATTTAGCAAAGTTCATGAGCAATATTGAATCTACACATTAATTTCTACATAATTAATTTAATTAGTTAATGTTGCCTATTCGAGCATATTTATAAGGATACATATTTAATTATTTAAGCGACCTAGATCTAATCTCAATCATTGATCTAAGTGGGTTAGGATTTAATCCTAGCCATCTATAACTTTGGAGATTGAGAGTTAGGGCTCTTTCTCAATTTGAAATTATTAAGAGAATCTAAGGGAAAGGATGAAGACACACACATTGCATTGTTAAGGAGAAATTTTCTCTTTAGTGAGAGGCTCAAGTGACTGAGGAGAAAGAGGAAAGATTTGCAGCTAATTTTTGGAAGGAGAATTTGTGTGAAGGCTAATATTTCTAAAGGGTGATGATACTTGGAGGAGATAGAGAGGGTGAAAATATTGAGCAGGCTGAGACTATGAGAGAGGGTTGAAACACCCAACAGGTGGGACAAGATTTGGAGGCCGAGTTTCCTTGGACAAACCAAGAATTCTAGTAGTAGGTTGTATGGATAGGAGGGTCAAATTTTGTAAGTATAGGTCAAGATATACCAAGGCCAATTCATATTTTAGAGCAACCATTTTAAGGGGTCCAAATTCTTCCTTGGGTTGAAAATCTTAGGGCCATTTCAAGGTTCTAATATTTCTATATTTTTTGTGTAGTTTCTCTATGGGTCTATGCCTTAAATTGTCCATATTTCAATATAAAGTGAAGGGAGATTTAATGGGATGAAATTTTGTTATCTTTTGGTGATTTAAAATTTGATAACACTAGCATATTTATTTTCATTTTCATATTTTAATTTGGGTAAAAAATATTTTTTGGGTAAAAATAATTGTGAGAAAAATAAATCAAATATGGTGTTAAAGTGTGCAAGTTATTTTTTAAAGGGTAATTTGTGTGAAGGCCGATATTTCTAAAGAGGATTGAGACATTCCTTCGAGCTCTATAAGGAGGAGGCCAAGATGAGACGAGAAAACCTTGAAGGATGTTGAGGAGCATGTGGAGGCTCCTAGTAGCACTTTCAGGGAGAGTAGACCGCTAAGGAGATTTTCCAGCTACATAGCCTTGATGAGAAACATCAATCAATTATAACCTTTTAATTTTGAGGAGGTAGATAACTAGCATGTTTCAAGGGTTACCATGGTGGAGGAATACAACTCCATCATGAAGAATGATGTATGGGAGATTGTACCAAGGCCCGAGGGGAAGTCATTATTCACTTCTAGATGGATCTCTAGGAGCAAACATGTAATAGAGGGTATTTACGAGAAGTATAAAACATTTTTCATGGCGAGAGGGTTCTCTTAGGAGGGAGTAGAACATGAGAAGACTTTTGCCCTTATTTTTGGATATGCATTGATTAGGGTGGTAATTTCCATTAGTTTAGAGATGGAGTGGAGGATACACCAAATGGATGTGAAGACTATAATCCTTAATGGGGTAATTGAGAAAAAAGTGTATATTGAGAAGCCTCAGGGATTTGAGATGCATGAGACAGAATCCCATGTATGTAGGTTGAAGAAGGCATTATACAAACTCAAGAAGGTACCTCGAGCATGATAATAAAGAAATGATGAGTACTTACTTGGCTCGGGATTCACCAAGAGTGAGGTGGATTTTGTAGAAATTAATGTGTAGATTCGAAATTGCTTATGAAATTTACTAAATCACAAGACTTGAAGCTACTCTACTGATATGCGGAATTTAATTCAACATCTAGAACACAAATCATAGACATGTAAAAGGAAACATCACACATGCACATAGATTTATCTAGGGGAAAGCAACTGCTCAAAACCCCTTCCTATCTATATTTCATTAATCATTGAATATAGATGAAATACATATGTTTTCTCAAGCCTGGGCATAACCTGCAAGTGTATAATCTATCCCTCTACCTGACTAAATGACTCTGGCCAAGACTTAGCCAATTTTCAAGCCATCCAAGCTCCTATTTCCTTGCATTTTTCCTCCAAGAAATTAGCCCCTATTATTTAGAAATTTCCTGCTATTGAATTGCACAATTCCTCTAGGTCCTTCCTGTGACCCCATGCACAACTTGTACACATGGGAATATGCTACAACTAATAGTACACTGCCTTGGAATCTCCATATCAACTTGGTAACTCGAATTCTTTGCATGCAACAATCTTTTTGGGCTGATCGATTAGTTAACTGGTTGATCACTGAGTGGTGTTGAAGTTCCACTTCCAGAACTTGACCTCCAATAGTTCTTCTGACAGTTAGAACTAGTTTAACTAACAATAACTTAAATTAACTGAAATATATTGCTACAAATTAGAAATAAATCATACTAAACTGAACTCAAGCTTCCCCAACTCGAATTAACTGATTTAACTAAGTGACAAGTGCCATGTCACCTCAGTTAACTACCTCCAAGATTTCTGTTGAAATAGAAATTCAAATTTTCTCTAGTTTGACCAAGGCAAAGTCAAACTGAGATTTCTTGTTGCATTTTCAACACTCCCTCTCAGCAAGAAAGGGATTATCAACCACCCCTATCCTGCACCTATGGAACTTGAAATTCCCTCTTGACAAGGCCTTTGTCAAAATATCAACATCTTGTTCCTCTATCAGAATGTACTACAACAACATAATCTGCCTCTGCACACAATCCCATAGATGGTGATACCTTATATCAATATGCTTGGATCAATCGTGAAAAACAATATTTTTAGAGAGTTTGATGCAACTCTGATTATCACAGTAAATTAAAGTTGGATCCATCATATGACCAAACAAGCAAACAAGTATCTTTCTCATCCAGATCGCCTCACATGCTGCTTGACTTGTAACCATGTATTCTGCTTCTGCTGAGCTGAGTGCCATAAATCTTTTCTTCCTACTGTACCAAGAAACCGTTGCAGACCCAACAATGAAAATTCCACTTAATGTACTCTTCTAGTTTGATGGAATCCCCACCCAATCTGCATCTATGAAGCCATAACTTCACTCCCTCTATCCATCTATACCAAAGTTCAAACTGGGTAGTGCCTCTAAGGTATTGTAGAACTTGCTTAACTTCCCTCCAAAATAGTTTGGTTTGCCTAACCATAGCTTGGCTCAATTGGTTTACTACAAAGCACATATATGCTCATGTGTTCACAAGATACATGAGTGAACCCAACAACTACTGGTAAATAGCCGCATCCACTCCCTCACCTAAAGTGGCATCCTCTTTCCTCCAGTTGATTGCTAGAGGAGTCTCCATGGGTTTGCACCTGTCCATGCAGAACCTCTGAAGTATCTCGTTGGTATACTTTCCCTAAGAGACAAACAATTACCCATCACCTTTCCATAATTCAAATATGAGGAAGTAGTGCTTGAGGCCCATGTCCTTCATCTCAAACTCTCTTGCAAGGTCCTCCTTGCAAGATCTCATCAGCTGCTCATCACTAATCAAAATCAAGTCATCAACATATAAGAAATAATCAACAATTTACCTTCTACCAAAATATGATAGAGGTTTGCATCTTCTTCACCAGTGAGATAACTATTGATGTTGGTGTACCAAGCATGTGCTTGAGGCCATACAACACTCACTTGAGTCAGCACACATGATACTCTCGATCAAAAGTCTCGAAGCCTTCTGGTTGCTCAATATACACCTCCTCCTAAATAAATCCATTGAGGAATGTTATTTTCACATCCATTTGGTGGATCTTCCATCCCATCTGTGAATCTAGAGCAAGGATTGATCTGATGGATGAGTACCTTGCTACAAGAGAAAAGGTCTCCTCATAGTCAATCCCCTCAATCTGAGAGTACTCCTTGGCTACAAATCTGGCCTTGTACTTTTCTATGCTTCTGTCTGTTGCATGATTCACCTTGTAGATACATCTCGAACCCACAACAGATTTGTCTGCTAGTCTTGGGACCACTTCCCAAACACTGTTCTTTACAATGGATTCATACTCATCCACCATTGCATCAACCCAAACTGGTTTCTCTACTACTTCGTTGAAAGAGGATGGATCAGTCTCTACAAGCTCAGTCATTACAACCATATAGCCAGTGTACCAATCTGGTGACCTTCTCTACCCGTGTTGATTTGAAGGAGCACCCACATTCTCCCTCGCATCCTACAAAAGTCTCTTAACTTCTATGGTCCTTTTCCTACCTTCTCTAAATAGTTCTTCTTGAGTGGTTGTCTCCACTCTTTGGTCCTCAACTTGTGGTTGCTCCACAACATCTTGAGGCTCCTCTTTTGGAGCTAAAAGCTCCTCCTTTGGTGGGTTCTGAATCTCCCTCTCAAGAGAGCATCACATGGCTTTGTCTTCATCAAATTTTACATCCCTATGCACAAATGTCATTCTAAGGTATGAAAAATACACACGGTAGTTATGGGGAGTTTCTGTGTAGCCAAACAATACCCCCAACTCTACTGTCGAATCTAGCTTCTTCCTTGGTTCTTTGGAGACATGGCAGTAAATAAAGGCTCCAAAAATCATGAAGTGCGACACATCTAGCTTCCTCCCTGAGAAATCCTCCTCCGGTGCAATCATGACAAGAATTTGATGAGGACTCTTGTTCTGTAAATAGACCGTTGTGTTGCATGCTTTAGACCACAAGTGCAGAGGTAAGATTTGGTCATGAAACATCATCCTCGTTTCTCCGAAAATGTTGTTGTTCTCCCTCTCAACCACCCCATTCAGTTGTGGGTTGTGGGGTGCTGTCAACTCGCGTCAAATACCTTCTTTTGCATATAAATTTTTAAACACATTCAACATGTAATCACCTCCATTATCGCTCCTGAGAGCCTTCACCTTCTTGCCCGTTTCTTTCTCAACTAGTGCTTTGAATTCTAAAAAATTGGAGAAAGTCTTATCCTTCTTCTACATGAAGGATATCCAACACTTTTGTGAGAAGTCATCAATAAGGATGACATAATTTTTGTGCCTAGAAGTGGAGGCTGTTGAGAAAGGTCCACAAACATCAGAGTGGATCCTTTCAAGGAATATATGTGCTCTACTGTCCCGATTATGGAAAGTGGATTTTGTGTACTTCCCCAAGGTACATCCTTTGCATATATCTTGCCGCTCTAGCGCTCCTTTGGGAAGGCCTGTGGTTATCTGCTACATGATCTTCAAAGCGCCATGATGAAAATTGCCAAGTCTTCTATGCTAGATTTCACCGACATTGCAGCTCTACACCTTCTCTGCCTTTGTGATCAATGCATCATAATCCTCCACATCTAGCTTGTAGAGGTTCTTCAAATGAACCATGATCTACTTCACCTACCTGTGGCTATGTGTCTTAGGAATGCCTTTCCTTTTTTTAAGATCACATCGTAACCACGTCTTCCAACACTGCTACAAAGATGAGATTTTTCTTTAGACCTGGAACAAACATCACATCCTTGAGTCTGAGAGGGGAGCCTAACTCCCTCTAAAAGGTGACTGTACCAATCTCGGTTACACTGTATCTTCCATCATATCCAAAATCAATGTTCATCTGGAGATATTTCTCCTCCAAGTCACTAAAAAATTCTCTACTCCCTATCATGTGAAACGAGGCACCATTGTCCAAGTACCACACACTCCCCATCACTGTGTTGGCCACGCATGTGATGAGAGTGAAGTCAAGCTCGAACTATGAAGCCAAAGCTTCACCTGCTGCTGCTATTGTAGGATACTTCTTTCTTGCCTTCTTGTGTGGACACTTTGTGGCATAGTGCCCGAATTCACAAAAATTAAAACTCTTAATTTTGGACAAGTCTTTCTTCTTTCTCCCTTGATTGGATTCAACCTCACCTTGGGACTTCTTTCCATTGGACTTCATTCCTTTTCTGACTAATGAAAAGTCCTCTTCCTCTTCTTTGGATGAGGTCCCATCTCTGGTATTCTGCCTTATTTTCTTATGTACCAAGTTGGACCATAGGCACTCCCAATTTGGTAGTTTCTCCCTCTCATTCACTGAATCTTGGTAGCTGTGCCAACTCTTGGTAAGGTCTAGAAGGGATAGGATTACAAAATAATCTTTTGAAACTATAGCACCAACTTTACCAAGTTAATCATGACATTTTGTGAACTTGCTAAGGTACTATGGAATAGTCTCTTTCTTCTACATCTTGATATTTCAAAGTTTTTCCTTGAGCGACAACTTCCTGTGGTCACTACTATACTAGAACATATCTGTCAATTCTTTCCACATTGCATACAAAGTCTCTTTCCTGTGGGTATTTGAGACAATATGGTATTTTAATCCCTCCAATATGATTCTCCTCTCCTTGGCTACACACTTCTTCCATTCTGCTAGATCCTGAGCATTAGTTGCTGCTGGTTTCAGGATATCATTATTAATGAATTCCTTCAAACCATTTTCTTCCAGCACTACCTCCATGTATTCCTTCCAAGAAACATAATTTGAGCTTCCCTTAAGGGCATACTCAAGCCTTAGTCCATAGAAATTCATCGTTCTAGCTCTGAAGAATTGATCTTGCAAATTCGATCCTCATATAATAACAACTTCGAAATATCTGCCCTACAATGAATCCTGCTCTGATACCATGTAGAAATTAATGTGTAGATTCAAAACTACTCATGAAATTTACTAAATCATAAGACTTGAAGCTACTCTAATGATTTGCGGAAGTTAAGTCACCGTCTAGAACACAAATCATAAAAATGCAAAAGGAAACATCATACATACACATATATTTATCTAGGGTAAAAGAACTGCTCAAAACCCCTTCCTATGTGTATTGCATTAATCAGATAATAAATATGAAATACATATGCTTGCTCAAGCCTAAGCACAACCTGCAAGTGTAAAATTTATCTCTCTGCCTGACTAACTAACTCTGTCCAACACTTAGCCAATTTTCAAGCCCTCCAAGCTCCTATTTCCTTGCATTGTTCCTCCAGGAAATTAACCCCTATTATTTAGGAATTTCCCACTATTGAATTGCGCAATTCCTCTAGGTCTTTCCTCTAACTGCATGCACCACCTGTACACATGGGAATATGCTACAATTGATAGTACACTACCTTGGAATCTCCATCTCAACTGGGTAACTCGAATTCTCTGCATGCAATAATTATTTTGGGTTGATTGATTAGTTAACTAGTTGATCGTTGAGTGTGGTTGAAGTTCCATTTCCACAACTTGACCTTCGCTAGTTCTTCTGACAGTAGAACTAGTTTAACTGACAATAACTCAAATTAACTGAAATAGATTGCTACAAATTAGTAATCAATCATATTGAATTGAACTCAAACTTCCCCAACTCGAATTAAATGAGTTAACTAAGTGAAAAGTGCCATGTCAACTCAGTTAACTACCTCCAAGATTTTTGCTAAAATAGAAATTCAAATTTTCTCTAGTTTGACCAAGGCAAAGTCAAACTGAGATTTTCTTGCTGCATTTTCAATATATTCCACTTATACTATGTACTTTTGATGGTGATCCACTCATTTTGGTGCTCTATATGGATGATATCTTTCTAACGGGATCTGAGAGGCTCATAGAGATGTGCAAGGAGGACCTTGTTTTAGAGTTCGAGATGAAGGACATAGGGATTATGTACTACTTTCTAGGATTGGAGGTGTGGCAACAACCAAGAGAGATATTTCTTAGGCAGGAAAAATATGTGGTTGATATCTTGAAGAGATTATGGATGGAGTATTTCAGGCCTATGTGGACACCAATGATTACTAACTTAAGGAATCTTAATGATTTTGAGAGTGAGTTGGTGGATCCTACTTTGTATAGGAAATTGATAGGGTCCTTGATGTATCTAGTCAATACCAGACTAGATTTTTTGTTTTTGTTGTGAATAGACTCATCCAGATCATGGTGGAGCCGAAGAGGTTTCATTGGGTGGAAGGGAAACATGTGCTTAATTACTTAGGAGGTACAATAGAGTATGGGATTAGGCATGTAAGTAGTTGCAAGGCTACTCATATTTAGATTAGGTTGGGAGTGCAGTGGATAGGAAGAGTACTTCAAGTTGTGGTTCAGTTTGGGTTTAGCTATGATATCATGGCTTAGCAAGAAGTAGCACTCAATAGTACTTATCTCAGCAGAGGATAAGTACATCGATGTGAGTCTAGTGATTTGTTAATTCATATGGCTTTGAAAAATTCTCACAGGCTTATCTGGTCTTGATATGAGGCCTACAATGATTCACTGCAATAATAAAAGATGCTTCAAGCATTCAAAAAATCCAGTGTTTCATGATAGGTTGAAACATATAGAGATCAAGTACCCCTTCATTAGGGATAGGGTCCATAGGTGCTATGAGATTGCAATACGTATATCCACAAATGTGTAGATGGTATATATTTTCACGAAGCCTCTAGTGAAGGGAAAGTTTGTGTTCTTCAAGGAAAAGTTGGGTGTGGTGGAGAATCACTTCCTCGCTAGGAGGGAATGTTGATTTTATAACATCATAAGGTCTTTTGCATAGGTTTGTGTCTAGCATGTAGGAGAAGAAGTCATCTTTAGGTCGTCTTTTGAGAGAATAAACTAATATGATTTATTTCCTAAGTCTAACTTAGGAAAAAGACATTAATTAGTTTAATAAAGTAATGTTGGCTAATTGAGAAAATTTCTAAGGACAAATATTTATTTATTTAACTAGCTTAGATATACTTTCAGCCATTGATTTAAGTGGGCTAGGATTTAATCCTAGTCATCTATCAATTTGGAGATTGAGGGTTAGGGGTTTTTCTCAATTTGAAATGATAAAGAGAACTTAAGGGAGAGGATGAAGACACACACATTGCATTGTTGAGGAAGTGAGTTTTACATGAGTGAGAGACTCAAGTGATTGAGGAGAAAGAGGAAAAGTGTGCAATTGAATTTTAAAAGGAGAATTTGTGTGAAGGCTGACATTTTTAAAGGTGGTCAAGACTTGGAGGAGAGAGAGAGGGTAAAAATCTCGAGCAGACCAATATTGTGAGAGAGGGCCAAAACTTCTAGTAAGTGGGCTGAGACTTGAAGGTTGAGTTTGCTTAGACACGCTGAGAATTCTAGTGTGCAAGTTGTACGATTAGGAGGGATGAATTTTGTAGGTATTGCCCAATATCTTCCAGGGCCAGTTCATCTTCTAGAGAAACTATTTTCAGGGGGCCAAATTCTTCCTTAGGCCAAAAATATTAAGGTTATTTCCAAGTTCTAATATTGTTATGTTCTCTATGTAATTTCTCTATGGGTTTAGGCCCTAAATTTTCCATATTTTAATATAAAGTGAAGGGAGATTTATTGAATTGAATTTATATTAGCTTGTGGTGATTTCTTATTTATTTTTTCCATTGAAATTTATAGTTTAAAAGTTGAAAACACTAACGTATTTATTTTCATAGTTTTAGATTTTAATGTGTAAAAAAATATTTTTTTAGGTATAATAATTGCGAGAAAATTAAATCAGACATAATGTTAAAAGTTCAACAATGTTCATTAGGGGAGTTTTGAGGTCTAAAATGGGCCTCCTAAGGAAATTATAAAATAATAATGGAAACAATAAAATAAGATTAGATTAAATCATCAAATTTTAGAGGGAAAAAAGAAAAAAATTATTTTTTCAACTCGTATTTTCAACTTATCTCCCTACAGTTTTACTCAAATTTCGAGCGGAAGCACTCGTTGGATGCATAATTTGATTCCTCATCCAAGGAGTACACATGTTACATACTTTTGATGGACCATACTACACAAAAAATGAGAAATACATGAAAATCGTGATTGCAATCACGTTTTTTCATGTATTTCTTATTTTCATGTAGTAGGGTCCATCGAAAGTATGCAACATGGGTACTCTTTGGACGAGGAATTAAATTTTACATCCAATGTGTACTCCTGCTCGAAATTTGAGTAAAAGCTTAAGGAGATAAGTTGAAAATATGAATTGAAAAAGTAGTTTTATTATTTTATTATATTTTAATCTTTTTACCTTTTCACTCCAAAAATGGTGAATCATCCCCCATGGTTGACATCATCATCTTAAATCCTATTGGTTCTTATAAAGTTTATTTTGGTTTTACATTTTCCTTAGGAGGCCCATTTTAGACCTCAAAATTCCCCTAATGTTTCAGGTATTTCTTTGGAGTTCAATGTAAAATATTTATCAATGATAGTGCCTTTGTCAAATAACAATGTTATATTCTTCAAAAACCATTATTGCATTTTGTGGATATTTGGAGAAAAAATGACCAATGGCATTAACTGGCACATTTGTAGCACTTGAGGCTTTATACTTAACCCCAAATTTTCTTTTGATTTGGAGTTAATTTTCTTTGATCTCCACTTGTCAACCTCTAACTTGGCTCTGTCATTGACCCTATCATCGAATTGAAGAAAAATATTATCAATGATCATCAGATTCCTTCATTTGTGATCAAAATAGTCCTCTTGCAATGATCAACGAAAGCCTTCATAGAAGGTTAACCAAATTCTTCATCAATGGTTATAAAAGATCTTTATTGAGGCAACAAAATAGTCTTGATGGCAATTTTTTGCTAGAATTTGGTAAGTTTTTTCTTCAAAAAATCAAGGAGTTGGAGTGTTTGAATCATTTTTTTATATAGTGGAAATGGATTCAGCATCATTAACAACTCCTGAGTACCCAAAATCCTGAAGTTTGACAACTATAACCAATATTTTCAAAAATTTCTACCTGAATTATTCATAATCTTGCTGGAATTTCTGAGTTATTTTGTGGGTTTTTTAGAATATGCATTGGCGAAGTCCTTTATTGAGGGTTTCTGAAATTCTTCCCAATCAATGGTTTCAAATTTTATTTACCCTATTTTGCTGACAAAATTCACCATGAAAATCTGCAAAATTCATCGACCTCATTGACGAACTTCAAAAAACTTCTTTGTGTTGGGTGTGGAGCCTGATTATCTTCTGTATTCAAAGGTATCATCGCATTGGACCCTAGTTCGTAATGGGGGGACAACACTGCCTGTAAAATATACGCTGCAGGGGGGTCCAGGGGGGGCGGCTGCGACCTTTCGGAGCCCCCCCCTAGCAGGGGGATCGGGGCCGCGCCCCCGAAGCTAAAAATAGATGTAAAATTTCCTTGTAAAATGTTGTAATTTTGTAGTCAATATGGGCCGTTCATTAGGCGGAGATCTGACGGTAGAAGTTATGTTTAATTTAGGGTTTTTTGCTCTAGAAGGAAACCCCTCGCTATATATGAGGGAATTGTAATGCGCCTATGCACATCTATATTCTGAGCGAGAAGAGAGAGGAGATTGACCAAGAGAGAGAAGAGGGAATTACAACGGATCTGCTGTAGGTTGTATCTCTTCAATTTGCTGGATAATATAAAAGGAAGGACTGGTTGTTTCTATGTGGACGTAGCCCAAATTGGGTGAACCACGTATATATGTGTCTCTCTTGTTTTATGCGTTTTCTGTGTTTATATTTCTGCAATATTTTATGTGTTCCATTGCTCTGTAATATATAATTTTCTAACAAATGGTATCAGAGCCGAAGGTCTATTTGGCTGATAAACTCGTAGGAGAGAAGGGTTCCTGGTTCGAGTGGGAGCAATGGCGGAAGATGGTAGGTTTAGGGTCGAAAATTCAACGGCCAAAACTACCAGTTGTGGAAGATGCAGATGGAAGATTATCTGTATTAGAGAGATCTGTACCAACCATTGAGTGGAAAGGCAAAGAAGTCGATGAGTATGATAGACACAGAATGGGATATTCTCGATAGAAAGGCACTTGGAACAATACGGTTGTGCCTAGCGGCGTCGGTAGCGTTTAATATTTCAAAGGAAATGACAATAGAGGGTTTAATGTCGACATTGGTCAAACTATATGAAAAACCCTCGGCCTCAAATAAGGTATTTCTTATGAAGCGTTTATTTAATATGAAGATGTCAGAAGGTGGATCTGTTGCTGATCATTTAAATGAATTTAATACAGTTACCAGTCAGTTAAGTTCTGTAGGGGTAACTTTTGATGATGAAGTTAGGGCTCTGTTATTTATGTGCTCATTGCCAGAAAGTTGGAATGGTTTAGTTATGGCCATTAGTAACTCTGTCTCTGGATCTAGTAGTTTAAAGTTTGATGATGTTGTCGGTGCAATCCTTAGCGAGGAAATGCGACGGAAAAGCTACGGTGAGGCATCAGGTAATGCTTTGACTACATAGACTAGGGGAAGAAAAATGGAAAGAGGAAAGAGCCCAGCATATCGCGGTAAGTCAAGGAAAGGCAGATCGGGGATAATGTTCTGGAAATGCAGGAAGAAAGGACACCTGAAGAAAGACTACAAGTCTCACAAGGGAAAAGAAGGAGACACGTAGCAAGAAAATAATCATGAAGCGAATGTAACAGGTGATGTGTTGCAAGATGCTTTGATTCTTTCATTAGAAAATATCATTGATGCCTGGGTGGTAGATTCAAGGGCCTCATTCCATGCCACACCTGATAGGAAACATTTTCATGATTATGTTCAAGGAGATTTTGGACAGGTTCGATTGGGTGATGATAAACCCTGTAAAACCATTGAAATGGGTACAAATTTTCATAAAACAGTAGAATGGAAATCAATTGCTGTTGAAGGAGGTAAGGCATGTTCCAGATCTAAAGAAAAATCTTATTTCAATAGGGCAGTTGGGAGGTGAAGGCTATGTGACTACTTTTACATATAAAACCTGGAAGGTCACTAAAGGATCCCTGGTAAGAGAAAAAGGAGAAAAGGTTGGTACATTGTATTTATGTAATGGTATTTCTAATTCTGTTAATGATTTAACCTCTACAGGAGAATATATGACATTGTGGCATCATAGGCTCGGGCACATGAGTGAGAAGGGGATGCAGATTCTTTACTCAAGAAATTTGTTGCCAGGTTTGAAGCATGTTGATTTAAAATTCTATGAGAATTGTGTTCATGGGAAACAGAAGAGATTCAGATTCCTCAGAGTTGGGAAAGAAAAGAAGAGCGAAAAATTAGAGCTTGTGCATACAGATGTATGGGGACCTGCTCAGGTATCATCTCTTGGCGGCTCTCGTTATTATGTTACTTTTATTGATGATGCAACTAGAAAAACCTGGATTTATTGTATTTGAAATAAATATGATGTATTTGATACTTTCAAGAAATGGAAATCTTTGGTTGAAAATGAGATAGGAAAAAGGTTGAAGTGTCTTAGATCAGACAATGGAGGTGAATATTGCAACAAAGAGTTTGATAGGTACTATTCATAGAATGGAATTTACAGAGAGAAGACAGTTCTTGGAACACCACAACAAAATGGTGTGTCAGAAAGGATGAATGGGACAATCATGGAGCGTATAAGGTGCATGAGATTGCATGCAGGATTGCCTTTACAATTTTGGGCAGATGCTGTAGATACTGTTGTTTATCTAATAAACAGAGGGCCTTCAATTTCCTTGGATGGTGGTATTCCAGAGGAGGCATGGACAGGTAAAAAGGTAAACTACTATTTTTTAAAGACTTTTGGTTGTGAAGCCTTTGTCCACATTGATAAAGAAAATAGAACAAAGCTTGAGGCAAAATCAAAGAAATGTACCTTTATTGGAAATGGTGTTAATGATTTTGGTTATCGCTTTTATGATTATGAAAAACACAAAATCATTAGGAGCAGATATGTCATATTCAATGAAAAGGTTTTGTATAAGGATCAATTGCAGGAAAAGAAACAGGTAAAAGTAAACAGAGAATACACAGTGCTTGAAGAGATCACAGAAAAAGTGACGGTGCTTGAAATCATAATGATCAACAGCTAGAACAACAACCACAATAGCAACAAGCACCTTAAACACCTGAAAGTGGTGTTAGAAGATCTAACAGGATAAGTAGACCCCCTGAACGATACTCTCCTTCATTATATTATGTATTGTTGACTGATTCTGGTGAACCAGAATGTTATGAAGAAGCAGTGCAAGTAGAAACCAGGAGGAAGTGGGAGCAAGCCATGAAAGAAGAGATGGACTCCTTAACACATAACCGGACTTGGGACTTAGTCATGTTTCCAGCAGGTAAAACAGCATTGCAGAATAAATGGGTTTACAGGTTGAAGGAAGAAGATGGAGGTAGACAAAGGTATAAAGCTAGACTTGTGGTGAAGGGGTTTGCACAAAAACATGGTATAGACTTTTATGAGATATTTTCTCCTGTTGTTAAAATGACTTCAATCAGAACTATTTTAAGTCTAGTAGCAGCTGAAGATTTGCATCTTGAGTAGTTAGATGTAAAGACAACCTTTCTCCATGGGGATTTGGAGGAAGAGATGTATATGCAGCAACCACAAGGATATGAGGTAAAAGGGAAGGAGAAACTAGTGTGCAAGTTGAAGAAGAACTTGTATGGCTTAAAACAGGCTCTAAGGCAGTAGTATCTAAAATTTGACAGGTTTATGTCTAAACAAGGTTATACTAGATGTCACTCTGATCATTGTGTTTATCTCAAAAGGAAAAATGATGGAAACTATATTATATTGTTATTGTATGTAGATGACATGCTTGTTGCAGGTTCTAACATGCAGGAAATAAATGTGCTCAAAAGAAAATTGGCGAACTCATTTGCAATGAAGGATTTGGGTGCTGCAAAACAAATCCTTGGTATGAGAATAACTAGAGATAGGAAGAATCACAAATTAACATTGTCTCAAAGTGAGTACATAGAAAAGGTGTTGAAAAGGTTTAATATGCAGAATGAAAAACTAGCTAGTATACCTTTGGCTAGCCATTTCAAATTAAGTAAGGAGGAGTGTCCCAAGACTCAAGAAGAAATGGCTCATATGTCTAAAGTTCCATATGCATCAGTAGTTGGAAGCTTAATGTATGAAATGGTCTGCACAAGGCCTGATATTTCACATGTAGTGGGAGTTGTAAGCAGGTACATGAACAATCCATGAAAAGAACATTGGATGGCAATAAAGTGGATTCTTAGGTATTTGAGAGGTACCACAAATCAAGCATTATGCTTTGGTGGTTCAAACATTGCTCTATAGGGATATGTTGATGCAAATATGGTGGGTGATAGAGATAACAAGAGGAGCACCATAGGGTATGTGTTTACTGTAGGTGGAACAACTATCAGTTGGGTCTCAAAACTGCAAAGTGTTGTTGCACTCTCAACAACAGAAGCTGAGTATGTTGCTGCTACAGAGGCTAGTAAATAAATGATTGGGTTACAAAGGTTTCTGGATGAATTGGGTAAGAAGCAAGAGTTGGGCAGGTTATACAGTGACAACTAGAGTGCTATACATCTTGCAAAAAACTCTGCATTTCATTCCAAGACTAAACATATACAACTCAAGTACCATTTCATACGGTCAGCATTGGAAGATGGACAGTTGAAGATGGAAAAGATACACACTAGCCAGAATCCTGCAGATATGTTAACAAAAGTTGTAACCATGGAGAAACTGAGAATCTGCTCAGTTTCAATTGGTCTTCAAGTATGATGAAGAAGATAAGAAACAACTAGGTCCAAATTGGAGTCATTGTCCAGCAAATGAAGCAGTGCTGGAGTTTCTATAATCAGTCTCCAAGTGGGAGATTGTTGGGTGTGGAGCCTAATTATCTTTCGTATTCAAAGGTATTGTCACATTGGACCCCAGTTCGTAATGGGGCGGCAACACTGTCTGTAAAATATATGCTGCAGGGGGGGTCTAGGGGGGGGGGCTGCAACCTTTGGGAGCCCCCCCCTGGTGGGGGGATCAGGGGCAGTGCCCACAAAGCTAAAGATAGATGTAAAGTTTCCTTGTAAAATGTTGTAATTTTGTAGTCAATATAGGCCGTTCATTAGGCGGAGATCTGACGATAGAATTTATGTTTAATTTAGGGTTGCCCTAGAAGGCAACCCCTCGCTATATATGAGGGAATTGTAATGCGTCTATGCACATCTGTGTTCTGAGCGAGAAGAGAGAGGAGATTGAGCGAGAGAGAGAAGAGGCAATTACATCGGATCTGCTGTAGGTTGTATCTCTTCAATTTGCTGGATAATATAAAAGGAACGACCGACTGTTTCTCCGTGGATGTAGACCAAATTGGGTGAACCACGTATATCTGTGTCTCTCTTGTTTTATGTGTTTTCTGTGTTTATATTTCTGCAATATTTTATGTGTTCCATTTCTTTGTAATATATAATTTTCTAACACTCTGAATTTCTCTTTTGGTTGTTTCCTCGATGCTCCATTGACACTTTTCGAAAAAGTTGTCGAGGATCTCTTTCAATCGAACCTCGTGGCTCCATCAACACTTTTGAAATACCTATTGAAATGGATCTTTTCGATTGCGATATGGATCATTAGATCCTGAAACTTCACAATCGCCATAGAGTGATGAAATTTGAAACTTGATGAAATTTTCAGATTAACGATCTCAATCATCTTTTCCATGATTTCGAAGACAGATTCACCATGAATTTATTTCTGTGATTTTCCACGATATTCCCCCACATAAACCAATTTGGTCTCATACATCAATTTGGTGTCTGGCTTGGCTGTGACCTTAAAATTGGATAATAATAACAATAAAAAAGCAGATTCAAATCTATAGCGGATAATTTTCCCAGTTTACGTTGGTCTTAGGTCCACACAGATCTAGTATTAAAACTAAAGCATCAATACCACCCTACAATGTAATTAGATCCCTCTTTGAGTCCCAACAATAATTTTGATACCTATTTAAATGTGGAAATATGCACAACATAACATACTTATGTTCATGCCATTAACATAAATTTTAATTTGCAAATGCAATTAAATTAAATATGCACAACGACATTCAAAAACACACAACTCATGAGTGAAATACATCATTCAAACATTTCATCATAGTATTAAAATTACAACATTAAACCATGAGAAAACACTTACGTTAACGATTTTACAAAACTGACTACAAATGTTGGATGTTCCAACTAACTATATATTTTGATGCTCCATTCTCTCAACAACAAGTTACTCTCAAGTTGGGGCTATGAGTCCACAAGGATGAACACACTCCTATGGGTGTCTACAATCCATAGTAATAGCCCAATACACATGGAAAACATAGTGATGTGACTCCTACAACAATTTCAACCACCCACCTCTATTATTTTTCAATATGCACAACCCACGGCATGAGATTTCCTTCTTTGTACTATAGTCCCTTAGACAATATTCATCTCCTCTAGGGCTCTAGCACAAATAGGCCAAGGATTTATCAGTTGGGGGCATCAATTAATCTAATTATTACATAAGTGCTCACAATGGCCTTTACATCGACTCTTGGGTGATATTGCAATGAGAACTCATAGTTATACCAACCTATTTTTCAACATCATTACTTGTTTCAACAAGATACTTTCAACACACAGACATGGCTTTTATATTTTTCCCAACACTAAACTCTATTTTTATTCTCTTCTTTTTGTCTAAATAGCTGCCTAGACATTCCACTCGAATTTCTTCTTATTTTTCCATGCTTTCTTAACTCTCACTCTTTTCAAAGATGATTGTACTCATCTCTTGTTGTCATGACTAAGTGTTTTGAGTCTCTCACCCATGTATTATATGAGTGTACATACTCCTATCCTTCAATAACTAGATGAAGTGATTTCTCTACCAACCTCACACATGTATTCATTTATTCACTTTCAATAAATCAAAGGAGAATTATATGGTAATGACAAATAATTTAGAAAAAAGACATGGGATTATAGGCATGCACATTTTCCCTTGTATTTCATTTTCAATCCTTTCTCTTGTGGAACCATAGCCTCATATAACCCTATTTGTGTCCATCTTTTAGTTGATAGTGAATTTCATTTTATTGTTTTTTCTTATACAATATTTCCATATTATATTGCTAGACATTTAGCAATTCATAATATATATAATTATACATTGCTAATTTCAGAATTATAGTATTTCAATATTGTATTAAATCATGTTGTATAAATTACTAATAAAATGAAAATAAGATAAGGAAATAGTTATTGCATCGAGAGGTGCATTCCACAACTCAGTATGAGGGAGATGTGTAATTCCTTTTGTTCTCAACTAGAGTTGACATGTGTACTTTTAAAAATAAAAATAAAATAATTACTAAATGAAAAAACAATGTTAGTCATAATAAAAGAAAAAAAAATCCATGTTTGGCTATATACATATCTCTCTCTCTCTCTATATATATACATATCTCTCTCTCTATATATACACACATACATACATACATATCTCTCTCTCTCTCTCTCTCTCTCTCTCTATATATATATATATATATATATATATATATATATATATATATATACACATCTCTCTCTCTCTCTCTCTCTCTCTCTCTCTCTATATATATATATATATATATATATATATATATATATATATATATATATATATATAAGTTAATTGAAGACAAAGTAATGGAAATAGGGATGGAACTCCTGGTGAGACAATGTTTGCATTGAGAGATTGACCCTCACTCTCATGTTCATCAAACGATCATCAAAATACATTTATAGGAATACAATATAGTTCAACAATTTCAACAGATTCCTAAAAAATAGGACCTGAAGAACCAATTAAGACAAACAATCTTAATGAGACAAAAACAAAGTCTAATAATGCATAACAAAGCCTAATAATATTCATTTCTAGAATTTGTCCATTATTTTTCTAACACTCTCTCTTAATGGAGGAATGTGTTCTCTACAACACTTAATTGATTTTTAAATATTTCAAACTTTGTCTTTCCAAGAGGCTTTGTGAAGATGTCAACCACATTTTCATTTGTATTACAATAAATTAGATCAATCTCCTTTGACTACATCTTTTCCCATACAAAATGATGTTGGGTCTCGATGTGCTTCGGTATGGCATGATACACAAGATTGCTGGCTAGTTTGATGGAGCTTTCATTATCATATTTGATAACCACTGGAATTTTCAATTATTGTCCCACATCTTCAAGAATTTGCCTCAATCAAATTGCTGCACAAGTAACACTACATAACGTTTTGTATTCAACTTCAGTTGATGACAAAGAAATAATTGGTTGTTTGTTGTTTCTCCATGACACAATCCTCGATCCAATGTTGAATGCATATCATGTGGTTGATTTTATGTCATTAGGATTTTTGTCCCAATCTAAATCAAAATAACATGACAACTCAATATCAAATTCATTAATATATTTAATAACAAAATTAGCAATCACTTTTAGATATCGAAGGATCCTCTTTATTGCCTTCCAATGAATTTCATGAGGCTTGGCCATGAACTGACTAAGGATGTTGATTGTATATGCTATGTGTGGCCTAGTTGTAGTGAGGTAGTTTATAATTCCCACCAACTAATTATACAATGCACCATCCACCTCTTTTGTCCCATCATCATTGTAGAGTTTAGCATTTTGTTTTAAAGGAATTGAAACTACCTTGCATTCATTCATATTGAACCTTTTGAGTACCTCCCTTGTATATTTTCTTTGTGTAACCAATGTCTTACCAACTTCTCTCCATATTTCAAGACCTAAGAAATAATGCAATTCACCAAGGTCTTTCATCTCAAATACCTGTGACAATTGTCTTTTAATTTATTCAATCAACTTAGATGCATTTCTTGTTATAATAAGATCATAAACATACAAGGAAATCAAAGCAGCATGCCCTCTTTGATCTGACTTGATATATAGGATAGGATCACTTTTACTTTTCATAAAACCTTTATGAAGAAAGAAATAGTCAATATTCACATACCAAGATCTTGGTGTCTATTTCAGTCCATATAAAGCTTTCTTTAACTTAGAAACAAGATGATCTTGACCCTTCTTTACAAATCCTTCTGGCTGAACAAGATACACTTCTTCCATTAATTCCCCATTTAGAAAAGTAGACTTGACATCTAATTGAGGTAGTTTCCATTTATGCTCTGTATCTATTGCAACCATTAATCCAATTGTGTTTATCTTAGATATAGGTGCAAAAGTGTCTTCATAATTAATTCACTCTTTTTGTGATAAAATTTTTGAAACCAATTTGAATTTATATCTATCTATACTACCATCGACATTAAATTTGGGTTTGAAAAACCATTTTCATCCTATTGTAACCTTATTTTCAGGCAATTCTGTTAATTCCCATGCATAATTTTGATTATGGAATCATACTCTTCCTTCATTGCATCTCTCCATTCTTTATGCTCTTTAACTTGTTCAAAATTCAAAGGTTCTATGACATTCATTACTTCAATCATCAAGTCATAATATATATACCTTACATGTAGTTGAGTTTGGTGTGATAATCTCATTGATGCTTCACTATTGTCACCTTTTCTTCTTCTTTGAGGTGAATCATCTCCTCCTCTTGGTGTGATTCCACTACTTGAAGTATCCATGTTGCTAGATTTTTCCTCCTATTTCTATTCCTATTTATCATCTGCTACTTCTTTGACATTATCATCATAATCATAAGGAATATTCCATACATCATAATTGTCCACCTTATGGCCTTCACCTGCATGCTCATGAAATAACACCTCTATTTGCAAAAAAATTATGTGTGTAGGGATCAAACATCTTATATGCTCTGTGATTAGAATATTAACACAAATAATACACTTGATTGCTTTTGCATCAAATTTTCTCCTATATTCTTTAGGAACATGAGAAAATTCCTTACTTCCAACTATTATTAAATGATTATCTACTGGTTTATAGCCATAAAGAGCTTCAAAAGGATTTTTATGGTCTAAAATTTTAGTTGGACTTTTATTTTTCAAATAAACATTAGTACTAACAATTTTAGCCAAAAAAACATTGGTAATATTTTTACCTTTTATCATGCTCTATGCACATTCCACTAAGGTTAAGTTCTTTCTCTCAGCTACTCATTATGTTGTGGAGTATGTGGCACCATATATTGTTGCATAATTCCATGGGCTTTGCAATACCTAGTGAATGCACCTGATGTATACTCTCCCCTTTGATTTGATCAAAGGATCTTGATGTATTTACTTGTTTGCTTCTTAGCCATATTTTTAAATTCTTTAAAGCATTCAAATACATCATTTTTATTTCTCATAAAATAAACCATGTATATTTTATGTAGTCATCAATAAAGATCAAGAAATAGTATGCTCCTCCAAGTGATCTTGTTTGCATGGGACACACATATTTGTATGAACAAGTTCAAGAATGTCTCTTTCTCTGTTGTCTTTTTTCCTACGAAAATAAACTCTTGTTTTCATTTATAAAAGTAAAGAAAATACATTTTATATATATACATTTTACATTTGTCACTTCGTCAAGGATCTGCCCCGATCCTTGAGTGCCAAAAAATGTCAAAATACTATTATCTGTATACATGATGCTTACATTTTGAGTCATTAGATCAAAATAACATTACATGAAATATAGTTTATGTTCAAAAATTTGTAAACTGATATGGTCATACAAAGTTGTAATAAATATTTAAAATATACAAAACCTACAATCAACAATGATGTATAAGAAAAAGATAAGTTAGGAAGGATCAACAAGAGGACTCCCATCCATATAGGGCTTGTGAAAAAAATAGAAATGATATGCACCCTCATACTCAATCACCGACAATAATCCTAGATCCAAGAGTACACCTTCTTTAGAAATACTGTCAATGACCCTGTTCCTCTCCTTGTATACAGGGAAACATGTAAAAGAGGTGAATGAGTTTTTTAATCTTGAAATTTCCTCTACAACATGAACAAACATAATATTCCTTTGTATTTGAGTCATATTAATTAACTAGACAACTAACATAGAGCCACCAAAGAATTGAAGAGTAAAGCCTTTTTCAACAACAAAAGTAATAAGACATCTTCATGCATTGACATCAGTCCAATTATTTCCCCCCGTGCCCAGAAACATTTTAACATGAAGGAAACGATTCTCTGTTAGGTGAAGAACAAATCCACTCTCTCAAATAAGATCTCCACCCAATGAAGCCCCATTGAAATATCCCCAAGGTATGGAAACATACGGAGATTCTACAATCACAGATCTACCAACCAACAAAATCCTAGTTTGTGGATAATGTGACAAAATTTCTAACCCTTCGACTTCAACCTTTTCAGGATAGGATAGAGAATCCAAGAAAAAATCTTTGATCCATGCAAGCCAAATGCCCTAACACAGAATAAGGGGGAGAGAACAAAAATATTTTGTAGCCCTATTATCAACCCATCTTTTCCAAATATCTTCAAAGAAATACCATTCCAATGACAATCTAGCCCCAACGAAGCATAAAATGTATATGAAATCCACATAGTGAAAGGACAAAGTACAATGAGGTGAACAATATATTCCTCATTGTTGTTTCACAGGGAACACCATCCCGTCCCATTTTTATATCTACGTTGCATAATATTCCATGTGGGAATTTTTATTGACATGGTACACTAGACCAGAAACCAATATTTTGATGGGTATTTGGATTTCCAGAGAACACACCACCACCATCCACATCCACATTTTGTACACCATTATTTAGGTGAATATAGCCCAACTTAGGAGTGTAGCATCCATGTAAAGTGAATTTCCATACCATATCATCTTCTCTATCTATTAATATGATGTGTGCTACACACATAGAATTAAGGAAACAAGACCACTCCACCCTATAGATGTCAGGTGGGTTAAAATCAAGTGCATTCATCCAAGCTAGCTGCCAGATAGATGTTTGAGTAGGAACATTTATATGGGCAAAACAAGTGATGCCTTGATCATGTAGATAATGAATTAAAGCCAATGAAAGATTATGATAGTCCCTACTAACTGGCCATGTATCATATCCTAGATGAAAATTGGACCCATCCTCAACTGTCCATGCCAGGACCGATGCCACCAAAATGAGGGAATTTAAAAATGCCTGCCAAAACACGTATATGTTTTGTCTAGACTTGACCTGAAGACACACCCAATCATCCAAGGACTATGGAGAAATATACTTCCGGTAAATCACCATTGTCCAAAATCTGTGCATGGACAACAAACTGCAAACACACTTGGAAACAAGAGCTTTAGAAAACATTAAAATATTTTTGAGGCCCCACTCACCCAAAATTTTTGGGATAACCAATTGACTCCACCTTACCGATGGAAGGACAAACTGATCCTAAGAAACTTCCCATAAAAATTTAAAGAAATTTCTTTTTCCTTTCTCCAATATTCCCTTAGGAATCCAAGACAATGACATCCAATATATTGGTATGGCTTCAAGAACAAATTTGACCATTACTAGTCTACTAGCACGAGACAACTACCTGAAGCTCCAACATGAGAGTCTTTTTTCTAGCTTGGCCAACAACCACATCCATTTGGATTTCTTATAGCAACTTTGTTTTAAGTGGAAACCCAAATATTTAAGGTTTGAATCCATCTCTGATATCTCAAAGGGAAAAATAGAATAGAGATATTTGATCTCCTGCTCTTCCAAGTTGTGTACAACATTGGAATATTTCCTTTCATTTATCACCATACCCATTGTCGACAAGAATAAATCTAGAATCATTCACGATTTACCCAAATCTCTTATTGAACCATTGCAAAAAATAAGAATATCATCTACAAATAACAAGTGTGATCGACAACAACTATGATAGCACAACACCATGAAAATACCTACTTCTATAAGCATATTTTATCATAAGCCTAAGTCCTTTAGCAACAAGTAGGAATAATAGTGGAGACAAGGGGCAAGCTTGTCTTAATCCTCACTGAGACTGAAAGAAATGTGAAGCTAATCCATTAACCAAAAAAAAAGGACACAATATTCATACAACTCATGATCCAATTAATGAAATGAATATCAAATCCAACATGTGTGATAAGTAGTCTAATTAAATACCAATTTACATGATCATAGGCCTTTAATAGATCAATTTGAAACACAACACCCCTAAGCTTCATTGTTTTTATACTATGAAAACCCTCATAAAACCTTATTTTTGGAGTGCGGAGAATTTGAGGAAAGGTTTTCACCTAGAGGGATTTGATCCCTCTCAACACATGATAGATCAGAAGTTAGATGGATCTAGGTTGGTTCCAGTTGGGGGAAATAATGTCACATTTTCAAATTCTCATAATTATGTATATTTTTGAGATGTACATCATACTTTGAAATTTACATGATTATAAATATAAATAGCAACAAATGATATTAATGTAACAATGTTTAGTGATCAACAAAATGAAATAATTAATATATTGAATAACAAATACACTGATCATATCATTTAGATGTGATATGAAGAAAATATTGAAAAACACATAAATTACTTAGTATTTAATCTTAATATCTCTTCTTCTTTTCTCTTAGACACACCAACACATTTTTCCATCTTTTCATATTGATCATATGGAAAAGGAGGTTGAAATCAAAGACCATCCAAAGATTTAACTTGAGATATTGTTGTAAAAGTGAGACCTTGTCACTCTATCCTTCCAATATTAATAGTTGCCTTCTCTAGTGTCAATCCTTGAGACTTATGAATTGTTAATCCCCAAGCAAGTATCAATGGAATTTGTCTATTATGACCTCTTTCAATATGTATAATAGGAATAGTATGAGGGAATAGTTCATCCCATGGAACTCTGACATAGTTATCAAATGTTACTAAAACATATGTTGGAGGATCAGGAGGGGATGTTCTAGGATTATACACAATATCTTGAACTACTCTAAGGGCACTCTTGAAAAGTCTTGCATTAGTCCATAAGTTTTCATTAAGAATAACCTTAGCTCCAACAACATGAAGCTCATTATCCAAATTTTCCTCATTTGCTTCAATGGTGTGGTTGTTATCTGATCTTGTAGAAACACTATGTGCAAAAGGTTGATTTAGGGATATCAAGAAACACTTATTATGATTATGCACATCATCATTTGTTGAAAACAAATATATAGCCTTATTAAATGACTCTTTTGTTTAAGCATCCAAATTGGAATATGTACGTGTCATTAGTAATTTCCAGTCTTCTATTGTTGGAATTGCATCTCTAATGTTCATTAATAGATGACGAAAGCATCATTGCTCATTTGTTTTTCTATCTTTCCTGAATAATATATCAAGAGTTACAACATTTGTGAATAAATTCCATAATTATTTTGCATGACCTTCTGTTGACGGTGTTGGACCCGCCAACATGTCAGGGGATCTCAACGGTAAGAAGTCCCAATTAGACCTTAGATTGCTTGGTGCAGGAGTCCCAGCAGTGGGTCATACGATATCACCTTGACCGTGGTTTCGCAAGGAGGCAAGTAAGATGTCCCTGTTGGTAGCAAGGGTGTGATCTATGCGGAAAGTCAAGGAAGGTGCATGAGCAGTTCTAACACAGGGAGGGTGAGGTGAGTGTGCCCCTTGGAAACCTATGATAGCACACGGCCTGGAAGGTAACACACAAGCTGATCTGATAAGCACCCTATGAGTGACCTCAGTTAATTAATTAATGAATGAAGGTATTATAGACTCATGTGCTGGTGTGTGTCTATGTTATTTTAGGCAACGGATCGATCAGACTGCAAAATACACAGACACTGGAAATGGAAAACAGCAAGAGAAGCACAGTAAGCAAATACAAGAACACAACAATTAATAAGGATTTCACCCTAGTCTCCAGGGCTACGTCTCCGGTCCAACTTTCAATGGTAGCCTTCTTTTATTGTGTCTTTCAAGCAGAGAATTACAATGAGGAGCTCAATCTGAGTCTCTTGAAACATAATTGCTTGGCAGGGTGGTTCTTGGATTCCCCAAGCCACTAGAGTGCACAAAATATTTGCCTTACTAGCTCTTGACCTTTTTGGTCTTTATGGGAGGAGCCCAATGTGGTGCACAGTTCCTGACAGATCCTCTCAGGGATTGCTCGATACTACCTTATGCTCCAGGTTAGCTTGGCTCTTTGTCTTTCTGCTCTTTGCTTCACTGTCTCTTCCTTTCTCTGTCTGCGTTCTCTTCTTCTCTTCTCCATCTTCGGTGTCCTCTGTTCTCTATCTCTGTTCATGGCTTTAAAGCCATTCGATCTCACGACTGTTCGATTCCCCTTCCACCTCTGTCGAATCGCCTGCTGCTGCTTCGCTTGGAGTTCCCTGTCTCTGCATCATGGTCATCGGCTCACAGGGAGTGGCCACTTGTCCTTTCGCGAACTGTGCCAACTCATCCCCGTCGGTTCGGTTCTTCGGTTACGTTGGGAAATGACTCATCCGCCACCTTAGCAGTCAAATCGGACCTCAAATCCTTATAGATCGGGGCTTAATCCCCTGTCAAATCTAGTTTCCCCATCGGGCGCGATCTCAGCCGTTAGATCTGGAGCCCCTAGATCCGACATCATTTGCTCATTTTGCGCAGTTGACTTGCTCGATCGTTAGCTTTCGATGAGCGGCAGTTTTCTCTCTCCTCCGCCTGCCACGCGTCGGGTGCTGAGTGGAATCACTCATTTTTCTCCAAATCTGCTTACCGCCCAAGGGTGCCTCCGATATATACCACCGATTTTCCCCACGATTTTCCCGACTTCCATGTGACCAAGCGCTTCGGGTCTTTCCTTCTCGAGGGGTTTTTCCTAGCGATGCACGATTAGTGCTAATCGCACATCAGAAACATCCTCCTTTTCCCGATCCGAGCTTCCCAGGTGCCAGTTTGGCCTCCTGCGCAGTCTCCATGGGCCTCAGTCAGCATGCTTTGACTGAGGTCCTCGTTGTTCCTCATTGGTTGCCAACTGCCACTGTTCAGAGGTCTTCCTGATCACTATGTGCTCTCAAATTCAAAGTTTTGTCCTGATTTGATACAGTCATGGCATCTTAATTATTTTTCATGGATCCAATTCAGATCATGGTCTTCCCACTGAAAAAGCTTTTGGACCACCAAAAGTTGGTTTTCAAGCATCGACTAAGTGAGGGTACAATTGTCTCACTTGTCCAATCTCTATCCACTTTGCACTGCTCGGTTTTGAACCCTTGAGCCCTACTCTGAGGTACTCAACATCTCCTCTGCACGTTGTCCTCACCTTCCTGTCCAAAACTGTGTCTTCCTGCAATTCATTAAGATATTCAGGTAGCAGGTCATCAATAGAAGGCAATTGACTTTGCTCTTCGGGATCCTCAATTAGTGAGGGTTCAAACAATCTCAAGAAATCTGCATTTACGACTGAGTAGATGTGCATGTAAGCTGGTAGATCAAGGCGAAAAGCATTCTCACCAATCTTCTCAAGTATTTTGAAGGGTCCATACCTGATAGGCTTTAGCATTTTACCTTCACCTTGCATCTTGTCTTTGCTGATATATAGCCAGACTTGGTCACCAACCTGAAAACTATGCTCCATCCGATGCTTGTCATGCCTTGCCTTGTATTTGTCTTGGCTCTTTTCCAGCTATTCCTGTACTGCTTGGTGGATCTCTTGGATTTGTTCAATGAACCTAGTTGCCCTGTCCACATCACTATGTCCCTCAACTATGGTGTCTTTACCAAAGACAAAATCCAAAGGAGACCTTGGGGTGAAACCAAAACATGTCTCAAAAGGAGATCTCTGTGTAGAAGAGTGTTTTGCTCTGTTGTAAGCATGCTGCACATAACACAAATGTTCATCCCAAAGCCCCTGAGTAACTGGATCATTGTCCTATTAACTACTTCCGTCTGGCCATCAGTTTGTCGATGAAAAGCTGTGCTTTTATTTAGTTTGGTGTCCATCAGTTCCCATAGACTTGACCAAAACTTCCCCACAAATCGAGTGCCTCGATCACATACAATGGAAGTGGGTAATCCAAAATGAACCCATACATGTTCAAAGAACAGTTTTGCAGTTTGTTCAGCTGTAATCTGCTTATTGCAAGGTATCAAAATACACATTTTGTTGAACCTATCCACAAAACATATAGGTAATCATGACCTTTCCTAGATTTAGGCAGTCCTCCAACAAAATCCATGGAAATACTTTCCCAAGGGTGAGAAGGAACTGGTAATGGAGTGTACAAGCCTAGTTTTCTATTGCTGGGCTTGATTTTAGCACACATAGTACACCCTCTTACATATCTAGAAACTGTCTCATTCATTTTCGGCCAATAACAAAATCTTTGCAGCTGTGCAATTGTTTTACTTACCCCAAAGTGACCTGATATCAGAGAAGTGTGTGCTTCTCTAATTATCTTTACTCTCTCAGTTTGTGGAATGCATAACTTCCCACAATGGTATAAGAGTCGGTCCTTTACATGATAATCCAATTCTTCTACTCGTTTGCCTTGACTTAAAGTTGCATATACATCTTTAAAGTCTATATCTTGAGCATATTGTTCAATGTAGCTTTCATGTAGCACAGAATTATGCTTAAGTATAGTAGACACATTTATAATGGGTCTAGATAACATGTCTGCAACTTTATTGTGTATGCCCTTTTTATATCTAATGACTAAGTGAAACTGTTGTAGAAAACCCATCTATCTATAGTGTCTTGATTGCTGCAGCTTAGTTTGGGAGTGTAGATATTGAAGTGTTTGATGATTAGTATGTATTATTGTCTATTTTCCCATTAAGTAATGTTTCCACTTTTTCACACTCTGAACTAGCGCATACAATTCTTTATCATAAGTAGGATAGTTAACTACTGTAGGATTAAAAGTCTCAAAATGATAACATATGGGTTTACTGTGCTGTGTCAACACTGCTCCCATGGCATAGTCACTGGCATTTGTTTGGATCTCAAATGGTCTTTAAAGATCAGGCAGTGCTAGTACAGGTGCTGTATTAATCTTTTCTTTCAAGCTGTTGAAGGTTTTCTGATGTTTGCCTCCCCACTGAAACACCTTGTTCAATCCTGTTAAATCATGTAAAGGAGCTGCAATTGAGGAAAAGTTAGAAGTGAATTCCTCCAATATTGTGCTGCCCCTAAGAAGCTTCTCACTTCTGTAGCAGACTTGGGTTTTGGCAAGTTTACAATGACTGCCACCTTAGAGGGATTTATCTTCAATTCACCACCCCCTACTATATGACCCAAATAATTTAGAGATGTTTTGCCAAATTCACATTTTGAGAGTTTAACATGAAGTTTTTCTCTTTTCAAAACATCTAATGTCTTCTTAACATGATTTAAGTGTTCTTCCCACGTTTTACTAAAAATCAGGATGTCATCTAGATACACAATAACAAAATCATCAAGAAAAGGTTTGAGTACATCATTCATTAATCTCATGAAAGTAGGAGGAGCATTAGTTAAGCCAAAAGGCATAACCAGCCACTCATACAATTCTTGCTTTGTTTTGAAAGCAATCTTCCATGCATCTTGTTTTGCAACTCTGACCTGATGGTATCCACTATGCAAGTCTAGCTTGGTGAAATAAATAGCTTCTTTCAATTGATCTAAAAGATCATCTATGCGAGGTAGGGGATAACGATTTTTTATTGTTATCTTATTCAGTGCTTGGTAATCAATGCACATTCTCCACGAGCCATCTTTCTTTCTCACCAAAATGATTGGTGACCCACATGGCGATGTGCTAGGCCTGATGAACCCCTTCTCAAGCAACTCCTGCACCTACTTCTTGATTTCAGCATTCTCTAAAGAAGACAACCTGTACATTCCAATGTTAGGCAATGGAGCATCTTGCTGCAAAATAATATCATGTACTATTTCATTTTTGGGTGGCAGACCTTTAGGTTCTTGAAACAAGATATCGTACTCTGAAACAACCTTTTCTATATCAGCTTGTTATTTAGCATTACAACCCTCAAATACATTGGTTTTATCAGGTTTCTTTTCCTTTACAACCATCAGTAAGAATTTTTTGCATGAATTTATCATTCTTTTCATCTGCCCTGAGTTTATGAGAGTATAATTATTCTTGAGCTTATGAGCTCTTACAAAGTATTCGATTCCATCTTTGATAAGTAGATACTTGTTCTTAGCTCTATAGAAAATAGCTTTCCTATCATACAAGTAAGGAATTCCTAAAAAAATTCCACATATATCCAAACAAATTATGTCTAACTCAACCTCATCTACAAATGCTAACCCAAAAGAAAACTTGAGTTTACATTGTCTAGTCACTTGTAGTTGTGCTTTATCATTCAACCATCCTAATGGGTATGGTTTCTTGTGAGGTGTAGTTGCTAATCCCAATTTCTTTACAATTGCTTCAGAAATTAAATTTACTTGTGAGCCACTATCAAACAAAGTATCAATCTTTTGATGTTTGGAAATAACTCGAATATGGAAAAGCTCATGTCTTTTTCTCTCATTTTCTTCATCAATAATAGATTGTGTAGAATTACTAGTAGATGCTTCAGAATTCTTACCTTTTATACCTGTGGCTGCAATGGTTGTTTCATCTCCCGAGTCTAACCCCAAATCTTTCTGAATAGCTGCAACAATCTTCTTCTTCTTGCCCTCGAACTTCTTAGGTCTCAGCTCTGGATGCAAAATCCAATAATGCTCATCATCATGCCCATCCTTTTTACAGTGAGTGCATGAAGCTTTGCTCTTCTATGCAGTGTTAGCCTTCCTTGCTTTAAATTTCTGCTTTCTTTTCCCCTTGCTTTTGCTTGCAGTGGGTTGGGATGGTCCCCCAACTTCTGGATTTCCATTCTTTCCTCTAGCTTCTAGATGAGTAGCTTGTACATATACCTCATCTATATTGGTGGGATTAAACATGAGGATGGTATGCCTCATGTAGCTGTGTAGACCACCAATGTACTTCAAAGGAGTTTCAGATGAGTGTAATGAGATTCCTAGAATCAATGCTCTCTTTCTAAATTCTTGAGTGTACCCTTGAACACTTTGCCCTTTCAACTGCCGAAGAGTTTGCCAACTCATCATGGCTTGTTGCATGTAGGCCAATGGATAGAACTGCTTTTTGATTGCAGAAACAAATTCACTCCAAACAGAGATGGTCTTACCATGTCTTTTCATATCAGCTTGGGTTTTGCCTTCCCACTAAACCAAGGCAGTGCCTTTAAACCAAGGCAGTGCCTCCAAGGCGTAGGCTTTCCAGCTGAATCTTGCTCTTGTCTGAGTCGATGTTCTATACTCTGCAATACACATCAATTTGTCTAGTCCAATTGTCCAACTTTTCTGCATTTAACTCTCCATCATATATAAGTAGATCAAATTTAACATATAGTTTGATCAAAGATGCTTTCTTTTTGTTTTCAAGGCTGTTAGGAGGTGTGAGAGAGCTTTCCTCTTTCCCTTTCCCTTTGGAGTGGTCCTGGAAGTGAGCCTCATCTTCTCCTTTGTCTTGTTTAGAGCCTGATGAATCTTCATCCTTATGTTTTCTAAAGTCCCTATACATTTCTTCTACCATGGAATTTATGGCTAGGAAACTTTCTATGAATTAAGGGTCTGGCCCCATAGAACCTTCCTCTGACATTGTCTTTCAAGGATAGACTCTCCTAATTTCAGGATTAGTTTTGACCAACTCTCCTCCTAATTTGAGCTTTGATCTAGTGAGCATTCACAACTAAACCAACACAAGCTTGTCTAACCTTACAGCCTAAAGCTCTGATACCACTTGATCTGATAATCACCCTATGAGTGACCTCAATTAATTAATTAATGAATGAAGGTATTACAGACTCATGTGCTGGTGTGTGTCTATGTTATTTTAGGCAACGGATCGTTCAACTTGCAAAATACATAGACACTGAAAATGGAAAATAGCAAGAGAAGCACAGTAAGCAAATACAAGAACACAACAATTAATAAGGAGTTCACCCTAGTCTCTAGGGCTATGTCTTCGGTCCAGCTTTCATTGGTGGCCTTCTTTTATTATGTCTTTCAAGCAGAGAATTACAATGAGAAGCTCAATCTGAGTCTCCTGAAACAGAATTGCTTAGCAGGGTGGTTCTTGGATTGCCTAAGCCACTAGAGTGCACAAAATCTTTGCCTTACCAGCTCTTGACCTTTCTGGTCTTTATGGGAGGAGCCCAATGTGGTGCTCAGTTCCTGACAGATCCTCTCAGGGATTTCTCGATACTGCCTTATGCTACAGGTCAGCTCAACTCTCTATCTTTCTGCTCTTTGCTTCACTGTCTCTTCCTTTCTCTGTTTGCATTCTCTTCTTCTCTTCTCCATCTTCGGTGTCCTCTATTCTTTGTCTCTGTTCATGGCTTTAAAGCCATTCGATCTCATGATTGTTCGATTCCCCTTCCACTTGCGTCGAATCGCCTGCTGCTGCTTCGCTTGGAGTTCCTTGTCTTTGCATCATGGTCATCGGCTCATAGGGAGTGGCCACTTGTCCTTTCGCGAACTGTGCCAGCTCATTCACGTCGGTTCGGTTCTTCGGTTACGTCGAGAAATGACTCATTTGCCACCTCAGTAGTCAAATCGGACCTCAAATCCTTATAGATCGCGGCCTAATCCCCTGTCAAATCCGGTTTCCCCATCAGGTGCGATCTCAGCCGTTAGATCTATAGCCCCTAGATCCGACGTCATTCGCTCATTTTGTGTGGTTGACTTGCTCGACTGTTAGCATGCAATGAGTGGCAGTTTTCTCTCTCCTCTGCCTGCTATGTGTCGGGCGTTGAGTGGAATGGCTCATTTTTCTCCAAATCTGCTTACCGCCCAAGGGTGCCCCCGATATATACCGCCGATTTTGGAGCGTGGGTCCCGCCTTTAGCCTTTAGCGCTTTTCCCCACGATTTTCCCGGCTTCCATGTGACCGAGTGCTTCGGGGATTTCCTTCTCGAGGGGTTTTTCCCAGCGATGAGTGATTAGTATTAAGCGCTAATCGCACATCAGAAACAACCTCCTTTTCCCGATCCAAGCTTCCCAGGTGCCAGTTTGGCCTCCTGCGCAGTCTCTATGGGCCTCGGTTAGCGTGCTTTGACCAAGGTCCTCGTTGTTCCTCACTGGTTGCCAACTGCCACTGTTCAGAGGTCTTCCTGATTGCTCTGTGCTCTCGAATTCAAAGTTTCGTCCTGATTTGATACAGTCATGGCATCTTAATTATTTTTCATGGATCCAATTCGGATCACAAGCAAAGATGCATCACAAATTGGAAAGCAAGTTAGATAAGAACCCAAAGTGATGGTTAAACCAACAACACATTTAAGTAAGATTCATATATACTTATACAGAATAAGTCCATACATGCATGCGTAAGAAAACAGATACATATATCATTTAGAGTAAACAAGATAGCTAGAATACAATATGACATATGCATGAAATGTGTTGGCTTTGTTATATTAAGAAGTGTAAGTTCCAGTCATACAATACATCCATGTCCAACCACTAGTTCCGATAGCAGAACGTTATAGTCACAACTGCGTGCTCCTCCAAAGAGATATACTAGCTCTTCACAGTGGAGAAGCCAAGGCTCATTACAATATTGTCCAAGCTCTCTCTAAGATACTCTTATCGGAATCTTGGCTGACCAAAATCCTTTACAATGAGTTATGAGGTTCTATTTATAGAAAAGGGTGGGGTGACCCTTGACATTCCCCTTTGTGACCATTCGTCTATCCTCATGACTCTTCAACTACTCTATGACTGTTACATTCAACTATCAACACTTGAACTTCCACTTGACAAGACATTACATACAATCTGCACATGTACCCATGTGAGAAAAAATGGCTTGAGCAAGCCATGCAAGACATCACTAACACTCGGACCATTGTGGTGAGACCAACTCTTTGACATCCTTGTGATGGTTGATGGTGGCGAACTAATGCCAAGCTTGGTCGTTCGTGATGGTGTCCGTGCGCTCAATGGTGACATCCTGCTGAAAGTGAACTCTTGCCTCCGTTGCATCTGGGTACGATAATATGGCCCATCTATCCAACTCGTTTGATAGCATGCACATAATCGTCTTGAGTGTGGCTATACCAACAACATACTGATGCATAATGTTTGTGCTGAGCTCCAAGTGTGTGCTGGTGACCATGCACATCAACTTGTCGAAGTACATGTTCAACTCCAGTCAGACTTGCTTCTTGTCTTTGCCTCGATGAGTGTGCCATATGGGTGGGATTGCATTCGTGCACATAATGACATGCATGTTGCTGAATTACCTTGCATGTAATCAACAACGCTACCCACCTTGTCTACTCCGTGCCAGGTGCTGGGATGGATCTATAACTTGTGTGGGTGCAATTTCATCTGTCTATGCATGTTGTGCCCCCTGTTGTACCTGTTCCTGATGCAACTCATTCTCTCGTATGTGCAACTCTTGTTTTTCCTTGAATTGCCGCTTCAACACATGCAACTCCTGTTCTTCCTTGAGTTTTCGCTTCAACACATGAAACTCCTTCTTTGTTTCTCTCTCTTCCTTCACACAATCTTCATCTTGTTGTGCCATCACCTCATAGCCTCAATATCCAAAGCTTCTTTCATCATGAGTGGATCTACTTTGAGCTTGCAGCTTTGCTTCGCCTCTATGCTATCAACAACCTTCCTCTTGCACTCACCGCATGCCAGTGAGATTCCTTTTGTTGCTGGTGATGGTGTTGCTCACTGTGATGCTACTTCCATATTATCTTGATGTCCTTGTCTATGAAGAACTTGATGTCTTCATAAGTAGGCAAGGTCATAGACACTTTCTTGGCTGCAACCCCCATTATGCTCTCGATGGTGTCCTTTGACTCTACTCTCCTGAAGGCCATTGTACTTGTGCTATTGAGAGATAGACAAACACTTGTGATACCTGTAGACATAGCAACACTCATGGAAAGTAATCTGTCAATCGAAAACCAAAACAAACTTGAGGATTGACTTGCATAATACATGTGTGATTGATTGTGAAGGTTGCACAATTTCTACCGGGAGGTCGTGAGACCCACTGCCAAAACTTCACAAGGCACAGTCCAGGCTGTTAGGAGGCTGACTGACTACTGGAACTGTGCAATGCATAGTCTATCTTGGTCTGCTGAGGACTAGAACTGTGCAATGCGCAATTTCAGTCAGCAGTGACATTCAACCAGCAAAATGCATTGCGCAGTTTTTGGGGCCAGCAGTGCACTGCCTCCAAGAATTATGCAATGCAAGCTTGGAGGTCAGTGCTGGGCTAGACTTGCACAATTAATGGAGGGAAGGCAGAGACTTCACTTTTGAAAATGCGCAGTGCTAGCCGAGCAAGGCATGGTCCGGGCCAAGGCAGCCTATAGCGACCGACAGGCAACTGAAAAGATGAGAAGTCTGAATGCATGATGAGATGAGTGCAAAAAAGAGTGAATGATCATACATGCAAACAACAAGTGTAGGATTCAAAAAATAGGAAAACATGCATGTGTGTGAAGCGAGTCGCCGCAATGATGACTGTTCGCACAAAACAAGTGCCATGCATGCGACAACAGTGAGATGCGAACGAAATTTGAAATGGTGCTTCTACAATCTAACATGCATCAAAATGACAACAAGCATTCACTGAAATCAAGCAAGCATCAGTCACATGAAGCGAAACACAAAAAGTGACAGAAACGCAGTGCGAGACATGAAAAGCGTGCTTAGCTCGAAATAACTGAGTTGGATGTGTCGACGACTCCTAAATGCAATGTGGGATGTCAGAGATGCAAGGTTGATGTGAGGAATGAGCTCTGCAGCGTCTGGTTGATGATTTTTGATAAAATCGAGGTTGTGACCTGCATGCCAAAAATCTAGGAAAAGCTAGACTTGGCAGGAGGTTTCTAAAATGATCCTTGCATGCAACCTCCAACTACTAAAAATAGATCCCTAAATCAAGGGATGCCTTTGCATGCTGCCTTGGGAGAAGTAGTCCATGCATGAAAATAATTTTTTGTCAGTCTTGGAGGGAACGGGTCAACTTGAAGGCACATGCATCGGTCTGCGAACCTAGGATGAAAATCTGCGCAGTTTCTGGGCTGATCAGAGAGGGCTGTCCCAGAGGGATTGCACAATTTTTGAGAGGAACAAGTGACTGACTCCCAGGATTATGCAATTTCTGGGCTGAGCAACTGTCTTGGGTAAAACCTCACAATTTTCTCAGGGAAGCCTATCTCACTGTATCTCGCAATTTCTGAGCTGAGCAGCTGTCCTCGGTTAGAACTCACAATTTTCTCAAGGAAGCCTGTCTAACTGTTTCACACAATTTCTGAGCCCAGTAGGCTACTTGGCTGGATTTGTGCAATTTCTGCTAGCTACTAGGTTGGTTGTCCTAGAGGGATTGCACAATTTCTGGGAGCAATAGGTGATTGCTGCCCAAAATTGTGCAATTTTTGGGCTGAGCAGCTGTCTTGGGATGAAGTGTGCAATTTTTGAGAGGAATACTTTTAGGAAGAATTGCACAATTTTGGAGCCCAGTTGGGTGTCCAACTGGATTTGCACAATTTCTGGAGGGAAGGCTGGTTCCCCTCTAGAATTGCGTAATTCCCAGAGGGAGCTGCTTAACCAAAAATTGACACTAAGTCTGGAAAGTAGCCTATGAAGGGGGTGGAACAAACTTGCATGCACAGGCTGACAAGACTCTACGAAATAGCTAAAGCTGAAGTGCTTGATAGTGTAAGACACACTGCTGAGGATAGTCAGTAGGGAGGCTCCAAAATGAAGTTAAGGCAAAATTTTGGAGGGTGGTTGAAGCCGCTACAAAACTTGGCAACACGCTGGTACAACTCCAGCTCTCTTAATGGACCTTGTTCATGAAAAAATGGTCGAACACCTATGTAAGTATTGTTCAGTTCTATGGTCATCTTTGTTTCCACACTTGCTTGATTGTAAGATGTAGCATCTTCCAGGCTCTTGGTTGGTCGACACACATTCCAAGCCAAGCCAACACAACTGTTTTGATTGGGGATGAGGGGTATATTGGTGCACAAGTCATATGATCATCATAGTTTTAGTTTCATCTTTTGTGTTGCTCTGCTACCAGCAGGCCTGGATAGTACCTCGACGAAGTCACGTAGGAACAAAAGCATCGCTCTGCTGCCAGCGAGCCTGGTTAGCACCCTGACAGAGTTACTTGCATCACCTCTCTATGTAGGAAGCCTTTCTCTTCTTTCGCCCTGTTCATTTTCATTTTTTTGATTTTTTTCAAATTTTCACTTTTTCATTTTTCATTTTTCGTAACTGTGCATAACACTTATTCATTTCAGAGGCAAAAGAGGGATCCTGACTTATTGAGAGCAGAAGAGGTTGTTCCTTCAGAGAAGTAGTTTATATATACCTCTAATGTGGTTGTTAAGGTTTTCCCCCTCACCTTACTCTACTTGGCTGAGTTGACAAGGATTAACCCAAAAACAACTGACTAGAGGAGGTGATACTAGTTAGCATGCAAGCATTGTGTTTTCACCAAGGTTCACTTTGAACAATACGTATTTTCCATTGATGTATCATGGACTGAAGACAACAAGTTCTTACATAAGAGAGCGGGCAACAGATAACCAAATGTTGATAGCTGTACAAGTCCTCTTGTACTTTACCCAACTTATTTCAAGAATTGCACACAGTCCATGCAAACTAACCTATGGACATAAATAAGAGAACAACCCAAAAATAAAATCAAGAAGTAGAAGCAAATGTATAAGCACAACGAATGAGCAAACAAATAAGTAAGCAAGTAGACACACAAAGAAAGAAGCAAACATGCATGAAAGAAAACAACTCAAATCAAACACTACTCCTACTCCTAAGCTAACAATACATGGGTCATCTCATGTGAAGTGATACTTCCAATGCAGCCATCGGTGCATTGGTTGACCCATGTTGGTGAAGGCATGGTTCACGAACAACACAGATGTGTGAACTAGCATATGTGAAAGATACAACAATGAAGACAGATACACTCCGAGCTTAAATGTGTCCACAGAACAAAAATGAGTGCAAGTGCGTGATATGCAGTCCATGGACATACCATGATGTTGTGTGACACTACATGCATATGTTAAGCACATGGATACTCTTGACTATGACATGCAACCACATGTGAGGAAGGTAGACCACTTACATTACACAAGTGGGGGTGAGGAAGGTAGACCACTTACATTGCACAAGTGGGCTTGCTGAGTAAGATTCCTCCAATGCATGAGCGATGGGATCGTGTAGTTGGAGTGGAGGAAGTGAAATATGAGTCTTGGATTGTTCTTTAGTGCATACAGATGAGCGATGAGGAGCCTCAGGTGTTTAAACAATTTTATGATCAAAAGTGAGACCAACCTCAGGACAGCAAGGGCCTGACATAACCATCAACTTGGGCTGAAGTACCTTGACAGTCTGGGGGGTTTCAACTTCGTCGATAGATAGATCATCGTAGACCAATGTCTTAGATGGATTAACAATGAGTGAATCAACATCAGGATCAGATGATGAGGTAGAGAGATCACGACAACCAAGATCTTCAAATTCAGGATGTTTGTTGGCATCCTCATGATTTGATGACTCGCACAAAGGGGTAGATGAGAAGCAAGAATGTTCATCCTCTGTGTTTCCAGAAAAAATAGATGAAAATCAAGTGGATGTTCAACGACTGAATGGTCCTCTTTGTTGTCAAATGATGGGCTGACATATGATGTGTCTTGTGAATGATCAACAATAGGTGCATCCGTTGATGGAGATAAACATGAAAAATCAGGGATGGTAGGATCATCAAGGATGTCGGGAAAAAATAGAGGAGGTACTGACAGACAGGGATGGTTCTCTACTGCCAGTGGATGTTTAATCTCCCAGCCATACTCTTCATGAATGACAACGCATGCTGGTTGTGTGACACCAACTTCGTCGATGGCTCGATCCTCGTTCACAACAAGTGTAGAGTCTGGAATGGAAGAACAAAAGACAGTGTCATTCGGAGGATCATCCCAGTTCGAAGACGAATGTTGAGGTACAAAATACATGTGATGACGTAATGGATTCACAACCAATCTTGCGTGAAAATTAGAAGGAGCAATGTCGGGAGGATGTGATGGTTGAACAGATGTGTGTGCATGCTCTCCCACATCACTCTAGAATGGTGGAGCTTTTTGATGAGGGGATGACAGATAGTCACTTGTGAAAATGACCGTGTCCATCCATGATTGCGCAACTTCTTCACCGAAGTATGCTGAGCGAGGTTTGAGCTTGAACTTCTTCTTGGGATTGATAGATTTGATAAGGCAGTATTCAAATCTGTCCATGAGATACTGAAATTTCATCTAACTTTTTGGGGCTTCAAACATGAATAGATGGAAGTGCTCCGAAAACTCCATAGGTGATTTGTGCAGGGCCTTCCGTTGTTTTAACAATTTTTTATCAAGTACTTCAGGATCAAAATGGTGGAAAACAGATTTGATTAGATTGCTGAACTGCTTGAATGAGTGCACAGAGTTATGAGGTAGTGTGCCACACCATTGCAATGGGTGGTCGCGAAGTGTGTGTGCGAGCAGCGAACATACCTCTATTTCATTAAAATCTTCCATGCCCTCCATGAGCACATGGAAGTCATCTAAGTGCTTAGGCTAGGCCACTTTGCCTTCACCATCATACGTGATTTGTGAAAAGTGATCCCAGAACTCCCTCTTGATGTGAAAGATATTCCCTTTGGATAGATATTTTGGAGGGCGAACTATAACAAACTCCATGATAGAAGTGCAAAGACTCAAAACAGATGATGAGGGCTCAGCTTGTCATTTGGCCCTCCTTCTAGTGACAAAATGTTGATGGTGCTAGACCCACCAACATGTCAGAGGATCTCCCCTGTAAGAAGTCCCAATTAGACCTCAGACAGTTTGGTGTAGGACTCCCAACAGTGGGTCGTAAGGTATCGCCTTGACTGCAATTTCACACAGAGGTAAGTAAGATGTCCTTGTTGGTAGCAAGGGTGTGACCTATGTGGCAAGTCAAGGAAGGTGCATGAGCGGTTCTAACACACGAAGGGTGAGGTGAGTGCGCCCCTTGGAAACCTATGATAGCACGTGGCTTGGAAGGGAACACACGAGCAAAGATGCATCACAAACTGGAAAGAAAGTTAGCTAACAATCCAAAGTGATGGTTAAACCAACAACACATTTCAGTAATATTCATACATAATTATACAAAATAAGTCTATAAATGAGTGCATAAGCAAAAATATACATATATCATTTAGAGTAAACCACATAGCTAGAATACAATACGACATATACATGAAACAGGTTGGCTCTGTTATGTTAAGAAGTATAAGTTCCAGTCATACAATACATCCATGTCCAACCACTAGTTCTGATTGCGGAATGTTACAGTCACAACCGCTTGCTCCTCCAAAGAGATATACTAGATCTGCACAGTGGAGAAGCCAAGGCTCGTTACAATAATGTCCAAGCTCTCTCTAAGATACTCCTATCGGAAGCTTGGATGACCAAAAGCATTTTCAAAGAGTTATGAGGTTCTATTTATAGCGAAGGGTGGGGTGACCCTTGACATTCCCCTTTGTGACTGTTCGTCTATCCTCATGACTCTTCAACTACTCTATGACTGTTACATTCAACTATTGACACTTGAACTTCCACTTGACAAGACGTTACATACAATCTGCACATGTACCCATGTGAGACAAAATGGCTTGAGAAAGCCATGCAAGACATCACTAACACTCAGACCATTGTGGTGAGACCAAATATTTGACATCCTTGTGATGGTCGATGGTGGCGAACTGATGCCAAGATTGGTCATCCATGATGGTGTTCGTGTGCTTAATGGTGACATCTTGCTGAAAGCAAACTCTTGCCTCCGTTGCATCTGGGTACACTGATATGGCCCCTCTGTCCAACTCGTTTGATAGCATGCACATCATCGTCTTGAGTGTGGCTAGACCAACAACATACTGATGCATAGTGTCTGTGCTGATCTCCAAGTGTGTGTTGGTGACCATGCACATCAACTTGTCGAAGTACATGTTCAACTCCAGTTGGACTTGCTTCTTGTATTTGCCTCGGTGAGTGTGCCAAATGGGTGGGATCACATACATGTGCACAATGACATGCATGTTGCTGATTCTCCTTGCATGCGATCAACAACACTACTCACCTTGTCTGCTTCGTGCCAGTTGTTGGGATAGATCTATAACTTGTGTGGTTGCAGTTTCATTCGTGTTGGGTCCCTATAATACTAGTGATTACCCCATTACTATTGTAGTTATACCCGTTATTAATATTGTTGTGCCCCTATTTCCCCCATATTTTTATTACTGTGCCCCATAGAATCCCTCTATTGTTATTTTTGTGGCTTTATATTATTATTGTTAGGTCGGCTGGATTATATTGTGACTCCTTAGACTCCTATATATAGAAAGGAGGTTTTGTCATTTGAATCATTCAAGAATTGTTCATTTATGTAATGTAAAGGAGGTTTCCCCCTCAAAGAGGCTGAATTCTAAGGCGTTGATCTATCTTTTCTATCTTTTCTTGAGCTGGTTTCATAACATTTGGTATCAGAGCTTTGGATTCTAGGGTTTCGCTGCTCCAAATAGGTCATCGTGGAATTTTCGCTATAATTTTTTTTCTGTGACGTTTCAAAAGTCACAAAAAAAACCCATTTGAGAAGAAATCACGCTGAACCTTGGGTCTGAATTTCAGAACTTTTTGTGTGATATTTGCGGAGATATGATCTGAGGAAGTTGGTCTTTTTGCAGACTCCTGAATTACATTCAAAACAGGTAACCTGGGGAAAATCGTCATAACTTTCTCGCTGGGGATCGGATTGAAATTTCGTAAGAAGGTATAGAAAGAGGATGGAATATAGTTTCTTGTATGCATTTTTCAGATCCAAATGTTGAAACAGTGACTCGTGGCACGTCGTACAAGTTCGCTCTACTGAACTAGTCTATAATCAAGTCACTGTGGGAGATTTCGCATAACTCTTCCTTGGAGAATCCAATTTGGGTCAGACTTGTGGCATTGGAAAGAGGACACAAAGGGCTACTGCAGCTCACAAATTTAGAACTAGATGATCGAAAAGTACAGAGATACATTAGAGGCAATATCGAGCTCCTACAAAGTGAAAAAAGGTGTGTAGATTTTCTTAAATTTTTGCTTAAGCTTGGTTTGAAAATTTATTTTGAAGGAATTCAAAGGGCATAATAGAGCATTATTATCGGTAACTGATGCCCCAAGGAAAGAAAATGCAAACACCTAGTAAGGAACCTGAAAGCTCTAGCATGACTCATGAAGAAGAAGAAGAAATGCTATATGATATATCAAAATTACAAGAACAAGTGCAACAAGTGTCACTTGCACAAAAAGCAACAGAATCTAAAATGGATGGTTTAAGGAAAGATGTAGAAGCTAAGATGGATGGTTTAAAGAAAGGTGTAGAAGCTAAGATGGATGGCATGGAAGCTAAGGTGAATGGCATGGACGCTAAAATTGATGGCATGGATGCTAAGATGGAAGAATTGAAGATAAATATGAATAAGTTGCTACAAGAAATGGTCACTAAGGGTGAAAGGGTACTAAAGGAAACTCATGATGAGAACAAAAGAAATGTTAATCATGATTCCATAGACTCTAATGTTGGATCAAAGACTCACCATGTTCCAAAAATCGATATGAGGAAGTTTGATGGCAAGGATCCCGCCACATGGATATTACAGATGGAGCAATTCTTCGATCTCAATAATGTGCAAAACACACAAAAGGTACGTATGGCAACTTTATATTTGGAACCAAATCAGTTTGTATGGTATCAATGGCTTTGATCTCGTAAACAATTTATCACTTGGGCAATTTTTACGGAAGAATTGATAGCACATTATGAGGATACAAAAAGCAACACTTTTTTTAGCCAATTGATAAGTCTCAAACAAAAGGGTTCAATAATGGAGCACATTGAGGAGTTCCAAAAATTGAACATAAGGGTAAAAGATATTCCAGAGGAGCATAGGATTGATGTGTTCATAGGGTCTTTAAAGGATAATATCCAACATGATGTTCGCCTTTGGGAACCTGATTCATTAGAGAAGGCATTCAGGTTAGCAAGAAAAATGGAAAGCAAAATTATGGCAACGAGGAAGCATACCACTCACAACTATAAAGACGGAAGTGTTTTCTAGTCTTCAACAACCTATAAGGTTGACACCACAAAAATTGGAAGAAAAAAGAGCAAAAGGGCTTTGTTACAGTTGTGATAGCAAATACACTAAAGGTCATAAGTGTGCTGAGAAGAAATTATTCTACATAGATTGTGAAGAGGAAGAAGAAAAGGAGCAAGAAAGGTCAAAAGAAGAGGATATACTCCAGGAACAAAGCCTAGATGAAGAACAAATAAATCCGACCATATCTTGTAATGCATTGGCAGGAATTACCACTCCTCAAACCATCAAGATAGAAGGACAAATCAAGAAGAAAAAGGTAATAGTGTTGATTGATTCAGGAAGCACCCACAATTTTATTCATTGTAAGGTAGCAAAAGAATTGAATTGCTTCCTATATCCAGCACCAGAGTGTCAAGTGATGATTGCAAATGGAGGAACAATAAATTGCTCTGGAAAGTGCCATAATATCAAGCTATCCATGGGAGAATATGTATTGACTAGCCCAATGCTTTCCATTCCAATGGGAGGTGCTGATGTTGTACTAGGAGTCCAATGGCTACAATCCTTGGGTACAATAGCTTTTAATTTTCAAGAACTTTTCATCAAATTTTCTACGGAAGGAAAGGAAGTTGAATTAAGGGGTATTGCAGGGAAACCAGGAAAGATAATCAGCTCTAATGGTATGACAAAGCTTCTAAAAAAGGAGCAAAGAGGTGTAATTGCACAATTATGTTCGCTAGATGTTTCCACATTGGAATCATCTATTTCTCCAGATCTCCAAAAAGTCCTGGACAATCATTCCAAGGTATTTGAGACTCCCAAAGGTCTCCCACCTATGCGTGATCATGATCATGCTATTCATCTGATTCCAGGAAGTGTTCCTCCAAACATCAGGCCGTACAGATATCCCTATGTCCAAAAGAGTGAAATTGAACGTATGGTTGCAGAAATGCTAGAGGCTGGTATAATTCAACCGAGTCAAAGTTCTTTCTCTGCTCCAGTAGTATTGGTGCACAAGAAGGATGGATCATGGCGCATGTGTCCAGATTATAGGGAGCTCAACAAGCTCACTATTAAAGATAAGTTCCCCATTCCTGTCATTGATGAATTACTGGATGAATTGCATGGATCAATTTACTTCACCAAGTTGGATCTTCGTTCAGGATATCATCAAATCAGAATGAAGACTGAAGACATTCCGAAAACAGCATTTAGAACTCATGAGGGTCATTATGAATTTTTGGTCATGCCTTTTGGCCTTACCAATGCACCTTCAACATTTCAAGGTTTGATGAATTCAATTTTCAAACCATTCCTTAGAAAATTTGTGTTAGTATTTTTTGATGATATACTAATCTACAACAAGTCTTGGAAGGATCATGTTGAACATGTTGACAGGGTGCTACAACTATTGGAGGAGAAACAATTATATGCAAAAAGATCCAAATGTTTCTTTGGAGTCCAGGAGGTGGAATATCTGGGTCATATTGTATCTCATGAAGGAGTTAAGGTAGACCCTAGCAAAATTAAAGCCATTAAGGAATGGAAAATCCCCACATCCATAAAGCATCTGCGAGGATTTCTCGGGTTGACAGGGTATTATCGCAAGTTTGTTAAGAATTATGGGAGAATAGCAGCACCTCTAACAACATTATTGAAGAAAGATGCATTTTCATGGACTCCAGAAGCAACAAAGGCCTTTGAACATCTTAAAGAGGCAATGTGCCAAGCACCGGTCTTAGCTACACCGGACTTCACAAAAACCTTTATTGTGGAATGTGATGCTTCAGGAAATGGAATTGGTGCTGTTCTAATGCAAGATGAAAGACCCATTGCTTTTGAAAGTCGTCCAATCAAGGGAAAGTTTTTAAGCAAAGCTATTTATGAGAAGGAAATGTTGGCAATACTCCATGCACTTAAGAAATGGCGACCCTACCTAATGGGAAGACACTTCAAGGTAAAAACGGATCATGATAGCCTTAAATACTTTTTAGAACAAAGATTATCCTCTGAAGAGCAACAAAAGTGGGTCACAAAGATGTTGGGTTATGACTTTGAAATCATCTACAAAAAAGGGAAGCAAAATGTGGTGGCAGATGCACTCTCAAGAAAGGATGAGGATGTGGAAGCATTGTTGTGTGCCATTTCTATTATCCAACCAGATTGGATAAACGAAGCAAGGGAGGAATGGAAGAATGACGAAGAAGTGTGGGCACTTATTCGAAAGTTACAACAAGATTCCAGTACGTCTGATACATTTAGCTGGCAAAATGATTCGTTATGGTACAAAGATCGCTTATACCTCTGTAAGAATTCCCAGCTAAAACAAAAGATTCTTATGGAATTGCACACTTCTCCCTTAGGAGGGCACTCAGGATTTTTAAAAACTTACCACAGGGTTAAGAAGGAATTTTTTGGGATGGCCTTAAATCAGATATTCAAAAGTTTGTGGCGGAATGTTTGGTTTGCCAACAAAATAAAGTTGAAACAATTAAGACACCGGGTCTATTACAACCTTTATCCATTCCAAGCCAACGTTGGGAGGAGGTTTCAATGGATTTTATCACAGGTTTACCCAAGTCTGAGGGAAAGAGTGTCATCATGGTGGTAGTTGACAGACTTACCAAGTATGCACACTTTTGTGCATTATCACATCCATTTAAAGCCAGTACAGTTTCTACTGCATTTATGGAAACAATTCAAAAGCTACATGGAAACCCAAAGATTATTGTAAGTGACAGAGATCCCATTTTCACTGGAAATTTTTGGACAGAATTATTTTCTTGTCTTGGTACTCAGTTAGCTCATAGCTCATCTTATCATCCTCAATCTGATGGGCAAACTGAGATAGTAAACAAATGTTTGGAAGGATATCTTCGTTGCTTTGTATCTGATAAACAGACACAATGGGTCAAATGGTTGCCTCTGGCTGAATGGTGGTATAACACTTCCTTCCATACAGCAAAAAAAATGACCCCATTTATGGCACTTTATGGGTATCAACCACCATCCATCACATCATATTTAAGAGAAAATTCTAAGGTTCAGGCAGTGGAACATCACATCGAACATCAACAAAAAGTCCTCCAACTCTTAAAGGATAACCTCGTGTTGGCACAAAATAGAATGAAACAACAGGCAGATCAACATCGCAGTGAAAGAAGTTTTGATGTAGGTGATTGGGTATTCCTACGGCTACAACCATATAAACAAATGTCCCTCAAGCAAGCTAAGAAGGATAATAAATTATCACCAAAGTATTATGGTCCGTACAAGGTGTTGCAAAAGATTGGTACTATGGCATACAAATTGGAGCTTCCTGCAGCTTCTCGATTGCACCCAGTTTTCCATGTTTCATGTTTAAAGAAGGTTATAGGTGACAAGCTCCCAGTTCAAACAATATTGCCAGAACTTGACGAGGAAGGAAAAATTATATTGGAACCGGAAGCAGTCACAGAAACAAGAACTCGACAGCTACGAAATCGATCAATTTCAGAGTATCTTATCAAGTGGAAGAACTTATCCGCTGAAGATTCCACATGGGAGGATGAGAATTTTATGCAGAAGTATCCAGAACTACTCAAGCGTTGAGGACAACAATTTTTTGAAGGAGAGGGGCATGTTGGGTCCCTATAATACTAGTGATTACCCCATTACTATTGTAGTTATACCCCTTATTAATATTGTTGTGCCCCTATTTCCCCCATATTGTTATTACTGTGCCCCATAGAATCCATCTATTGTTATTTTTGTGGCTTTATATTATTATTGTTAGGTCGGCTGGATTATATTGTGACTCCTTAGACTCCTATATATAGAAAGGAGGTTTTGTCATTTGAATCATCCAAGAATTGTTCATTTATGTAATGTAAAGGAGGTTGCCCCCTCGAAGAGGTTGAATTCTAAGGCATTGATCTATCTTTTCTATCTTTTCTTGAGCTGGTTTCATAACAATTCGTCTGTGCATGTTGCGCCCCTTGTTGTACCTGTTCTTGTTGCAACTCATTCTCTCATCTATGCAGCTCCTGTTCTTCCTTGAGTTGCCACTTCAGCACATGCAACTCCTTCTCTGTTTCTCTCTCTACTTTCGCGCGATCTTCGTTTTGTCGTGCCGTCACCTCATAACCTCAATCTCCAAAGCTGCTTTTGTCATGAGTGGATCTACTTTGATCTTTTAGCTTTGCTTCACCTCTATGCTGTCAAAAACCTTCCTCTTGCACTCATCGTATGTGGGTGAGCTTCCTTTTGATGCTGGTGATGGTTCTGCTTGCTGTGATGCCGCTTCCATCTTATCTTGATGTCCTTGTCTACAAAAAACTTGATGTCTTCATAAGTAGGCAAGCTCATAGACACTTGCTTGGTTGCAACCCCCATTGTGCTCTCAATGGTTTCCTTTGACTTTGCTCTCTTGAAGGCCATTGTACTTGTGCTATTGAGAGATAGACGAACACCTGTGATTCCTGGAGACATAGAAACACTAATGGCAAGCAATCTGTTAGTCAAAAACGAAAATAAACTTGAGGACTGACTTGCAACATACCTGTGTGATTGATTGTGAAGGTTGCACAATTTTCGCTGGGAGGTCATGAGACTGACTAGCAAAACTGCGTAAGGCACAGTCCGGGATGTCAGGAGGATAACTGACTACTGGAACTGTGTAATGCACAGTCCAGCCTGACCTATTGAGGACTGGAACTGCGTAATGCGCAATTTCAGTCAACAGTGACATGCAACCTGCAAACTGCATCGCGCGGTTCCTAGGGCCAGTAGGACATCGCCTCCAAGAATTGCACAATGCAATCCTGGAGGTCAATGCTGGGCCAGACTTGCGCAATTTATGGAGGGAAGGTAGAGACTTCGCTTCCGGAAATGTGCAGTGCTAGCCGGGCAAGGCATGGTCCGGGCCAAGGTAGCCCAGACCGACCGACGGGCGGATGAAAACATGAGAAGTCTGAATGCATGATGATATGAGTGAAAATAAGAGTGAATGATCATACATACAAACAATAAGTGCATGATTCAGAAAATGGGAAAACATGCGTGTGTGTGAAGCGAGTCATCGCAACAACGACCATTCGTGCAAAAACAATGTCATGCATGCGACAGTAGTGAGATGCGAATGAAAAATGAAATGGTGCTTCTACAAACTAACATGCATCAAAACGACAACAAGCGCTCACTAAAATCAAGAAGACAACACTCACATGAAGTGAAACACAAAAAGAGTCAGAAACGCAATGCGAAACATGAAAAACGAGCTTACCCCGAAACAACTGAGCTGAATGTGACGACGACTCCTAGATGCAATATGGGATGTCAGAGCTAAAAGGTTGATGTGAGGAATTAGCTCTGCAACGTCCAGTTGATGAGTTTTGATAAAATTGAGGTTGTGATGCACATGCCACAAATCTAGGAAAAGCGACACTTGGCGAGAGGTTTCTAAAATGATCCTTGCATGTAACCTCCAGCTGCTAAAAATAGATCCCTGAATCAAGGGATGCCTTTACATGCTACCTTGGGAGAAGCAGTCCATGCATGAAAATCAATTTTTCTTGGTCCCGGAGGGAACCGGTCAACCTGAAGGCACATGCATCGGTCTACGAGCCTGGGATGAAAATCTGCGTAGTTTTTGGGTTGAGCAGAGATGGCTATCCCAGAGGAATTGTGCAATTTTTGAGAGGAACAAGTGATTGTCTCCCAGGACAGTGAAATTTTTGGGCTTAGCAACTGTCCTGGGTCAGACCTCGCAATTTTCTCAAGGAAGCCTATCTCACTGTATCTCGCAATTTTTGAGCTGGGTAGTTGTCCTGGGTCAGACCTCACAATTTTCTCAAGGAAGCCTGTTTGACTATATCGTGCAATTTCTGAGCCTAGCAGGCTTCCTGGCTGGATTTGCGCAATTTCTGCTAGTTGTTGGGCTGGCTGTCCCAGAGGGATTGTGCAATTTCTGGGAGCAGCAAGTGACTTCTTCCTAGAATTGCGCAATTTCTATGCTGAGCAACTGTCCTGGGATGAATTGCATAATTTTCGAGAGGAAGACTATCAGGAAGAATTGAGCAATTTTGGAGCCTAGCTGGGTTTGTGCAATTTCTGGAGGGAAGGCTGGTTCTCCTCCAGAATTGCACAATTCCTAGAGGGAGCTGATCAACCAACAACTGACACTAAGTCCGGAAGGAAGCTTGTGAAGGGGGTGGAACAAACTTGCATGCACAGGCTGACAAGACTTTATGAAACAGTTGAAGCTGATGTGCTTGACAGTGCAAGACACATTGTTGAGGATGGTCAGTAGGGAGGCTCCAAAACTAAGCTAAGGAAATTTTTTTGAAGGTGGTTGTAGCCACTACAACACCTTCACATGCATATGCATGTCTATCCATAACAGGATTTAGTTGTCCCAAATCTCCAACCAATATAATTGATATACCTCTAAAAGAAACTTCTTTATTATGAGGAAACTCTTGACGAAGCCGAGCATCAATCTGTATCACCAAATTTCTCTCTATAAAACCCATCTCATCAATAAGGATGTACTTAACATGTTTCATCTCCTCCTGTAAGGTAAGCAAAGGTGACCCTTCTAAATCAGTGAAGTTCCTTATTGGTATATAAAGAGCATAGTGTATTGTTGACGCAGATATGTCGACTGTTGCAACACTGGTAGGGGCCAAAAGAAGCAATCGGCTAGTATGAGGAAGATAGTCTATTTCAAGTGTTTGTTTAATAGTACCAATCAAGTAAGACTTTCCAATACCTGTAGTCCCTTGGATAATCATATGCAAGGGTTATATGTTGCCATCTTTCCATCTCCTTTATAATGTTCAAGAATTATATTATATGCTATTTTTTTCTTTTCTCCTAAACTTTTGAATCGATGTTTTTCTAAAGATTCAGTAGAAACAATTGCATTCACATTTCATTATTAGATATGAAGTTCACTACACGACTTGATGTCTCTTCGTCAACAAAGCTAGAGATACATTTTTTTCATAACATCACGATCACTAAATCGAATCATGTCAAATTCACTGGCATGTATAAACTTATTCTTATACAAACCTGAAATAATCTCTCACTCATGTTGCTTAGAATCATTCTGTACATGTAAAAAATCTTCATCCTCATCTGGAAATTAAGTTGGATCCTTTGAAGGTATTGGATTATGATAAATATGCCAAGGGTTATTAGGAATTTTTTTCCCTATTTCGTATGATGTCATCATCTGTAACTCCAATATTTGTATGAAAATCATGAAATGGCTTGTACAATACCAACTCAGACCAACAAAAATCCACAAACGTATCATTTTTGCAAGGGGGAACTGAACTAAACTTAGGAAAGGCTCGTACAATGACTACATTATTTCATGGTAACCATTCTCTTCATGGAGACGTTTATCATATGACCAAGATCTAAGAACTTCTATCAATGAAAAGTGCTCCATACTCACATGTCTCTTTGTATATGCATAAATAAGAGAATTATCATTATGGTCATTATATGCATCAACTTTTACTTGTTTGAAAACCTTTATCCCAACATTTAAAACAATGAATTTGTTAGCGCTTGAAATTTCACCTCAGGCTGAGAAAGGTAAACCTCAAGGCAACATCAAACCACTTAGCCTCGTAGCTAGCCCTACGGGGCTGGAGAGGGCTCTCTCCGGTCTATCTCGGTCAAAATCTTCAATGGGCGAGATAACCAATAGGGTAACACTAATTTTAGGCTAGTAAACTGATCAAAAAGGTTGATTTGGGGTTTTTAGGGTTTTTGGTGGCACATTGAGGAGTGGCAATTTTGGGTGCGGGGATAGGACACAGTTTCTGCAGGGGGTTCTTTGGGGCGAGATAGGATACAGTATTGATGCCTTAGATTGAGGTGAATGGATGAGAAAGACAGGTGAGGAGCTAAGGAGAGCAAACAATAACTTTGAATTCTCCTTAAACAGTAGAAAACATTGAAATTAAACAAACTTAAAAGCAGAGCATGACAGTCATGAATTCTACTTTAACACTTCATTTGTTTAATGTGCAGAAGGAAAAGAAAGGAAATGATTCACACAACACACTTACAAGTACATAGAGAAACACACCATCAATACATGTAACCACAAGAATCCCAAAAAGGACTGCAAAACCCTGGTCTTCCTTTGCCAAAAATTGCAGAGATACAGTGAATAATACAATGATAGCTTCTCCCTCAAGAGTCCAACCTTCCAACCCTTGAAAATGACTAAGAAAATACATAATATAGGCAAGCTAATACCTTTCCTTGCCTCTAGGGGTCGAGCTCATCCTTCTAGGAGCTGTTTCAACCAATTCTAAACTGAGCACTAAAATCTAGGCAGTCAAAACAACTTGCCTCTATAAGCTAGGAAACCAATTCATTCATTTAATTTTCACCTATTTCATGAATGAATCTTCTAGAAGACATACATGAGTGTAAAAGTGTCAAAAAAGTACATTAATTACATCAAAGAGGATAATAATCCACCCCAAAAAGTCAAACAGGGTCAAATTGCGTTTTTCTGAGCTGTACACTGAAATTTGGAGAAATTTGCCTGACGAGTCGCGCGCCTCTGCCTGACGGGTCGCGTGCCTTTGGGACCACTTTTGGGGCACTTCCAGGTGTCCAAATTGAGCAAGAGTAGGCTTTTTGGAAAGGTCTGTGAGTCTAATTTTCAACCCAACTGGAATTTATGAATTTGGTGGTCATTTGCCCCTCCAAAATTGCAATCTCCCAAGACTGCTTTCTATGTCTCAAAAATGTGGCAGAAAGTCATTTTTTGCTTGTTTTTTGACTTTCCGGAGGCCCAAAACTTCATAAAATCTCTTGTCCATGGATGAGCATATGTAACTTCTCATGAAAAATCTGGAAATGCTGAGTTTTTGCAAAATGGAGTTTCCAGGATGAAGGGTCGCGCGAGGGGTGAGACCCGTTAATGGAGAAAACCTGTAAATTGCACAAAAAATTCACAAATGACAAAATTTTCTCCAAATTTCTTGAAATTTGGGCTGGGAGTCCCCAATCAAGTACCATGCTCAGTCAAAGAGGCTTTGACCAAAATTTGGAGTGGATCGGGCCTTTTCCGTCGTTTTAGTGCCTTGGCCAACCTCCTTGGATCCGACGATTGTAATTTTGACATTTCTCTAAAACCATGACACCTGTGAAAAAAGTGAAGGAGGTTTTTCTTCTTTGGCATGTTGTGGACAAAAACCTCTCTCAGTTTTGCAAAATTCATCTTTGATTGCTCTGAAACATCATTTGAGTGAAACTTGCCCCGATGTGTGAAACAAGGAATTTTGTCGAAATGAAGCGAAATGAAGGGGGTAAGGGGCTTCTAAATTCTTGGGGAAATTTTTGGGAGTAGGGAGGGATGTTAGGAAGCAGGGGAAAGTGGAATCTCAGAGATTGAACGAGGGGAAGGGGTCCAAAAGGGCAAAACACAGGCCAAACCTAGAAAATTGCCAGGTTGTAGCTAGAAACTAGGGCTTGTGAAAAAATGAGGAATTTGGGGGATCTCAGTGATGGGAAGCATTTGATAAGGTACATGAAGGATAGGGGAAGGTGTATGAACATCTGGATACAAGTTTTGCCAATTATTTGACCGTCCACGAGAAATCGCCTTCAAAACCCTAGGAGAGGGAAATGACCTTGCCTAGGTGCAACTGAAGCATGAACAAGATGTAAAATGACTTATTAGACACTGACATGACAATGAAAACCCTATGAATGATGATAAACTCAGCTGAATAGTGACATAGATTGGCATTTGGGCAACTTTAGAAGGAGTGAAAGCAAACCCTAGACCTAATGCCTAGTGACCAAATTTTGCTTGAAGACTCACTGAAATGACAAAATTTGACCTTGACACTTTAAAATCACTTTGTAAGAGCATATTTGATCACTGGAGGAAGGCTAGAAAGACTGACACTAACAGAATCTACGACTACATTCAGAAAGAGGAAGCTCCAAAAGCATATGTCATATTTCTTGTGCTCCTATATCCCTATCAATGATAGTCTCACACAACAATGTTCTATATGCACGTGCTACTGATTCATTTGAATTTTGAATAGAATAAATACACATTAACATATCATGGAAGCTCTTTGACCCTTTTTTTTCTTTTTCTACATATTTCGCTATGTAGTTAATCACAACATGCCTAGAAAGAACAAGTTTCCAATACAATGTTTCTCGATTATGTGTATTTAATCTATCATCATTTCAACTGGGTTCATATTTGTTTTCTCTACTCTCATCAACATAAAGTATTGAAAGTTTTATTTAAGCAAGGATGATTGCCAACATTTTGTTGAATATGGATCTTTATTTGATATTCATTGCATGGATTGAATGCATGGATAGATCTATCAAAGCATTCTTTTGCAAGTTTAACTTAAGCGCGATCTTTCCAATTCAATTTCTCCATATTGGGAGCATATTTTGGCCAAAGAAACCCATGCACATATGGATATCTATGATGTTGCCATTCATAAAGACACTAGAACTCTGTAGCATGATGAAAATTTGAAAATATCTCATCTCGAAACAATGTATGTCTCAAATGCACATAACTTGCTACAATGTGAGGATTATCAATCACATTTTGGCATCTCCATTTCCTTGCTTCCTTTGGATATGTAGGAGAGGTACCATGCCTCAATATATGTAAATATGGCCATTGCATATATGCTACACTTAGTGTGAAGGATATTGTAGGAGTCCCAATTTATTGAACCAAGTCACATAATTATGCATGACATTTACTCCAATATTCACATGTACCACTTAGAACATGTCCAAGTCTCATCAATATATCTGAAATTTTAGAATTGGCAAGATTTTGTAAATGCTCTTGTAACTCATCAACTATTGTAGGTAGTTTTTTCATATTTTTTAACAAAAACTACAAAATATGCTTGAGCATGATGTCTCATGATAATATTAAGTAAAAATTATCTAAATCGAGGATGTCTCTGAAACCTATTATCACAAAATTTGAGGAGATGTTTTGCATACTCGTGAAGATGCACATTTCTTGGCCATGGTTGTAACCAATTGGGTTCTCCTCTAAGGAACAGTGTTGGAAATTCCATATCAAATATAACCTTCAGTATTATACTCATTTATGGGAGATGAACCAATTGTAGGTCAATTAATGACATCTGTAGTTTCACCATCTCGTTGGTTTGCTTCTCCATTAGGATTATCTACCCATGCTTGAATAAGTTCAATTTCCCTAAGTGCATTTGGAGGCCTTGTAGCAAAGGAAGTTGTGTCACAATCTTCTAAAGAATCTTCATGACCTGGAGCTCCTTCCAACATTACGATGTCCATGTCATTGTCCATATCTAGTAGTATAATAGAATTAATCATATGCGACACTTTTTTGTTTTTTATTGTAACTCTTCCACAACATGCATATCAATTTCTACACCTTTATAATATGATCATTTGGAATCTTATAGAGTAATGCATCTAGTACATTTTTTCCTTCTAACAGTGAAATCATAGTTTGATCCTTGCTAACCTTTTCTTCACACAACTATCATTAAATCCAAATCATTAATATGTCCAGGTAATTTCTTGGCAACGTATTTAACATATTGAGGAAACCTAATTCTTGTCATCTATATTTTATTAGCCACCTATTGAATGCATTACATGCAAACTTGGATTCACTTGGACTATCAATATTTCCTCAACTTGTGTAAGACTTTCAAGAATCAAAGGCTACACCAAGATTCATATGATTTTGTGATGAAAATTTATGCTTATTACCCTCTCTTTTACATCTTGTACACATTGGAACTGTGTTAGTAGTCACCACTTGAATATCAGGATATGACTCCTCACGCACACGTAACATTTGAAGATGAGCTAATTTATCAATTCTTTCATGAAATGTTTTATGTACAGTAACTTCATCTTGATATGAAACCGCTGGTACATTGGACATCATTTCATTATCATCATCACATTGCTTGTCTTCTACGACGTGCTGTTGTTCTCATTTTGACTTCTATGTTCTTCTTTTTCATCCTCGTTCATTCATTCAAATTTCAATCTTTTTCTTTTAGAATTCTTTTTTTGTTCTTCTTCCCCTTCATCCGAGTCATTATGCCTTTGTATTTTCAACCTTTTTCATTCTTGATCCTTCATTTGCTCTTCTTCCCTTTCATCGTCATTCTGCCTTTGTTGTTTCATCCTTTTTCTTTCACGATCCTTTCTTTGTTATTCTTCCCTTTGATCATCAATCATTTGTTGCCTTTACAATATTTGCTACTCATTATTTTGTATCCTCTTTTCCTCTCTTTCCATTTCAATTAGTTCTTTCATATGATTTACTCCTTGCCATCTAAATATTTGTCTTTATACACTTCTTATTTCTTCAATGTTGTTATTATTCATTTCTCCATTACTAATACTCATGATGTTATATTCTTGTACAAAAATACTAAACATATAATTAACCATAATTATTATATATTTTTCTTTAAGAAATGGACTTCAGCGCCAGATTCCCAGCTGAAATAAACCTAACAAGTAAAGACTATGTGTGGAACCAGAAACTCGATTATGAAAGTGTCCTCTTCAGATGTCGATCCTGCTTCAAGACAGGCCATCTAGCCAAAAATTGCCCAAAAGCCCCCCAAAAAAATTCTGCTAGAAAAAACCACCACAGATCTACATGGTGGGAAGGAGCACAAAAAGAACACTACACTGTCATCAAAGAAGAATGCTCTAGAGAAAACTCTGAATCACAAGAAATCAAGCAAGAAAGAAACAACTCTCAAGACAAGTAGGGAGAAAGCCCGCCCAACAAATCAACAGTTATGAGGATTCGAATACCGCACAAAATAAATCTTCATTTAACAGCAAAGTAGATCTCCTAGACCAAACTTCTTCTTCGACTATCTTCAAAAGGACGAACACAATAGATCGCGGAGCTAAGATACCAATGTCCCAAGAACCAGAAGAGATGAAGGAGATGCAAGATAAAGGAAGTTGGAAGACCGTAGAGAAAAAAAAGAAAGCTACAACACCAATCTTGCCAAGAAAGACAAGGAGCCAGATAATTAAAAACTAAAAAAAATTATAGGTCCGATAGACTATTTGGTCTCAGTAGACGTTAACCACCATCATCATCATCATCATAAAATATTTAATACTTCATAAAATAGAATCTACCTTGTTTAAAATTATTTTAGATTAACATGTAAAGTATAAACCCTAAACCTAAACCTAAAGTAATTAATATATCAACTTAAAACAACTTCATAGTTAAAATACAATATTATTATCTTCTTATATTTTTTGAGAAAAAAAACTCAAGATTACCTTTTGCCTATAAACCTAAACACAAATTTATTATTTATTAACCACAAATTGGAAAATTATAGGAATTAGTTACATAAAAATATCATGACTTGGCATATAATATAAATTATCATTATTGACTTTGTGGAGAGAGATGACGAGAAGTCCATGAAATCTATATTTTGTTGCTTAACACCATAAAAAATGTTAGTATATGTGGCATTAGAAATGCGTCTCTACTTCTATGTATTACCTAGTGTACATCACAGTGCACCAAATTCCGAAAGGAATAAGTGCACCAAATTCCAAAACACCATTATATGAAACCTACTTGTAAGTGGAGAGCACAAATCCAACTGATGAGAACTAAAACAAATCCAATGAGAACATGAATGCCAAGAATATAAAATGGACTTTGTTGTGTTAATTAAAAATTAAATTATTTATTTCTATGGTTCTTTAAATTTTTGTTTAAGACGACATTATTTATATGTTTTGTATGGTTATTTAGATTTTATTTTTTATATTTTTATTTTGGCCAACATTAGCAAAAATTTCAACTTTGAGGACAAACATCCTTACACATTGTTAGGGTTCTATGTCTAGGAATCTTGGTCATGTTAGTCTTTCTATTTATCTAAGGTTAATTTGTAAATTTTAGTCTTGATGACTTGACTATTATGGTTCAAAAAGGTCTAGATTGAGATTAAGTGTTATGTAAAGTTGTTTATTTTTTCTAAAGTTCCAAATGTCTAAAGTCGTGAGGTATCCTTATTTACGGGTAATCATAAGTAATTTTTGGTCACCATGGAAAGAGTAAAAATATCATATGATAAAGTCCTTGGTCATTATAGTTTAGTCATCATCCTTGGTCATCGTAAGTGGGTCACCTAAGTTTAGAGATTTACTCTACATCAAAGCAATCATGAGACAAATTAGGCACAGATTTGGAGGCTGTGGTGACTCAGTTTGAATGTTATTTCAATGATAGGTTATGATCTCGGAGGGAAGATAACGGTCAGAAGGATAATCCTTTCCTTTTCCCCAAGCGTTGCATTTTTAGGAGGTGCTGTGCATTCATGATTTTCATTTGCACTCACGATTATTGCCATTATTTCCACTCTAGGCCGTTTGGAAAGATTATTTGAACTTTCCTTTTCATTCCACATCACTAAGCTTTTCTCCATTTCCATCGGAAGTCATGGTATGCTCATTTTGTTTCATTGTGAAAGGGAGGCAGGGGCACTATGAATCCATACAATGCTGCAATTCTTGCATATCGGTGGTCAACCCATCTTCACAGGTGAAAATCCAAGTTTATTTTTGTTCCTCAATCCTGGATGAATTCTCTAATTGCATGTAGAAGCTAGAAAAACCATTAAAATCCAGCAAGAGAGATAAAATTATCGTCGCTGCCTTTTTTTTTGAATCGCTACGTTTCTAGCTTTTGCACTGTGTTTTTATCCTAGTCGGAGTGATTCCACACAGTGGTTTATATTTCACATTTCCCGTTGCAAAATATGCGTTTTTCTCTGTGTAGTCTCCACATGCAATTTATGCCATGCTCTTAAAACTAAATTGAAGCTTCTTGCCCTTAGTATTTATGCTTAAAAGTCTTAAAAACCCAAAAACCTTGAGCGTTGCATTTTTTCCTTTCTGCGTTGTGACTATCCCATTAAGTTTCTCTGCCAACTGTTGTGAATTTGCAAGTTGTAGGGTTTTCCTGAATTTTTTTACAGTGTCTAGTCTTCTGTGTAATTCTTGTTGTCTCTTAATTCATCATCAGAGTTTTAAGATAACATAACTCCTCCACCGTTATACACAACAAATTTCTTATAATCATAAATTGTTTACTATTGCAAGAGAAAAATCATGACAACTCCATAAGACAAAAAGAACAAAGGAGGTTCCATTGTTCGATTTGAGCCACAAGATGTCATAGTTATCAATGCAGACCGAACCATCAGAGTCGCTTTTGAGCAGGTGGGGTGTATGAGGTTTTGTGAAAATATTCAATGGTATCGTTTACAATTGACTAAGGAGTTTTCCAGGGGTTTTTATGGTTTGCAAGCAAAGGTAGGGAAACTTGCTTTTCCAGTCATAACCCAATCAATTGTTGAGGCCACTAAGATCCCTTTGAATGGTGACAAATGGTTTAAGGGTGTTATCACTCAGAAGTTTTCCCTAGAAGTTATCAAAAGAAGGAATAATCCAAGGTAACCACAAACCAAATCTTTTAGACTCAGGTTCTAGCCAACCTAAGTCCAGAGAGGGCTCTCTCTTTATAATTTAACTTTGTTTTTATTAGATTTTAGGCTAGTTCTTAGTGTTCATGAGGATTTTGATTTTGATTGAAAGTTGGGTGGTGGAATTCTTGGAACAGATGGATAGAGCTAGGTTTTTAAGCCATTGGGCTATGGAGTCAATCAAAGGATAGCTTAACTGGACCAGATCATTAAAGGGATTGTTTACAGGGCAGGCTAGCAAAGCAAAAGGCAAATCTTCAAAGGGCTGATGGATGGAATGATTCTAACCAGGGTAAAAGGGCAATGAAGAATCCTTAGACCGGGATTAGAATGAGGAACAAAGGGTGATCATCAACAAAGAGAAATTAAGAATTCTTTGCTACATAGACCACAAGGAAAAACTACGGAAGTAAGGGAGCATTTAAGAATTCCCTAACTAAGATAGTTTAGTAGAAAACATTAAAAATGCAAACAGTAAAAACAGAGTGCACTAAAGCAAGTTTTGAAATATCATTCCTAGTTTACCATTCAGATTTCATAGAAACAAATATGATTATTAATAAACATAAGGAAAAACAATAATACACATGAGATAATACTTATTTGATGTTCGCTTAACACAAGAATCCTATAAAATGTCTGAACTTTATTCCATGATCTAGCAAGCCAATCCAGTCTTGATACAATAACACTTTGATTTTAGATACAAGTCTACAGAAATGTCTTTGAATCCACCCTAAATACTTTGAAATGGGAAGTATTTATACAAAAAATATTGTAAAATATCTCATAACAGTTTGAGATTTAATTAAGGAAATAAAAATATCTTCAAGCATGAAGATAAAGACAGATGGAAAACTGCATCATGCTGTCCCTCTTATTGTGGTAGTGCTGGCTATTGCAGTTGAACTTGAGCCCTTTTAGGCTGGTTGATATGTGTACGCTGGAATCATCTTTATATTTGGTCGTTTACTGATACTCTTTAACTTGTTACTCTTTGACTCTGTTTACCTGTTTCATCTGGCTGCCATTTAGATTTACTGTGGTAACTTATAGTAAATCTGTCATCTTCTCCCACCATTCATCTTCAGGTCATTTTACTTTGAGCATCCTTCTATATATCTTGTATGCCACAGTGTATTTGGCAAAATTTGGCTTGGTGACAAATAGATGTTTCACCTCATGCTCTAGGAAAAATAGATTTTCTAAAGTATCATACAATACTTTCCCTGTTGGAAATGCTTTGATTCCTGAAGTGTTTGCTTGTTCCTTAGATAACTTCTTTAATCTGTCCACATAGTCCAATTGGGTCATAAGTTTTTCATTGATGACCATGGGACTTGGAAGGCCTTTATCCCTCAAAATTTGAAACTTTGCCATGAATCTGTCAATGCCAACCTGCATGTTATGGCATTTTTCCTCCAGGTTAAGCATAAGGTTTCTTTTAGAAAGAACCTTTTTGACTTCAATGATGGCTTCAGTTCTATCTTCCACACCAAGTTCATTTAGTTCATGCCTGTTCTTGCTGTTCAAGAAATGGATGAGTCGATTAGCATCCTCAGGTTGGTCTCCTAGGTCTTCCTTTACCTTTTGTATTGCTTCAGTGGCCACTTTCACTAGTTCTGTTTGCTCGAATATTACTTGAATTGATGGCCAAATATCATTGACAGAGTCAATGATATTGGCCCAGAGCATCTCCTTAGTTTGTCCTAGTGGCTTTTGTAGAGTTAGATCCTTCTCTAGGACCTTAATCTTCTCACCCATCCTTAGGGCTTTCTGTGTTTCCTCTCTCTGTTGTATTTGGGCAAGCTTGCAGTCAGTTTCTAGGCTTGCCACTTTCTCCTTAAGCCTCTTAAGCTCTGTTGCCTAGATGGACATTTCTTCCATGGCTTTCACTAATTCTGCTGTCTTTTCTGTTGAAGCACCTGCTGTTGTAGACTCAATTGTGACTGGCAGTGCTATGGAAGGTGGAGCTGTTGGTGCCAAGGATGCTGCTAGTGTTGAGGGAACTGCAGTTGTTACTGTGGGAATGGAAACTGTAGAAGTGGTGACTAGTTCACTTTGTTTGGACTGAATCAATGTGTCCAATTCTTTTTCAGTTTCTTTCAATTGGTCATTTAGCTTTAGGACTAAGTCCATAAGCTCGTCTTATCCTTTTTGGGTCTCTAGGACCTCTGCTGTCTATGGGTGATGCAGTGAAGGCATCTTAAGTTGCTTCTTCAAAGCAGATATGTCATCATTTTTCTTCTTGATCAATCTTTCAGTGGCTTTCACATCTTTGGGATCCTGTCCCAACTCAATGATTAAGTCCTCCAAGGACTTGATTCTAGCGTCCTTTGCCTATGAAGAGGCCTTTTCCAATTGAAATTGAGCTGATATGTTATTTAGGAAATTCTGCAATTGGTGAGTTGTGATTGCTTTCCCTGTCAAGGTGGAGTAAATCATCTCCCTTGTCCGTTTGTGCAGCTCAATCTGGTCAATAGGATGTATGTCATTTTCCAGCACTTCAAAATCTATTTTCTTAAAGTCAGCTGCTATTCTTGGTTGCTGAGTGGTAGGTTTGACAAATGTCATCTGCATCTTACCTTCTTTGACATCATAGGATGACATAAGCCTTGTTTGGTTTGTAGGTGCCATCTTGAGGTACTATGCATAAGTCTAGGCTTTTAGCCTCTCATTCCTGGCCTTTATATCTTTGTACCTCTCTCTAATGTCTTGATCTCTGCCAGCTGGCATCCTAAAGAAGGACACTTCAACACTCTGTTGCCTTTCCAACATCTGAGTGCTTGATGTGGACGGTTCTAGTGTGCCCCCAAAAGGAGTGGCAGGACTGCTTCTTTATTTCTCTATGCTGGTGGCCCCCACCATTTCCTCTGTGAATTCCTGTTCTGAAACATGATCTAACCTCTGCCTTTTGACTAGGCTGGTTTCTGCATATGTTTGTATGGTTGCTCTGCCTGATGTAGTGGCCTCCTCCCTATTCCTTTTGAGGTTTTTCTCCTCATTTAGAGGAGTTTGAAAGTTAGGGGGAGTACTCATAGTGGGCTGTTGTATACCTGTTTGACCTAATTCCTTTGATAGGTCTGGCTGCTCTGATTCTTCTTGCACCTGGGACTCTTCTTCTATATGAGATTCACTTTGTACCTGTGATTCTCCCTGGGCCTGTGATTATGTTTCGACTTGAGATTCTCCTATCACATGTAGGAAAGAACCTTCATCAATCCTTTTATCTAAATCAATTAGAGCATTTTCAACTGCTACTTCAGTGCTATCCCTGTCTACTAGAGTATTGTCCACCCATTCCAATTGGTTTTCATATTTCTCTATCTCAGGGATTTGGTGGTGAATGTAGGGAGCCATCTTGTTTTTCTGTCTTCTATTGCAGATGAAGTTACAGGGGTAATATCTCCACATGAAGCTTTGTTTTAGTTTAAGTCACTGGAGGATTTCTTCTGCTTCTCTTCTAGCTTCTCTGCTATTACATACAAAGGGGCCTAGTTGATCCCTTATTCTGAGCCGGGCCTTCTTTTTGGCCTTAACAAAATGTACCTCATCTGAATTGATTATTTGTCTGTAGTACTCCAAAGAAAATAACCTCATTGGGAGGTATCTAGGTAGTTTGTATGGGGCCAACTCACAGCCATAGATCCTAATTTCTGTGTGATTTTGGTACAAGTACCAATCTCCCACTTTGTGTTGTTTTGACAGTTGCAAGATCCTCCTGATATATGAGCTGATTCTTGGAGGAGGACTTCCTAGCAGCATGGTCACTACTGGATGTACAAAAAGATAAATGAAATGTGTGTATGAATATGGGGAATCATACTTATGTATCAAAGGAGTCCAAAAAATGACTGACCTAGGATGACCTTTAGCGTCAAGATTTTGGAGAGTGAAAGGGAACTTGTCAGCTTAGTAATATAAGAAAAGGTGGTACAAAACTGAAGAATACTTAAACACTCTTTCATTGCTCATTCTCAAAAATTGTTCATGCATCTTATTGGCTATGTACTTGGCATAATCATACATGACAACAGGGGGCTGTCCTGGAGTAAAAATGGACATGAAGGCTAAAATGATTTCATCTATGTACTCACTGGTGGTATAGCCTAAAACACAAGAGATCATTGCTACTATATCCTAACCAAATGGGGAAAATATGGTAGCTACATATGTGGGAGGGTCTTTTGGGATGTTCTCTTCCTTCCCGATGAAGGTTTGGAGCATTTCAGCAAGTTTGGCAGTGGTAAGCTTAGGAAATTTGTCTAGTAGGTCTCCAATTGAAATAGGAGTTAAGTTCTGCCCTGGTTGTAGTTGCAACATTTCATTGATTGACTCGGCAATGATGGTGAAAAGTATGGTGTGGTCAGGGGACATCACTGCTCTTTGATTGGGAATGTAGTTTGCATGGCAATAATGGACAATCTCTGGGAAGATGTGCACCTCAGAGAATTGGTATTTGCGCAAATTAGATTCCCACAGACCTATTTTATCAGCTTGGTTGAGGTATTGGTCTCTGTATCGACAATACAATTTTAAAGGGGATTCATGGACATAGATGTCCTTGATTTGGAAGTATTTATCAGTAAGAGGAAGGTGGTCCAGGTCCAGGTGAGGAGTGGTAATTGGTCTGACATCCATGGCAATTGGGGCAGCCATTCTTAGTTCTTGTGGATTTAGAATGGGGGAAAGTAAATTTTCAGTTTTTGAGGTAAATGGGGGTTCAATTCTAGGTGGGTTTTATGTTATTAAAGTTCCCTTTAATTTCAATTAAGAAAGTTTAGAGTCTGGTTCGGAAATTAATTGGGCTTTCAATGGATTCTGGCTTAAATACCTGGAATTGATGAAAACGGGGTGTGAACCAGGGAATTGACAATTTTGAATGGTTGAAAAGGCTTCAATCAGGCTAGAAGGTAATTTGGAAGCTTTTGGCATCTTCATAGTGCAGGTGTATGTGAGTTGACGAATTTTCAATGTTCACAGGTGTGTGCATGGAAAATTACAGTTAAAACGATAAAAACAATGATTTGGGGCTTTTTTGGATTTATGTGCAAAAAGTCAATTTGGTGGGTACGGGTGAACAATGACTGTTTGTCGCGTAGCGGGATGAATAGTGACAGTTTTGGTGAGTAGCGGGCTGGCGTTAAGCGGTTTACTTCACATAGCCTTTGGGCGCTTGGTGGTATTGGGGGGAGGCTGCCTGATTCCACTCATCAAGCGCCATGTTGCCTCAGGGGCCCGGCGGAAAGCAACCCATTTTGGGCGGGTATCGTTCATACTTCGGGCCCTTCTGAAATCAACATGGGCCATCAGATGGGGAGGGGGGAGATCATGCGGTGGTCGGGCGTGGGATTTGCATGGAGGGTAATGGAGGGGCCTGGTGGGCATTTAATCACAGTGGTTTTAGTTTAATGAAGGGTTAAGGCAGGGATTAAAGTATCGGGTGGGATATGATTGTCGGATGGTTTGACTTTAATTAATCGCAGATCGATTAATTGTGTCTTTTGTTGGGTTTTGGATATTATAAAGTTTATATTTCAAACTTAGGGGTAGGGATATTAATATTAAAGGGTTTTAATAAAATATATGGGAAAAGGGATTTTTTTAGGGAATTAACATATAAATAATGTTAAAAATTAATATGAAAATTGTGGGAGATGGGTTGCGCTAAGCATAATGTGTTTTTGTAATTTTATTTCTTTTTACATAGAACATTATAACTTAGGTTAAGTGCATTTTTGTGGGTTTTTCATAAAACGGGGTATCCATGGGGGTGATTGCCTTTCCTTGGGAAAATGGTGTTTTAACCTTTGGAAAAGGGATTTATTAGGGGAAAACGAATGAATTGAAGGAGGTGAATGTTTATGGGGGGATTTTAGTACTTAAGATCTATAAGTCATTGGGCCAAGGGTCTGGTCCCTCCAGAAGTCAGAGAAATGCTCTGAGCCCCTTTGACTTAAGATTTTGGGTACTTCAAACTTATTGTGGGAAATTAGTTAAGTAAAGGGTGAAATGAGTGAGGGGAAATTAGTTAATTTGACTTTGTGAGTTTTATGCCAGTCCCATTTCTCATTCATACTTAGAACTTTCATGATGAGGGTGATAAATGTGCTTTTGTCTAACAATCATCACAATTCTGCAACCTTTCTTCTACTTACCCATCTACTCATCCTACCATTTTTACTTCTCTTTATTAGGGTGCATTTAAGCTAGAAAACCCTTATCAAATATTTTCTTTTCTTTACAATGGTAATCTAGCTAAATCTAACCTTATTACATCCAAGGGCTCAGATTAAACAGTTGAGCTCCTTTTTATTTACTCTACCTAATCTACTTATCTACCAAGATTACACTGTTTGGTCATGTTTTTTATTCTCTATCTATAAGCATGAAATTGAAACATGAAATAGCCAAGTTTAAACATTTTGAATATCATGGATTGTGGCACAGGTTACAAACTGCACACAATCATTTATTTTGCATAAAAAATAAATAGTAGTGGCATTTTGACTAGCACACTTTCATGGTCTTTTATTTTTTTTGGTGTTCATATTTTCACGTTTTTTTACCTTTTTATTCTTTTTGTCCTTTAATTTTTCTTTTAGGACATACCCTCTTTACATTTTTTATTTTTTTGAATATGGAAAACGTTTTCAAAAAGCAAAGGTATGTACATATTACAGGTTTAATCTCAGCTATTCAAAAATTATGACTCCTATTGGTATAGGAACCTAACAATGGCTCCAGTTGGGGATGGTATTTCCTGGTGAAATGTCAATAACTTATAGATCAATGGCCTTCTGAATTACTGTGATGTTCTTTTGCAACTTTTTCCCTTTCACTTTTCTACCTTATTGTTATTTATGACAGTAAAACCTTTGAAGCTTAGGGCCTTCTCTTCGGTCTTCAACTCCAAAAATTCACTATCCAATCAACTCTAGACTTTGAAAAACAAAATATGTACAAATAATTAGTGGAATCACTAACTAGGTTCAATGTAGTGTTTAAGAATTCGACCATTAATTGGTCCTCCTTCTGCTTCTGTTCCATCCATTTCTCTCAAGAAGAAAGCATTATTACCTCTAAATGCATAGATGATATATGGGCCTTTCCATAGGAAATCAAATTTCCCATGTTTACCTTTATCCTCTCTTCTTGAGTCCCATTTCAAAACTTTATCTCCTAGGTAAAAATATTCTGCCTTAGTCCTTTTGTCAAAAGCCTTTTTGATCCTTTCTTGCACAACTTGAGATCTGATGTACACTTCTTCCCTGGTCTGCTGCAAGTGAATAGTTTGGTTGATTCTCCTCTGGATGTCATTTTGTTCAACTTGTAACTCTTGGAGCAACTTCATCACTGGTGTTCCCAAGGAAGATGGGAAAAAAACTTCCATTCCATAAACTAATTGATAAGGACTTGTACCAATGGATTTCTTTGTGGTTAGCTTGTCTGCCCATAAGGCATTCACTAGCTTCTTGTTCCATGTTTTCTTGTTGTCTTCTAACAGTTTTTTGATGATGTTCACTAGACTTTTATTTGAGGACTCTGCTAGTCCATTTCCTTGGGGGTAATAAGCTGTGGAATGGCCCAATGTTATATGGTACTTATTACAGAAATCAATCATTCTCTTAGATTTGAAGGCTGCTGCATTATCAGTGATGATCTTGGTTGGGCACCCAAATCTAGATAGGATGTTGGATTCAAGGAAGGTTATTATAATAATATTAGTGGCTTGCCTTGATGGTATGGTTTCTATCCATTTGGTAAAGTCTGTCGTAGTGAGAATCCATTGTTTTTGGGCAGAGGAAGGTGGGTAGATTTCACCAATGAAGTCAAGCACCCATTGTTGAAAAGGTGCTTCAACAAATATTGGTTTTAGGGGCACGGGTAAAAGCTTTTTATTTCCTTTAAAAATCTGGCATTTATGACATGAGGTTACAAATTTCTTTACATCAGAAAACAAAGTGGGCCAATAGAAACTGGCTCTAAAAATTTTGTCAACAATGGTTTTCCAGTAAAGATGTCCCCCACAGTCACCTGCATGAAACTCTTGTAACCCCTTATCAAATTATTCTTTTAATAAACAGTTAAGAAGGATACCTTCATGATTCCTCCAAAACAGAGCATTGTCAATTATGCAAAACTTTAAAGATTTCATTTTTAAAAACCTGCTTTTCGTCTTGGATAATTCAGGAGGAGCTTGTAAATTTTGTAAAACATATATGATGTCAACATACCATGGTGATTCAATAAAGGCCCGACTGATTGGTGGAGTCGCCATCTCCTCTCCATTATCCATTTCTGCAATAAAATTTATGTCTAAGGCCTGACAGTTCGATTCAGCCATGAGCTTGGCTAAAACTTGGCATTTGATTAATTTTGTTGGCCTGATTTCTAGGTCATATTCTAATATAGTAGCTATCCATTTCCCTCTCTTTCCATCTAGACCATCCTGTGTTAGGATATCCTTGACTACTGCATTAGGGACATAGGCTATTATATGAGAATATAGAATGTAAACTCTAAAATCTTTGATAGCTTTGACCAAAGCAAAAGCTTGCTTTTCCATTATATTGTATTTTAAAGAGGCATCTCTCAGGGCTTTGCTAAAAAAGGCAATAGGTTGTTCATAACCCTCATCATTCTTTTGCAGTAGGACTGCAACAATTGTGTGTTTTGAGGCAAAAGAGAATATAATGAAATCCCTATCAAACTTTGGACTGATCAAAACTGGTGTTTTTGTTAAGGCTAGTTTAATATCTTCAAAGGACTTCTTAGCCTCAACTGTCCATTTTATGGTCGAATCTTTCTTCAGCATGTTATTCAATGATCTAATTAATTATTCTAAGTTAGAAATAAATCTCCTAAGAAAGCTTATTTTTCCTTAAAAGGCTTGTAATTCTTTGATGCTCCTAGGATGTTGTATCTGTAAGATGGCTTCAATTCTTGCAGGGTCTATTCAGATACCATCTTTAGAGATTATGTGACCTAACAATTTACCCTCTTCTATCCCAAATAAAGATTTTTTAGGATTCAGAGAAATTCCATATTTCCTACATTTGATTAAAACCTGCCTTAGATGATCTAGGTGTTGTTTGTCAGATTTTGAGAATATAGTGATATCATCTAATTATATTACTAGGAAGTCATGGCTTTCCTTAGCAAAAGCTATATCGATGGCTCTTTGAAAGGTGGCCCCTACATTCTTTAGCCCAAAAGGCATCTTCACATACATGAATGTGCCCCAAGGAGTGGTGAATGCATTTTTTGCCTGGTCATTTGGGTGAACTAAAATCCGATTGTAACCAAAAAACCCATCCAATAATAAGATCATGGTTAACCCTACTACCTTTTGTAATATATGATCCATTTTAGGGAGAGGGCAATTGTCTTTAAGTGAAACTATATTGAGATTCCTGAGATCAACACACAGTATAATCTCACCAATCTTTTTCCTTGTGGGCACCAAATTTGAAACCCAATCAGAGAATCTAATTGGTGCTATTATCTTAGCTTCATACATTCTTTTGATTTCCTTTTCAATAGAAGGTAATAGAATATAATTAATCCTCCTAATATTCTGTTTAAAAGGTTTCTGGTTTTCTTTTATGGGGATAGTGTGTTGTATTATGCTAGTGTCATAGGACTTGAGGTCCTCATAACTCCAAGCAAAGACATCTTGGAATTCCTTCAACAGTTCTATGTATTTCACTTTTTCAGTAGGAGGTAAAGACTTTGAAAGCTTTAGCAATTTTGGATTTTCCTCGGTCCCTATGTTGCATTCCTCTATATCAGATTTTAAGGGTTCCATCTTTGGTTTTCTGGGAACATCATTTGAATCAAACAAGTCTTCCAAAGGGGTTAATCCTTTGGGAAAAAAGTTGTCTTTGAGATTAATGATTTCAGAATCTTCGTTAATTATCTCTTCAATTTCAACTTGCTTTAGGTTTTGAATATCTGATTTTGTAAACTTCGTGGGATGGAATCTATCTATCTCTTCATCTTCTAATTTGTTAATTTCTATTTTGTCTGTAAAATCAAGATCTGATGTTCTAATGTTATGTCAGTATCTATGTTGCTATTTACAAATTCTTCCTCTAAAGTTAAAAAATTGTTTATTTGTTGATCATTAGTGAATACTTGCCAGTTTTTTAAGTTGTCTGGGATAGCAGGTCTGTGCCTAACCTCAGTAGTGTACTGATAGTTAGGTTGAAATGGTAGCTTACAAGTGCTGGCAAACAATGCTAAACTATGAGCTTGCATATTATGTTTCCTTGGAATGACTACAAGCTTAGTTTCTAGAAAAGTATTCAATATTTTTGCAAATGTTCCTCTATAAAAACTTAATCTAGGGTCTTTGGTCATATATACAACATTAATTTGTTTGATAACCAACTCAAAATCTCCCATAATAGAAACTCTTCTAGCTCCTAGCTTTTTAACCAATTTGAGACCTAAAAGAAGGGCTTCATACTCAGCCATGTTATTGGTGCATTTGAAATTTAGTTTGTAGGCATGGCCCTTTGAATAATCATTTTCTAAATTGTAAATCCACACTCCTACTCCTGCTCCTAATTTGTTCACTGATCCATCAAATTCAAGATGCCATAGTATTTCATGTTCATAATTCTTACTGTCTGGGGGAACAAAATCTTCTTTGATTAAGGTATTTTGATCATCTTTTCTATCTGAAAACTCTTGGATTTGGAAAATTTCATTTGGAATTGTAACTGCAATTTATTTTGGTTCTGAAATAGTGGTTTTTGAAGTGGTTTCTTGTGTTTGTTCAGCGTTGTATAGAATAAACAAATCGATGTTGGAATGCATGGAATAGTCAGGAAAGTTTTGAGGCCTAGCCTGGCTACTCACTACATATTTCATTAAGGTCTCTTTGTACAATTTTTTAGGATGTCCAAAGACTGAAATTGTGGCATATGACATGTCAAGTTGTAAAGATCCTTGGAGTTTAGCCCCCCATGATCTAGACAATAGCATGCCATATTTAGGTGGTATATCAGCAACAACTATGTCCATAAGAATAGTCTTAGCAGGGTATTGTACTAGGGAAACACACAGGTCTTTGATCAGCCCTAGGCACTTTACTTGACTTGAATCAAATGAAAATAGGTCCTTGTAAGGCCTAGTGATATCTAAGTTCAACTTTTCCATAACAGATTTAGGCATTAAATTATGTGAAGCCCCAGAATCTAACATTGCATTGTGTAAGATCTTATCATGGATGTTAAGGCTAATATAAAAGGGTGGTATCCCCCCTTCTAATGGTTTGCCATTAACATCAAGACTGAAAATAAGCTCAGGCTAATCATCAAATAAGTTAACAGAGTCTTCATTCTCAACGAAGTTTAAAGATTTGCTTATTTGAGTTTTGTAAGTTTCATTTTTAATTAATTCCGTTAAGGGGACCAAAATTTTTAGCTTTGCCACCTATGCTCCGAAATTGAAAGGAAAAGGGGCTTTCTCTGTTTGAGGATTTGGAATTTTCATGGCAGGATTTGGAGTAGGTTGGTCTTCTTTTTCTACATTTGAAGTCTTTTTCTGTGGATTTTCTAAGGTGATGTTTGGAGTTTCTTCCACTGTCTCCTTGGAGGGGATTGAAGTGGATGGTTGATTATCAGGGGGTTGGTCATTAGTTATATCTACAATGGTGGGACCAGAAGGATTCTGATTTGGTCTAGAGAGGATTTGGAGAGTTTTTGTAACTAGAACTACTTTAATTTTCTTAGGTTGATTTGGTACTGCTTTTTTGTTTTGGTCAGGAGTATCAGTGTTCTTTTTACTCCTCAAGTTGTACTGTTTGTGCACTTAAAAGATAGCAGAATCATACCCTTGCTTGTAATCTGTTATCACCCAAAAATTCTCAAAACATCATTATGTCAACTTTGCTTTTGGTCATGATTTCAAGGAGGTCTAAAAGTCATTTTAGTCTTGATAAACGGGTAAGTGATAGGGTTTGAAGTCCTAAAATGTCATCTTTCATTTCCAAATAAAGTACTTTAGGTTCACTTCATGGTCAAATAGGTCACATTTTCCATTAAGTTTAGGGTTAAATTTTTGCATTCATATAGGAATCCGCAGTTTCGTAGTGCAACTAGTTCAAAAAAGGTGATTTGAAACCCTGTTTTTCTATTTTTAGTAGTCAAATTCCAAGGGGGTTCCTGAGAAATTGAAAACTCATTTTTAAAAACTTAAAGAGGTTTTTCTTATAAACATTCATATCTACAAAAACCTCCTCCATTTTTGTAAAATCTACCAGGAATCAAGAGATAGGAGCTCAGGAGTGCAGCCTTATTTTTTAGGAAAAACAGAGTTATTTTTATTGGTTGATGAAGTGGTTGTTGCTTTCCACTCCCTCATTTTGTCAACTTTCTCTCCACATTCGAATATCATTCATTAAACAAGTTACCCAAGCTCCTCGCTGTCATTTAATTTTCAACCTTTGCATGTATCAGTTAGCTGTCACCTTTGAAAAGTTAATTTTGTGACAAACAGCTTGCTGTCCAAAAAGTTCTTTACAACTGTCATATTTTTAAGAGGGCAGTTTGGGTTATAAAGGTAAATTGCCATGAAGATGAAAGAATAAAAAGAAGGCTATGTGTTTGGATAGGAGTGTTAAGAGATAAACTCCCCTAGGGTCTTGGGTTGATACCCTAGCAGAGTAGAGGTTATTTACAGAGAGAAACACACATTCCATACAGCCATGATGCTAATATAAACAACCTACATGAAAAAGGGGTGCACCTGAGGGTCCTTCATTTGAGAAGATCTAGTTAGGGTCCAAACCCTCTTGGAGCTCCTTTTAGTCCTTCAACCCGCAAAATAAACAATTCGAGAAAGTACAACAGTATATTGACCAAGCATCATAAAGAAATCATCTTCATAACATAAGGAAAGGAAGTTAGTTATACAATTAAAGTACAACAGTATATTGACCAAGCATCATAAAGAAATCATCTTCATAACATAAGGAAAGGAAGTTAGTTATACAATTAAAAACAACCATTCACATATGAATTATAACATTGACATCATGAACATGAAGAAGATTTATATCAGGAACAAGACAAGTGTTTCTTTTATTATAAAGAACTAAAGTACAGAAAGGAATGATTTCACCTGATTCATCCTTTCGTAGGCTCCAAGCGGAACTATCCTCCGGATTCGTCCAGTCTCAAGCCTTCAACAAACTCCTTCCATGACGTACTCCATGATCTCTCAAGTAGAAAGGCATCATCACACAAGGAAACAAGGGTTTCCTTTAAATGGGGAAGCGCTGGAAGCACAAGGATCTTCAGACCTGGTCAGGGAAAATCTCAGCAGAGTGATCTTTTTCTCTATTTTCTCCTCCCTTAGGCCTTCCCATTGAAGCCTTTTTATACTTCTCCCAAAGTAGTTTTTTAGTTGGGAATTCGTTGGGAACAGTTGGGCCATGGGCACTAATAGGTAATCAGCAGGTAAAACCCACGATCTCCACCCGAAATTAAGGAGTTTTAATTTTTTTAATTGTTTTAAGACATATACACGGGTTGGGTATACACAAACCTGCGTACACACGCGTTTAGCTCAGGGAAATGTCGCGTATAGGGAGTAAAACACTGTTTTTTGAATATTTGGACCAAGTCTGGAAGGAGGGGTTGCCCTAGGCCATGAGTGCAGCATCACAAACATCAAGAGTGAGGTTTGGAGCTATAACAGATGCCCCCTAATATATGAGGTCAGAAGGGGTACATGATGGCCGAAATGTATTAAGCAAGTTCATGGAAAGGAAATTTGCCAAAAACTGAGAAGGACTTCACCAGAGTTCAGCCTGCCAAGCCACAAAAGGAGATTAGAAAGAAACACTGTCTGAGGTAGGCATACCCATGCTCAGAGAAAGTAAAGCATGTCCGCATATCAAGTACAAGCGGATCCACTAAGTATACAAATATAAAGAAATGGAAAATACATAATGGATCATCTGATCACGATCGAACAAGTACATGTCTAAATATCACATATAAGAACGTCAATGATGTTGAAGAATGAACTGGATCACTGATATCAAAGACTGATCACAAAATATACCAAATGGACATGATGGAGTAGGATGGTACTACACTGCAAACTCAAGTGCCAACATATAGAATGTCGCCATGAATGACTGCAACATATAAGGTAGAGTGGTATCAACTAGCAGCAACAGGAACAACTGTCAAGTGACCCAATGAATGTTGATGCAACCTGAGGTCTTCACCGACTGCCGTGGTACATTTCTACACTATGGGAATAAATGATCTGGAGTTGACCATGTGAGAAATCGTTTGATTACCGGTCATTGATGTATATCGTTAACAAATGCGAGACTACTCACCGATAATGATAATGAGCGTCAAGGTACCCAGTACAATCTAACAAGTGTGAATAGATGAGCTGGAGTCGAACACTTGTAAGAATTTATCAATCAGGAGACAATGATGGTTTCCCACTGTCGATAGCGAAGGATCTGCCACTAATGATTGCAAACCCTAAGGTACTGCCAAATGGACTCTAGATCTTTGCCCCAGAGCAATGAGTCGTAGTTGATGGGGAAAGATCTGCTAGAAGGAAGGCATTAAGGCATCCTTCATCAATCTAGTGCGAGTGTAACCTGTAGGCCAATAATGTGGAAGGAATCAGACGAAAAAAGATGTAGTAACCCAACAGAAGCATGTTTCTGGCGTACACAAGATGTGGCTAGTACGACAGAAACCCTCTGAACCAACCAATAATGAAAGCTGAGACAGAGGTAAGGTATCCACCAATAGGGTAAAATGGAAACCAAGGTACTGCACGAATCCCAATGTGTGATAATGTAAGCTGATGTCGAACATAAGGGAAACCACTCAGTCAAAGACCCATGATACTGATCGATGCTGAGCACAAGGTAACCTATCAATAATGAAAATAGGGCCAGGGTGCAACTCTAGGCCTGTCCTCAGAGCAAGATGTCATTGTCGATAAGGACAATACCCGCCAGCAAGAAGTCAATGGGGACCTTCTCAAACCGGCACGAGTAAAGGACCAATATAGCTGATATGATGATAGAAATGATACTGAAAACAAGGGATGGCCGACTGAAAAATGAGTCAAGAGACACTGCAGAGAGGCCGACTCAGGCTAAATTCCCTTGAACAAAAGCATGACTCAATGTGACTATGTGGCAGCATATGATGACTCTGTATAAGTTCGTCATGTAGGAGGCACGAACGAACCCTCCATATGATTGGAAGAGATAACCAATCCGGGTAGGACTGACTCAATAACAAGGTTAAGGCATGCCTAGGTCAAACTAAATCTCACCCAAACGGAGGAGAATTTTCTTTGAGTGCTTTGTTCAAGGGTGAAACGACTGACTCTAGCTGCCAACAATAAGTGGAAATATTGTCTCGTTCCCGCTCTTTTTTTGGAATATATAGTTTTTTGTCTTTTTCTTTAAGATAGAAAAAGAATAAAAGAATGCTATAGTATAGTGGAAAGAATGAGTGTCGATGAAACAGATGATCTAGTTCCTGGGATTGGAACATTCCTATGCTCAATGCAGGGAGGTGAAAACTGGTCAAAGACACTCAAAGGTGTGTTCCTTCCACGGATCAAGGTGTGTCAAGTTGCAGAAGGAAAGGGCATGCAAGTTTGATTTCGCAGTAGTCATGGTCAAAAGTTGGCTTAAACACGAGTCCAAGTGAAGCCGGCTTAAGGCCAAAAGGGTGCAAATGGTCAAAATGCAATGCAGTAGTACAACTCAACACAAAGGAGCCTCTAGGGTATAAGGCCAGAATGAAGCGAAGAAGCAAAGAGGAATGAGTCTTCATCGCATAAGTCATGGTGGGACTACAGAGGACTCCCGAGCCTACTCAGATCGGAGCAGCATGGGCAACAAATGTCAGTGAGGTGCTAACTATGATGCCCATGAAAAGGATGGCTCTACCATCGTGTCATGATTAAAAAAATCGGCGAGTGAAAGTGGTTTACGAACCATAACACGATGGGATTGACCCTATGGCAAGTGTATCGACAAATGGAGGCTAGTGTGCATAATGCAACAGAAAAATGGCTTCCCTAACCTATATGCCAGTGAGAAAACGATACCTGCCATGATGGGTCAACAGTCATGGAACTGACTCGAAACTGTCGAAAAACATCCAAAATGTCCTGAAAATCAAACCATTCTCGACATTCCAAGCTCCCAAGTTAAAAGTTACATGAGACCAAACAAAATCAAGTTTTGAAAAAATTTTGCATTTTCAAAGCCTATAAAATAGTTTTTGGACTCACCATTTTCACCATTTGAGTTTGAGAGCAGAGGAGTGGAGCAAAAGAAGCAAACTTTTCCATACGCCAAATTCAACTGTTCAGATCCTTCCAAAATCACTAGGTAACCTTTATACTTGTCTTGCATTCAATTGTGACTAGTTTTAGAATTTTTAATTTAAGTTTTACCATTGAATTTTTTGTCAAAAATTTCACCGCGGCGTATACGCGGGTTGGATATATGAAACCCGCATACACGTAGGCCCTACATGTGACTGTGTGTAAATGGACCTGCGTATACGCCGTGAACATTTCAAACAAAAAAACTAATGGTCTAAAATCATTTTTTCTTCAGGATGCCAGTCACTTGGCAAGAAAGAGAGCATACCTCAGTGGATGATGAGGTTATGAATGATCCCAATGCTTTGGATGCCTTACGGGATGTGGTTTGCTAAAATTCTTCAAAATGCCAAATATGAAAGCAAACACATGCCTGCTTGAGATGCTCATTCACTATTGGAGCATCGAGGATGATTCATTTATGATTGACCAGATGCCACTTAGGATAGAAGTGGAAGACATTTATTTCATCACAGGCCTTTCCTGAAGGGGAGAGGTAGTACATTCGAGGGGCAGGACACGAAGAAGTCTCTTGATCGAGGACTATGTATGTATATATTGCCCGGGACATCCAGAGAAGATTGGAAGTCAAATTCCAATCAAACGTGTGGAGAGTCTATCGCCGAGGATAATCTTGTTCAGTATAGCTAGAGTGAACGGATCAGCTTCTCTGCACTAGGCATCACGGCCAGCCATGAGCTTGGCGGTAGATTGTCTCACCACTGTATTTGACTGGTGTACTCCTCTTCTGGCTAGCTTGAAAAGCCAGCTTACTTCCATCAAGAGAGGGCAGACCAAAAAATTCAGATATGGGACTATTTTGTGTTCTTTCTTTTTTGAGAGGGTCCCTGCACTTCGACCTAGAGTACCGGTTTCAATCAGCACCCCACGAGATCCACGAATGGGCAGGTGGGCTGACTTGATGAAATGTTTAGGAGGTGGGGATGTCCCACAGACTGCATTTGATGATGACTTCTTCTCCTGGTGGGAGCAGAAAATCATTGCCATAGATGACTACCCTTACGCTGGGTTGGATTTCCAAGGGGATCCCAATCTAGTATTACCACCGACCGTAGCATGGGGCGACATAGGTAAGTTTTTTTATTTTTTTTGATTTTTTCGAATTAATGAATTTTGAAAAATATTTTTGAGAGGATTCAAATGATCAATATGATGATCATGTTCCAGATATTGGGCCGGTATGACTAGATGAGTTCCCATGGCACAGACATCGCGGCCGAGGGGCCGAAGAGGCAGCTGCAGACACAGAGTGATTGCTACACATAGTTCAGTGGCACTTGGTGAGACTCACTCATGGAGTACCGATGGTGGCCGTAGAGGATCTTCCTGTAGATATGCAACATCATGTGGTTGGCATGCCACGTGACTGGGTTTGCACTCTTAGGCGTGTGGCCAATGCGATAGTTACCTACTTAGCCGCTCATCCTAAGCCGGGGCATTAGATGTACTGGACATGATTATGGGCATTTGAGTCCCAATTTTTGTATATTATTTTGGACACACTTATGTACACTCGAGATGTTTTATGATATATATATACAGTTCGACTTTTTGATGCTTGATTTTATTGTGATGAATGATTGATGTGCCAGTCTAATGCTTGATTAGCGATAGAATCAGCTAACCAATTATGAGATCTTGGAATGTGCAAATAATTAATGTAAGTAAATGATCTTTGCAACAACCTCACCCTTAAATACTAGCGATATAAACATGGATCCCTTACCCGATAAATGTTATTCAATTGTGACACTATCAATTGTGAATCAAGATAGACTACCAATGAATCAATTTCATAAGAAATGGCTTCAGATAGTAAATTAATGACGGCAGTATACTCAGCCATATTATTTGAAGCGGGACCAATGCATACTCCCCTTGACACCATCAATTGACCAGTTGGATAGTAGAGTACCCAAGCTGTGGAAGCGAGGTTCCGAGTGTGTCGACTAGCACCATCGACAAATCCAAAATAGACCAAGTCATCCATCAACACCTGCCACAGCAGACCAAAAGTGTCGATATCAAAAAATATCGATGAGATATGTACAAATATACAAAATGTACAAAGAAGCCATTGCCTAGTTACTACTTAAGCAAAGTACTTCTTGAGGTAGAGCTCGTTTCGGGGCTCCGCCAACTTGTTTCCTTCAAAATCGATTAACTCATACGCCCCTTTTTCTAAAACTCATTTAACAATGAAGGGACCATACCACATAGGCTTGAACTTGCCTGCCCCCAAGGTGTCCTTATCTTGGTCGTAGACTAAGACGAGGTCGCCTGCAAAAAAGACTCAAGGACGAACAGCTTTATCATACTGCGTTTTAACCCTTTTCTTATGAGCCTCATTGATTGTGGCAGCATCTCGACGCTGCTCATCGAGATGTTCCAAATGAAGGAGGCACTCTTCGAGACTAGAAGTCTCTGGAAGGAGCTCAACAACTAACTTAAGAGATGGAATTTCACATTCGATAGGAAAGATAGATTCCATCCCATAAACTAACTAAAAAGGTGTAAAACCAGTAGCAGTCTTTATGGAGGTTTGGTATGCCCAAAGAGCCGGATACAACATAAGATGCCAATTGGACCGATTTTTGTCGATTGTCCTTTGCAGGATCGTCTTAAGAGTTTTGTTGACTGCCTTGACCTGTCCATTGGCCTGAGGATAATAAGGAGATGAATGTTCCTGGCGGAAACCCAATTTAAGAGCCAATTCAGACATTAGTTGATTCTGGAAATGACTGCCATGGTCAGTGACAATCTCTCTTGGGATACCGAATCTTGAGATAATCTAATTAAAAAGGAACAATGTTGCCATTTCACTATCATTTTTATAAGTGGGCATGGCCTTGGCCCACTTCGTAAAGTAGTCTACAACCACGATAATGTACTTGTGATTCGCCGCTGAAGGTGGATTACAAGTTGTAAAATCAATACCCCACTTAGTAAAAGGACCGATAGTGACAACGGGAAAAAGAGGAGCTGGATGTGCGTGCATCTTCTGAGTATAGATTTGATAGGGGTGACAGCGTTTGATCGCTTCAACACAATCTTTGAAGAGCGAAGGCCAAAAATAGCCGGCATGTAAGATACGCTGGGCTGTAGCAAGCCCTGAAAGATGACCACCACAAGCTCCACTGTGGTAGTCATTGAGCACTGACTCTACTTCCTCTAGGGTTAAACAACACCAAAGGATTGAATCAACCCCTCGACGGTATAATGTATCACCTATGATAACATAGTTCTTGGCCAGGTGATGTAATTTCTGGCATTCATCCTTAGAGAAAGTAGAGGGAAACTTCGAAGTCTGGAGATAGACAATGATATCTCCATACCAAGGGTTGAGTGAAGAGATGAGGAATAAATGTTCGTCGGGAAAAATTTCCTCATAAATAGTATCCTCTCCACAAGGCAGCTCAGAAATTAGCTCAGCAAAAACCATGGATTTCTTAGACTTGGCGGACAAGAACTCGAGATCAAATTCTTGTAAAATGACTATCCATCGATTATATTTGCCCCCAATCACTCGCCTACTGAGGACAAATTGAAATGGATTGACTGCTGCTAAGACAAAAGTTTTGTGTAGCAAGATATAATGATGGAGCCGCTGGACAACATGGACAGTTGCCAAAGCCAACTTCTCCACCGGAGAATAGCGAAGTTCAGGACCTATCAAGCCTCGGCTCAAATAATAAATCACATGCTCCGTGAGAGCATCATCTTCTTGAACGAGAACCATACCAATGGTTGATTCTGTTGCAGTGAGATATAAAAGGAAGTCCCTACCATAATCCAGTGGACTCAAAAGCGGGGCAAAGACTAATGCCTTTTTCAAAGCATCGAACGACCGCTACGCAAAGTCGTCCCATACAAATGGAACTCCTTTACGTAGCAAATGCATAAATCCTTTAGTGATCTCGGCATAGTTCGCTATAAACCTTCTTAAGAAATTAGCTTTCCCTTGAAGACTTTGAAGTTGTCGAATTGAGGACGGGGGAGGCAACTGAATTATTGCCTCAACCTTGAAGGGATCAACTCGAATCCCTTCATTTGACACAATGAACCCTAATAACCGACCAGATGTAACTGCGAAAACGCACTTATTGGGATTCAACCGGATCTTATAAAAATGACATCACTCAAAAACCAATCGAAGGTGACTAGGATGATCAGTTCTCTTTCAAGAACGAGCAGCTAGATCGTCCAAGTATGCTTCGATGATATGTTTAATGTTGTGGAAAGCATATGACATGGCCCACTGGAAAGTAGCTCCAACATTTTTAAGACCAAAAGGCATCTTTCTGTATGCAAAGGTACCCCAGGGACATATAAAAGTTGTCTTATGTTGATCTTCAGGATGGATAGAGATTTGATTATAACCGGAAAAACCGTCCATGAAGGAAAAAATCTCATTACCCACACACTCGTCAATAATCTGATCAATAAATGGTGTGGGGTAATTATCTTTGGGACAAGATTTGTTTAGGTCCCTAAAGTCAATGTAGACTCGGATTGTTCCTTGATTTTTATCCACAGGGACTGGATTAGAAACCCAATCGGTAAGAGGAACAGGGTATATAAAACCTGCCTTGAGCAGCTTCTCTACTTCAGCTTTAATGGCTGCTGCTTTCCTAGGATTAACCGGCCGAAGCCTTTGACGAACTGGTTTGGTGTTTTCATACGTCTTGATCTCATGTTGAACTATAGATGGATCAATGCCAGGCATTTCTTCATAAGACCAAGCGAATACATCTCGAAATTCCTTGAAAAGGTCGGTGTAAACTTGAATTTCTTCAGGGGAACATTCGACTCCGATGAAGAGATTCTCGATCACGTTAGGGTTCGTAGAGATGTTTATAGATATCATTTTTGAAATCATCGACATATTACCTTCGGCACGAAAGTGTGCTGGAGCCAAAGGATTTGATACCGTACAAACATCACTAGTAAAGAGCTCGGAGAACCTAGATTCTACTTCCTGCAATGGAGGAAGAAAATATGAACGATGGTGTAAGTCTTCCCAAGGTCGATCTACACCCATCATTACTTCTAGGATTGCTTCTTCAGAAGGTAAAACCGTATCTAAGCAGTCTAAGGCGAAGGTAGAATCAAGGGTGCAGGCCAGGGACACATCACCATTTAGCTCCTCCTCAGAAAAAGGAGTAGAGTGGTCTTCTGCAGAGTTAACGATAGACTGGTATCTAAGCTCAGCTGCAAACATAGGGAATGCCATTCCATTCACTTGTCCTTCAGCTAATGTGGTCGTAGGTGAAGGCAAGGTCCAAGGGTCTGAAAAATAATGAGTTCGGAAGAACTCTTTTCGAGGAGACTCCTTAGATGATGAAACGACATTGATTCTAGCGATAGGAGAGGGAAGATCAAAGGTACCCATCAATGAAGAATACATCCCAACTCCTAGATTCTCAGTAGGCGGACGAGGGTTATCCACTAAAGGGACAGTAGAGTCAGAAGTTGCTTGAGGATCGACTGGACAATAATCCAATTGATCAACCTTAACAATTTTCCCTTCATGAGGAAAGCAAATGACACGAAACAGAGTCGAAACAACAACGTCCATTTCATATACCCAGTTCCTTCCTAAGAGGAGATTGTAGTCTAGGTTAGCATCAATGACTTCTACTTCAATATTAATGACCTTCCCCCCAACACATATGGGAAGGGTCGGGATAATCCCATGTGGCTTATGAGAATGTCCATCAAATGCAGTCAGGAGGGTAGGTGAAGGAACAACTGAAGGCGATCCAATAGCCTTCCAGCATGACATCGACATGATGCACGTGGAAGCTCCTTCATCAATAATGGTATGAAAAATGTTAATTTTCCGGTATGTAGACTTTATTTGGAAAGCCATATGATGAGGGAGTCACTTTTTGACATTTAACATGTCGAAAGTGAGCACTAAAGAGTTAGTTGGATCAACTGCCCCAATCACTGAAAGTAAAGCACTTCGTTGAGCTAGACACGACTGGAGAACCTCTAAAGTGGACATGGCACATGGAATTTGAGCCAGATCCTCAATAATGGAGTAATTCTGGGCGGCCCTAGCATTAGGATTAATAGTCGTGCATTTAGCGGAACCTTTCGGTATTCGTGGTATAGTCTCGATAGGGGGTCGCTCAATATGAAGGTCGATATTTCTGCGAGCAGTTTTGTCCTTGGAAGTTTCTGCTTCGCCATAATCACATGACCAAGTGGCCACATGGACATTGGAACCCATCATGAAAACATTTGATGAATTTTCCCCTTCCTGGTTGCCCCCTGCAGAGGTACCAGGGTTTGAACTCGCGCCAGCAAGAAGTTGTTGCCCTTGGGGAAAAGGGTTGGTTAACACAGCTTGAGAGCTAGAAGTCCCTTGCTGCCCTAACAAGCACTAAGCGTCTTGAATCTTGGGGAAGAGATGAGTTAAATGGTCTCCACTGCATAACTTGCATGGAAACTTGACTTTATTTTTAGACTCATTTCTACCACCACCAGCATTATTTCCGGATTTATTTGTGTCAGTCTTCTCATCTTGACTCTTTTTCTTACCTCATCCTTTCTTCTTCCCATTGGAATTTTGATTTCCTTTGGGGTTGGCAGATTGGACGACATTAACTGAAGAGGGTTGGGAAGACAAAGGGTTAGACGATGTGACCTGGTTGTTAGAAGCAGTTTGTAAAGACAACTGCTGCAGTTGACTCAACAGGTTCACCGCATTTGTGTCTACCGATCCAACGATACCATCCGCATGGGGACCTGGCTTTGACTTGGCTATATCAACCTTAGTCCCAGGAGCATCAGGCAAGATTTTTTGTAGAATCCTAGACTGAGAATAAATCAACTCTAATTGCTGGGCTCTAAAAATAGCTTGCTCCTCAGAATAGACTCTGGACAGGGAGACATCCTTAGAGATTTTAGGTTGTAAAGATTTCAAAAACCATTCGAGACGGTATTCTGGAGGAATCTTGGCTTTAATAAGCCTCTTTCTCTGTCTCCATTCCTGAATGTGGTCAGAAATGTGAGTTGTCGTGTCCTGACGGAAATTGGCCAAAAGTTTAGTTCCGGCATCATAACGGACAGGCAACTGGAAATGATTTAAGAAAATATTAGCTAAGTCGGCGAAAGATGTAAAGCTGCCCCCTGGAAACTCTATATACCACTTGGCCACATTACCAGTCAAGGTGCGTTGAAAAAGTCTCAACCTAATCGAGTCATCAATAAGGGAGTTTGATGAGCACCACAAATGGAATGTGGTTACGTGGTCGCCCGGGTCTTCGCCGCCCTTCCCCTCGAACTTTGGAATGTCTGAAGGGAGTTTGGTTGGGACCGGAGGCCAGGCCGGATTGTATTTGATTGGATCATTTGTTAATTTCATGAGATCTGGCAAGTTCAACGTTGCCAAAAAGGGAAGCCTAGGAGGACCTTGGGGATTCCACCCAGACTGGGTAGAGTTCCCAAAGTTCTGAAAAGATGGGCCTGGATTTTGGAAGGCACCAGGCTGCCCGAAGTAACCCGCAGAACTAGTTGAACCAAAAGGCAGACCTTGTGATCCAGCAAAACTCAGAGTTTGACCAACTCTGGCCGAAAAACCTCCATAACCGGCGAAGCTCCCTCCTAGAGGATTATAAGGAGTCAATAACCCCTGATAAGGATTCCAAGCAGAAGCTAAGGGAGGAATACTTCGAAATGAACTAACTGTGGAGTACGGCCTATTCCCTTGTTGGCCGAAAAATGGATTCCCAGTTCCCATGCCACTAACCATAGGGTTAGTCCAACCTTGAAAGGGATTACTGCTTTGTCCTGTAGCAGAAAAAGGCATAGATCCTATCGTCAGGTTGGAATGTGGTATATGACCACTTCCAAAAGGAAAACCCTGAAATGAAGCCGATCCACCCATCATGGATGTGGAGGCACTAAATGGAACTGACGGAATACCCTGTGAATGGGTGCCAAATGGGAAGAATCCAGTACTAAAAGCATTGGCTTGGGAATTTCCACTCATAGAAGGAATGGAGGTAGACCCAACTAAAGATGTGCTAGCAAAAGACCCAAATAAAGATGTAGAGGGGATGGAGATAGTTCCTCCCCCTTGTACTGATGTTGGAGTCTGCATAGTTGTAGCACTTGTGGTAGAAGCCATGCTTCCAGTAGTAGCCATCGATGGTAAGTGCGTAATATGACCTGGACTTGACAGTCTATGCGTCGGAGACCCAACGTATTGTAATACTTCTAGATAACTAGAAGGTAAGGGAGAATTCAGAGCCGCTAACGACTCTTGAAATTCTTCTACTTCTATGTTATCTTCCGATTGAAAGAGAACTCAAGAAAGAACTGGAGTGTTCCTCTCTTGTTCCGCGGAAGTACTAGGCCTGTTTTGAACACTAATGTCCCTGTGAGGAGGATCAATCCCCGATGTGTCAGCTGCCACAGGATGTAACCCACCGGCAGTATTACCTCTGCGCCTTCTAGGAGAAGGCTCTAAACTTGTTGGTGAAAGACCACAAAGTCTTCGAGACCATCTGGGTGATCGGTTAGCCACTTTGAATTTTTTATTAAGTTCTAGCTAAAGACTCAAGAAAAAATGAAAGCTAGGCCAACTAAGAGCACATAGCACACACTAAAAGGTCCCTAAAAGATATCAGCCAGTCAAACAACTTTCGAGTATTTCCGCTCCGGGTGATGAGGATCGGACACCAAAATACAAGAAAGTGAAGTAAGGGGCCTTCCGAAGATAGTCTGGGATAATGACGACCCAGTCCTACCAGCGAAGGTAACAGAGGAAGTTACGCTGACCTCCTAACAACAGCCTGTGTTGGTGCAAGCCCCCAAGCTTCGCAAGGGTGCCCTCCAGTAGTACCGTTGAGAGTGATACAACGTCGACCTTAGGTGCCATAGGATTCCCCTCCGCAGCCACCTATGTAGATCCCTAGGAGTAGCAACTAAGGTTACCAACTCGTATTAGAAGCCAGGCAGAACAGTCTTGAGGTTATATCCGACAAGTAGGAGAGGGCGTATCTCGCTTCCTTATCTTCAAAAACCCTCGTGCTTAACTCCCAGATCCAGAGCTTTCCTGGTCTCCCTAACGCTATTGGATTTTCACTCACTATTCAGACTCCTATGTTTGACAATTTAAATGTCCTTGGAGAGTTTTCTCTCCACTCGCCTAATCCAAGGCCCTAAAATATCCTAAAACTTGTTGGTGTGTCTAACTTGACAATTATGAAAAGTTCTAGTATATTTTAATTAGCGCTTGTTTTTAAATGGGCTGTTCTTAAGTCAAGGGATAAACGGAAATGAAAATTGTGGTGTTTTGACACAAAAGAAATTAATAAAAATCAAACTATATGCAAATGCACTCGTTCTGTTCTTCGATGAAAGAAATTTCTACTAGGTTGAGAGGAACTTCAAAGAAAGCAACACATTTTTCTTTTCTTTTCTTTTACTCAAGCTTCACACTCACAAAAGTTAACAAAACTATGGATGTCCTAAAAATATGTGCAAAATTATCCTAATGCAATGAGTACATGCTGATGCAAGACTTAAGACTACTCTAAATCAAGAAATGAAAGTAACTTGTTTATCACTATGATTTGCCACTTAAAATGTTTAGATGGAATATGAGTTGCTAATGCTCATTTTCATCTCTACACTAAAAGAAAGTTTCAAGACAAACAAAAATGCACTTTCATTCACTAAAAGAAACTAAATCAAAACAAAGTTCAAGAAAGAAAAACCAAGTTTTTCAAGAAGTTTTCTTCAAAAGCAAAAGCAAAAACGTCTTTTCAAAAGTGCTCTCAACAAGACTGAAACTTTACGATTGAAAAATCAGCAACAAAACACTTTGCAAGCTGACAACACAAAATGGATGAAAAATCAACAAAAAAAATGTGTTTCGAGATGCTCTTAACAATCAAAAGCAGCAATAAGAGCTTGGCAACAAAGACCAAAAGATCAAAAAGACAATTTTCAAGAAAGTGTCAATCAACAACTTTCGGAAAGCAAGAAAAGTAGATGGTCACAAAAATGTAGTTTCGACAAGCAAACAAAAAGGTCACCAAAACAAGATTTGACACAAAGATTGAGATCAATCTTCCTGCCCTGAGGAATCAGAGCAGCCAAGATTCCTAGCAAGAAATCTTGCGTGCTTAAACAAAAACGATGACGCTTGCAAAAACAAATAAGACCAACACTTTCCACAATCAGAGAGAATTTGAAATCAGATACTTGCTGTAAAACTAAAGACTGACACAGAAAAGTAACTGTTTAGGACTGAATCAAACTAGCATACAAACCTTCAGAAACAAAAAGATTTGTAATATCTTGAAAATTACAAGATATACGCGACTGTGTTAGTGCACAGTTGCGTGTATACGTGACTCATCCTAAGGAAACATGCGTATACGCAGGTTTACTTAAGGAAACATGCGTATATACACTTCTGTAAACTGGAAAAACAGCGTATATAAAAGATTTCAAGAAAAAACAAAAAACAGTCTGAAGAAACTGATCAAACTTACAATTCAAGTTCCTATAGGAACAGACTACATAGTAACAGCAAGCAAACAAACAGCTGAGCCCTGATTGGCTTGAATAAACCCAAACTAGGAACAACAATACTGTTGTCCCCAGCGGAGTCGCCAATTCTGTTAAGGGATAAATTCCCCTAGGGTCTTGGGTTGATACCCTAGCAGATCAGAGGTTATTTACAGAGAGAAACACACATTCCATACAGCCATGATGCTAATATAAACAAACTATACAAAAAAGGGGTGCACCTGAGGGTCCTTCGTTTGAGAAGATCCAGTTAGGGTCCAAACCCTCTTGGAGTTCCTTTTAGTCCTTCAACCTGCAAAACAAACAATTCCAGAAAGTACAACAATATATTGACCAAGAATCATAAAGAAATCATTTTCATAACATAAAGAAAGGTAGTTAGTTATACAATTAAAAACAACCATTCACATATGAATTATAACATTGACATCATGAACATGAAGAAGATTTATATTAGGAACAAGACAAGTGTTTCTTTTATTATAAATAACTAAAGTACAGAAAGGAATGATTTCACCTGATTCGTCCTTTCGCAAGCTCCAAGCGGAACCGTCCTCCGGATTCGTCCAGTCTCAAGCCTTCAACAAACTCCTTCCATGACTTACTCCATGATCTCTCAAGTAGAAAGACATCATCACACAAGGAAACAAGGGTTTCCTGTAAATGGGGGAAGTGCTGGAAGCACAAGGATCTTCAGACCTGGTCAGGGAAAATCTCAGCAGAGTGATCTTTCTCTCTATTCTCTCCTCCCTTAGGCCTTCCCATTGAAGCCTTTTTATACTTCTCCCAAAGTAGTTTTTTAGTTGGGAATTCGTTGGGAACAGTTGGGCCACGGGCACTAATAGGTAATCAGCAGGTAAAACCCGTGATCTCCGCCCAAAATTAAGGAGTTTAATTTTTTTAAGTGTTTTAAGACATATACGTGGGTTGGGTATACACAGACCTGCATACACACACGTTTAAATCAGGGCAATGTCGCGTATAGGGAGTAAAACACTGTTTTTTGAATATTTGGACCAGGTCTGGAAGGAGGGGTTGCCCTAGGCCATGAGTGCAGCATCACAAACATCAAGAGTGAGGTTTGGAGCTATAACAAGGAGCCTATAGAGATTTAACTGATCATGGATAACCTCAGCTTCACACAAGCTTTCATCCAGACATGTTACATGTATTTCTACCAGGGGCTGCAAGGGGATTTGTGTGTTTCTTGGACTGTTTTTAGCTGTTGGTTTCAAAAGGAATTTTCAGGCAAATGAAGATGAATTTCAAAAATCTAAAGGAGGTTTTTTCTAGGAACATAACAAGGAACAAAAACCTCTTTCAAATTTCTCCCAGGTGCTACCAATTTGGAGATTCAAAGTTTCCTTTGAGACCTATTTGCAGAATTCTGAATTTTCCTATTTTATACATGATTTTATAATGCAGATTCTGGACAACTGAAGCTGGTTTTAAAAAAATTTAGAGAGGTGTTTCTTATAATCTTCTTATCTACAAAAACCTCCTCCATTTTGGTAACATCTATCAGGGATCAAAAAATATAAGCTCTGTCTCAACACCTATTTTCATATAAAAACAGTGTAGAAAATGATAAATTTATAGGTCAGTCTTTCATTAAGGTGAAGAACAAAGTTTGAGGAAAAACACTTTTAAAGGGAAAGTTGTTATGCTTTTTGATGTTTACACCAATCCTTGAAGAATGTTAAATATCTTCAAACTTTAAATTTCTGAAAGCTGTGTTAAAGGGAGCATACACAACAGTTTCGTAGCATGCTATGAAACTGCCGAAGGTGAATTTTGGGCATTTCATGCATGTATTTGGGAGAAAGGTAAAACATACTTAAAGTAGTTCCACATCAGCAGACAAAGAGTATCTAAGCATGATAAAGAGTATCAGATCAGTCATTTAACAAGTGGAGATATTTAGTTAAAGGAAGAGTTTGAAGACATTAGTCTACATGTGCCAAGTCATCAAACTGATATCTCCTTAATGATAGGTAGAGTAACTTCATGAAGGCAGTCAGAATATTAATGTTTGGTTGATGGCCAGCATGGTTAAAAGATAGGATTCCTTTTGAGGAATATTTGGATCAGTTTGGTTTAAATGTAATAATTAGGTGTTTGAGTCATAGTAGGACTCTAACTCTTAATTCGAATAGGTGTCAGTCCTAGTTTCATGAATCTAGTTAGTAGTTAGATTTGGTGTTAGTTGTAAAGTCTAATGGTCTAGCCACTTGGCAGACTTGTTGTAAAGGCTAGATGCCTATAAGTAATGTAAACTTCGATGTACACAAGGGGGAGAATTTCATTAGCAAAATAAAGTTGTGTTATTGTAAGAAACTGTGGTTTTTCAAATTTATACAGAGATCATTTTGACTACTCAAGATTCACAAGGAGTTTATGTGTTTGATGTTCTTATGGCCTTTTTCAATTACTTATTTGCAGTGGTATGAGCTTGTGATACTTAGAATTCATTGGAAAATGCTCTAACTTCCTTCACATGCTTGTAAACTGTGTTGATTCACTGTGTTACTGTTTTATTTATAAACCTAAACTCTAAGTGCCTTGACTTCCATGTTTTGTTGATCATGTTGTTTTGTTGAAGACTATCTTGACTCCATAGCCCAATAGATGTTTGCTAATATTTGATTCAACCAGTCAACCAGTTATACATTTGTCCATTTTTGTTCCTAGAGTTAGCCATCTAATCATTAATAAAAAATCTTAAACCTATTGAGAGAGCCCTCTTAGGTTGAGGAGGCTAAGCCTCAACCAAAAGATTGGTTTGAAAGAGTTACTCAGAGTCTACTTGATCAGTAGCCTATCAGGGTCAGATTTTGTGATAACATAATCGAATGATTCTCCTGATTGGGTTTGCAATTGCTGTAACATGTGTAGTTCCTGATCATCTTGAGTCAAGAAGACAATTTCCTCCTCATCTAATCCCATTAAGTTAATTTGTGTGTCTTGTTCAGGGTCTTCTGAATGGGAAGTTTCAGCATAGTTTTCTTGGAAAGGAGGCCTAATATTCTGATCGGGTCCATTTTTTCCAGTGTTCTGATTTTGATTCTTTCTAAAGTTTGGATTTCTCACTAGAGGTGTTTGTTTATTATCCCAGTGAGGCTTCCTTTCAATGTTATCTATCCTATACATCAGTTTTTCCATTCCTTTCGCTAAGGCATCTATTTTAAGGTCAGAGGATGAGGCTTCATCTTTCAAGGGTCCTCTCCTTTCATTCCTAACCCTAGCTCTTTTTGCTAGCAAATTAACTTCTACACTAACTGCTACACTCTGCATGTCTTCTAAAGTCCAAGGATTTCTCTCTCTAAGTTGGAGGGCCATATCAGTATCAAACCCATCAGGAAATTTTATCAGAGCTAAGCCAAGAGGGGGTCTGAGATTGACTGGTATTGCATTATATATGTTGTTGAATCTAGTACAGTAATCCTGGACTGTTTCATTTGGTCCTCTCTTGATGTTTTCATATTTTGAAAGGATCTGCAGAGGGTTCTTTTTCTTTTCCCATCTATTTAAAAATTGCTGATAAAATACTTCTAAAGTGTCTATGCTATTAGCAGGTAAAGATCTAAACCATGTTCTTACATCACCAGCTAGAGTCTGAGCAAACAGTCTCATTTGGACATCTCCAATATCAATTTCATGTAATTCAAAGAAATCTGTCATTTTGTTTGTGTGCTGTTGTGCTGTGTAAGTTCCTATGCCATCAAATTGGACAATTTTGTTCTGGTAATCTTGTGGCATGGCACCTCGTGGAGCAGGCAACACAAGAGGAGCATATCTATTTGCCATGGCTCTAAGTTGGGCAGGACTAAGAGGTGGAGTTTGGGTACCAGGAGATGATACAGTGGGTGATGGAGAACTGGGAGTAATGGGTGACTGTTGTGTAATGGTAGGTTGGTGGGGAAGTGAAGGTATAAATGGAGGTGTGGAATGAACTTTAGAGATGGAAGGGAATAATGGTGAACTAAAGGGAGTTGAAACTGTTTCAGAAAGCTCAGGGATCTTAATAGTAGTGAGGGATGACTGAGGGGAATTTAGAATGTATTGATCAATTGACAAGTTTTCCCTTTGGACTTCAAGTTCTGCTGTAAATTTTGGATCTAGAACTATGTCATCAAGTGCACTTTCAGACCTGGTTCTAAATAGGGAAAGGTCAAATGACTCATCAAAGGGGAGGTCTTCTAAAAACAACCACTCATCCGGGCAGGAATTTTCTTTAATTGAAGGTGTAGGACTGACTGAACTTTCTTGTCTTCTGGATATTCTTGAAATCAGATTAGGATTATCAAATACTTGGGGAGGGTTTGGATCAGGGTTGGCCCTAGTATAGTGAGTTCTCCTTGAAGCCAGAATTTCAAACTTTTCTAGTTACTTTCTTTTTATGAAATTTTTATAAATAACTTCTAATAAACCCTTCAAGAGGCTTGAAATAAAGATTTGAAATTTCTCAAAGGTTTATTAAGACTGAGGATTTGATTCCCCAGTATGGTCGCCACTATGTTATCACTCAGAAGTTTTCCCTAGAAGTTATCAAAAGAAGGAATAATCCAAGGTAACCACAAACCAAATCGTTTATACTCAGGTTCTAGCCAACCTAACTCCAGAGAGGGATCTCTCTTTATAATTTAACTTTGTTTTAATTAGATTTTATGCTAGTTCTTAGTGTTCATGAGGATTTTTATTTTGATTGAAAGTTGGGTGGTGGAATTCTTGGAACAGATGGATAGAGCTAGGTTTTTAAGCCATTGGGCTATGGAGTCAATCAAATGATAGCTTAACTGGACCAGATCATTAAAGGGATTGTTTACAGGGCAGCCTAGTAAAGCAAAAGGCAAATCTTCAGAGAGCTGATGGATGGAATGATTCTAACTAGGGTAAAAGGGCAATGAAGAATCCTTAAACCGGGATCAAAATGAGGAACAAAGGGTGATCATTAACAAAGAGAAATTAAGAATACTTTGCTACATAGACCACAAGGAAAAAATATGGAAGTAAGGGAGCATTTAAGAATTCCATAACTAAGATAGTTTAGAAGAAAACATTAAAAGGGAAAATAGTCAAATCAGAGTGCACAAAAGCATGTTCTGAAATATCATTCCTAGTTTTCCATTCAGATTTCATAGAAACACATATGATTATTAATAAACACAAGGAAAAGCAATAATACACATGAGATAATACTTATTTGATTTTCGCTTAACACAAGAATCCTGTAAAATGTCTGAACTTTATTCCATGATCCAGCAAGCCAATCCAGTATTGATACAATAACACTTTGATTTTAGATACAAGTCTATAGAAATGTCTTTGAATCCACCCTAATTACTTCGAAATGGGAAGTATTTATACAAAAAATATTACAAAATATCTCATAACAGTTTGAGATTTAATTAAGGAAATACAAATATCTTCAAGCATGAATATAGAGATAGATGGAAAACTGCATCATACTGTCCCTCTTATTGTGGTAGTGCTGGCTGTTGCAATTGAAATTGAGCCCTTTTAGGGTGGTTGATATGTGTACGTTGGAATGATCATTATCTTTGGTCTTTTACTGATCCTCTTTAACCTATTACTCTTTGACCCTGTTTACCTGTTTCATCTGGCTGCCATTTAGATTTACTATGGTAACTTATAGTAAATCTGTCATCTTCTCCCACCATTCATCTTCAAGTATTTTTAATTTGAGCATCCTTTTATATATATCATCCGCCTCAGTGTATTTGGAAGAATTTGGATTGGTGACAAATAGATGTTTCACCTCATGCTCTAGGAAAAATAGATTTTCTAAAGTATCATACAATACTTTCCCTGTTGGCAATGCTTTGATTCCTGAAGTGCTTGCCTGCTCCTTAGATAACTTCTTTAATCTGTCCACATAGTCCAATTGGGTCATAAGTTTGTCATTGATGACCATGGGAGTTGGAAGGCATTTATCCCTCAAAATTTGAAACTTTGCCATGAATCTGTCAATGCCAACCTGCATGTTACGACATTTTTCCTCCAGGTTAAGCATAAGGTTTCTTTTAGAAAGAACCTTTTTGACTTCAATGATAGCTTCAGTTCTATCTTCCACACCAAGTTCATTTAGTTCATGCCTATTCTTGCTGTTCAAGAAATGGATGAGTCGATTAGCATCCTCAAGCTGGTCTCCTAGGTCTTCCTTTACCTTTTGTATTGCTTCAGTGGCCACTTTCACCAGTTTTGTTTGCTTGACCCAAAGCATCTCCTTAGTTTGTCTTAGTGGCTTTTGTAGAGTTAGATCCTTCTCTAGGACCTTAATCTTCTCACCCATCCTTAGGAATTTTTGTGTTTCCTCTCTTTGTTGTATTTGGGCAAGCTTACAGTCAGTTTCTAGGCTTGCGACTTTCTCCTTAAGCCTCTTAAGTTTTGTCGCTTGGATGAACATTTCTTCCATGGATTTCACTAATTCTGCTGTCTTTTCTGTTGAAGCACCTGCTATTGTAGACTCAGTTGTGACTGGCAGTGTTGTGGCAGGTGGAGCTGTTGGTGGCAAGGATGCTGCTAGTGTTGAGGGAACTATAGTTGTTACTGTTGGAATGGCAGATGTAGAAGTGGTGGCCAGTTCACTTTGTTTGTACTGAATCAATGTGTCCAATTATTTTTCAGTTTCTTTCAACTGGTCATTTAGCTTTAGGACTAAGTCCATAAGCTCCTCTTGTCCTTTTTGGGTCTCTAGGACCTCTGTTGTCTGTGGGTGATGTAGTGGTGGAACCTTAAGTTGCTTCTTCAAAGCAGTTATGTCATCATTTTTCTTCTTGATCAATCTTTCAGTGGCCTTCACATCTTTGGGATCATGTCCCAACTCAATGATTAAGTCCTCCAAGGACTTGATTCTGGTGTCCTTTGCCTATGAAGAGGCCTTTTCCAATTGAAATTGAGCTGATATGTTATTTAGGGAATTCTGCAATTGGTGAGTTGCGATGGCTTTCCCTGTCAAGGTGGAGTAAATCATCTCCCCTGTCTATTTGTGCAACTCAATCTGGTCAATAGGATGTATGTCCTTTGCCAGCACTTCAAAATCTATTTTCTTAAAGTCAGCTGCTGTTCTTGGTTGCTGAGTGGTAGGTTTGACAAATGTCATTTGCATCTTACCTTCTTTGACATCATAGGCTGACATAAGCCTTGTTTGGTTTGTAGGTGCCATCTTAAGGTACTGTGCATAAGTCTGGGCTTTTAGCCTCTCATTCCTGGCCTTTATATCTTTGTACCTCTCTCTAATGTCTTGATCTCTATTAGCTGGCATCCTAAAGGAGGACACTTCAACACTCTGTTGCCTTTCCAACATCTGAGTGTTTGATGTGGACGGTTCTAGTGTGCCGCCAGAAGGAGTTGTAGACCTACTTCTTTCTTTCTCTGTGCTGGTGGCCCCAACGTTTCCTCTGTGAATTCCTATTTTGAAACAGGATTTAACCTCTGCCTTTTGACTAGGCTGGTTTCTGCATATGTTTGTATGGTTGCTCTGCCTGATGTAGTGGCCTCCTCCCTATTCCTTTTGAGGCTTTTCTCCTCATTTAGAGGAGTTTGCAAGTTAGGGGGAGTACTCATAGTGGGTTGTTGTATACCTGTTTGACCTAATTCCTCTGATAGGTTTGGCTGCTCTGATTCTTCTTGCACCTGGGACTCTTCTTCTATATGAGATTCACTTTGTACCTGTGATTCTCCCTAGGCCTGTGATTCTGTTTGGACTTGAGATTCTCCTGGAACCTGCAGGAAAGAACCTTCATCAAGCCTTTTCTCTAAATCAATTAGAGCATTTTCAACTGCTACTTCAGTGTTATCCTTGTCTACTAAAGTATTCTCCACCCATTCCAATTGGTTTGCATATTTCTCTATCTCAGGGATTTGGTGGTGAATGTAGGGAGCTATCTTGTTTTTCTGTCTTCTATTGTAGATGAAGTCACAGGGGTCATATCTCCACATGAAGCTTTGTTTCAGTTTAAGTCTTTGGAGGATTTCTTCTACTTCTCTTCTAGCTTCTTTGCTATACATACAATGGGGCCTAGTTGATCCTTGATTTTGAGCTGGGCCTTCTTTTTGGCCTTAACAAAATGTACCTCATCTGAATTGATTATTTGTCTGTAGTACTCCAGAGAAAATAAAATCATTGGGAGGTATCTGGGCAGTTTATATGGGGCCAACTCACAGCCATAGAACTTAATTTCTATGTGATTTTGGTACAAGTACCAATCTCCCACTTTGTGTAATTTTGACAGCTGCAGGATCCTCCTGATATCTGAACTGAATCTTGGAGGAGGACTTCCTAGACGCATGGTCACTACTGGATGTATAAAAAGATCAATGAAATGTGTGTATGGATATGGGGAATCATACTTATGTATCAAAGGAGTCCAAAAAATGACTGACCTAGGATGACTTTTAGTGTCAAGATTTTGAAGAGTGAAAGGGAACTTGTCAGCTTGGTAATATAAGAAAAGGTGGTACAAAACTGAAGAATACTTAAACACTCTTTCATTGCTCATTCTCAGAAATTGTTCATGCATCTTATCAGCTATGTACTTGGAATAATCATACATGACAGCAGGGGGTTGTCTTGGAGTAAAAATGATCCTCTTGATATCTGAACTGAATCTTGGAGGAGGACTTCCTAGAAGCATGGTCACTATTGGATGTACAAAAAGATCAATGAAATGTGTGTATGGATATGGGTAATCATACTTATGTATCAAAGGAGTCCAAAAAATGACTGACCTAGGATGACCTTTAGTGTCAAGCTTTTGGAGAGTGAAAGGGAACTTGTCAGCTTGGTAATATAAGAAAAGGTGGTACAAAACTGAAAAATACTTAAACACTCTTTCATTGCTCATTCTTAGAAATTGTTCATGCATCTTATCAGCTATGTACTTGGCATAATCATACATGACAACAGGGGGCTGTCTTGGAGTAAAAATGGACATGAAGGCTAAAATGATTTCATCTATGTACTCACTGGTGGTATAGCCTAAAACATAAGAGATCATTGCTACTATATCCTGACCAAATGGGGAAAATATGGTAGCTACATATGGGGGAGGGTCTTTTGGGATGTGCTTTTCCTCCCTGATGAAGGTTTGGAGCATTTTAGCAAGTTTGGCAGTGGTAAGCTTAGGAAATTTGTCTAGTAGGTCTCCAATTGAAATAGGAGTTAAGTTTTGCCCTGGTTGTAGTTGCAACATTTCATTGATTGACTCGGCAGTGATGGTGAAAAGTATGGTGTGGTCAGGGGACATCACTGCTCTTTGACTGGGAATGTAGTTTGCATGGCAATAATGGACAATCTCTGGAAAGATGTGCACCTCAGGGAATTGGTATTTGGGCAAATTAGATTCCCACAGACCTATTTTATCAGCTTGGTTGAGGTATTGGTCTCTATATCGGCAGTACAGTTTTAAAGGGGATTCATGGAAAAAGGTGTCCTTGATTTGGAAGTCTTTATCAGCAAGAGGAAGGTGGTCCAGGTCCAGGTGAGGAGTGGTAATTGGTCTGACATCCATGGAAATTGGGGCAGCCATTCTTAGTTCTTGTGGATTTAAGAATGGGGGAAAGTAAATTTTCAGTTTTTGGGTTAAATGGGGGTTCAATTCTAGGTGGGTTTTATGTTATTAAGGTTCCCTTTAATTTCAATTAAGAAATCTTAGAGACTGGTTCAAAAATTAACTGGGCTTTCAATGGATTTTGGCTTAAATACCTAGAATTGATGCAAACGAGGTGTGAACTAGATAATTGACAATTCTAAACAGTTGAAAAGGCTTCAATCAGGCTGGAAGGCAATCTGGAAGCTTTTAGCGTCTTTAGAGTGTAGGTGTACATGGGTTGACAAATTTTCAATGTTCACAGGCGCTTGCATGGAAAATTACAGTTAGAACGATAAAAACAATGATTTGGGGCTTTTTTTGGATTTATGTGCAAAAAGTCAATTTGGCGGGTACAGGTGAACAATGACCATTTGTCGTGTAGCGGGATGAACAGTGACAGTTTTGGTGGGTAGCGGGTTGGTGGTAAGCAGTTTACTTCGCACAGCCTTTGGGTGCTTGGCACTATTGGGGGGAGTCTGCCCAATTCCACTCATCGAGTGCCACGTCGCCTCGGGGGCCCGGCGGAAAACAACCCATTTCGGGCAGGTATCATTCATACTTCATGCCCTTCCAAAATCAACATGGGGTGTCGGATGGGGAGGGGTGAGATCGTGTGGTGGTCAGGCACGGGAGTTGTACAAAGGGCAATGGAGGGGCCTAGAGGGCATTTAATCACGGTGGTTTTAGTTTAATGAAGGGTTAAGGTGGGGATTAAAGTATCGGGTGGGATATGATTGGCAGATGGTTTGACTTTAATTAATCGCAAATTGATTAATTGTGTATTTTGTCAAGTTTTGGATATTATAAAGTTTATATTTCAAACTTAGGGGTAGGGATATTAATATTAAAGGGTTTTAATAAAATATACAGGAAAAGGGATTTTTTCTGGAATTAACATATAAATAATGTTAAAAATTAATATGAAAATTGTGGGAGATGGGTTGCGCTAAGCATAATGTGTTTTTGTGATTTTATTGCTTTTTACATAGAACATTATAACTTAGGCTAAGTGCATTTTTGTGGGTTTTTCATAAAAAGGGGTATCCATGGGGGTGATTGCCTTTCCTTGGGAAACTGGTGTTTTAACCTTAGGAAAAGGGATTTATTAGGGGAAAACGAATGAATTGAAGGGGGTGAATGTTTATGAGGGGATTTTAGTACTTAATATCTATAAGTCATTGGGCCGAGGGTTCAGTCCCTCCAGAAGTCAGAGAAATGCTCTAAGCCCCTTTGACTTAAGATTTTTGGTACTTCAAACTTATTGTGGGAAATTAGTTAAGTAAAAAATGAAATGAGTGAGGGGAAATTAGTTAATTTAACTTTGTGAGTTTTATGCCAGTCCCAATTCTCATTCATACTTAGAACTTTCATGATGAGGGTGATAAATGTGCTTTTGTCTAACAATCATCACAATTCTGCAACATTTCTTCTACTTACCCATCTACTCATCCTACCATTTTTACTTCTCTTTATTAGGGTGCATTTAAGATAACAAACCCTTATCAATTTTTTTTTCTTTGCAATGGTAATCTAGGTAAATCTAACCTTATTAAATCCAAGGGCTCAGATTAAACAGTTGAGCTCCTTTTAATTTACTCTACCTAATCTAATTATCTGCCAATATTACACTGTTTGGTCAGATTTTTTATTCTCTATCTATAAGCATGAAATTGGAACATGAAATAACCAAGTTTAAACATTTTGACTATCATGGATTGTGGCATAGGTTACAAACTGCACACAATCATTTATTCTGCATAAAAAATAAATAGTAGTGGCATTTTGACTAGCACACTTTCATGGTCTTTTTTTTTTTCTTGGGGTTCATATTTTCATCTTTTTTGACCTTTTTATTCTTTTTGTCCTTCGATTTTTCTTTTAGGACATATCCTCTTTACATTTTTTTATTTTTTTGAAAACGGAAAACATTTGCAAAAAGCAAAGGTATGTACATATTACAGGTTTAATGTCAGCTATTCAAAAATTATGAGTCCTATTGGTATAGGAACCTAACAAAGTGTATGGAGTTTGATCTGGTTCATTTCAAAGGTTTTCTCAAACCAAAACATAGGAAAGGGTATGGGTTTGCTGTTCCAAGAAGCTATCTACAAGACCACCATAGTAAATTGCTAGAGGTGATTCAAAGGTATTTCACATGTGAAGGGAGGTTCAATAAAGTTTATCACTATCATATTAGGCTCCTAATGCATTTTACAAGTAAAAAACCTTTGAATCTTCCTTATTACTTGTTTAGGAGTCTTTGCAAAATGGTTGATAGGGTTCAAGCCAAAGGGAGTCATATTGAACCTAGTTTGTTTCATTTCTCATTAATTAAACTGTTGGTGATAAAGGAGCTTGAAAAGAAGGAGCAGTCATGGTAGGAATTTTTGGTTTCTTCAGGGTGGGTAGCACAATCTTCTAATAGCTAGAGGACCAAGAAAGATACCCCATCAATTATAGTCAAAGAGGCCTCACCTGTAGCAGCTAGCTCGATCAAAAAGCCTTTGACTAAGAACAAATCAGTTGATAAAAGGAGTGCTAAGAAGCTTCACTTCTCACCTCAGGTAGAAAAAGTGGCCAAGATATCTAGAACAAGAGCTTCGGCCAAGAGGTTTCCTATAGATCCAACACATACACCTGTTCAAGTTGTTGAATCAGAAAGCACACAGGGAGAAATAGAAGTTGATGAAAGGGATCAGAAAATTGAATAGTTGCAATATCAATTGGACAAGGCTCATTTAACAATAGCCTATATGTAGTAAGAAAATAGTGAGCTTAGGCATAAAATATCATAAGAATTTTCTCAATCCAGTGAAGGAGAACCATCAAGGAAAACATCAGTACATGCTGACAAAGGCAAAAGAAAACATGTCATTGATGTTGAAGAGATAAAGGAGACAATTGAACAATCAAGGAGACCTAGAACTAGGTCTGCTTCTAAGGTGAAAATGAAAATAAAAGAGACTATTCATCTAGAACAAAGGGTGGTTTTTGATGAGTAGAAAGAGATTGAAAGACTATTGGAACAACTTGAAGGAGTTCAACAACTAGTAGACCAGCTTGTAGAAAAACATCATAGGGATAAATTGACTTTGTTTAAGAAAATAAAAGCTATTGAGCCTGTCCTTGATAAGGCCAGATATATGTTAAAGTGGAACCCACCTCTGCATAGCCAAGTAAAAAGTTTGTATGTACATAATTTTGTGTTAAAAAGAAGACTCTGATTGGTAAAGCATAAGCTCACTAAGGGCAAGAAATATGGAAGAAGGAGGAAGAGAGGAAAGTTGTAAATACAAGTAGAGGCTAGTACAAAGGTAAATATTCATTAGGAGGATCTCACTTAGCACTAAACTTTTGTCTTTTTTCTAAATAAATTAGAAATTAACTAGTTTTGGTGGAGCGTGCAAAAATGTAGCAAGGACTTGCTGCACTTTTTATGTAGTCTTTGATGCTGATAAGATAGTGGAGTTTTGAAGTTTTGATTGTCATGAGAGGAGTTATATGAATGTAACAATACTTATATTGATGCCTCTAGCATTTATACCACAAGAAAATCATCATATGTTCTGAATTTTGAAGGTGTTGCGAAAGGTGACAATTTTGCTACGAATGAGGGGTCAGTCAATAATTAGGGTTGCAAGCACTATGAAGCCTGTCTTAGAGGTTCAACACCATAAAAAAGACATTTTAAAGACACCCATTTACTCCATTTTGTCAGAGGAGGGATGGAACCATACAGAACATGGAGGGCTACTTCAACTTACTGCGAATCTAGCTAATGCACTGCGAAACTGGACAATTAGCACCATTTCACTTCATATTTCGAATTTTGGGTTTTTAGAAGTAGTTTGGATCATGTGGATAGGTGGAAAATTTTCTTAGGAGCTGTAGTTAATGTTTATTTGCAAAATATTCCAAGTTGGTGATGTTTTAGTCACAGATTGGTTATGAGTAAAACCACTCCTATTTTTAAGTATATGCACTAAAATCTTGATGTATCTAGTTAGAAGTTTTCTTTGTTCAATAATTTTGACCACCTAGAGTGGGAGATCAAACCTCATGATGTATATAGAGATGAAAAACATAGTAAAGGGTTCTGTTGGTCATATTAGAGAGAAACAAACTTTTGTGCACTGTATTTTCTGAAAAGTTTGCCAGTGAATGAATGAAAGACAAAAGGTGATTTGCAGGGATTCCTATGTCAGATCTTGATGATGTGTGCTTATTTATTCTTGTAATTTTATCTCATGTGTTTACATCTCTTAAATGTATGTATTATTTCTTGGAAAAATCATATGTTTAACTCAGAATTCATCTTAATGGTGCTCTAATTTAGTTTTCCAAAGTAATATATGTTTTCCTCTTAAAGCAACATTTAGAATTCATTTACAGTTTTAATGCTCTAAGTTTTGTTTCCATCTTTCTCACACTCACCCTCCTACAATGATTTAACTTGATTTCATCACCAAGACTGCCTACCTTGCCCCTGTGGAGAAAACCCTTTCTCTCTTCATCATATCACTGGACAAAAAATTGATTTGACATGACTCCATGCCCAATGGATCTGTCTCTTTTCTCATCAACAAACCTTTGAAAAAAAACCTTAGTTAACATTATACCTAGCCTAATATCATATTAGTTGAGAAACCTAAGTGAGAGAGCCCTCTCCAAGGCTAGAAGGGCTATATTTTGGCCTAGAAGTGGTTTGTGGTTACCTCTGAAATTTCTCTCCTCAGCCTAGGGAATTTTACAAAGTGCTAACACACATCACCCTCATAATAGGCTATAGAATGCACTTCTCAGAAAAATAAAACCAAGGCCTTTAGCAACAAGAATGAATATTAGTGGAGACAAGGGGAAACCTTGTCTTAACCCTCACTAAGATTAGAAGAAATGTGAAGTTGAGCCATTAATAAAAATTATAAAGGAAACAATAGTTAGACAACTCATGATCTAATTAATGAAATGAATATCAAAGCTAACATGTGTGAGTAGTCTAATGAAAGACCAATTTACACGACCATAGGCTTTTGCAGAGAGATCAATTTTGAACATGATACCCTTAATATTCAATGCTTTTATACTATGTGTTAGGGTCCTATAACTATAGTAGTCAAGGTATGGTTATCTAGCCATTTATCCCATTGGGATATTGTTAACTATTTTTCATTTTGAGATTGTCTAGTCTAGAAAAAGAAAAATAGAAAAGCAAAAAAATTAAAGGGGAAAAGAAAAATAATAAAAATAAAAAGTAATAAAAACCCAAAAGGGCACACTAATTCAAATGCCTCCAATAGTTAAAATATATTAAATTCTATTTTAAAACTTGGGAATAAAGGTGATTTGATGGTTTTTGTCATTTTACATAAAGCATTTTCACTTTTGAATGACTGAGATCGTCCCCGTCTGGATCAACAGCTGGGGACGATGTTCGGACCCCCCCGACCTTTCGGGACTTAACAAGTGCAGGGGAGGGGGGGTCTAAAAATTTGTTCATAATAAACTACCTGAGGTAACATGGCAGCTCCTCATTCATTTCAGGGGGTCCCTTCCCTTTACCACGTACCACTCCTACCCCGCTCAACAAACCACCATTCAACGCTCCTTCCGCCTATTTTCTCCCACTCCATCCTTGAAACTTATCATTTTCCACATCCATCGACATAACCCATCCATCCATGTCACCCATCCTCCACATCATGTAATTGTTAGCATTCATATCTCCCGCTAACAGTCATATATTAGTCGTTGGCCATTAAATTTTCTCCCACCAACATCTCAAAATTCATATATGCTACACTCCAAAATGGTAATAATCCCGTTGATTTCCCTAAATTACTGTTATAAATTCTCGTATTAACCTATATTATCCCCTTTTTCTAGTTATTTTATCCATGTAGGTTCAGATTGAAATATTTCCAAGCTCGCCAGCGCCCTCTGCAAAGTTTTCCTCTTCTGCAACCAATCAATTTGCGACCTGGTAACACTGTTTTTTAGAATTTCCCATCGAAATAAAAAATGTGTTCACACAAAGGAAAGGGAAAGATGCCTAATGAGAATCCTAAGGTACATCCTGTCCCTTATTTAGATAGGTCCCATTTTATTGATACCAGTATAAGATAACATAAACTCAATGTGATTTTTATCTGTATGAGCTTCATAATTGGGAAAAATAAAAGTATTTAGACCATAGTGATGATTTAAATATATGGGAATCAATTATACTTCAATTTACCTTTCCCCAAACTCATATTTTCCCATAATTCGTTACCTGGTGTCATCTCAGGTACCTCCCCATCCAGAAAGAAGTAATTGCTCAAAACAATGAAGTCATGTTTTCAATTACCCTAGAAAGAATTTCTTAATCTCTTTAGATAAATCCTTGGGCCTCTTTTCACCCATTTTCCATTGATGCACTCATGGAATTGTTGGCATTATGATGGATGTGTTGTACTTGATGGCAACCCCTTGTAGAAGAACAACTCACTTATATATAACTAGATGAATCTACAGAAGAGATATCAGATGTGACAGAATACATGGGATGCAGGATAGCTCAAAGGAATCAGTTCAGATGTAATGAACAATGACAACTCATTAAGATGATAGTTCTCAGTATGGAAAGTTAGCTTTGCCATCAAGTCCAAAGGGGGAGATTGTTGGCATGTTGTCCTTGTTGGCAACTCACACAGATGACAGATCATAGTGCAGTAGGTCAGTAGCAAAGAACTGATTATCAGACTACAAAGAATGAAGAAAGAAAAGTATATACGCAGGTTCACTATATACCAAGTCGTGTACACACGCAGGTTCACTATATACCAAGTCGCGTATATCCGCAGGTTCGCTATATACCAAGTAGTGTATACACGCAGGTTCACTATATACAAAGTCGCGTATACACGCGGATTTCCAATCAAAAGTCGCGTATGTGTATGCACGCACTTTCATGCACGGAAAAGCGCATACATGTGGGAAAGCTTTTTGGGTCCGTGGTATTTAGACCTATGGTTTTGGACCTTGGTATTGCGTCCGAAGTGTTGAACCCAAGTATTGGGTCCCTAGTATTGGTTCTAAATGGTTTTGGACCATGGTATTAAGTAAGGCCTAAGACTATAAAAGGAGAAGAAGATCATTAGGCAAAGGCATTCAAAAAGTCTTGAATATCTGATGATGTATGAGATCTAGTATGCAAGTTATGGGTTCATGATGCTTTGCTTGATCTGAGCTAAGGAGGAATCTCAACAGTTGATGGAGAATAAGATCTAAGGATAGATCGGGATCAAATGGTTTGGAATGAATCATCTCTATATGGTTTGATCATGCTTGTTCTAGATCTGTATACTGACGCATGTAATGTTCTGATCTGGGTATAACTTAAGATTGAAATAGCTGCAAAACATGAATGAATATTTACAGATGTATATGCTGGTTGAATTTGATAAAAACGCGTACATACGCAGGTTAGATACATCTAAGTAGCGTATACAATATGAACTATGATGTTTGAAGTTACAGGTGGTTCTGGTTGTTGATGCAAAGTCTGAGTTCTGGTGACTATTTATTGGTGTCAGTATTCTGCATATTCAGTTTGGTTGATTGTGTTTAGCTTCAGTGTTGATGGATGAGATCTATAATGGATCAGGATCATAATGACTTATCTTTATGTGATCTGATGGACTAGATCTGGTTGCTAACATATGTATTATCCTTGTATATGTAATGATCTGGGTATGTCTGAAGTTAGGAAGTGCAACGAAGTTATCAGTAAGTAATTGTTGACATATACGCTGGTTCACTTTGGTGAAGTTGCGTATACATGCTGGTTTGGCTCTTCCAAGTAGCGTATGCATGATTTTTGATGATACAGTTGGTTCTGAATATTGTTGCAGAGTTCTGTGTTCTGCTCTGTGTTCTGGTGATTGCAGTTTGTTGACTGGGTTTCAGTGATTCAGTATTGGGTGATTTAGAGATTGATGATGCTAGTGTTGATTGATTTTGTGCTTCAATGATATTGATGGGTCCAGTATGAAAATTGGATGAAACGTGGCCTTTCAGATTATGGTGTTGTGCTTCAGGAGTATCTAGTCTGAAAATTTATGAAACGTGGTACCTGGAGGATGAAAGAGAAGGTTGTAGCCTTCTGTAGGTTGGCACCTATGTACTAGTACATCAGCTAGTACAAGAGCTAAGGGGGTGGTAGCTCCCTTCCAGTAGCAGCTGGAAAACGAGTGAAGGTTGGAGCATTCAGTAGGCTGGCACCTACGTACTAGTACATCAGCTAGTACAAGAGCTAAGGGGGTTGTTGCTCCATTCCAGGAGAAGTTGGAGAATGAGAGAAGGTTGTAGCCTTTTGCAGGTATAAGCCTGTGTACTGGTATAAGACTGCACTAGTACAGAAATATTGTAAAAAGAAGTTTCTTATTAAAAAGAAGATAGAGATGACTTGCAGCAGGTGGTTTTCACCCACATTGGGTTTCCACCTTACATCATGGTGTTCATGTGTGCTTCTTGTGTGTGATGATCTGTTCTATTTTACTGCACCTATTTACTGTTCATATGGTTAATAAAAGTTCTGATGCACTAAATAAAGATCAACATTTAATGGATTAACTGAATCATAAGTTTACTGGATATACGCTAGTTGCATTAGACACAGTTGCGTGTACACACAAGTTCCCTTCACTGAAGTAGCGTATATGAATCTGAGTATGGAAATGAAAAAGTGTTTGATTTGATAATACTGATTCACCCCCCCCCCCCCCCAGTATTATTTCCAACAATTGGTATCAGAGCAGGTCCTTTGGTAGAAGCTTGATTGCTTGAAGGAGATCCGTAGATCAATGGGAAAGAAGCTTAAGAAAGCGCCTAAGAAGAAGAAGAAATCTTAGAAGAGCTATGACAGTGGGAGAATCGATTGGGGAATATGTGGAAGAAGCACTTCAGATTCAGAATCACTTCAGAATGAAGATGAACAAGCAAAAGAACTATCAGGTATGAATTTGTTATCCTCTTGTGATACATTTATCCATCCATTTGAAGATGATGAAAGTGATAGCGAAACAACTGAATTTGCTCTTATGGGTGAGCAAGAAAGATATCAAATAGAGGCAGAATTTAAAAGGCTTACAGACAAAATTAGAGATCAACAAGATCTATTGAACAAAAGGGAATGTGCCTTCAAAGAAGAAGCTACCAAACTAAAAGCTCAACTAGAGGAAGGAAACAAGGTAAGGAAGTTATTCAAGGACAAGGAAGATCAATGTCAAAAGTTGCAGGATGAAGTGACATCATTAAGAAATGAAGTCAATGAAAGGAGCACAACAATCAAGAAACTTAGAGATAGATCCAGTTACTATGAAAGTCTTGAAGCTACGATCCTCTCGCTAAAAGAAGATCTTGAAGAATCAAATAAGTAGAATAAAGAACTACTCCAAGCTCTTGAAAAATAAGAAAATGAAGTTCTTGAACTAAGACATCAGTTGAAAGAAGGAAGAAAAGCTGAAGAAAACATGAAGAAGCAGTATCATGAAAAGGAGGAGCAACATCAAATTGAGGTAAATATTCTAAAAGATAACTTAGAAGAAAAGGATAAGCTCTTACGATTTCGAGATAGTACTAAGATCTTGGATGATATTCTTAGTTGTCAAAGGTCTCCTGCTATCAAAACTGGCCTTGGTTTTTATGAATATGTTGAAGATGAATCTAGCTCACAAGGAGAGGTAAGGAATTCTAATGAGAAATCTAAAATAATCAACAAGGAGATGAGAGGACAACCCCATCAACAACCAAGGAAAGAAATTCTTCAAAGAAAATCTTTTACTCCTTCGATGAATAATGTTGAATGTTATGTATGTCATAATATTGGAAATGTTGTAGCTAGATGTAGAAGAAGAATGGTTCAAGACCATCACACAGAAAGACCATCACATTCCAGGTACTTTAAGGGATATTGCTTTGCTTGCAATATGTTTGGTCACAGAGCTGTTGATTGCTACAGGAGGAATATGAAACATGTGAGATGTTATGCATGTAACAAGATTGGACATATAGCTAAGGATTGCAAGAACAAAGTACAGGCACCATACCAAAAGAAGAAAACATCATCACACTTGAAGATATGGAAGAAGAAGGAAGTACAGTCATAAAGATGTGGCACAACACAATATACAGACATAACAGACTCAAAGGGAGCTGAAAGTGTAAAACTTCAGTGTCCTAAATCTCATACGCAAGTTTCATAAAGGGAAGCCGCGTATATACACGAGTTAGTTACTACACAGTCGCGTATATGTTAGTTTGAGGAAAAGCAGTAGGGACAAGCTCAGAAAAAGGGTTTGATATGATTCAGTCCATTATTGCTCTGTTTGATAATTGTTACAATTTGCTGATGATATGTGGAAATTTCTTGACACTTGTAAGATGTTTTAAAGTTTTTTGATCTTAAATTAATGTTGATGATGCCTTGATACTTCTTGTTGATATATGCATGATCAGATCTGATAGTGATCAGATGGCACAGGTTCAGGGGGAGCATATGCTTTTAATAATGTATTGTTGGCATTATGGTTAGTATTCCTTGGTAATGATGCTTATATGGCTAAATGATATATCTTGCTATGATATGGTTATGAGTTATCCATGACAAAATCTCATATGATTCTTGGGGTTACATAGTTGATGTTCAGATCAGATTTGTGGTTGATTCTCTAATGATGCATATATGGTTCTTACATAAGGATAAGGAGAATTAAAAAGCTTGAATACACATCTTCATTACTTGATGATGAGTCACTCATATGCTGCTGTCATCATATGCATAAAGATCATATAATACAGTTATGATGCAGGATTCCTATAGTTCTTGGCGCTCATGTGGATGAGGATTGTTGCTCAAGATACATAGTGCTGGATACATGAATGATTACTCAAAGTTTCATTGTTGGAGACATGACGATGATGAGTTCTTACCTATATGATGATAGGTTGATACTTACATATTTTGATTGATGCAGATGTTCCCAAAGTGATGATACTTGGATCATGTAGATCTTGATGAGACGGCTATGGTGTTTTTCACATATGATATAATGTGAATGATTTTGCATGTCATATGCAGAATTCTATTCAAAAGGATGAGTTGATATCTATATGTAGACATACCTTGTTATAGGTTGATGACTTATACACTAATGGGCATATACAGGTTGCTGGTCTAGATGTTGTTGATAGATGCTTATGGAGCAGATCATACATTGTGTATGATAGTTGCTGATGACTATCATGGTATTATTTAGATGTTTGGTCTCTGTTATAAATGTCATGTAAAGGTCATATCAAGACTCATGATGTAATAGTTTGTCTCTATATATTGTAGTCATTTGATGAATCCCTTTTGGTCATATTATGTAAATTGTACCCCCACTATGCATGGGAAGAATGATGTAATATTTCAGTCATGTATAAACAATTGGTATCTAGTATATCCCCACTTGGTTGGGTGGATGAGTCAATATTGGTATATCCCCACTTGTTTAGGAGATGGATGTATGTATGAGTCTTTGGTGATAGGAAGGTCATTTATGATGTATAGAGTCATGTTCTTTTTGTAGAACATCTTTTTGCAGACCTTGCTTACAGTCAGGGGGAGCATGAACAACACACTTCAGCAGAGCAGAGATTTCAGCATGTACTCAGGGGGAGTATGGACAGCGGAATGTATATCAAGGAAGAGAATATCTTGGTTCGCCCTTTGCCCTTGATGTCAAAGGGGGAGAGTGACTTGGTATGGTTGTTGCCATCAAGTCCAAAGGGGGAGATTTTTGGCATTATGATGCATGTGTTGTACTTGATGGCAACCCCTTGTAGAAGAACAACTCACTTATATATAACTAGATGAATCTACAGAAGAGATATCAGATGTGATAGAATACATGGGATGTAGGACAGCTCAAAGGAATCAGTTCAGATGTAATGAACAATGACAACTCATTAAGATGATAGTTCTCAGTATGGCAAGTTAGCTTTGCCATCAAGTCCAAAGGGGGAGATTGTTGGCATGTTGTCCTTGATGGCAACTCACACAGATGACAGATCATAGTGCAGCAGGTCAGTAGCAAAGAATTGATGATCAGACTACAAAGAATGAAGAAATAAAAGTATATACGCAGGTTCACTATATACCAAGTCGTGTACACACGCAGGTTCACTATATACCAAGTCGCGTATATACGCAGGTTCGCTATATACCAAGTAGTGTATACACGCAGGTTCACTATATACAAAGTCGCGTATACACGTGGGATTTCCAATCAAAAGTCGCGTATGCGTATGCACACACTTTCATGCACAGAAAAGCACGTACATGTGGGAAAGCTTATTTTTGGGTCCGTGGTATTTAGACCTATGGTTTTGGACCTTGGTATTGCGTCCGAAGTGTTGAACCCAGGTATTGGGTCCCTAGTATTGGTTCTAAATGGTTTTCGACCATGGTATTAAGTAAGGCCTAAGACTATAAAAGGAGAAGAAGATCATTAGGCAAAGGCATTTAGAAAGTCTTGAATATCTAATGATGTATGAGATCTAGTATGCAGGTTATGGGTTCATGATGCTTTGCTTGATCTGAGCTAAGGAGGAATCTCAGCAGTTGATGGAGAACAAGATCTAAGGATAGATCAGGATCAAATGGTTTGGAATGAATCATCTCTATATGGTTTGATCATGCTTGTTCTAGATCTGTATACTGACGCATGTAATGTTCTGATCTGGGTATAACTTAAGATTGAAATAGCTACAAAACATGAATGAATATTTACAGATGTATACGCTGGTTGACTTTGATAAAAGTGCGTACATATGCAGGTTAGATACATCTAAGTAGCGTATACAATATGAACTATGATGTTTGAAGTTACAGGTGGTTCTGGTTGTTGATGCAAAGTCTGAGTTCTGGTGACTGTTTACTGGTGTCAGTATTCTGCATATTCAGTTTGGTTGATTGTGTTTAGCTTCAGTGTTGATGGATGAGATCTATAATGGATCAGGATCATAATGACTTATCTTTATGTGATCTGATGGACTAGATCTGGTTGCTAACATATGTATTATCCTTGTATATGTAATGATCTGGGTATGTCTGAAGTCAGGAAGTGCAGCGAAGTTATCAGTAAGTAATTGTTGACATATACGCTGGTTCACTTTGGTGAAGTTGCATATACACGCTGGTTCAGCTCTTCCAAGTAGCGTATGCATGATTTCTGATGATACATTTGGTTCTGAATATTGTTGCAGAGTTCTGTGTTCTGCTCTGTGTTTTGGTGATTGCAGTTTGTTGACTGGGTTTCAGTGATTCAGTATTGGGTGATTTAGAGATTGATGATGCTAGTGTTGATTGATTTTGTGCTTCAATGATATTGATGGGTCTAGTATGAAAATTGGATGAAACGTGGCCTTTCAGATTATGGTGTTGTGCTTCAGGAGTATCTAGTCTGAAAATTTATGAAATATGGTACCTAGAGGATGAAAGAGTAGGTTGTAGCCTTCTGTAGGTTGGCACCTACATACTAGTACATCAGCTAGTACAAGAGCTAAAGGGGTGGTAGCTCCCTTCCAGTAGCAGCTGGAAAACGAGTGAAGGTTGGAGCATTCAGTAGGCTGGAACCTACATACTAGTACATCAGCTAGTACAAGAGCTAAGGGGGTTGTTTCTCCCTTCCAGGAGAAGCTGGAGAACGAGAGAAGGTTGTAGCTTTCTGCAGGTAGAAGCCTGTGTACTGGTATAAGAGTACACTAGTACAGAAATATTGTAAAAAGAAGTTTCTTATTAAAAAGAAGATAGAGACGACTTGCAGCAGGTGGTTTTCACCCACATTGGGTTTCCACCTTACATCATGGTGTTCATGTGTGCTTCTTGTGTGTAATGATATGTTCTATTTTACTGCACCTGTTTACTGTTCATATGGTTAATAAAAGTTCTGATGCACTAAATAAAGATCAACATTTAATGGATTAACTGAATCATAAGTTTACTGGATATACGCTAGTTGCATTAGACACAATTGCGTGTACATGCAAGTTCCCTTCACTGAAGTAGCGTATATGAATCGGAGTATGGAAATGAAAAAGTGTTTGATTTGATAATATTGATTCACCCCCCCCTCTCAGTATTATTTCCAACAGAAATATACAAAAATATTAATTTACCCCAACGAGCCCATATTTTTGAATGTTTTCTACCTGAAAATTTTGAATTTCCTAGAACAAATCCCCCATACTCTACTCCTATTTTCCCTAAAATGTCAAGATAAGTCATTTCCATGGTAACTTACCTATTAGGTTATCACACAGATCAGTGGGTAGATGAGGTAGTGTTAGGGTTTTTATCAATATTTTCAGTTGATTAGAAGCCTTCAATTATTTTCAATTACAGTCAGTACTTATTAGATGTTATACATGAGTAGTTTCTCAAGTTTAAAGCTAAAGGTGCATTCAAACACCAATCAATCTTAGTATATTTGATGTTATTCTATTAAGTAGATAAGTTTAAGTTCCAATTACAGAAGATGGATGATCAGGGAAGTCCATTACCAGTCATTCACTGGACTTATTTAGTCAGAAGAAATTCATAATATTATTCATTCAACAATTTTGTGGATCAATTTTTACATACATCCTTGTGTCTACTTAGCAGTGATGCTATACCAAGGATTTCACCAGAGATCAAGAAAGTTTTTCATATTTCAAAATAGGCTAAAGTTGGAGACTGGTATCTTTACCAAAACTATATAGAGATTTAGATCTATGGGTGTGAGCTTCCTCCCTATAGATTACCAGTTTTTGTACTAGTAAGGATTTTCACTTTGGAATACACTAGACAAATGTTAAACATGGATGAATTACATTTTGTATCAAATAAAAAGAAAGTAAAGTTTAAATTGAAGGCACACGTTGGGCCTTATATTGTAGATATTAGAGAAACAACAATGGAAGTGGAGGAAATATTAAAGCAGATGAAATTTAAATGAAGCTTCACATGGTCTTATGATCCCTTAGGGATAATTTCAAAGCTAAGGGTTGAGCAGAAGACCACTCCATATGAACATACACCTAGGATAGAGATAGAGTAGTGTGATAATCAAGAGCAGTGGACAAAGAACACACTATAGGGGGATAAAGAGAAAATAGTCAGTCAATCATCTCTGTAAACTCCTATTCCAATAGACAAACAAATCAAGAGACCAAGGGAAAGTATGTCCCCTACAGATTCAGAAGCACAAGCTGCAGAATTCCATGTCTTCAAGAGGAGAAAAAAGGAATCAAAGACCAATACTAAGACTGATACTAAGAGTTATCCTCATGTAATACATATTTAAGAAGAATCCTCAGAAGAAAAGGATTCACAGGAGAAAAGCGCAATGGTTTTGATGGGTATTCCCACCACTTCATTTCCATATGTTGAGGAGACAACTGAGTTACCTATATCTTCTACATATCAGATTCCAACAAAACAAAATACTTTTGAAAGATACAAGGAGATCAAGAGGAAGAATGAGGCATTGAAGGCTTCAACATATTCATAGTTTTGGAAGAAATTTGCTACTACTCAACACATGTTGTTGTTTTCATTTGACACATAAAAAGGTCAGTTCCAAATGGCCTTTTTGGAACCTACAGTTCCAACCCCCAGAAGTGCAGAAGACTACAAAGCTTCAATATTTTCTATTGATACCAAAAAGGTTCATGCAATCGATCAAATCAATTTGCATAAGCAAGAAGGTGAGATGATTTATTCAACACTGACCAGTTCAACCATGACTACCTCAAAGTTTCAAGACTCTGAATAATATGCATTCACAATTGAAGATAGAATGGATGTCTTCTCTGGCCAAAGACACTAGAACTAAAGCTTTAGAATATTTAATAATCAAACTAGGATATGATCCTAGTAATGTCAAGGCAATTGAGGAGATAATTAAAAACAAAAATGCAGATATTCAAGCCCTCAGGAAACAACTTAAGCTTCCAACCACAGAGCACCCTCAGGCCAAAGAAGTAACCAATCTGGAAATGGAGAAAGAAAAGATGTTCAAAATAATAGTTGAATGGAATGTTCAAATCTAGAATATGGAATAGGACATGGAAACATTGTTGAAGGAAAAGGAACAATTGGAAGTAGTAGGTACATCAATAGAAGGTACATCAACACAACAGGAAGTACAACAAACAACACAAGCATCAACTTCAGATTCTTCTGAGAAGCTAGTTCAAGCTTTAGGAGAATTATCATTAACAAATAAGGAAAATGAGAAGTTAACAAAAGCACTCACAAAGATGGAGGAAAACAAGATAAAAGAAGATAATGCATACCTAGCAGAGGTGCAAAAGAACTACAAATTGATACAACAAATTCAAAAGTATGAGAATCAGTCTCTAACAGCTCAGATGTTGGCAGAGGCCAAAAAGAGTATATGGCATAACATAAATGAAAACATCATAGAATTATGGTCATCCATTCAAATCATATTTGAGTAGGAAGAGTTAGTGCAGAATGTCAAGGCAACAATTGAACAAACAAAGATTGAAATAGAGCTTAGGGTAGCATAAGAAAATAGAATAATTAAAATGTTGAATTCTAAAAGGAAGAACTTGAAGAACTCCAGATTCAAGACAGAATAGGCACAATGATGGAAGTAAAAAGAGTATTAACAAAGAGGAATCTCATGGTGCAACTGGAAAATAAATGCAAAGAATTGGAATTGCAGGTTAAGAGATTTAACCGAAAATTTGCTTTATTGCAGGAGAAAGGGCTCCCAACCTTAAGAGATTCTAATGGGAAATTGATTCCATTAAAAAGTTATTTAGATAAATGATCTAATATTGTTGCAGATGCATCCAAATTTTCCAAAGTAATAGGAACTATAAGTGGAGAAGCTTTCATGGAAGGACGAAAACATGATCTCTTCATTCAACATTAAATCCATCATTTATTTTTAAACAAACCAAGTTTCCAAAGATACACAGAATTAGATGAGATATTTCAGAGCATGGTGAATTTTTCAATTCCTAGTGAAGAGAGGTGGGATAAATTGCTAGAGCTCGTTGAATAAGGGAAAACATGAATCCTAAAATTTGGGGAGTAGGCAAACAAAAGAAGCACAAAAATAGCTATAGTCAGTAACAGGTCACCTCAAAGTCTGATAAAAAAATAAGAAATAGTCTAGATTTCCTATTACTTAGTTCTATTTTGGAAATATATACATGTTTTCAGTAGATATTATTTTGTAATTTTTTTTTGTTTAAAGTCCGAATTAATTCGAGACAAACTCTATAAAAATTTTGTAAAAAGACTTAGTAAGGGTTGGATTATGCAAGAAGAAAATATTTTTCTGTGATTATAAGCAATGAAATATATTTTTGAAGAAATCAATTAAGTAATATAGAGGCAGTTTGGTTTTGGGATTATTGTGTTAAGAAAATGGTGATGTTTCCCTATTTGTAAATTTGTTTTCCTTTCAAGTTTCACATGAATGTTTTCCTTATTAAGTTGTTTACAAGAAGATTAAGAGCCGAATTTACTTACAGTACTCCACTCTGGCTTGTTAAGCAATCTTAATGCTTTATTTATGATATTAAGTATATAATTCATTTGTGTATGCTCTATAGTTGATTGATCCTAATTCTTATTCGTCTCATCCACACCACAACAACTCTACAAGATCCAGGAGTTTGCCTACCTCACCCTATTTTCTGCTCCTCCGTTTATTTTAATTGATTACTGAAGACATTATGACTCCATGCCCAATGGAGTTCTCTTCCATTTTTTTTGGCTTGAGGGGGCCTGACCCAGGTTCAGTTTTAGTTGGCCAGACAATCCCTACACTACTAGCCCTTTCGGCATCAGCTCACGCAGCGTGGACTGAAGTCTCACCCGAAGCAGTATGGGGGGGTGCTAGAACCAAGTTTTCGCACCCTTGAGATGGTTGTGATGTCAGTTTGTTCCAACTATAGTTGCCTTCATGTAGGTTGCTTATCCCTTTGCTCTACCCTTTAGTACTTTCGCGAAATGATACAATTGGCTTTCGCACAACCCTAACCAAGGGTGGAAGTCCTTTCGCGTTGCTAGGGAAATGAACTATGATATCTCCCAAACTAGGCTAAGTACCTGACTTATCTTATTAACAGATCTTAGTTAGCTTCACGTAAACATATGTTATTACTTGCGTTCTTTTAACCAATACAATTATACACATTCACGCATCATATAAGCATTAGAAGTGAAATTCATACCCAATATATCAGATGCATAAACAAGAAATAAAGACACTGAAATGATAGAATACTCTTCTTTATTGATAATTCTAGATAATTACAAACTCGAATCGCCCTGCGCACTCAGCTTCAGGGGTCCACGCACTTAGCTGCGGACTTCTAGGCCTCTGCACACTAAGCTGCAAAGAAGAGCCTCCACCTATGCTACGACCCAAACTTGGACTTCTACTTTAGAGGTTTCTCTCAATTCTTCATCATTGATTAGTTTCTTCGTTAGTCTCTAAACTACTTAGAGCTTCACTCTATTTATACAATCCTATGGTTCACGGACCATGGGTAGATCTTCTACAACTGACATTACATTTTCAAAAAAAGGGTGGACAACCCTATGACTCTTTAACAACTACACGCTCCACGAACACAAAATGTGGAGTCTTTACATTTGTATTACAAAATTGGACCAAAATATGGGATTTAAGCCCCAAAACTATCCTTAGGGGATCCCGTGCCCAACAAGCCCCCAACACAAAAATTGTGACTCACCCCTGAGTCACTCTGCAGGTGCGAAGATCTTAGCGTGAAGACCTCCCAGCTCTGTTTGAATCGCCGCAACTTCAGCAGCGCACTGAGCGGCCACCTGCTGGACTTCTTCCACGCACTGTTCGGTGATCACAGCTACAGAACTGCTGCCCTGAATCCTCTGCTGAGTTGCTTGCAGTTTCCCAAGCTTTGCTTCAATGGAGGCTGTAATAATATAAGCCTCGTTGATCCATGGTTGTAGGCGTGCTTTTAAGACTGCTTATTTATGCCAAGCAACATCCACCTTTTCTTTGAGCGCCTTTTCCTGCTGCATCCATGTAAGCCTTTGTGTAAGGGAAACCATCTGCGTGGTCCCTTTTACCTCATCATACCTCTGTTGTAGCTCGCGCACCTCTATCTCTAGGTGCTCTACATTCGGGTCCTCCTGCAGGGTGGTTAGGACCTTGAATGACTGTTCGAAGAGCTGCATGCAGTCTGCCACTGTACTATCAATCGACGCTGTGGTTGTTGTGATCACGATGGTACGTTGTTCCCTGACCTCCAGCGGAGTTGAAGGTTGAGACCTCAACTGCAAATCTGTGATCTGCAGGTTCAACTCCATCTAAACCCTGGCCATCTCTTCTCTTGCATCGCACAACCCTGTAGCTAATTTACAGATGCGCGCCTCCACCGGTTCTTCTGCCTGAATGTCCAACTCCGGGACCATCTGATAGGCTTCCTCCAGAACCTACATTATCTGTTTATTCTGCTCCACTGCCTCGTTGTGCTACAGACCCAACTGCTCAATGTTGATGTGCTCCCCTCTCTTTACCTGTAGAGTGTGATTCTCCCTGGCCCGAAGTTCTGTGGTGACTCCATCTTGTAAGAGGTAGAGTGTCTCCCGAGGGAGCGCAACCATGTTCAACCCTACCCCTTTAAAACTGCTCACTGTGGGCTTGTCGGCCTCCTGCTTTGTAGTAAGTGCCCCATCTAGTAGCACTATTGTGTTGGTCACCCTTGTGTGCAACATCTCCTCGGCAGCTAGAGTGCTGATCGCGACGTTGTTGGACACTGTGCCAACCTATGGACTACGAACCTACAACTCCTGTATTTCTGTCTAGAGAGCCCCCAATACCAAATGTTGCTGTTCTTCAAATTGTTGGAGGCTCTCCACAGTGACATCCCTCACTGTTTCACCGATATCATGCAGATCCCCCTTAGTGAGGGTCGTTGGGTCGAAAGAAGTCTTTGATGCCCTTTTTTTATTTCATGGAACTGTTTGCTCTTGTGGTCATGGATGCTTGAGCTAGGTGGATGTCATCTATGGGTCCACGCCACCTTGTTCTGTGTCTGTCTCTAGTTCGAGCGAAGGTGACTTCTATCCTTCGCGCTCTTCTTCTCCTGTTTTCTACTGTTCGGCAAATTTCACAGTGTCACGCACCGCCTGGGCCTTAGCCTCTGCTTCCTATTTCCTACGCTTTTCCGTCATCTGTGCCATTCGAACCTTTGTCTCTTCCTTCTTGCACTACACGGCAGCCTTTTTCGTGTCCACCGCAGAGCCAGCTAGAGCATGCCACTCTGGCAGCCAAGACTTAAGGACTGTGAATATCACATCATCGGTTGCGAGGTATGGTAAATCATGCCACGTCTTCGTAGGGTCCTTCCACATCCTGATGAAGAAATGGTGGAAATCCACTTTGAACTCTGCAAAGCTCTACAAACTCTTGTATACTTTGGGTGACAATTGCGGCTTGCGATTGTTCCCCATCTGGATATTCATCTCCATTAGGACCCAGAAGATCTTTCTTTCTCTGATACACTCCACGTCCTTGGTCACCCACAACGAAGCATACTTCGCTGCCTCTAGAAGGTCTGGCTTGACTGAAGGGAATTGGCTATCTTCGGGCAGCTCCCATGCCACCAGTACTATCGAAAACAGGAGCCACGCGTAATAAAACATTTTTCCCTGCTCCTGTGCCTTGTGACACTTCACAAGGAACTCGCCGCATAGATAGTTTTCCCAATTGAACTGGACTCCTTCTGCGCATTGAGCCGCTAGTGAAACCACTGCCGTGGGCACCTCATCTGCACGACACTTCCACATCACCTTCCCTGCCAATATTTTTGTCATAACCTTGACTGCAGGGTTGTTAATGCTGGAGATGGTGTACCCTCACTTCTTCTTCTCCAACTTTAACTTCTTCTTCATCACTTCCGTGAGAGCCAAATCGCCACCTTTTCCCTCCAAAATGTTTGTTGGATCCTCTCCTGAGTAAGGTAGCCGTGTAATCCGGTGAATCAGATGGTCTGTGATGGGGATGGGCTCCTCCAACCACAAACACCCATGATGCACTGAGCAGAGCAGCTGCCCAATGATGAAGATGGTCACTGGGGTGCGGTGGTAATGCGACACCCAGAGCAGGTTAAGAAACCCTGCTTTCTCTACACCTCTGAGCCATTTGCGTGGCTCCAATTCAATCATTCCAGCTGTCGTGTCCATCCTCTGGCGCATTAGCTTCTCAGTCGCTAAATGCGGGAACTTATTGTGTTCTACAAGGTCCCAATCTTCAAACTTCAACACAGGAACCCACCCCAAGTGCGGTCCCTCAAAAACAATATCGTCAGGGAGGAGCAGAGTTTGCAGAGAGCTCTTTCTCTCATCTATGTCCTTCGACACCCTAGCTTTACCCTTGCACAGAGGCACATATTTAGGTAACCAAGTAACAGGGTCCGCACCCTGGGTTTCAACTTCCATCTCTACATCCTCCTCTTCTACTAGGATTTCTTCAGATTCCTCTTCATCGGCATCCAGATTAATGGCCTTCCCATTTTCTTGCAAGGTGAGCTTGGTCCTCTGTGGATTTCTGGGCAAGACGCGACTGGGATCATGGCCTGCTTATCCTTCTTAGGTCATGGTGCTTGGGGTTATTTAGGGACCTCAACTATCGCTCCGGCTCTCTCTGGGGCTTCTACTTACGTAATTTCCTACACAGCTTCTGTGGCTTTCGACATTAGTTTAGGTAGAAGGTCTTGCGTCTCCTTTGGAAATGTTTCAAACAGTAACTTGCTCTCAAAGCCTCAAAGTTCGAAAGGTCCATATACACTTGATAGCACAACAAATCAGTTCTCAAAATTCCAAGTGTTTTTCGCTGGACAACCACTTGTAATTTATAGGGCCTTTTGAATTTGAATTCGACCGTTCCCCCCACATTTGGCCCATTAATGCTAGATTGGCGGAAAATTTCCAAGAATCTAACCCATAAAGTTTACCTTAAATGCCTGCCGTCTGTTCCATTTGGCTTGAAACCAACCATCAAATCGTGAATAGTGACTTTAACAGTCACTTTTCGGTAGACCTACGTGCTAGTGCAGTTGTCTTTGTGTTGTCGTGAACCCTATGACACTTTGCTGCTTCTTGCAATCCTGACATCGCGCAATTCCCGGGCAGTGTAGTTTATAGTCCTATGCCTCCTTTCAGTTGCCTGGAGTGCTAAGACTATGCTACTTCCATATAGTCACATCTCCAGATCACCGATGTATGGCTTCAAGTGACTACCATTCACCTTTCCTGGGAAGGGTTCTCCATTTAACTTAACCAGCTATACCATTTCTCCGTCAGTAATATCCTTAATAACATATGACCCTAACCGGTGAATCCTGAGTTTCCCTGGAAATTTATCAACCTAACTGTCATACAGAAACACCAAGTCATTCACCTTAAAGGTGCGTCGCTTAATATGTTGGTCATGGCCATGATTTTTCGCGCTGCTTTTGGACCTGCTGGTGAAATCCAGCCAAAAATCGTTCTTCTTTGAGTTCATCCAACTGCGCGAGCCTCTCCTCTAGGGCTCCGTGATCTGTCATACCTATGAGCGCTACTATGCACAAACTAGGCATGATGTATTCCATAGGAATTACATCTTCAACCCCGTATACTAGCCTAAAGGGTGTCTGTCCCGTCAGCTTCTTGCATGTCGTCCAATAATCCCATAACACTGCAAGTATGCATAGGTCCCAATCACTTCGCTGAGAATTGAATACCTTGGTCGGCGTGTTTTTAAGCACTTTGTTGAATGCTTCCACTGTTTCGTTAGCCTGTGGGTGATAAGGTGTGCTCTTTTGGTGATACACCTGAAATTCCTCTGTTAGTGCGCTGATCGTCTCATTCAAGAAGTGCGTACCGCGATCGCTCAACAAGATCTGTGGACATCCAAATCGCATCAGTACATGTTCAAATATAAACTTCGTGGCAGTCGCGCCCGTGCAATCCTTCACCGGCTGCGCTTCTGCCCAATGAGTCAAATACTCTGTTGTAGTGATAATATACCTCGCGCCTGTCTTTCCTTGAGGTTTAATGGGTCCTACAAAATCCATTGCCCATTTTTCTAAAGGTTTCAATGCCATTTGTGGATTCAAAGGCATTTCATCCCTCCACAATGGCCTGCATGTTCTTTGACATACATCACATGCCTTGCAATATGCTTTTGAATCCTGATGAAGGGTTGGCCACCACAACCCTGCGTGCAGAATCTTCTACGCGATTGCTCTTCCTGCATAATGTCGTCCCATGGTGCCCCCATGAGCATCTGCGAGGATTCTTCTCTGTTCAAACTTAGGTACATACCTTCGCAGTACTCCATCATTCCCCATCTTGTATAGATGCCCAACAATGATAGAGAAATCTGTCGTGCGCACCACTAATTCCTTCTTTTGCTAGATAGAGTATCCTTCCAGCACAATCCCTGTTGTTAGAAAGTGTATTATATCTTCAAAATGTCCATCTGTGACACGCACAACAAAGAGATGCACGTCAGGTAATCCTTCCTCCAAACTAGTAGGTTCCTCCCCTGTCTCGATGCGTGACAGGTGATCTGGTCCCACGTTCAATGGTTTAGGCTTCGCAACAACTTCAAAATCGTACTCTTGGAATAATAAGAGCCATCTGCAAATTCGCCCCCCCCCCACAAAGGCTTATTAACCAGGTGCTTTAGTGCAGAGTACATGTGCATCTGCTTAGGTAGGGGCTTTTCTCCATCAGCCTGCGTCCACTTGGCTAGATGCGCGCACAGATTATCCTGCCCATCATACTTGTCTATCAGTCGCATCTTAGGCTTCCCAAATCATGCTCGCATCATTCTCCTACATTTGTGTCAATCATAAAAGCTTCCTTTGTGTGTACCCCACCATATTGTGGGCGTAGCGCGTAGTACCCAGTCCAAGGCATGGAAGCGTTACTTTTCTGGCATCTCCCTTTCAAATGCATCCAAGAAGGTATATACCTCATTTAGACCATCATAAGTAGATAGATTCCTTTCCTTTGACGACACACAATGCAACATCTGGGTCATCATGTTGCAATTTAGCATAATTACTTCGTGTAATCAATTCTTCCAGCGTTCTATTTCTTTGTCAGAGTCCAAAGTGCAAGAACTCTCGCACTCCCATGTAATCTGCCCATCCGTGGTGGGATTCACCCAGTCTTGGTCTCACGCTGTTATCTTATAGATGCAGTCTAGATCATCATCACTCTCATAGTCGCAGACTGGTTCTGTATAGCGTGATCCTTCAGCATGATCCAGGGGTATTATTATGCGCAGTGATTTCTTCTCAAAGATCATCTTTCGCTTCTTTAGGTTGATTACCCCCTTCATATCAGTAGCCCAGTCAATTCCCAGGAGCACAGGGTATGGGTTGCTGTCATCAACAATATCTATTACTTCAAAATCTTCCAGCACGCTTGCTCCCTCAATATCCACTGTTACTCTCTACGATCGCCCCATGGGTATGGTTTTCTGTTGATTCACCATTCTCAGTTGAATCAGAGAACATTATAGTGCAGGTCTCCTAATTTGCTCCCATGTTCGTTTCAGTAAAACATTCACATCTGATCCCAAATCCAGAATGATTTGATCCATCTCATATTCTCCGATCTACGTGGTGAGCCTCATTTCACGCCCCATGCTTGTTTTATGCTTTTCGATCTTTCAGACTACGCACGGTTCTCCTGCGCGGTCCCAGCACATTTGTTGATGAGTTCCTATAACCCTTTCACAACCTTACTGTTGCGCAGTAACTTCATACAGGTTTCTAGGAAAGTAGTGATCATAGAGGGGTCCATCTATGACTCAGGCTTATCTTTGCTTCCTGAAGTGGAGGCCTCAACAAAGCTCTTCTTAGCTTCCATGAAGGTTTCCTGAGTGCACTCCAAATCAAACTCAGCCTCTTTCATCGGGGCCTTGCAAACCCAGGTACTGTCTTCTGGTTGTTTCCCCTTGTCATCTCCTGTCGCCATTCCACTTCGGAGCACTATATTTACGTTCGAATCTTCCTCATGCGGCTCAGTCCTCATCATATGCAAGTTTTGAGCCAGGGGAGGCGATAGTGCTCCTTTGTCATGTATCCTGGCTATCAGCGTAGGACAATCTTCTATTTCATGATCAAACATCATGCACTACTTGTACGATGGGCGTGTTGGATTAGTGTAATCATGGGCATAGTGTCCTAGCCCTCTGCAATTGTAGCAAATAAACTGTTTGCGACCTCTACCAGGTCCTCCTATGCCTCGACCTCATCCGCGCCGCTGAAATATTGTCCACACCATCCCTGCATTTTGGTCAAGGGGCCATGTTTCAGCCTAAACTCTGTAGGTGGGCGTTCTATCCATCATCAGTTCATAGCTCCTACAAGTATGCTCATCATGTCCCACTGATCTACAAAAGTTGCAAAACAACTGTTGCGGAGCTTGCGTATACTTCTGTAACAAGTGGCAGTTATCCGTGGCATGCTTTATGGCTATTTGACATATAGCGCACCACAAAGAAGGTACCATGCTAGGTCCTACTTGAACTTCTGGCCTTAAAGGCATCGGTCCTCCTACTGCAAGGTAATTTGTAAAGATTGGGCAGTGTTCTTTGTCATGACCCTGACTCTTGCATTTCACACACCATATTTCTTCGCATACCTCTAGCTGAACTATCCTATCCTACTTCAAGCTTTGCATTTCAAGGCACAGATTCTTCAGCTGCACGTGGATCTGTTGAACTCCTAGATTAAGATCTTGCATCGGGGTCTCATGTAGTCTCATGGAAATCTCCAAGACCTCTGCCTGAGTTATTATCTTCTGCTGCGACAACACACTTCTTAAGTGTGGTAGTAGCGAAGCCACAAACCACTCGCGATGATGTCTATCTGTCAAATTCATGTTGGCTTCACAGATCATACATTTCAACCTCTGATCTAGTTCCCAATGTGTCTCGCCTAGTAGCATCGTGATTTCTTTGAATCCAACAATCAACTGCGCTTCAGATTTAGGCCTACTAAATTCCCTATTTAGTGCTGCGTGGATGTCTGCTACTCTAGCATTCGGGTTATCGCTAGAGTACTTAATATACCAGGTTAGTGCGTGATCTTGTAGGGAACTAACCAATATTGCCTTCTTTATATGGTCAGTAACACCTTGAGCTTCCCATACAGCCCTCACAATGAACCAGAATTAGTTCGGGTCCTCATTTCCCAATCCTTTGAACAAAGGAAACTTCACTTTGTTTGCCATACTGAATCGCAGTGGTGGTGGAGGTGGTACGGGTGAAGTTGGAGGTGATGGAGGTGAAGCTAGTGGTGGTGTGGGTGGAGGTGGTATTCGCAGAAATCCTTGTCTTATCAGATGAATAGCACTTCATAGAGAGACCTTCGCGATCCCTTCCTCGTCCCCTCGCGGAGGTGAAATCAAGGGGCTATGCTCTGGACCCTTATTTCCTTCGTTTTTATAAATTCTTCCGCTTCGCGTAGACCTGAACATCAAGGTAACTACATAACCTGCTTTTCACACAACAACATTTTAATCCAAGTATTCAAAGATTTTACGTACTTACCTCGCGGTCCTTTGAAAAAGCGTCGCTCTGCCTCGCTATAGCTGACTGAGGTGTCAACCGCGAACTCAGTAACAAATCCTCCTATACAACTAGCCTTCGATTTCTTTCTTAGCTGGATTCCAATGATACGGCATCACACATCTCTTATGCAGATTCCGGTCTTGACAACGGAACCATTTGTTGGCTTGAGGGGGCCTGACCTAGGTTCAGTGTTAGTTAGTCAAACAAATCTGTACACTACTGGCCCTTTCGGCATTAGCTCGTAGAGCGCGGACTGAAGTCTCACCTGAAGTAGTATGGAGGAATGCTGGAACCAAGTTTTTGAACCCTTGAGATGGTTGTGATGTCGATTTGTTCCAACTATACTGCCTTCGTGTAGGTTGCTTATCCCTCTGCTCTACCCTTCAGTACCTTCGTGAAATGCTACAATCGTCTTTCACGCAGCCCTAAATAGGGGTGGAAGTCCTTTCACGTTGCTAGGGCAGTGAACTGCGATATCTCCCAAACTAGGCTAAGTACCCGACTTATCTTATTAAGAGATCTTAGTTAGCTTCGCGTAAACATATGTTCTTACTTGCATTCTTTTAACCAATACAGTTATACACATTTGTGCACCATGTAAGCATTAGAAGTGAAACTCATACCCAATATATCAGATGCATAAATAGGAAATAAAGACGCAAAAACGATAGAATACTCTTCTTGGATTTCTTAATGGTCACTCTGTCAGCCCACAGTGTATACTTGAGCTTAGAATCCCAATTCTTTTTATTATCCTCTAACAGCTTCTTAATTATCCTTATTAGGCTTTTATTAGAGGATTCTTCCAGACCATTTCCTTAAGGATAATATGAGGTGGAATGAACCAGTTTAATACCCATTGAAACACACATTTCCACCAATTCTTTTGCCCTGATGGCTGCTGCATTATCTGTGACTAGTTTATGTGGACAACCAAATCTGTTGAAGATATTCTCTGTCAAAAACTTCATGACCACATTATGATCAGCCTTCCTTGTAGGGATTGCTTCAATCCACTTAGTAAAATAATCAATGGCTACTAATATCCATCTGTGCTGGTCACTGGAATGTGGATTGATTTCTCCAATGAAATCCAAACCCCACTGCTGAAAAGGTCCTTTTGCCTGTATTGGTTTTAGGGGCAGGGACTTCAACTGCTATTTTCCTTCAAATCTTTGGCACCTGTCACAAGACTTAACAAATAAAAATACATCAGAAAATAAAGTGGGCCAATAGTACCCAGCTCTAAGAATTTTGTGGGCAGTAGTTTTCCAATAATGGTGCCCTCCACACATGCTGGAATGAAACTGCTGCATAACTTCTGTTGACTGTTCTTTGTCCAGACACCTTAAAAGCACTCCATATGGATCCCTCCAGTAGAGTAGATTTTCATTAATGCAATATTTAGCTGCCCTAAGCTTGATAGTTCTGGCTTGACTCTTAGTAAATCCTGAAGGGATTTCTAGCTTCAGCAAGAAATTAATTATTTCAGCATACCAATTACAAGAAGCTAGATTTTCGGCCATTGACTTCTTTCTCTCTATTTCAGCTACTTTTTCTTCCTTATCTGTCTGACCATTTTCTGCAATTGTGCACAGGAAATCAATATCCAATGATCTGCAATTTTCTTCAACCAATAACTTGGCAAGACCCTGACCTCTGACCAGTTTGGTGGGCTTCAGTTCTATATTAAATTCTATCAGCTTTGCAATCCATTTTGCCCTTCTTCCATCAGCATCAGGTTGTGTTAAGACATCTTTTATTGTAGCAGAGGGTACATATGCAATTATCTTGGAATGCAGGATATAAACTCTAAAAGCTTTCAAGGATTTGATAAGGGCATATGCATGTTTTTCAATAATATCATACCTTAGTTCGGCATCGCTCAAGTTCTTGTTGAAAAATGCTACTAGATGTTCTGAACCTTCTTCATCTGCTTGCAATAGAACTGCTGCAATGGTGTCTTTAGAGGCAAATGAAAATATATGGAACTCCTTACTGTAATCTGGACTTATTAATGTGGGAGCCTCCATAATAGCTTTTTTAATAGACTCAAATGATTTTCTTGCTGCATTAGTCCATCTTACGTCTGACCCTTTTCTCAACATGGAGGTAATATGCTTCACCAATTCTGCAAAATTTGGAATAAACCTCCTTACAAAATTAATTTTTCCCAGAAAGGACTAAATATCCTTCTTTGATCTTGGTCCAGACAAAGTTTGTATTGCTTTAACTCTTTCTGGGTCAATCTGAACACCTACAATAGAAACATGTCCTAATAGCTTGCCTTCTTCTAAAGCAAATTGTGATTTTTTAGGATTAACCGAAATCCCAAGCCTTCTGCACTTCAAGAACACATTTTTCAAATGCTACAAATGATGTTGATGGCTACTAGAATAAACTGTTATGTCATCAAGGTAGATAAGGACAAATTTATCTTAGAAAATTATATATTACGGAGCAATGGAACACATAAAATATTACAGAAATATAAACATAGAAAACACATAAAACAAGAGAGACACAAATATACGTGGTTCACCCAGTTTGGGCTACGTCCACCCCGAATAGCCAGTCCTTCCTTTCTATTATCCAGCAAAATGAAGAGACACAACCTACAGCAAATCTGCTGTAATATCCTCTGTTTTCTCTCACAGTCTCACCTCTCTGTTTCTCGCTTAGAGAATACACTTCTATATCAAAGCCTTTAATACAATGCCCTCATACAAAGAGAGGGGTTGCCTTCTAGGGCAAAAAACCCTAAACTAAACATAAGTTCTATCGTTAGATCATCCTCCTAATGAATGGCCCAGGTTGACTAGAAATTACTATACTTTTACAAGGCAATTTTACATCTATTTTTTTGGCTTCGGGGGCGTTGCCCCCGAACCCTCGCCGGGGGATTGTTGGCCCCCGGATCCCCCAACCGGGGGAATCGGCCCCCTCGCACCCCTCCGCATGGAGGGGTGTACAAACTTCTTGGGGTATACATCTAGCTAAAACAAAAGACCTCTGAACAATCATGCTCCACACACAACATCCTTCTCCCCTACAAATGCTATATCCATAGTCCTCTAAAAGGTTGCTCCAGCATTCATCAATCCAAAAGGCATATTGGCATACATAAAAGTGCCCCAAGGAGTGGTAAATACAATTTTTTCTTGATCATCTAGATGCACAACAATCTGATTAAAGCCTGAAAATCCATCCAAGAAAGAAATTACTTTAACTCCTGAGACCTTTTGCAGCAAATGCTCCATCTTTGGTAGGGGATAATTGTCTTTCTTTGAACATTTGTTTAAATTTTTGAAATCAACACACAGTCTGATTTCTCCACTCTTCTTCCTCACTACCACTAAATTGGCTACCCATTTAGAATATCTAAGAGGGACTATGATTTTGGCAGCCAGCAATTTTTTAATTTATTTTTCAATTAAAGGAAGAAGCATAGGATTTATTGGTCTCAGCTTCTATTTGAAAGGAATGGTGTCTTTCTCCAGAGAGATTTTATGCTAGATTATGTTCTTATCATATGTTTTCAAATCACTATACTCTTAGGCAAACACATCAGCAAATTACTTCATTAATTTGCAGTATTCAACAATTTGATCAGCAGACAGATGGGTGGACAAATTTATGTATCTAGGCTGACCTGGACTTTCGATATCATGCTTACAGACAACAAATTGGTCTTCTTTTTGGGCTTCCTTGTAAGGCACATCATTTTGGTCAAACAGTCTTTCTAATGGAATTAAACCCTTAGGAATATGATTGTTGGGAAGCTAGACAATGCTATTTTTACCAATTTTATTTCTAAGCTGGGACTGGGGATTTTCTAACAAGGCTTGATTCTCTTGGTCAATTTGCATTTCAGCAAACTCATTAATGAATTGCAGAAATCTACTTAACTCATCATCATCATTGAAAACTTTCCAATGCTGGACATTGTCAGGCAAGGATGGCCTATACTTCATTTGGACTTCATAAACTAGTCTGGGAGGCATGGGAGGGATAAATAGACTAGCAGACACTGCAAGGGAATCAACAAGCTGATTTTTGGCTCTAGGAATGTATGAAATACAAAAATAATCAAAAGAATTTCTGATTCTCCATACCTCATCTCTGTATGCTTTCAACCTTGGGTGCTTTGCTTGAAATTTTTTATTCACTCGCTGAATGATCAAATCAGCATCTCCAAACACCTTTATGTTCTTGATTCCTATGTCTTTTGCTGCATTAAGGCCCAATAGCAGAGCTTCATATTCTGCTATATTGTTTGTGACTTGAAAAGCCAGCTTAAAAGATAGTTGTGTGCTTTCTTGTTTTGGAGATATCAGCACCACCCCTGCTCCTACAGTCTCCCTGGAACATGCTCCGTCAAAGAACATCTCCGAAACCTGACTTCCTTGCTCTTCTTTGGCCTGAACTGTTGGTTTCCTAAGCTGCATTGAGGCCTTCTGAGATTCTTCTATTTGGAGAATACATCCTCCAAAATCAATGTCCACTACATATATGGGATGATTGGTAGGATTCTTTTCATCACTGATGATGTATGCCAACTGTGCTTCTCTGTACAACCTCCTGCTTTCTCCTCCAAACACTGGGACAGTTGCATAAGATAGAACATTCTGTAATTTCCCACCTAGTCTCTTAATCCATCCTCTGGACAACAGCATGCCAAACTTAGGAGGGACATCTGCTACCACAATATCCGTCATCATACTCTTCATGGGCAGCTGAGTTAGGGTAATGGCTAGATCTTTAATCAATCCCAAACATTTTACTTTCCTGGAATCAAAAGAGAATAAATCATGATAGAGTATGGTGATATTAAGGCCTAACTCTTCCATGATAGCTTTAGGCATTAAATTGTGGCTGGCCCCTGTGTCTAGCAAGCAATTGTGAAGGATTTTGTCATGAATAGTCAAGGAGACATAAAAAGATGGAGAATTATTATCAGCAGGTTCAATCATGGGGCTGAGCACAATGGTAGGCTTGTCATCTTGCAAATTGACAGAGTCAGTGGAGGTTTGTGTGGTTTCCAGCTCAAGGGCCTCAAGGATAGGCTTTCTAAACATTTCACTCTTTACCAATTCTACCAGAGGCACAGAGATTTTGATCTTCTAGACTTCTAACACAAGGCTGAAAGAGGAAGGTAATTTATTAGAACCTCTTACCTCTTGAACTAGAGCTTTGAGGATGACTGGATCAACTGCTAGTCTTCTCTGTTTGATATTCTGAGGCTCTGTTTGGACAACAGCTCTATGTGCATAATTCTCTTTGACAATTTTTCATTTGACCTCAGATTGTACCTTTGCTGCTCACCAGTTTGTAGCACAGCTTCTCTATCCCATTCTTGATTGTCTTGTTCCTACAGCAAAGATTCTTCATAAGTAGGCAATGTAAAAAAGGCAGCACTGCCTTTATCTTCCATGCAGTGAATTTCATCCTCATCTTCTTCAAATTGTTCCTCCTCCATGACTACATTTTGGAAGGAGGTTTAACTTTCTGTTCTTCTTTTAATTCTTCACCCCTCTGCATTACTAGTAACTGTTCATTTGCTCTTCTGAATGGATTCTTATTTCTTGGAGCAAATGTGTTCTGCTGCCTTGTTTTTCCTGAATTTTGCTCAACCTTTAGCTTAGAAATTTCAGCAGCCAATGACTCTATCATCTTAGTCATTTTATCTAATTTAGGTTTTGAAGATGATGCAGAAAAAGTAGAAGCCTGATTTCTCTGTCTCCTTCTGTCAGCTTGACCCTTTAGCTTTTTTGCAGCCATGATATTAGACTCTACTTCTAGGGCTGCATCCTGCATGTCTGCCAATGTAGCACATCTTCTTTCTCTCAATAACAGGCAGAAATTAGAGTCAAAAGCATTGGCATAAGTGAGTTTGGAAAAGGTGGGGGTAGGCTTTACCTCAGCGGGTATCTTACTATACATATGGTTAAACCTTTTATTAAAATCAGGCAAGGCTTCCCCATTTTTCCTTTTCAGGTTACCAAACTCAGTATGGTAATACAGCAAGTCTTTTTTATCTCCCCAGTGCTTCAAAAATGCATCATCTAAGGCTTCAATATCTGTTATAGATCTCTGGGGCAATTCTCTGAACCACTTCCTGGCCTCTACATCAAGGCTCTAGACAAAAACTCTCATCCACACATCATTTTCACTTATATCCAAATTATCAGCATTACTGTAAAAATCTTCAAGGTGTTCTTCTGCTGTTACTCCCTCTTTGCCAGTGAATTTGGGCATATACTTCTGATATTCTCCCATATGCATAGGGTTTAAAGGCACAGGTAGGACTAAAGGTCCATATCTAGCAGCAACAATTCTTTCTATCTTCGTGGGTGCTTGCTGGCCTGCCATAATTGGGATATGTGGAAGAATACTGGCAGCTTGAATGGTAGGAAGTAATGTGATGGATGGAAAAGACAAAGGGATGTTTTGGACTGAATGTGAAGCTTTCTTTGGACTGAGATTCAAAGGGGAACTAACTGCACAAGGGGCTGAATTAATCTCTGAAGGAATTTCGTTATTAACAGCGCTGGGTTCTAAATTTTCAAACTGTATATCTTCAGCTATAACTTTGTCTTTCAGAGATGCATGAGCTTTCTTAGGCTTACCTGATCTTGATGCCCCTTTCTGTGATGCTTTCTTCGATTTGACAGTCCTCTCAGGGTCAGGCATTGGTTCAACTGGTGATTTCTGAGGATTTCTTCAAGTATGTCTCACAAACTGAGCCAGAAATTCAATGTGGAGTCGCCAAAGGTTGGTCTTCCTCCAATGGAGTCACCAGATAGATGATTACAACCAAATTATGTGCCCAGACCTTGTCTATCATCAAAGTCTGGAACTGTGTCATTCTCCCAGGGAAGCTGAGCTTCAATTCTCCTCTCCCCGGCAACGGCGCCAATTAAGGTTATCACCCCAAGAAACTCTCCCAGGTTGTATCTCAGAGATGCTCAGGAACACTACAAACTCAACAAAAATGTTGGAAATGGTGGATGAATGAAAGAAATGCTACATATTCAAGCCAGATAACCACTTCTACTATGATTAACCCCAGACATGGGTGAAAACCCCCAGACTACAGGGCTTTAGACCAACAATTACTCACAGTTTTAAAGAAAATGTGATGATGGAGAATACTGATCACACTAGCAGATGCACAGGACCCTGTGATGGCTAGCTGTAACCAGTTAAAAGGTCTGCAAATCTATTTCCTAATGCAGAGACAGGATGACAGCTCTCTGGCATTAAAACAACATAAACATGCATACACATTCAATAATACTAACTGGATTCTAACACAGAGGTGGGATGACAGCCCCTCTAATGCTAAACATCAAGAGCACATGAACAAATGCATAACAGGCATAGCCTGGAACAAAGAAGAAGTGGAAAGTGAGCAATTGAAAACAAAAGAAGCTTGCATTAGTTGAAAATGAAGACTAGAAGCTGCAGGTATCACAATAGTTACAGTCTCCAGAAGTTGAACTTTACATCAAAATAACATTCATCAACCATCAACCCTCATTACCTCTTGTTTTTGGGTATATATGGAGGTTGAAAAAAAAATCTCTGCTAACCTATGCGTGGAGGGGTCATAACTGACCACCAACCACATTTACTATCAGATATGGTCTTTGATACAATTTGATTATTTTAATGGACCAAATGACCTTTCTGCTGCTCTGCTGTACTTCACGAACAGGTGAAATGCCATATTTATCTGCTCAAGGTTGTCCTTCTTTTCCTTGGCCGTGCTGTTCTTTAAATGTGGTTACTGGGGATTCAATGCGTAGAGTACCGGATCATGGCTCCCTTTCTTCTTCGCGTGCACAAGACAGGCCCAAAACACAGAAAATGCATGGAAAATGGATGATGGGCTGGAATGAATATTAGTCATTGGATGGCTCAAACGGACGACCGAGATCTCTTAGTTGGCAGCGTCGAGAGGAAACGGAAGCGCGATTGAATATAAGCTGTTGGATCTGACAAATTGGATGGCGAAGATCGGACTATGCGGGCTATCGGAAGGGAATGCGAATGGAGGAACGTGGACCATCGGATCATGGTCGGGCAGATCCGACGGCTGACGGGTGGCAGAGATGCGAGAGTGTTAGCGAGCGGGGACCGTACTGAATGGCGGTAAGTGGTTTCCCCGCACTGCTTATGGGCAATGGTGGTAAACGTACAGAGGGGGCGCGATGCAATAAGATTAAGACGCGTGGCGGATGTGATGGCAGGGAAACCACTTTCCCCGCGGGCTAATGGGTGTGCAGGTCTCAGCAACGGGGAGAGCGAATATTGTTGGATTGGTGGGAAATGATCGGACGACCCAGGTTTAAAGCACGCGTTATTGTTTGATGTGACAGGGGAGGGCCCTGCTAATAGCAGTTTTTATATGCACGCGGTCATATAACCATGGACTTATGAATTTAACAATGCACCCAGGACCCAAAGGAAATAGAATTATAATGGGGTTTATAAGGATAATAGAGGAAAATGGAAATAACGGGGTTAAGGGAGAGTAGGGAAAATGAAAGGGAAGGAGGAAACAAAGGTGGCGGGAGTTATAAGGGTATAAAGCAAATGAAAAGGCAAGAATCCAATAAACTACTGCAAGCTCCCTTTTTGCAAAAAACACACGAACACAGTGTCTTTGACCTGGCAAAAACCAAATTATGTAGCAGAGCTAACAGGTCCCCGTCGGAGTGCATTTCAGGCACTAAGATTAGATTATGAAGGACATTTTAGGTACACAGGGATAATTTTCATTCATTGTTAGTATCATTGAGAGAAATAAGCTGAGATTTTTTCTAAAGGCCGAGGTTAATTTGTTCATGAGAACAACAACTTGGATAACAAAGTATCCTAAAACTGAGATTCCTTGACATGTTTCAAAGATTTCATGAGTAATAAAGAGGCATGTGGCATTATTTGAATTTTTCTAGGAACCATTGGCAAATGTTTTAGCCATGAAGTCAGCAGCGTGAGTTTTTGAAGGGGATAGATGGCAGCGTTCAAATTTTCCAATGGACAGGTGGCAGAGTTTGTGGGTTTGAAATCAACAGTTGTTAAAACATTCCAGATTTCTAGCGATGACACCTTCAGCAGTTCGAGTTCAAAATATTGTAGCAAATCTATTTTGATGAGATCTAATTAAATTATTTAGTTATGATTTTAATTTATGTAATTCGACTGCAACACATATTTGGTTTTCTTTTTAATTTTAATTATTTTGATTCCTATGTTTAGGAAATAAAAATTAATATGTAATAGGGTATATATAGGATAATTTTTTAGATGTAAGGGTTCGATTTTTGTAGCAGAGAGAGGCTGCTTGGGACTGTGTAAAGTTTTTCTTGAATATTATTTTAATAAAGCAGTTTCTTCCCTTTAGACCTGGGATCCATCAGGGTGTTTAATGTCTAGTATGTTTTTCCTGTAATTCACTTACATATTTTTTTTTTCTACCTTGTTACAACATTATCTAAGAGATGTGTTAGGAATTCATCTACACACGATGCTCCTTTCATGATGATTTTGTTGTTAAATGTAGTGGTTGTCTTTGTAGAATCCATCCTCTGTTAGATGCTCTATTGAGTAACCCTGTGTTTCTCTTTTGTCTAACACTGCTACTGTAGATCCATCCCCTGTTTGATGCCTGCAGGGCAGTGGGATTTCTCCCCTATTCTTCTCACATTTGCAATATTTTATCTGGCTGAACATTGCACTTACTTTGCCCCAAGTTTGCCGGTAGAAACTGGCATCGAATCCATAGCCCAATGGTCCTTTCTCTTGTTGTTTTTGACCCAAAAACCTTTCAAACAAATCCCCGCACTCCATAGCTAGCCTAAGATTCAGTTATCACAACCACATTTTGTTGGCAAAGAGAGAGCCCTCTCTGGTCTGGCAGGGCTAGATGCCAGATCGAAAGCTTGGTCTGTGGTTACCTCGGAATTTCCTCTTCTCAGCCTTGAGGTTCATTCCGAGTGCTAACAGTACATAAAGGACATTCTTGAGTTGAACCTTGTTACCATATTCCATCTCTATGGATTCCTTCCCAATTTCTTTGACTGTATAGCTATTGTTGTCTCACAATTAAACCCTTTGAGAAAACTTCTTTTCTACCATGTTGAAAGATTCCTATGCTCTTCGGTCATGTGTCTTGATGCTCCACTATCTACTAGCCACATGCCATCATCATCTATAAAGGAACCTATCAAAGAAAATAGTAGAAGGAATATTTGTCACCCTTGGATCGCTTTGGTTTTTCATTTTCTTCAACTTCTATTGCAGAAGCGTGTTGTTTCCCTTTTCTTTTCTTGTTAGCCATATTAGGACTATATTTCTTGAAATTTCAATATTATTGACAACCATAAAATTGTATATAAGATAAGTCTTTCTTCTTGTTAGAGAAAGAAGACCTTTTCCCAACTTCTTATGTTGAGGTCCAAAATTATTCTTTCCCTTGTTCTTGAAGCAAGCTGCAAGAGCTTGGACTTCTTCATATTGTCAATATCTAGACATCAATATTGCTTCTTCTTGAGCACATGATGTCCATAATTTCTAAAATGAGGGAGTGTCTTTCCAACTGCTTAATCATGTTACAAATGCATCCCATGATATAGGGAGACCATTGAGTGCAGTAGTCACAAGTTCTTGATTATAAATGGTTTCTACAATAGCTAAATTTGATCTTTGATTTGTGAAACATTTACAAAGTATGAAGCCAGAGTATCTTCATTAGCATTCCTTGTATTTCAAAGCTCATTCTTCAAATTCATGGACTGACCAACATCCTTGATAATTTAGATATTTATTAGGGCAGCATACATCTTCTTTGAGGTATCATGCTTTGCAATGTAGGGAATGAAATGGTCTATAATGAAGTCCACTATTAGACTCATGGGGTAATAACATCCTCCTTGAACTTCTCTTTTCCAGTTGCATCATTTGGTTCAGTAGTATTTCCTATCACAACATCCAACACTTTGTTTTTTGCAGGAATAAGATTTATTCTGACTTTCCAAGCTCTCAAGTTTGATGCTCCATCTAGATTGTTTTTATATTTCATGGAGGAAGCCATAGGAGCCAATATACAAGGAATTTAGTAATATGCTCTCTCTAGGGTTTCTACAAAATTGATCTCAATATACCTTCCTTTTGTCACCACAACTTTGATCCCTTGTTTAGTTTTCTAGTGCAATTAGGGTTCGCACAATATTTTTAAAATTCTAATCATTTCTTTTGATGTTGATATTATTTTATCTTATTTCAGTATATCATTCAACAATTATAGTTTATAAATTTAGCAGATAATAATAGATATCACAATGCGCAAAAGAGAGACAATATTTACCCTGGGAAACCCCACTATGGGGAAAAACCCAACAACCTTTTCAATAGAGAAATTCTTCTTGTTCAATAATATACACACCTATACCTATGGTAAAACCTAATATTATCCTCCAATTCAAGTCACCCAAATTGATCCTACACTTTGTTATGCCTGCCCGATCCAAAAATTTCGGCCTCCCAACAATTATCCAGTAGCCCAGAATTTCTGCCCCTAGAAACAGCCAAGTAACCTAGAAAATTTCGGCCCCCCTACAACAAAATGACCTGAAAGAGTGTGAACCATAGAGAGAGACTTATATCCACACGTGCGATTTGATGATAGAGGATAGAGAGAAATTTGACCTTCTTTCTTTGTCCTTCTTTGTTCTTCTTGACCTCCCTCGTTTTCCCATAAGTTATCTTAAGTGAGGAATATGAATTGCCCAAATGAGGAGCCCGAGTTTCCTTTATATAGTAGCTTGTCTAGGGTGAATAGACATGTTGCTTGGCCAGGGCCGACTTGACTTGGAGGGAACCTAACTTGTCATTTTTTGGAGCCAAAAATTACATTTCAAAAATTCAAATTTACATCTTTTAAAAGTAATGGGAATTTGGCTCAAGATAATTTTTTTCTTTGACTTAAGAATTTATAAATATGCTTTACAATGATAAATACAATTACATAAAGTGACCAAAAGTACATTATGAAGGTTGTCCATAGTTACAAATTTAACACCCGCTATGATTCCCCTCGGGGATCATCCCCTTTGATTGAATTCTAGGATAGTATAAAAAAGACTCAAAAAATCTCTCTATGGAAAATGGAGAAAAAATTCCAGGACGAAAGGTCTCTATCCAAAATTGAGGAGAATAAAGGATATTCTGGAACACATGGACGATTCCTCCCTCTTCAATGAGCAACTAATGGTTCAAAAAGAACTAGAAGGGAATAATAGAACCCTTCTAATGGAGAAGAAGAATTAATGACACCTAAAGAGCAAAGCCCTTTGGTTGAAGGTTTTGGATGACAACATGAAATTTTTCCATAGAATAGCTAAACATTGAAAGGCCATAAACATTATTTGGGAAATTAGTAAGGATGATGGATCGAAATCCACCTCCTTTAAGGAAATATCTGAATAGGGAGTATCATATTTCAAAGATATTTTCAAATCGCCTAGGTGAGCAAAAATTGACCAGGTTCTCTAAATGGCTATCCTCTTTCCTCTTTTTATTGATGAAGAGAACAATGAAGAACGAATGAAAGAAATCACAAAACCAGAGCTGGAAGTTGTTCTTCATAGTTTCCAAAAGGAAAAAGGTCTTGGTCTAGGTGGGATTTCCATTGAATTTGATTTGTATTTCTTCGAATTTATTGGTGATGACTTATTGCAAGTGGTGGAATACTCTAGATAACACAAGAAAATTATTTCCCCTTTGAACAATACATTCATCACCCTTATTCCCAAATCTGATAAGCTTGTCTCTTTTGACTAGTTTCGACCCATATCTATCTACACACCTATTTATAAAATTATCTCTAAGATCATTTCCCTTCATTTAAATCTTTTCCTCATTGAGCATATATATTTGGAATAGTTTGTTTTTTTTAAGGATTGGAAAGTCCATGAGGTAATTGATATTTCTCAAGAGGACCTTCATTACATCCATACACATAAGAAAAAATATATTATCTATAAAGTGGAGATATCTAAGGTCTTTGATAGGGTGGATTGGCTATATATGATGAGGCTCATCAATGGGTAAAATATATGGACCTTAATTCACCTCCAACGTACTAAAATAAACTCTTCTCATAATTCTTTACATGTTTTAATTATATTTTGCTTAATGAGATGAGTAAAAGTAAGATGTCATGTCTAGTGGTCTAATGAGCATTGCTTACAGGTTTTGGGGGAAAATTGTGGCTAATTAGGGTGCAGGAACTCGAATGATACAAGAAGGAGAGATTATAGGAGATAGGATCTCCCTCCTTAACAGATCCCTCAATCAAATCACACTAGCTCGGAGTTGCAAGCAGCCGACTCATGAGGATCATTGCCAGCCAAGCCAGTGACAATTAAAAACTAGTTAATCTCAAGATTGGGAGCCAAGCATCCCTAGATTTAAGGAAGTTGTTGGCAACTTCAATTGTATAAATAAGGAGGCCTAGAGCCTGATTAGGATTCAGATTTTTTGTGCAAGATAGCTAAGTAGTTTTCGAGTTGAAGGATTGTGACCAAACACTGTTATGTATTTTTTGATATGTTAATGAAAATGAGTAGCATTCCCTTGATCTAGCACTGAGTTGAATCAGAAGGATGAAGCTCTTGGTTTAGGGCCCAACCCTAGCAGTAGAGGTTCCTATTACTGTACTTGTATGCTTAGGTTATCTCATAGCTAGTTGTTAAACGGATTGTGGTGTTGTTAAATTGCAAGTATTGGCAGATTTGATTAGTTTTCTTCCATTTGTGAATAGCTATAACAGTAGCATTATAGAGATAAGAAAATATTTTAAAAATGATGATAATAGGTGTATCTTACCTCATTCCTCCCTTCCAGGGACCATGGCTTGAGGATTAATTTCCATTCAACCCAAAAAGATAGAATTCTGGTTTCTTATGAAATTTAGGGTTTTTGTGCTAATTAGGTCATCACCTTTCAGTTTTAGAAGATAGATTGCCATTGAAATTTCTGATATATTAGTTCTTACATTACATTTCATGTTTCTTTCATAATGGTTTCAAACATTCCCATGCATAGACTTGGAAAATAAATGATGAAAATTATGTTTTCTTTTATTTTAGTAACCCTCCTTGTTTTGAGATGAATTTATGGATAAATGGAAGCAATGATGTGTATGTTGCAGGAGTTTCTACATTGCAGGAAGACCTCATATCATTAGCCTTAGCCTAACCATATCCACCCATGATCGCCAGAAGCCACTGAGTTCTCAATTTGGATTCTCGTTTTACAAGGAAAACTTTCCATGCTTCTTGAGCAAATCCAACCATCGTAAAGCTTTGGTTTGAGTTATGAGTGAGTGCCTACCACTCCCTTGCCTTATTTCCTCCTTATTCACCTTCTCCAAGCTCCATACCACCTTTCAAACCACTCCCTATGCTTACAACATGTTCCTATAGGAAAACAAGGGATCTTGTAGGTGAACTAGGACATCATGTAGACATCCTGTAGGAAAACTTGTAGTGGCCTGTTTTGAGATCGAATTGTGAAAAAATCATCACTAAAGCTAGGAGTATACCCCTGATTTCCTCCCAAGCCATATGAGCCATTGCACTCATCTCCCTCCACACTTATCTCGCCTACCATGCAACCAAGAAGGATTAGCATTTACTTTCTTACAAAAATAAAAAAAAAGGTCTTTATATTTATTCATGCACATAGCAGTTAAGTGTTTGTTATATCAGACTTCATAGTTAGGCTAGTTAAGACTTCACATGTGTTAAATTAGAGTTCTTTTGCAAGCAACATATATCAACAAATAGTTAGATGAGTTATGTGTTTTCTAGACATTTCTTTTAGTCTTTCATTACTGCAATAAGTATCATTTCGATTCTCTCAATTAGGGTAAAATTCTCCTCTCTCAATTGGTAATCAGACTTCTTCTAATCAATAGAAGGCTGGTTTTAGAAACCCTAGTGGTCTATTGACCCAGCTCAGCAGTGAAAAAGAGTGGACCCATTGCATCTATTTGTGTATACAACATTGTCACCTCCAAGTTTGTACGAACCCCAGGTTGATAGAGTAAAGTTGGTAGCTCCAGGAGTTGCATCATGCTGCAATACTGTTGCTCAACACTTTTTGGTGCCGTTGCCAGGGAGGTGTCTGAGTAGATGTGATTTCTGCTTTCTTTCTTCCATTTCTTATCTCTTTCATTCTGCTATTAGTTCCATTCTGCAAAGTAGTTGTAAGTTGGTTTGCTTTCCTTTCCATTTTGCAATTGATTCCATTCAACAGTTAGTTTCAATTCAGTTTGTTTTTTTCAATTTTGCAATCAGTATTAAAGCTTGAAAAACAAAACAAAACACTCCTTTCATGCCTCATAGGAATAGGGATAACTTAGGAAAATTTCTACCAAATACCCCCACCACTTGAAACAACCAACCTTCTCTCTTCTTTGGTGGCTATGAATTAGAGGACCCCTTACGCAAACAACCAGAGATTTTTGAAGAGCCTATAGGGGAAGAAGAAGAAACCATTCCAATTGACATCATGGCTGAAAATAGAAATGAAAGGGTAGATAGGGAAAGAATTGAGGGTGATTTTCCCATCATAGAAACTAATGGGGATGCCAAGATGAAAAACATAATCCCCTCTTCTTTTCCTCACTTCCATGGCCCAACCTGAGAAGATCCAAATACTTTTTTGTTCAAATTTATTGTCATATGCAGAACTTATGATTACACCTCTCATGATCAGAAGTTGAAATTATTCCCATCCACTCTCAAGGATGAAGCTCTACATTGGTTCATGGGTTTACCTAAGGATAGTATCACCACCTGGGCTCAAATGCAACAAGCTTTCAAAAACAATTATAGGGACTACTGCAGATCCAAAGATACTAAAGAGGAAACTTTTAGAATGACCTTGGGATATGATGAGTCCTTAGAGTATTATGAGGAAAGATTCCAGCTTAGCTATAAAAGGGCCAGGTGCACACTTGATCATGAGTCACTTAAGTTAGTCCTTCTCAAGGGGATTAAGGAAGATCTCCTAGAAACACTAAACCTGCTATTAGGAGGAGACATCTACCAGCTACGCTATGAGGATATCAAGACCATTTTTAAGAATCATTCTAGGGCAGTTAGAAAAAAGGGTAGGGTTAGTCAAACAGTGGCCAGCTCATCCTCTTCCAACACATCTATAAAAAGTGAAATTGGGAACATGTTGGAAGATTTTAAGAGTGAAATGCTACAAACCCTTTCCCTGCAGATGGACACTATGAAAATCAAGAGGAAGTAGAGAGAGCATTAGCCATCTTCTGCCCTAGATGCACAAGGAGGCACCCTAGGAATGAATGTCCATTGAACCTTATAGAAATCTGCTCAGTCTATGAGGAAAACCACTCCACAAACAAGTGCCCTTCTCTGCCTGGATTAAAAGTTGTGTATCAGGGAACTGAAGGGGTGACTGAACAACTCTGCTACATAAATCAAAGGAGGCCTCATGGGCCTCGACCATACCAGCAGGGCATGCAAGGGTCATCCTATTCATATTACAACCCTAATCAAAACACATACATTCCCTCTTGGTGCCCCCCTGCTCATCCCTCCTAGTCTACACCTTCTCCCTGGTATTTTGCACCTCAATACAATTCCCAACCAACCAACCAACCATTTCAGCCATTTACTCCTCCACAACCTCAGTGGAATGCACCACCCTAGGGGTGGAGGCCCCCATACAACAATGCTCTAGCTTTATTAATGTCACCTCCATATCAACAACAACGTTTACACCCTGCTCCACGTAAACAACCTCATATGCTTGCCCAACCAAACCCGAATCTGAAAAACAGATAGGCACAACAAGTCTACAGTGGAGAGATATCCTACCCTGCTTATGCTATGGAAATTCATGAAATCAACCTTAGGTCTGGGAGAGTGCTCCCAGATAACCAACCTCCATCTCCACCTAGGGAGAGTGAGGAGGAAAGAGAGGAAAGTATGCCTAAAGTAAATCCACCACCCTTTCTTGAAATATTAACCCATCTAGTCCAGCATACCCCAAAAGAGAATGAACTTCTGGGTGAGTTGAAAAATCTATGTGTCAAAATCCCACTTCTCCAAGCTATTAAAGATGTACCCATTTACAACAAGTTGATTAAAGAGAAGTGTTTCAAACATCCAGGAAGGCGAAAAAGAGACACCCCTACCATTAATGTCATTAGATAGTTGTCCGACTTAATGCTGGGGCAAGTAATTTGCCTAAAGTATTTAGACCCTGGGAGCCCTGTAGTAGATGTACACATCGATGGCACCTTTTTCCCCCATACCTTGATTGATATTGGGGATTTCATCAATGTAATGACTAAGGACATGTTGAAGCCTTGAAATTCGTTGTGACAACATGGGGGATAACCACCAGGTCCAGACCTTAAAAGAAACTCCTTTTCTGTTTGTTGTAGTGGCTCCGACTGGGGATAATGGGACCAGTTTCCCAGTAAGGATTGATTTGGTAATGTTTTTGGGATGATATAAGATATAACGAAGAATGATTCGACTAATAATGATCTAATCTAAACAATAAACATATGCATCTATTTTATTCTAACATTACCTTACTATAAATATACCTGGGAATAAACTAAGATATGCGATCTACAGAGATGTCTCAAAGCAACTGGTAATAAAGATTATTCAACTGCTAAAAGAAATGAAATCGTGAATGATAATTGTTTTGGATAAATAGTTAGACAAAACAATTGAGAAAAACTTTATCACATATAGTAATTGTTCATGTATTCAATAAGGAATCAGAGTTGAAACATCATACAAAAGTGCAATAATGTAGAACTATAACTCAGATTTTCATACATAAGACAATCAAAGAAAGAGTATTGCTAATGCATAAATAAAACATGATCATAAGATAAAAGTACCATATATGAAAGGTCTTGCTCATGGGCTCAACAATATTGATCCACTTTCATCCAATCAAATACACTCTAAGAGTACAAAAGTGAAATTTCAGTAGAGTATGCTTTGATATTAAAAAAAAATAGATCATGTTCCAATAATTTCATCAAAACCTTCACAAAAATACAGAAGTGTAATGTCTTGTAAAGTGTTTTTGATAAAATCTTGGACCCCTCTCTAAATGCATGAGAGGGGTTTAAATACTATAATACATGCCTCAAAAATAGATTATTACATAAAAAGCTAAGGAGGTTTCAAACAACCTTCCTCAGAATAAGTGAAACAAAAACTAAAAATAAAAATAAATGATGACAAGATTTTGCAAATTGAATGGTCCTATTCGGCCATTCAGTCATTGAGCTCACAAATGTCTATCATTGGCTTAACCTGGGGAGGTTGGCCAATTCTGGATCTCAATTTCCCTGTGAATACAGCATCAGTGAGAGGTGGCACCATATTTTGAGCAGAATTAGTTAAACAACGTAGAGTCATCCAATGACTATGTGGTTTTACCAGAAACTGCCAGTATGTTTCCCAATTGAGCTTAGACAGTTGCTTGATTGCTTCTACATTTGTTTGGGTAGTTTCTTTCCACCGTTCTTCCAACTGTTTAATGTCCAAGAGAGCTTTTAGACTGCATTCTCTGATAATATTGGCAATGTGGAGGTTTTCATTGACAACCTCAATGATGTTGTTTGTTGTACTGGCTTCTCTTGTTGCTGCCCTCTCTGTTTGTTTTAACTGTACATCCCAATCAGTAAATAAGATGTCTTTGTGGGATTCCTCAATATTTGGTAGATCGACCTTCTTTCCTTCTTCAGATTCTTTCCAAGAAATGAATTCTGTTATTCTTTTGTTTAGCTCTTCATATTCTAATCTTTGATCAATCACTTGATTGTTTAATTTTTCACTTGATTCACAATAAGGTTTGATCATTGAAATTATTTGACAAAATATTTCCTGCTGTTGTACCAAAAGAGAATTTAACTCAAGTGCCTCTTTGATAAATTCATCTACTTGAGGACTGCTTTTGAATTTGTCTAATAGAGCTTGCATTTGGTGAATCTGTGTGTTCTTTACTACCATATCTGTCTAATGTTGTACTGTCATTTGCTCAAAATTTTGTTGAAGCTATGCCAGTTGTATTTCTGCCTGCCTATTGGTGCTTCATATTTCTTTCTCAAGTTGATGTTCAAGTAATTGAACTATTTCTTCTTTTTCCTTCAGTAATAGTTGAACCTCTACTACCTTATCAATTGTTGCAGTTACGTAAGCTCCTACATATTGTGATAGATTTATAAGGTTGTCTGATGGATCCATGGGGGTGCCTCTCCACACTATCTCGATTAGCTCACTTTCAAGAGTTGTTGTTGCCGATACATCTAATTTTATTTTCTTTCTTTGCCTTTTTACTACATCCTTATGTGTAGGAATATAGAATACATCCAAGGGCAATATTTCTTCAATCTTCAAAACAATTTTAGAAGTTTGATGTGTCGGGATAACTTCAATGTCTTGAGTAGTCAGAATTTCTTATATTGTGGCTTCTGGATTTACAATCTGTTAAGTGTGTTGTGGAATCTAGACGTTCCTTCAAGAACAATATCTGTTTGGACATTTTATTAAATTTCTCCCACTCCTGTTCCAGATTGATGACTGGAGTCTTTTCTGTTTCAACCTGCGGGGGACTAGTCTCCATGTCTTGTACAGTTGAGACCTTCTTAGTCGTTTCTTCATGATTTTCTTCTGTATCCTGTTATGGGTCTGCCTTAAGGCTTCCTTCTTTATTCTCAGATTCATGTTCAGAGTCTTCAAGACCCTAATATGGTGGATGGCTTCTCTTGTGATTCTTCATCAGAATTGTGCTTAGAACTCTCCTCCAAGCTTACGCTAGGAGTAGGTTCTCTTACTTCTTCAATTTGTAATAGGTCCAAAGGGACCTGTTCAAGCCTTTTATTTCTGTATATGTGGAATTCTCTGAGGTCCTCTGGGTATAGCTTTAATGACGCTAAGTGAAAAACTTGTGAAAATCTCTTGGCTTGCTCAAATAAATCATCAAATGGATCTTCCTCATGACTGAATTGCCTAACTTTGACCATGGCAGTAAAATTCTTAGCAACCTGGTTGGGGTCATATTGTCTACCTAGCATGGTAGCTAGGTTTAGGGTCGTGATGTTCTGTATTTATTTAGATGCATGCCCGAGATCATGCAACGCGAAAGCGCCACATTGTAATGGGAAGGTTGGCCAAATGGCTTTCTTCTGCTCCTTAAGGGTTTTGGTTATTCCATCACCCACTGTCTGATAAGCTATTTCTCGTGCCAGTAGTTTATCCGGAACATAATATGGGAGAACATTGGGAGCAGAAATGCTCTCAAAAACTCTAATATAAGTGAACCATTCCTCAACAAACCATATCACCACCGACAATATGCATATCTTTGCTTCCTTTGAAAGCCTGGGGGATTTCTTATCAAAAATAGTCTGAAAAATAGGTAACATGATGCCATGACAAATATTATAAAAATGGGAGCCAAAATGTGATTCCCACAGTATTTTATGATAAACATGGATGGTTGTAGGCTCTTTTAAATTCCATTTCCAGCCCATGTTTTGAAAATTCAAGCAAAAACATATAGAATCCATGACATAAGCACTCATGTAAAAGGCAGGGATAACCCGAGGGGAGACAGTTCTATTATGCTTGTATTCTCTAATTGCCATGGCTAGATTATCCGATAAAATGGAACTCCAGTTCAAAATGGTAGCATTTACAATTGCATCAATCAAGGGAACCCATTCAATGGAAAATTTAGTGGTATCGGCTTTTTCGAATAGCCTACACAACATTGCAGCTGCAAAATTGTGTGGGGCTGAGAGAGGTGCGATGGGGTACATACCAGTTTTCTCCCATCTAGACTTGTTGCAACCAGACCTCCAATTCTACATAACTTCCATTAGATCTTCATTCTCTTTGGGAAAATGATCAATAAAAGCTTTGTCATAGATCTTCTGTGGCTGCGGTAGATGGTACAATTCGCTCAAATTATCTGTTTTGAATGATCCCATAATGTTTTGCCTGGAGTTTCTGAACGTTCTATCCAAAACATCTAATTCATCAATAATCCATCTTACCATATATGTGTATGGTAAGATTTTTAGCCTTGCAACAATCTTGTAGAAAAGAGCATGCTGCTTCGAAGTAAGAAGCATCGCATGAAGTTGTGGCATCCGTTGTTGCCTTAATCTCCAAGGGTCTTGGGTTTTCTCCCTCTAGTAAATTTTACATTGCTTCCTAAGTCGTAGTTCTATCATCTTTGTTACAAGTGGTATAAGAGAATAATGGTAGCATTTCTGACTGCTCAGGGGCAGTATCCTCTATGGTATTTTTTCCTTTCTTAACCATTTTTGTGAGTGTTGTGTTCTTCGAAAACTTTCTATAATTCAAGCAAATGGAGAAAATAGGATAAAAACGCAGAGCGGTAAGTGCAAGCGAAAGTACGATTAGCACAATAAATTTTGAAAGCACGTAAGGATGGAGATTTTATTTCAAACACGAATAAGAAAGATATCTATCATCTTGATCTGTTAAATGAATAAATACCCTTAAATCTCATGAACTATACATTAAGGCTTACGCAAGATTTTCTTTATGTCTTATCAAAATGTCGCATCGCATAGTTGAAATTAATATTTCCAATTGTTTTGAATGTTAGTGTAATACCAATTTTTTGTGATTGCGATGAATCACAAATCTCTCAAATCACAAATCACAATTCTCGCAAATCGCAAATCACAATTCCCGGAAATACCAAAATGCAATTCTCACAAATCGCAAATGGGAGATTTATGAATAGAGAAATTCAAAGTTGCTTTAATATTTTGCAATATGCAATAAGAGGGATTATGATATGTTGGACTCGAATGTAGTTCTATAATAGTTTTAATATTCCATCGGGTTCGGATTACATCGCATTTCGCATTTTCTTGTGGTTTGTATGTTTGTGTTCTTTTAAGAAATGCAATGTGATTGCGATAAAGACCTTTGAAGAATAGTTCAAGCCTTAAGTATTATATAAGCTAAGTGCTATTTATGGGTCTTTTACGGGGATTTCACTTATCGCATCTCACGGATTCTACCTCATGACTAACCCTTGTTATTATCAGATCTTGCGATTTGCGATAAAGCAGGAATGTGTTATTATGAAATGACTTGGTTTGATATCTTAGTTTATCCAAAGTTTTATTCCAAATGCTTTACAAAAGGCAAGCTCTTATTCGCTAAAAAATATGGAGAATTTTTAAAAGGGTCCCCATTTATTAATACAATATTAATTATTAAATCAATAAATGGGGGGGGGGGGTGTTAAATAATAGAACAATTAGTGATTCAATGGAAGAACCAATTATCTCTGATAGTTTTTTGAAACTTCTAAAACTTCCAAAATAAAGATAGTTTAGAAAATAGGAATGACATGAAATTTAAGATAAGAAACATTTCTCTGAATAAGAAAAAAAACTCACCTAATTATCATTCACTTGATATCCTCTTCAAAATAAAAATTCCTTTGTCTATATCAGTATTTACTTGGTTTAAAGATAAAGTAGGGGGCTCTTGTAAATTAGCTTTTAGATGTACTCATTTGCCACAGGTAGAGCCTCTGCTGCCAGTAGGCGTCCATAGCCTCGATAGGGTTACCTTTTAACCATCAATGATTTAGTATCCCATCCAGATAAGAGTGTAATTTTTAGAGATAAATTCAGACTCATATACTTATTTTCTTCTGTTTCTTTTAAAACAGTTTATTTTTCTTCTAAAATAATTCTTTTTTCTACTTAAAAGTCATTGTCTTGGTTTGGTGGCCAAATAGTGACAATGCCATTCACTGGTTGTAATTCAACTAAAAAATTTGGCTCGTGATGAGACCCCTCGTCCTTTGATTAAAACAATCTCAAGCCATTGCCCTATTTTGATATGTAGTATTGGTAATGTCAGTCTATTATTTCCCTATGAACAAGGTAAGATGGCTCTTAATGAGACCTCTTATCTTTTAAGTTTTAGTATATTTTAGAATTACACTCTAAAAAGAGAAGAGTTTATTGGGTGGGGAGAATCATTGACTCGTTAATAGTTTATATATGACAATTATAGAGTTAAAGGTGCTTATCTACAAAGAGTATTTGCTTTGTTAGAGATACTTTTCTTGACTGATAATAGAATGAGGTATCTTAATAAAGTTGGGGTTTCACAAAGAATAAAAGATTTTGGTGGAAACAAGCAGATTTTAGAGACATAGAACTTAGCTTATTTTCAAATGTCATAATTATTTCCTTAACAATCTCTACTCATACAAACGAAAAATAAAAATAAAATTAAAGAGATTTTTATTGTAAGGCCAAAAGTAAATACTATTTAACTTTTATTTTCCTAGGAAAAGTAAAGGCAATGGTGTACAAGGGATAGAGGAGGTTGTCTTCTATGATAAGAATTTCTTCAAAATCTGCCCATTCACAGGCAGAGAATCTCTCTTGTCTGATAAATCTTTTAATAGAAACGTTGATGGGCCAATTTGTTCTGTAATCTAAAATGGGCCAAGCCACATTATTTGGAATTTGGTATGCTTACCTTTTTCCTCATGTGCTTTATCCCACTTCAATATAAGGTCTCCGAGTTGAAAAGATTTAGGACTTAAAAAATTTGCATCACATGAAGATTTGACTAATTGTTGATGATGTGCATGTATGATCTTCTCTTTATCTCTTTCTTCTTCAAGTTTGAGGATTTGTGATTTCCTTAATTACATAGAATAGGAAGGAGTTTCTTCGATAAATTGAACTAGGGCTAGAGAGGGAATAGCTACATTTGTAGGGAGAACAACTTCTTTCCCATAAACCAAATTAAAAGGAGAAGTTCCTATTGAGGCCTTTTGTGTTATCCGATCTGCCCATAGAGAAAATGTTAAAGATTTATGCCAGTTTCTCTGACTCTGATCAATAGTTCATTTGATGATCCTTATGAGGTTTTTATTTGTTGATTTAGCTAAACCATTTCCCTGAGGATAATAGTTAGCAGAATATTTAAGTTTAAAACCTCTTTTGAGAGAAAATTTTGTCATAGCATTGCCTATGAAATAGGATGCATTGTCAAACATGAGGGCAGTTGGTAGACCAAATATGGTAATAATAAATTGATTAATAAATTCAATATTGCTTTCGTAATTGGCTACCTTGAGTGGAATTTATTCCACCCACTTAGTGAAATAATCAGTTTTTGTAAGGATATATTTATGATGCTTTGAAGAGTGAGGAACGATCTCACCTATTATGTCTAGTCCCCATTGCTCAAATGGTTGTTCAATGTTGACCGGTTGTAATGGAAATGCAGGTTTCCTTTGTCTTCCAGCAACTGTTTGACAAATTTTTCACTTCCTTACATATTCATGTGCATCTTTGAATAAGGTTGGCCAATAATAGCCAACATGCAGGATTTTATGCGCTATTATGTCTCCTCCAAAATGTCCACCAGCTAGTCCATCATGGAGTTCCTACAAAACCTTTTCTACCTCAGATTTTTCAAGGCACCTAAGTAAAATAGAATCATAATTCTTCCTAAACAAAACATCATTGATGATTTCATATTGCTTAGCTTTTAATCTCAAAGCCCTTTTTCTTTTGTAACTGAGCTGCATAGGGGCATATCCATTTTTCAAATAAAAGATGATATCAACATATTTAGATTCAGTATCGTTGAGGCTTACCTCACATATTTGTATATTATCACCTGAATATTCTTGAGCTGGTAGGATGGATGCTCCAGTTAGATGCTCCAGCTAACATTCTATAAAAACCTTGACCTCTAACATTTTTAGTTGGTCTAATTTCAATGTCATATTCTTGCAGTGTTGTTACCCAATTTGCTCTTTTCTCACCTAATTCTCTTTGCATCAATAAATTTCTCACTGATGAGAATAGAACTATTACTTTAGTGTGAGTTTTAAGAAGAAAAGGTCTGAAATGTTTTATTGATTTGAAAACAACAAAAGCCTGCTTTTCAACATCTGAGTAATTCAATTCAGCACCTTGCAAATTGGAGCTAAAGAAAGAAATTGGTGCTTCAACTTTCTCATTATTGACTTGAGTCAAAATAGCTGCATATGATGTTTCAGAAGCAGAAGTATATAAAATAAAATGATTAGAAAAATTCAGAGTTGCAAAAGAGGGAGCATTTATAATTGCTTGCTTGATAAGATTGAAAGCATCGTGCTTGGTATGTTCCCATTTAAAAACATAATTTTTCTTGATCATAGATTGGAGGGGTAAAATAATTCGTGAGAAGTCAGGGACAAATATTTTGACAAAATTTATCTGACTTAGGAAAGATTGCATGGAGTTTTTGTTATGAGGCAAAGAGATTTCAGAAATTTCTCATATCCTATCAGGATCTATGTGAATGCCATATTTAGATACAATAAATCCAAGAAGTGTTCCTTCACGTAAATCAAACAAATATTTCTTTGGATTTAGAGAAATTCCATATCTTTTACAATGTTCAAATATTTGTCTTAAGTCCTTTAAATGATTACTGCGCTTTTTTTAATATACAATTATATCATCTAAATAAATGACCACTCTTTTATTCACCAAACCTTTGAAAGCAATATCCATGGCTCTCTGAAATGTTTCACCAACATTGATTAATCCAAATGGCATCTTTTGATAAGCGTATGTTCCCTGTTTGGTTCTAAATGTGGTCTTTAGTCAATCATCTGGATGTATGAGAATTTGATTGTAACTTGAAAACCCACCCAGAAAAGACATTAACTCTGAGCCTGCAACTGACTGCAATATCTGTTCCATAGGAGGTGGTGGAAAGTTGTCCTTTTGATAAGCTTTGTTGAGATTATGAAATTCTATACAAATTCGAATATAACCATTCCTTTTCTTGACCAGAACTAAGTTAGAAACCCACCTTGAATGTCTGACAGGAAAAATTATTTTGGCTTTGAGAAGTTTATTTATTTCAGATTTGATTTGATTTTCTAATTTTGGGTGAATATTTCTCAACTTTTGCTGTACAAGATTTTCATTGGATATCATACGAATGGTATGTTGAATAATGGAAGTATTATATGTCCTAAGATCTTCATAATTCCATGCAAAAACATTTTTATATCTTTTCAACAAATGAATAAAGGCTAATCTTTCATTAGGTGTAAGACCAAGACCTAGATTAATATTTTGTGGTTTAAGATCAGTTCCAAGATTTACTAATTCAAACCTCAATGTTGAACTTTGAAGCTTTGAGTTAGTTGGTTTCTTGAATCTGTCCTTAAGATCATACAGATCTTCTAGCTTAACTACAGATTTAGGTATGGGATTTACACTTGTTTTTTGCTTAAGCTGGCTATCATGTTGGTCTTCATCTATTATCTGGTCATCATATGAGCCTTCATATGTTAGAAAATTTATGATATCTGGATCGTTATTAAAAAATCGCCAATTGGTGATGTTATTGAGAATAGAAGGTCTAAAAATTAATTCTATAGAAAATTGATCATGACTATAATCTCTTGGTGGTATGAGCTTGGATGCAATGTTAGCAAAAAGATCAGCACTTTCATTTTTAAGTCTTGGAATTGGGGAAATTTTAAATGCTAGGAAATGTGAGGTCAGGTCTTAGACTAATGATTGACAATGCTTCAAATTTCTAGAAAGATAATGAATAGTATTCCTCACCTATTTGATTACAATTTCCGAATCTCCAAATACTTGAAGGTATTTGATATCAAGGCCTATGGATTTATACAATCCTTGAACTAATGCTTCATATTCAACAGTATTATTTGTGCATTCAAATTCAAGTCTGCATGCCAACATAGTTTTTTCTCCTTCGGGGCTAACCAATATGCAACCTGCCCCAGCTCCATCATTAGATTTAGATCCATCAAAAAATAATTTCCAAAATAAAGAATTGGATACAAGTTTATCTACAAAATTGATACATTTAGAAGAATTTGTTTGTGAATAATTTTCAATTTGTGATGTAACAAAATTTTCCAAAAAGGGTGAAGTATGGGCATTAAAATTTCCCAAAAATGATTCGACTGAATAATTTCCAATGATATTACTATTGTATGCGACAGGCTCATTCTCTCCTTCCATTTCTACGACGAAATAATTTAAATATTTCTCACGGTCGACCCTTATTTTATTTGGCTTACCATTATAAGGAAGCAAGATAAGGGACCAGTCTATTGCGAAATAGCCATGAATCTTTTCGGACCAATCTCTACTAAGGATCAAACCATAGAATTCAGGAATATCGGCCACAAGAATGTCAATCACTTGACATACTTTCAGGTTTGATGAGAGTCTAATGGTAACCTGATTGATTTCTCCTATGACTTCGACTTGAGATCGATCTAACTGTACAATGCAAACAACAGATTTCTGGGGTTCGACATTCAATTTTGCACAAACAATTTTTGGCAAAATGTTGGATGAGGCTCCAGAGTCAACTAAACAATTGTGCAAATTCTTATTAAAGACTTCAAAAGTCAAAAGAAAAGGAGGAGTATGGGATTTAGATCTACCACCAATTAAAGCAACATCAGTTGAACTCATTTTGTTTGATGAAGTACTAGGAGGCCTACCCATTTCTTGAGCAGTATGGGAAATTACAAAAGCAGGAAGAGGAGAAGTGGGGACTGCTTTTAATTCTTTGAGCAATAGCTTCTGTTGATGTTTTAGATTTCTAAGCTCATGGAACATGATATTAGCTCTAGTCTTCTTCATGTCTTTGACGATGTTTTATTCCATCTTATCATATACTAGTAGGGTTTTGGCTGGAGGTGAAGAATTAGATTGAGGAGGAGATGTTTGAGTATATTTGGGAGAATATTTCTTGCTATTTCTTTATCTTTGAGAGTAGGAGTTGATGATTTCTATTTTTGATTTGTTTGTGACAAATCAACAGTGCTTTTGCTTCTGGTAGTGACGGGTAAAAATTATTCTAATTCTTCATTATCTGACATAGGAAGAATGAAATCCCACATTCCTTGTACTTCAACTATCTCTTTGTCATCAGTTTGTTCTTCAGCTGTTGATACTTCTTCTTCATCCGCATCTGATTCAGCATTAGATATTGTATTTGGAGGTTTAGGATCAGAGGGGGGATTTATTTTGAAAGGTCTAAAATATTTCCTAGAAGAAGTCTCAGCTACCTGCTTTTTAATGTCGACCATTTCATTGGACATAGTTTTAAGTACCTTTTGCAAACCTTCAAGATCGAAAGGATCTTTAGGTGCTTTCTTCTTGGATTCATCCCTAAAGGTGACCTTTTTGGATTTTCTTTCTTCTAATGCATTCTTTTTTTCTAAGGCTAAAATTCATTTTTCGACAGCTATGGCTTCTTTGTTAAATTATGGTATGTTCTATGCTTAGAGAAATTTACTTATTTTTCTTCTTATTAGCCACAGATTAGCAATCACATATACATTAAGTAAAGTGCAGATAGAACATTAAATGATTAATAGAAAACAAGCCAAGACAAGAGACACAAGATGTGGCAGCTAGCCAGGGACAAACCACAATGCGGGGAAACCCTTTGATTAAATCTTCTTTTATCTTCGATAGTTCAGCAGAGAGAAATAGTACAAAATCTAAATTTTGTAATTTTATATCAGCAGCAGTAAACCCTAGATCAACAAAGTCAAACTTGGTCAAACTAGCTAAAATTAACCTCTAAAATACTTGGTCAATTTCCGGTCAACTTGTCCTTGAACAACCTGAAGAAATAGCCTTTGAACAGCCCCAAAATTTCAATTTGCATATTTCTGAAGTCAACTTGCAGCCCTAAACTAGGGCAGTCAACAACGGTCAAACTAGAGGTCAGATCAGCTCGATTTTCTTGCCAAAAATTGTGGCCTGCCTAAGAGAGGAAACCACACCCAATCCGCATTGTTGGAAGGTCAACGCTTGGTCAACGTTGGTCAAAGAGATGACCTGCTGCCCTATCATCCCTCTTTCTACATCTTCCTTGCCCTAGGACATCTTCCTTTCAGCCACACATGTGAGAGAGAGAGGCTCCTTTTATGCGTAGGAGAGAGAGAGAGAAGATGAGTGAATTGAATTGTCCAAATGAGGAGAATGATCCTTGTATTTATATGCAAACGTTGAGGTTGAATAGACATGACTGTTGGGCTTCTAAGCCTACATAAGTTTGCTAGCCGACCTTGACAATTTTTCCATAATCAAAATAAATTCATATCTCCATAAATACTTATCGAAATCGAATGATCTTTAGATCAATCCTACACCTCTCGATCAAAGGAATCTAGGAAAAATATCATAAGCCATAAATAAGGTGATCCACATGGAATTTGGCCCTAGTTGCCAATTTTAACACTCCCTCTCAACTAGGGAGAACTTCATTTGCAATCCGTCAGACTGTCGCTGCTATCCATCCATCAAATGCAATGTCCTGTATAGCTTGACCCCACTCTGCTCTGCTATGCTTTGCTCTACTCGAACTATGAAGAAGAAGAAATGATCGAGGATGTATCATACCATCCTCCACTGACCGGAAGTCAGTCTCAGAGTGTGAATCACTCTCACTGATCCCAGATCAGTATCATTGATCCTAGATCAATGGAGGTCATCCTAGCATATGGAGTACAGTAGATACAATGATGTGTCCATCGATAGTACTACTATGGTCCCTATCCTCATTTCCCTACTCATTGATCAGATGAGAGGTACTTCCCATGAGTCCCAGACTACATGGGTAGGATGCCTCGACAGAAGAACTAATCATCCTGTCCACAAGAGAATGAATCATCCTGTCGAGTGGATGCCACAGAGAACTAATCATCCTGGCCTATAGGAGAACTAATCATCCTGCTCCATAGTCACCACGGAGAACGAATCATCCTGGCCCACAGGAGAACTAATCATCTTGTTCCAAAGTCGCCACGAGGTGTAACAGGGGAAGGTTGAACCTTTACCTTGTACATAATGCACCACCAAGGGATGGTGAGTTGCCCTGTGGTCACATGTCGCTCCAAGAAGTACCCCGCGCCCCCCTGGAGCTCCCAGAGCTCAATACATCATACTCGACCCTCATAAGAGGGTCTCTGAACGACACCAAGTCGTTCTCAGAAAGTCAGGAATTTGACCTTTCCTAGGGGCTTTGTCAAAATGTCAGCGACCTGTTCATCTGTACCGATATGTTGGAGCCTTATTACTCCTCGCTGCACCATATCTCGAATATAGTGGTACCTGATATCGATATGCTTGGAGCGATCATGAAATATGGGATTCTCTGATAAACGGATCCCGCTCTGGTTGTCACACAGAATCACGGTGGTATCCAATGTAAATCCAAATAGCTCACTGAAGAGCTTTCGCAACCAGACTGCCTCACAGGAGGCCATGCTAGCAGCAATGTACTTTGCCTCGGTGGTGCTCAAAGCCACCGACTTCTGCTTCCTACTCATCCAGGATATCGAGGCAAATCCCAAAGAGAAACAGCACCCGGAAGTGCTCTTTCGGTCCACCACACTGCCTGCCCAATCAGCATCAATATACCCAAGTAGTCTCACATCTCCGGCAGTGTATCTCAACCCATGAGTGATTGTGCCACAAAGATATCTCAACAGATTCTTGGCACCAATCCAATGTGAGTGGTGAGGCTCAACCATATGTTGACTCAATGTGTTGACTGCAAAGCATATATCCGGATGGGAGTTCACCAAGAACATTAATGCTCTGACGAGTTGATGATACTCTGTAGCATTGCATAAAACAGGTCCAGCAGCACTACCGCTTAACTTCTTGAAGTCAAGCTCCATCGGGGTAGTTACGGGCTTGCAATCCACCATACTGAATCTCTCCAATATCTTCACCACATATTTTCCTTGAGATAGGAAAATCTCCCCTGGTTTCTGCCAGACTTCTAGTCCTAGGAAATAGTGCATAAGTCCTAGATCTTTCATCTCGAACTCAGAAGATAGCTCCATCATACATTCATGAATGAGAGGGTCTACACCTATTAGAAAGAGGTCGTCAACATATAGCACCAGTATGAGAAGCTTGTCATCTATAACTTTAAAGTAAAGGTTAGGGTCAGCTTCACTCCTAGTGAATCCCAGCTTCATCAAGTAGCTATCGATCCTCTCATACCATGCTCGGGGTGCTTGCTTTAGCCCATAGGGGGCCTTCTTCAACCTACACACATGAGATTCTTGATCATAAATCTCAAATCCTTCGGGTTTCTCCACATAGACCTCCTCTTTTATCGAACCATGTAAGAACGTAGTCTTGACATCCATCTGATGTAGGTTCCATCCTTGCGAAGCAGCAAGGGCTATGATTGAGCGGATGGTGGTATATCAGGCAACAGGTGCAAATATCTCGTCATATTCTATACCTTCCTTCTATGAGAAGCCATGAGAGACAAAATGAGCCTGATACTTTTCCGCACTTACATCAACTGCATGATTTATCTTGTAAAGCCATTTTGTAGTGACAACTACTTTGTCTTGGGGTCTGGGGACCACATCCCAAACATCATTTTCCTAATGGACTCATATTCCTCGGTCATAGCATCCTTCCATACTTGATGCTTGATGACATCTGTGAATGACGAAGGCTCATTTTGGATGATCGTGCTCATGATGGTCAGGTATCCCTGATACCTGTTTGGCTTCTTACTTTCACGGAAGGTTCCTCAGGGTGCAATGTGTCCTTCAGCATCATCAAGTGTCCCCCTAAGCCATGAAGGCCTCTTCCTAGAAGAGGAACGCTCTTGCAGAGGAAGATCAATAGGATCCATAGGTTCTTCCACATCGGGCATCATCTCATCTTCTTTTTCCTTCGGTTCCCCAGTGTCAGCTTCTTTAGATCCCCTTAAAGTAGGAAGATTGTCTACCTTGCTAAGAGCCATATCTTCATCAAAGGTGACATAATGACTAATCTCGACTTCCCTTTGACCAGCTACATAGATTCTATAGACCTTAGTATTTTCGCTATAGCCCACAAAGATTCCTTTCTTTCCAGATGCACCCAATTTATTCCTTTTTTCTTTAGGCACATGAAAATATATAGGACTTCCAAAAATTCTAAAATGAGATATTTCAGGTTTCTCACCGGTGAACATTTCTTCGAGAGCCTTGTAACCCAATGCTTGATGAGGGCATCGGTTTTATACATGTACAATGGTATTTGTAGTTTCGACCCATAGAAACTTCGAAAGTCTTTTATCATGGAGCATAGCATAGACAGCTTCCACAATTGTATGATTCTTTCTTTCTCCCATGCCATTCTGTTTAGGAGTGTATGGTGTAGTAGTCTCCCTCTTAATGTCAGCCTCTTTGCAAAAGTCATGAAACTCATTGGTTTCATAGTCAGTCCCATTATCAATCTTTAATATCTTGATCTTCTTTTTGGTTTGATTCTCGATCAAGGCTTTGAAGTGTCGAAACCAGGAGAACACTTCATCCTTCTTTTTCAAGAAGTATATCCAAGTCTTGTGAGAATAATCATCTATAAAAGTGAGGTAATATAAATATCCTCCCAAGGAGTTCACAGGCATCATACCGGATATGTCTGAGTGAACCAACTGCAATATATCAGAGGTCTTGATTTGGCTTGAGGGGAATGTTCCCCTTTTGAGCTTCCCTTAGGCACATCCTGGACATACACCTTATTGCTCTAATCTGAACTTGGGCATCCCGGTCACCATTTTTCTTACATCGGGTAGAGATTTATAATGAAGGTGAGCAAACCTCTGATGCCATAGTTCGGACTAAAGAGATGTGTCACAAGACATGACACCCAGTGGGCTTCCACTGACCTGATATAATGAATCAACTCAAAACCCAAGAGTAAAATCATCTTTAAAGTTCTTTCTCCATACACGTACCTTGCCATCGCTGAAGGCCACCTTGTAACCTTTGTCTTCCATTGACGAAATGGACACCAGGTTCTTTTTGAGATCATGTAAATATAATACATCTTGTAAGTGGATGGTATTACCCTGATTCAATTGAAGAGTGACATTTCCTACACCTTTCACAGGATATTTTGAATTATCTCCAATAACAATTTCCAGGTCGGTTTCCTTCTCTATCAGATTATAGAGAGCTTCTTTGTAACCAGTGAAGTGCCTTGAGGCACCACTATCAATAAGCTAATTTCCCAGCGAGTCCGGGGGAGTAATAGTAGATAGAGTTGCTGGTAGATAATATTCATCTTACTTATTGTTAACAGTGTTAGATTCATACCTGGAATTTCTTGCCTTCTTGAATGGTTGTCCTCTTCCTTGATTTCTGACACTTCTTTTACCTCTGCCATTTGACCTACCATTCCTTTGGTTTCCTTGAGAGGGATTTTGATCATCGTCCTGGTGTGAGTCCCTTTTATCAGGGCACTCCCTTGCATAGTGACCCATTTTGTTGCAATTGTAACATCGTCCTTTTCTTCCACCCTTTGGTCTAGCCTTTCCTTTGAATTTAGCCCCGGAATTGTTTCTTCTTTTAGTATGAGAAGAAAAGGCAGGGGGATGACCTTTAAGTATGGCCATTTCTTGCTCTTCCATCCTCGTTTCTTCTTGAATACATCTAGCCATTAATTCCTCAAATCCAGGAATTACGTTGTAGTTGAGAAGAGTAGTCCTGAATATATACCATTCAGATGGCAGTCCTCCAAGAGTTGTGAGTGTCATTTCCATGTTAGGAATTACTTCCCCAATAGATAAGAGATCGTTCTTGATCTCGATGATCCTTAAGAAATATGCGTGCATACTCTCATCTTTGCCCTTCTTAATTTCCTTCAGCTTATTTCTAAGAAACAAGACTTGATTTGCATCATTAACTTTAAATAAACTCACCAGTTTATCATAGATTTCCTTGGAGGTGTTCAACTCGGAAACATAGGCCACCAAGCGCTTATCGATAGAGTCTCGGATGATTTTCCTTGTTTTGACTTCTCCCTTGATCCATTTGTTCCTAGCAGCAATGGATGCATTTGATGGAGGCTCAACAATCTCGCCTCTCACATGGTCCAACACTTCTGCTCTTCTAATGTTAGATCGAGAGACATCTTCTCCGTGATAGTCATAATTCTCACGGAGTTTGTCTTCAGCAGGGAAGTGTGTTGAGGACCCCATGTTTTTTTTTTAAGATAGCCTTGCCAACCTTCTCTTTGATGGTTGCTCTTGCTCTTGCTCTTGCTCGGACTTTGTCTTCACCTCAGCTCTAATACCATGTTAAATTATGGTATGTTCTATGCTTAGAGCAGTTTACTTATTTTTCTTCTTATTAGCCACAAATTAGCAATCACATATACATTAAGTAAGGTGCAGATAGAACATTAAATGATAAACAAAAAACAAGCCAAGACAAGAGACACAAGATGTGGCGGCTAGCCAGGGACAAACCCCAATGCAAGGAAACCCTTTGATCAAATCTTCTTTTATCTTCAATAGTTCAGCAGATAGAAATAGTACAAAATCTGAATTTTGTAATTTTATATCAGCAGCAGCAAACCCTAGATCAACAAAGTCAAACTTGGTCAAACTAGCTGAAATTGACCTCTAAAATACCTGGTCAATTTCCAGTCAACTTGTCCTCGAACAAACTAAAGAAACAACCCTTGAACAACACCAAAAGTTCAGTCAATTTGCAGATTTCTGAAGTCAACTTGCAGCCCTAATATAGGGCAGTGAACACCGGTCAAACTAGAGGTCAGATCACCTCGATTTTTGTGCCAAAAATTGTGGCTTGCCTAGGAGAGGCAACCACAGCCAATCCGCACTCTTGGAAGGTCAAATCTTGGTCAAATCTGGTCAAAGAGATGACCTGCTGCCCTAGCGTCCCTCTTTCTGTGTCTTCCTTGCCCTAGGACGTCTTCCTTTCAGCCACACGTGTGAGAGAGAGAGAGGATCCTTTTATGCGTAGGGGAGAGAGAGAGAAGATGAGTGAATTGAATTGTCCAAATGAGGAGAATTATCCTTGTATTTATATGCAAATGTTGAGGTTGAATAGACATGACTGTTGGGTTTCTGAGCCTACATAAGTTTGCTGGCCGACCTTGACAATTTGTCCATAATCAACATAAATTCATATCTCCATAAATACTTATCGGAATCGTATGATCTTTAGATCAATCCTACACCTCTCGATGAGAGGAATCTAGGAAAAATATCAGAAGCCATAAATAAGGTGATCCACATGGAGTTTGGCCCTAGTTGCCAATTTTAACATTCTTTCATGTTTTCAGCCAAAGTTGGTTGGCAACTCTATCGAAAAAAATAGTTGCATTTGAGGGAAGAGAAGAAATGTACCATTCATTTTGAACTTCAATGCTTGGCCTGGATGCCACTAGAATTTTGTTTAATAATTTGTTAAAGCAGGAATTGAAGTCCTTAACCAACTCTTTAGATTCAACTTTCAAGTTGGAGATATCATTAAGAAGAGTAGTTGTTGAACGGTCATCTCCAAACTTGGTTAGGAACTATTCCTGAAATGCATTCCAACTATCAATGGAACCAGATGGTAATGAAAAGTACTAGGATCCTGCCAATCCTTGTAAAGTATAAGGGAATAATCGTACAATGTCATCTTCTTCTACAAATCCATTTAGATTTAAGGATAACATGAAGTTATTTATGTGTTCTTCAGCAGGAAGATCATCATCGGGATTGAATTTTGGTAACCATTTCAATGGATGAGCAGGTAATGGATGCAATGGTCCTACCATTTGAATGGCTCCTAGATTTTTCCATGGTCTTTGAGCCATTATGGGTATCTGTGTGGAAGAAGATGTACCAGTGGTTGAAGGTGATTGGGTAGAGGAGGATTGTGCTCCTGTACCTGTGTAAATCACGATCTGAGATGGTGAGGTGGATGATTGAGTTTGTGATGAAGATGATGAAATGAATGAGGGAGTTTGTGGTGATGATGAAAGAATCTCACTATGAGTTTCAGACTTTGATTTCTTAGTTTTCCTTCGAGGAGGAGGTAGAGGAAATTCAAATGGAGGAATTCCAAATTTTTCACTCTGTGATCTAGTTAATCTTCGAGAGGAAGGAAAATGTGAAGAAACACTAGCTTGAGATAATTCAGATTCTTCTTGAGACAGAGAAATCCCTTGTAATTTTTGAATTAAAGACTAAACTTTGGGAGTTTTTGTAGATGAAGGGTGATCTGATTTCTTTGGAGAAACACTAGTGGATTGTAAATATTTTTTCACAACTTCACATTTAGGATTTGGGGATTTGGAATGTGATCAAGAAGTTGGAGGTGATGGTGAGGGAGTTTTACTCTTAGAATGGATTTCTAATTTAGATTTTCTTTCCATTCATAGTCAGGCCCTCCTTCTAGTGCCAAAATGTTGAAGCCTCGAAATTCGCTGCGACAACATGGGGGATAACCACCCTATATATACCTTAAAAGCAACTCCTTTTTCGTTTGGTGTAGTGGTTTCGACTGGGGATATTGGGACCAGTTTCCCAGTAAGGATTGATTTGGTAATGTTGTTGGGATGATATAAGATATAATGAAGAATGATTCAACTAATAATGATCTAATCTAAAAAATAAACATATGCATCTATTTTATTCTAACATTACCTTACTATAAATATACTCGAGAATAAACTAAGATATGTGATCTACAAATATGTCTCAAAGAAATTGGTAATAAATATTATTCAACTGCCAAAACAAATGAAATCATGAATGACAATTGTTTTGGATAAATAGTTAGACAAAACAATTGAGAAAAACTTTATTGCATATAGTAATTTTTTATGTATTCAATAAGGAATCAGAGTTGAAACATCATACAAAAGTGAAATAATGTAGAACTATAACTCATATTTTCATACATAAGACAATCAAAGAAAGAGTATTGCTAATGCATAAATAAAACATGACCATAAGATAAAAGTACCATATATGAAAGGTCCTGCTCATGGGCTTAGCAATATTGATCCACTTTCATCCAATCAAATACACTCTAAGAGTACAGAAGTGCAATTTCAATAGAGTATGCTTTGATATTAAAAAAAAAGATCATGTTCCAATAATTTCATCAAAACCTTCACAAAAATATAGAAGTGTAATGTCTTGTAAAGTGTTTTTGATAAAATCCTAGACCCCTCTCTAAATGCATGAGAGGGGTTTAAATACTATAATACATGCCTTAAAAATAGATTATTACATAAAAAGCTAAGGAGGTTTCAAACAACCTTCCTCAGAATAAGTGAAACAAAAACTAAAAATAAAAATAAATGATGACAAGCTTTTGCAAATTGAATGGTCCTATTCGGCCATTCAGTCCTTGAGCTCGCAAATGTCTATCATTGGCTTAACTTGGGGAGGTTGGCCAATTTTGGATCTCAATTGCCCCGTGAATACAGCATCAATGAGAGGTGGCACCATCTTTTGAGCAGAATTAGTTAAATAGTGTAGAGTCATCCAATGACTATGTGGTTTTACCAGAAACTGCCAGTATGTTTCCCAATCGAGCTTAGACAGTTGCTTGATTGCTTCTGCATTTGTTTGGGCAATTTATTTCCACTGTTCTTCCAACTGTTTAATGTTCGGGAGAGCTTCTGGACTACATTCTCTGATAAGATTGGCAGTGTGGAGGTTTTCATTGACAACCTCAATGATGTTGTTTGTTGTACTAGTTGCTCTTGTTGCTGCCCTCTCTGTTTGTTTTAACTGTAAATCCCAATCAGTAAATAAGATGTCTTTGTGGGATTCCTCGATCTTTGGTAGATCGACCTTCTTTCCTTCTTCAAATTCTTGCCAAGAAATGAATTTTATTATTCTTTTTTTTATCTCTTCATATTCTAATCTTTGATCAATCACTTGAATTTTTAATTTGTCACTTGATTCACAATAAGTTTTGATCATTGAAATTCTTTGACAAAATATTTCCTGATGCTGTACCAAATGATAATTTAACTCAAGCTCCTCTTTGATAAATTCATCTACTTGAGGACTGACTTTGAATTTGTCTAATATAGCTTGCATTTGGTGAATCTGTGTGTTCTTCATTGCCATGTTTGTTTCATGTTGTACTATCATTTGCTCAAAAAAAAATTGAAGCTATTCCAGTTGTATTTCCACCTGCCTATTGGCGCTTTGTTGATGAGCACCAGTATTGCAACAAGAATGTTACAACTCCTGCGACTACCAACTTTACTTCATCAACCCGAGGTTTGTAAAAACTTGGAGGTGACAGTGTTGTATACACAAATAGATGTAATGGGTCCACTCTTTGTCACTGCCGAGCTGGAGCGATAGAACACTAGGGTTTCTCAAACCAACCTTCTATTGATTTAGAATAAGTTTGATTACCAATTGAGAAAGGATAATTTTACCCTAATTTAGAAGATTGACATGCTAACTATTGCAGTAATGAAAGCCTAAAATAGATGCCTAAAACACACAACTCATCTAGATATTTGTTAAGATACCTAGCTTTAAAATAATTCTAATTTAACACATGTGAAACCCTAACTAACCTAAGTATGAAATTTGATCTAAACATGCACTTAACTGTTGTGCACATGAATAAGCATAACAACCTTTTTCTTTTTGTCTTTTTATGAAAACATAAATGCTAGTCCTTCTTGGCTGCATGGCACATGGGATAGGTGTGGAGGGAGATGAGTGTGATGTGTTAAATGGCTTAGGAGGCAAGCAGGGGTCTTCTCCTAGCTTTCATGATGCATTTTTCACAAATCAGGCTCAAAACAAGCCACTACAGGCTTTCCTACAGGACGTCCTAATTCTCCTACAGGATCCCCTGTTTTCCTACAGGATCAGGCTGAAAGCATAAGGAGTGATTTGGAAAGTGGTATGGAGCTTAGGGAAGGTGATTGATGGAAGGAATAAGGAAAGGAAGTGGTTGGAACTCACTCAGAACTCATATCGAAGCTCTATGATGGTTGGATTTGCTCAACAAGCATGGCAAGTTGTCCTTGTGAAATGATAACTCGGATTGAGAACTTAGTGGCCTTTGGTAATCATGGGTGGATATGGCTTGGCTGAGGCTGATGATATTTCTTCCTACAATATTGAAACTCCTGCAACATACACATCATTGTTGGCATTTATCCATAAATCATATCAAAACAAGAAGGGTTACAACAATATAAGAAAACAGAAATTGCATCATTTATTTATCAAGTTCATGCATGGAAATGCTTGAAACCTATCATGAAAGAAGAATGAAATCTAGTACAAAGCTTAGGATATCAGAAATGACAAATGCAATCTATCTTCTACAACTGAAAGATGATGACATAATTAACAGAAAAAACCCTAAATTTCCAAAGAAACCAGAATTTTGTCTTTTTGGGACTGAATGGGAGTTCTTCCTCAAACCATGGACCCTGAAGGGAGGAATGAGGTAAGATCCACCTATTCTCAACCTTTTTTGAATATTTTCTTGTCTCTCTAATTCTATTGTTAAAGCTAGGTACAAACTGAAGCAAACTAATCAAATTTTACCAATATTTGCAATGTAACAACACCAAAATCAATTTAATAAGTAATCTATGAAATAACCTAAGCATACAAATAAGAGGAACCTCTGCTGCTAGGGTTGGGCCCTAACCCAAGAGCTTTATCCCTCTGATTCAACTCAGTGTTAGATCAAGGGAATTCTCATTTTCATTAACATATCAAAAAAATACATAACAATGTTTGGTCACAATCCTTTAACTTGAAAACTACTTAGCTATTTTGCATCAAAAATTTGAATCCTAATGAGGCTATAGTCCTCTTTATTTATAAAATTTAAGTTGCCAACAACTTCCTTAAATCTAGGGAGGCTTGGCTCCCAATCTTAAGATTAACTGGTTCTTAACTATCATTGGCTTGGCTGCCAATGATCCTCATGACTCGGTTGCTTGCAACTCCGAGCTGGTGTGATTTGATTGAGGGATCTTCGAGTGAGTGAGGATTTTATGAGGGACATCCATATCCTATAATCTCTCCTTCTTGTCTCATTCGAGTTCCTGCACCTTAATTAGCCATAATTTTCTCCCAAAAACCTGCAATCAATGCACATTAGACCACTAGACATAACATCTTACTTTTACTCATCTCATTAAGAAAAATATAATTAAAACATGTAAAGAATTATGAGAAGAGTTGATTTTAGTAATCTTGGAGGTGTATTAAGGTCCATATAGTTTACCCAATGATGAGCTTCATCATCACCATCTCCATGTCCTTCATTTCTTTGGTGGCTTCCCTGACATCCCATGCTTCTATTGTAGTCTCTTCCTCCTGTGAATAAAAACCTTCATTCTTCTCTATCTCTTCCCACTGCTTTCTTTCTTCTTCTTCTTCTTTTCTTCCTTCCAACATTCCCAAAAGCAATGGTGGACTGAGCCTCAAGCCAATCCAATTGACTTTGAGTCTTTGTAGTGCCTGCTTATACATTGGGGTTCTATTTAGTGCCTCTCTCATTTTGTCAAGAGAATGATATTCTATGATTTTTAGCTTGTATGGCATGGTGTTCCATCTCCTTTGGCAGGCTTGCTAGATGTTATCTCCTAGGAATCTTATCATGTCTTCAAAGTGTGTGATTGCCCGTTCTTGTACAACAAGGTACCTTGGTGCAAGCTTAGGATCATTTGCAATGAGGTTGTGGGTGCTGATGACAACCATTGGGTTAGATTGTTATACTCTGATCATAAGGGGTTCTACGTCTTCTTTTTCCAATACCTTTTTCATCTCTGTAGCTCTTGCCTCCTCATGATTCATCCAATATGCTAAGGCCATCAATTGCAAGTCCCCTAGCTTTGGATTTTGGTCCCACACATTTAAATCTGTCAAGGCCAAATTGTGTAGGTAAAAATCAGATATATTTTCTCTATCTTCCAAGATTCTCTATCATACAGAGAGTTCTCTGCCCATCCCCTGCAATTTCTCCTCCATGTGGCCTACATCCTCTACCCTTTTGATTTAGAAATTTGCATCCACCTGTGTGTCCTTGCCCTCTCTTTTTCAAGTTCAAAGAATAGGGGAATGGCAAACTTCTGTGGTATCACCCTACCTCCTTCAATGAACCTGTAGTAGGAGCTGAGGTTTGGCTATGGGCTAGTTTCTTTCAGTTCTTGGTCTTCTTCCTTTGTTTCTTGTTGATTGATTCCTTCCTGCTCTCTTTTCTATGTTTCCGGTAGGTTTGACAGAGTTTCCTGTAGGATGGTTGTTGGGTGTGGTTTCTACCTATTTTCTGCATATTCTTTCCCCTGTTTTTACCTTTCTGTCCTCCAAGCCTGTGCCCTTATATGACCAAACTCTTTGTTTTCTTACCTTTTTAATCCATTTTATTGTCATGTTACTTTTCTGTATTTTACCGAATAATACGAGGCTTTATTCATTTTTGTTGTTAACTGGGAGAGCATTGAAGTAGTATTTTGGGAAGTTCATATTTTTCAGGTGTTGGATCGCACGAATGAAGCTATGAAGCAGACAGGCAGCAAGGATTAACTGAAAGAAAGGGTAGAACGGTTTGCTATTACACCCTGAGTGCTGTTACAGACCGCTGCTATATACTAGGTGTTGTTACAGGTTGTTGTTGTTACAGGTTGTTGCTGTTACAAATTGTCGTTACACATTGGATGCTGTTACACATTGGATGTTGTTACAGGTTGATGTTACACATCGGATGCTATTACACCTCGCGTGGATTTTCCATCACATCAACAGTGCCATCGTCAGTTATGTCGTGTCAGCCCGAACCACCATTTTCTCAATGTTATTGCACTTAAGCTGGAAATGTGGGTACTATTCCACATAATAGCTGTCAGCAGTAGGATTGTTTATTTTTGAAGCAACAAGACTCAAGCAGTTGCAACTGATGTATATTTATTTAGTAATAAGTTGTAACTTCTTTATTTTTTATCAGCATGAGAATCGAGAGATTCTCATGACTAATCTGTTTTCTAATTTTTGGGTTGTAATAATTATAAAAGACTCGACATTTTATGTATTAGAAAACGACATATAGAAGAGTATCGTTACTTTGTTTCTGTAATCCTGAACTTATTCAATATCAATTGGCACGGTGATGCTATTACTTTCCAACTAATTCGTTAATCACTTTTTGTGTTCTTCCTGCGCCCTGTTGAGGAGGAAGGGCCCTCCTCTTTGGCAGGGATTGCAGTGATTAGGTAGTGTACATTTCAGTTTAGTTCATTGATTTATGGTTTCTCGTTGTTGCTGTACAAATCGTGGATTGCATTCACTGTTGTTTCTATTTATATTATGTTGTTACATAGAGTTAATCAATAGAGTAATAGTAACTAGTTGGAATAGATGTTAGTTCTTGTGTGGCATGCCTTTACTTCAATAGCTGGGAGTTTTGATTCAATTCTGTAGAGTTTTTTTATATCTACACGCATGGTTTGACTCAATAATTTATATCAACGACATATTTTACAATTTTTTTGCATTTTCTTATGCTTGGCTGGAGTGTATCGGTACATACAGTGTGAACTCCATTGAAACAGCAAGACCTACCATGGGTTGACAATTAATGTTGCAGTCTAATTCAATTAAGGTTGATTAAAACAACACTACATTTTGGCATCGTTGCTGAGGATGGCAAGTTGATGATACAGTAAGCCAAGTTTTTTGTTTGATATAGGTTTCTCCTAGTCCACAATTGCTAGGAGGTAAGACGAGAGGTAAGAACATGTGCATCGCTCTAGCATACCTAGGTGGGCTCACCATTATGATCACTAGGACACTTAGGAAATTTTGATGCTTTGATTAGGGTGTATTCAACTCTTCAATTGCTGGGCAGTAAGACGAGAAGTAAGAACCTGCACATCTCTCTAACATACCTGTGTGGTCTCACCACTGTCGAAGACTAAGGCACTTAGAGTATGATTTAATACACATAAGGTCCATGTGTGCATTTGTAGGACTTATAGAGACATTGAAATCATTCCCATTCTAATAAGTCACAGGAACGACGGGTCGTAAAAAGGAAATGAAGGGTGAAGATTTGGGAAGGAAGACATTTATCCAAGACTTAATCTCCAAGGTGGAAAAAGAATAGTTTAGCTCTCAAATAAATGCAAGGAAAACAAGGCCGCAGAAGGCTGTTAATCCCATAGCAAAAGCAGAAACCTCCAATCCCTCCATTTCAGGACCATATTGTTATAAGGTTAGCACTCATACCCCAATATCAAGGATTTGATTTATGAGTAAGAAGGGAAGTTAGTAGCCAAAATTTGAGGACCGAGGGTCAAGGGGAAACCGAGGGGGAACATCGGACACCTGAGGCGGAAAAGCACCTGTTGATTTATCAATATCCAGATACAGGTAGTGCGGTGAAACAACCAACCCCAATGGTATCTAAGGCATTAATCACGTCTGCGCGGCCATCAAAAACACAGCTCAAAGAACGCTTGCTACAGGAAGGGCTAGAAGAATTCATCATGGGAGACAACAATGATAACAATGCTAAAACAGACACCACTACCACCACCTTTGAGTTCCCAATCTAGAATATTGGAGGTGAAGCTCCTATGGAAAACATTCCACTATCATCCTTACCATCCTTTCAGGGGATGACTATGGAAGATCCAGATACATTTCTGTTTGAGTTTGATATCCTATGTAGAAGTTACGATTATACAACAGATTCTTAGAAGCTAAAGCTATTTCCTACTACCTTAAATGGAGTAGCCTTGAGATGGTTCATGGGATTAGGTCTTGCTTCCATTTCAATGTGGAATGCTATGAAGGAGACATTCTTGTCAAAGTACCAGGACTATTGTAGGACCAGGGACTTAAGGGAAGAGATATTTAGAATGACACAGAAGGAGGAAGAAATCCTGGAAGATTATGTGGAACGGTTCCACTACAATCTGCAGAGGTCTAAACATAGCGGACCCGTAAATCTTGAAGACCATATTCATCAGAGGAATGAGGGATGACTTCCTTGACACCCTAAACCTATTAGGAAAAGGGGATATATCACAAAATCCATTTGCTAAAATTATAAATCTCTACCTATGATGCTCCTGAGGATCGTCTAAAGGAAGAAGTACAATTCGGAATGCCTCTGTTCATATACAAAAATCTGCAGGCGAAGGAGTAACTAGAGTGGAGATCAGAAATTTGTTCGAAAATTTCAAGACCGATATCCTTAGTACTCTCTCAGCCCAAATAACAACAACACAGATCAAAAAGACACAAGCAGAAGCTGATACACCCCTGGTCATGTTTTGCTCGACTTGTCGGAAGAAACATCCTCATAGGGAATGCAAATTGAATAGCATCAGCCTATGTAACATCTGCGAGTTGGAGCATTCGACAGAGAAGTGTTTGGAGCTTCCTAGACTAAAGGCAGTACTCAGAGAATCAAGCGAAGAGGTGCAGTCCTCTTACTTCATCGCACCAAGGAGGCCATGGAAACCGTGACCTCCAGGTATGTCTCAAGACTTTTCCTCTTTCAATTCATGGAACAATGTATCTAATAACCTACCATATCCATGGCAATATTCTGCCCCTCCTTCAGCTCAGTTCCCTTCACCCTAGAACCAATCGTCTCCATCTCCTCCTGTTCAATATCGTCAATCCCAACCATACCCTTGGAACCAGAATTGGAGAGGAAATGACCAGAATTTAGCTCTACGTGCACCACCCATGCAACAATAGCTGCATTTACCTCCCTTCTAATCTCTTGCTCCTCGACCACCTGTGTGACCCCGACTACCTGTGCAACCTAACCCAAACCCAAACAATAAAGTAGCTCAGGGCATAGAGGCTCCTACAACCTTCCAGACCTACTTTATTACCCCCTTGGAACTTAATGAAATACTGTTGTGACCGGGCACGGTAATTAACCCCAGTCACTCCCCTATCATTACAAAGGAGGCCTGTGAACCATCCTTAGGAGAAGCCGAAGGCTCTGAGGTGGCTATTGCACCTACAACAACTGATACAGAGGAAATTGTTAAATCTACAATAGCTGACCCACGAAGAGCTGTTACATCTGTAACAACTAATTTAGGGAAGGCTGATACATCTGTAATAACATATTCAATTGTTGTTACATAGGACCCCCCGTACCCTCAGAGACTGGCCAAACCTAGGATGACTTCACAGCCTGAATTTGATTTCCTTAGGGAGTTTCAAAATTTGTATGTACGAATTCCTTTGCTGCAAGCCCTTAAAGAAGTACCCATCTATGCCAAGACAGTGAGAGATTTGTGCATCAAGAAGCTTGGGAGGAAGCCTAAATACCCTGCCACCATACATGTGATGGGAAAGTTATCCGAATTAATGTCTACTCAACCTCTCCTTACTAAGTACCATGATCCAGGAAATCCCACAGTCACCGTCTACATTAATGATCGGCCCATATCCAATGCATTGATTGATCTTGGGGCTGCCATTAATGTAATGACGAAAGGTAACTTTATCGCTCTCAAGCTACAAGGACTCAGACGCACTCCTACTGTGCTGGAATTGGCAAACAGGTCCCATGTTAAACTCGAGGGGATGTTAGAAGATATAGTGATTACGATAGCTTCCTGGAGATACCCAGTTGATTTCCTTATTCTACAACCCAAATCCAATTTGGGGGGCATCCTTTGATCTTAGGGAGACCTTGGCTGGCCACTACAGACACATTCATAGGTTGCAGGATGGGATCCATGGTGATCTCAGATGGCCAGGCAACCCAGAACCTTAATCTTTATCCCCCAAAACCAAATGTGGATGTGTACAACCCTTGGTGGGATGAGTTTGAGCCTGAGTCAGATCTTTCCCTGCCACTCCTCACTCTGGGGAAAGCCCAGTATTTCAAAGATGAGACAGAAGATGATGTTATTAATGGTTTTATTAGTAATTCACTTTCTGTTGCTTCTGTTAAAAATGTAAATGAGGAGGAAGAGGTGGAAGATATAGATTTTAAACAAATGAGAAATACTCCAAATATCGCTAGCAACCCAATTGAGATTGAATCTGGAAATTTTTTGAATATTAATCCCAATTTGACTGATGAACAGAATCAACAGCTATTATAGCTGTTACAGAAGTATAAAAAGGAATTTACATGGTATTATACGGATATGAAAGGGATCCACCCTAACCTATGCACTCACCGTATTTATTTCAAGGATGGCTGCAAACTAGTCAGACAGCCACAATGCCGCATGAACTCTGCACTAAAGGAAGTGGTGAAAGAAGAACTACAAAAAATCTTGAGTGCTAATTTTATTTATCCAATATTTGATAGCCAGTGGGTGTCACCGCTTGTCATCGTTCCTAAAAAGAATGGCAAGTGGAGAGTCTGTGTTGATTATAGAGAACTCAACAAGGCCACTCAGAAGGACCATTTTCCATTACCATTTATAGATCAGGTCCTTGATACTCTCTCCAAAAAGAAATACTTTTCATTTTTGGATGGATTTAGTGGCTACAATCAGATATAGATTGCCCCGGAAGACCAGGATAAAATGACCTTTACTTGTCCTTGGGGAACCTTTGCATACAGAGTGCTACCTTTTGGGATCTGTAATGCACCAACAACCTTTCAAAGGGTGATACTGGGAATTTTTTCTGACTTATTGAATGATTGTCTGGAAATCTTCATGGATGATTTCACACCTTATGGAGATGCTTTTGAAACAGCATTAGTCAATCTGGAAAAAGTGCTAGAGCGATGTGTACAGACTAATGTTGCCTTGAGCACTGAGAAATGTCACATGATGATGACTGAAGGGATCGTGCTTGGAAATTACATTTCTGCTAATGGAATCAAGGTAGACCCTGCAAAAATAGAGGTAATTCTAAGAATTCCAACCCCCAAAATGCAGAAAGAGGTACGTAGTTTCTTGGGGCATGCAGGGTATTATAGAAGATTTATAGAAAAATTTTCAAGAATTGCATTGCCATTATTTTCCTTGCTCATGAAGGATGTTGATTTCTTGTGGACAGGGAAGTGTGAGCAGGCCTTCTTAAAGCTGAAATGTTGTGTATCAGTAGCTCTAGTCTTGCAAGGACCTAATTGGGAACTGTCGTTTCACATAGCTATGGATGCATCGGATATTGCTGTAGGTGTTGTTTTTGGCCAACTGGAGGATAAGAAACCTTATGCTATTTACTACATAAGTAAAAATCTAACTCCAGCTGAGCTCAACTACACGGTGACCGAGAAGGAGTTCTTAGCAGTCGTGCACGCCATCAATAAATTCTGGCATTACATCACCAGATATCAAGTATTTGTACACACTGACCATTCTTCCATTCATTTTTTAATGAATAATCCAATTACAAATGGTAGGATTACACACTGGTTATTGTTGTTACAATAATTTGATATCACTATTGTAGATAAGCCTGGAAAAGACAATGTAGTAGCTGAATTTCTTTCTAGGCTAACTATTGATGATAGTTGCACTCCTACTAAAGATTCTTTCCCTGATGAATATCTTTTTGCTATTTCTACTTACTCACCTTGGTATGTAGATATAGCCAATTATCTTGCTGCAGGGAAGTTTCCCCAGTATTTATCCTCTAAGGAGAAAAATAAAATCATACAACAAAGTGCTACATATATCTGGATAGATGGGAACCTACATCACACTAGACCTGATTCCTAGATCAGACGTTGTGTTAGAGAGGACGAGGTCTTTGATATCCTCAAAGCCTGCCATGAGGAACCTTGCGGAGGACACTTCGTAGACAAATGGATAGGATACAAAGTCCTTTCAACAGGGTACTATTGGCCGACAATATTTCAGGATGCCAAGAAGTTTGTGAAGGGATGTGATAGTTGTCAAAGGATGGGCCAACCACTGCAATCAGATGAGATGTCGTTACAGCCCCAAATCGTCATAGAACCTTTTGAGAAGTGGGCTCTAGATTTTGTAGGACCAATCAATCCTTCATCTAGATAGAGATCCTACATCTTGGTCTGTACTAACTATGTCACGAAATGGGTTGAGGCGAAGGCACTAACCAGAGCCACGGAGCAGGTTGTCTCAGACTTTTTGTTTGAAGACATCTTCGTCCAGTTTGGCATACCCAAAGAGATAGTCACAGATGAAGGACTGTAGTTCACATCTCATAAGATCCGGGAGTTGGTCGAAAAATATAAAATCCATCACAGAATCACAACGCCTTACCATCCACAGGAAAATGGCTAGGTAGAAAGCACTAATAAAGTCATTGAGTGAATCCTTACTAAGACTTTGGCCAGTAATCGAAGAAATTGGGCTGACAAACTTCTAGAAGTGTTATGGGCATACAGGACTACATGGAGGAACACCACTGGTTTCTCACCATATGAACTTGAGTATGGAAAGAACCGTTTATTCCCCATTGAATTTGAAATCAAAACACTAAGGACAACATTGTAGGTCAATTTGGATTTGGCTACAACACAAAGGAAGAGATTGAACCAGCTCAATGAATTGGAGGAGAAATGGTTGGCTGCTATCTAGCAAATAGAGATTATCCAACAACAGAGAACTAAGTGGCACGACACATTTATAAAGAAGAAGCAGTTCTCGAAAGGAGATTGGTCTCTCTTATACGACTCAAGGTTTAAAGACTTCAAGAGTAAGCTTTGCACCAGATGGCTAGGTCCTTATGAGGTAGATGCAGTCTTTGACAATGGGACTGTAAATTTGGTAACCATTGATAGTGCAAGGACATCATTACTTGCAAACGGGCACCGTCTTCGGTTGTATCACAAACCTACCTCGAAGGATTCATTTGTCAACATTGTCACAAATTCGAATCTATAGATTACGGGAATAGGGGAAAGCCCCCCTGTGCTGCAAAAATTTTAATTTTTCCAATAAGTGTAACAGCTGAAAACCACCTGCTGGCAACTGTTACACCGTCAAATAATAATAATAATAATAATAATAATAACAATAATAACAATAATCTAGCTATGAAAACCTTTCTCAGGCATAGACAGACACTTTTGTAGCAGTTGAAAACCACCTAGTGGTGGCTATTACACCCTCTATAACAACATTTGTTATTCCAAAGTATATCATGTGATAAGTGTTGTTACACAATATTTTGTTCTTTATCTTTTTGAAGAAATTAAATTAATATATATCAGTCGTCTTGCCTGTTACACCTGTAACAACCAACGAATTTTCAAGAATAAAACGAGATATTCTATTGTAATAAAGAGAAAAAACATCATCGTGAGCCTCGTCATCAGATTTAAGTTCATGCATCTCGTTGCCCGAGGATGATTCGATGTCGCGCCGCCCATTACTTCATCCCACATCACCCAAGTACGTCATCAAAAAGGTAATATTGAATTCATTTTATTTTGTAATTATGACAACTTAACATGAATATTGACGGCCAAGGACGACTGTCATAATTAAGCTTTGGGGGGGGAATGAATCACATCGCGACATGACCATCGCATGATTTGTAATTATTTAAAAAATCCAGCAATTAAGGCATGTGACTTGGTAGTTATCATTATTTAATGCCGAATCATACCAAAAAGGGTAAGGGCACCATTGACGAGACCTCCCCATGACTCACCATTAAGGAAAAATTCATTGAGCAGTACGAACCATGCATGCCAAATCTTAATCCAAAATCTTCACCTGTGCCACCCTACCACCCTACCATTTACCCCTGCTGGAAGCACTAAATCCCCATTCAGAGTGTTCGGAGAGGAGGAAGATAGTAGTACAAGCTGAAATAGCTAGAGTGTGTGTTGGAGGGAAGGATAAGCAGGTGAAACAGCACTGAATTGCATAGGCAATGGGAGGAGCAGCAATACGGCACGAGCCATGGTCTACAAAAGCCCTGGAAGGTTACCCTGAAGCATGCCAGGTTTTCAAATATGCAGGCTAGTTTAAATGCTTCTGGATATTGGAAGGATTGGACAATGGCGTGGCCATGGAATTCGCAAAAAACTTAGAAAGAAACTAGATGGAAGTCTAAGGATTGAAATTGGAGGTCACGAAAGAAGTTATCGCCAAAGTAACAAGATTGCCAGCAGAAGGGAAGAGATGGTTTACTAGGAAGGTTAATGACCCCTTGATGAAAGGGGATTTTCTTCCGGAAAGTGAGTCGTTCACTAAGAAAGGCAGGGGAATTGATAGGCTATCACTCCCCCAGCCATGGGCGGATGTTGCTCTCTTCCTCATTAAGTACATTACTTGTGAGGGAAGGGAAAAAATTGTGTTTAATTACCATTTCCCATTGCTGAACCATCTCCGCCATCAGCAGCTGATCAACCTTCCTTATTTCTTGCTGGGCAATATTAGGCACATGGCTGCGGCTGTGAAAATGGCTACACATCCAAAAACGTGTGTTACGAACCATGGCCTTATTAAACTCATTGTGTTGGATTCCTTGAGCCGACAGGGCAAGAATTGGGAAGAGTTCATGTGGAAAAGGCCCAGGACCACTCGTAGAAGGCAAACAGAGACGACTGGGGAAACTCCAGAGGTAACAAAGGAGCAACCCCAGTCCTCGACAGTGAGGGTCAACAAGAAGTCGGTTGATAAATCGATTGGCGACAGAAGGTCGAAGCAGAGAATAAGGGTTAGCGGGCACCCAGAGTCCCCATCCATGTCGAGAAAGGACAAAGAAGTAGTCGAGTAGAAGGATGAGGAGCAAGCTCAACCAGAAAAACCTCCTTCACCTGGTAAGAGCGAAACCTAGTCTTTGCTGTTGAAAATTGAAATTTTAGAAAAATAGAGCGAAACAAGGTCCATCATTCTATTTCCTCATCTGAATCCGATGTGCAGGAGCTTCAGCACTCCCACAAAATCCTGCCATCCACTCTAGGATTTACCCAATCCTGTTCTCGAGTGGTGATCTTGTAGATACAGTCTAGATTGTTGTCGCTTTCATCATCACACATTGGCTTTGTGTAGTGCGATCCTTCCATGAGGTCTAAAGGTACCACTACGCGCAATGACTTTTTCTCAAAAATCATTTTGCGCTTCTTCAAATTTATCACCTCGTTCATATCAGTGGCCCAATCTATTCCCAGTCGCGTGGGATAGGGATTACTGTCATCGACAATTTCTATCACTTCTAAATCTGCAAGCGCACTCGCACCTTCGATGTCTACCATTATTCCCTACAATCTTCCCATTGGTAGGATCTTTTGCTGGTTCGCCATTCGCATTTGAATAGGGGACCATTGCAACGTGGACCTACCCATGCACTCCCATGTCTGCTTTGGCAGTACGTTCATGTTCGATCCTATATCTTGAATCACTTGATCCATTTCATATTCCTTGATTTGTGCAGTCAATCTCATCTCCCTTCCTGTTCACGTTGTGTGCTTCCCGAGCTTCCGAACTATGCACGGTTCTCCTAACCCAACGCACCTAGTGATGAGTTCCTACAGTCCCTTCACAGCCTTGCTATCACGTAGCAGCTTCATGCATGTCTCCAGAAAGGTAGTAAGCATTGACAGGTCCATCTCCAGTTCTATTTTGTCTTTACTACCTAAAGTGGAGGCCTCCGTGAAGCTCTTCTTAGCTTCCATGAATGTCTCCTTTGCGCGCTCCAAATCGAACTCTGGTTCCTTTGTAGGAGCCTTGCGAACCCAAGCACTTTCTTCAGGTTGCTTGCCCTTGTCATCTCCTATCGTAATATCGCTTCAGAGCATGATGTTTACATTCGGGTCCTCTTCGCGTGGCTCAGACCTCATCATTTGCAGATTCTAAATCAGGGGAGGTTGGAGTTTTCCTTTATCACGCATCCTTGCTATCAGTGTGGAGAAGTCCTCCATCTCATGATCAAAATGGGTACAATATAAACATGATGCCCTCATCAGATTTGTACAATCGCGGGCATAATTCCCTAGCCCTCCGCAATTGTAACAAATCAGCTGTCTGTGACCCCTTCCTGGCCCCATTCCACCTTGACCTCGTCCGCGCCCATAAAATCCAGCGTGCACTATCCTTGTATTTTGATCAAGGGTTCGTGTTTCAGTCTGAACTCTGTAGGCAGGAGTCTGATCCATCATTAGTTCATAACTTCTACAAGGGTGTTCATCATGGCCTACTGAACTACAGAAATTACAGAACAACTATTGGGACATCTACGTATACTTTTGTAATAGTTGACAGTTATTTGTAGAGTGCTTCCCTCCTATCTGACAAATCGTGCACCATAATGCAAGTGACGTGCTCGGTCTTGCTTGTGCCTCTGGTCTCAATGGCATCGGCGCTCCTCCCGCTAGGAAGTTCATGAAGACTAGACAATGGTCCTTGTCATGCCCCTGGCCTTTACATTTTATGCAACATACCTCCTCGCGCGCCTCTGGCCGAGTTGTCCTGTCCTGTTTCAAACTTTGCATTTCCAGACACAAATTTTTTAGCTGCGCGTGGATTTGTTGGACTCCCAGGCTAGGATCTTGTATTGGGGTCTCGTGCAGTCTCGTATAGTCTCATTGCAATCTCCAAAGCTTTGGCCTGGGTGGATAACTTCTGTCGCGATAGTGCCGTCCTTCGATGCGGTGTTAGTGACGCTACAAACCATGCATGGTGCTGCCCATCTGTCAAGGTCATGTTGGCTTCGCGAATCATGCCCTTCAATCTCTGATCCAGTTCCTAGGGGGTATCGCCTAGAAGCATCACGATTTCCTTAAACCTGATAATGGACCATGTCTCCAATTTTGGCCTTCTAAATTCCCTGTTCAGCGTAGCTTGGATATCCACGACCCATGCGTTTGGATTGTCGTTGAAATGCTTAATGTACGATGTCAGTGCACGATCTTACAACGTGCTTACCAGTGTTACCTTCTTTATATTGTCATCCACAACTCCTTGTGCTTCCCATATAGATTTTACCAAGAACCAAAATTGGTCCGGATCTTTGTTCCCTACTCCTTTGAACACCGGAAATTTTATCGTGCTCACCATATTGAACTATGGTGGTGGCGGAGGTGGTGTGGGTGGAGATGGGGGTGAAGATGGTGAGATTGGTGGTGGTGTAGGTGGAGGTGGTATGCGCGGAATTCGCTACCTTATTAGATTGATCACACTTCTTAGTGAAACTTTCGCGAGCTCTTCCTCGCTTTCTCGCTGAGGTGAAATCAAGGGGCTATTCTCTATCTCTGTGCTACCTTCGTTTCTATAGATCCTCCCACTCCGCGTAGCCCCAAACATCAATTTATTTGCATAACCCGCTTTTCACACAGTAGCATTTTAATCCAAGTGTTCAAAGATTTAATGTACTTACCTCGCAGTCCTTTGAGGAAGCATCGTTCCGCCTCGCTGTAGTTGACTGAAGTATCTACCACAAACTCAGTGATAAACCCTCCTATAATTTGATCAAGCTAATGGTCCACAATGCGCACAATCTTATCTTCCGGTGCTTCTCGTCTGCGCACCAACTATGGAGTCCACACAATCAGTTTGTCAGACCTACACCTTCCTTGACTGTCTGCTAGCTTCACGATCCACTCGTACAACTCAGAGGGGAAGGATGCAAAGAAAATTTCATGGATTTCTATATATAAGTAGTGCTCTAACCATTGTTCCTTTGATACTTGCGGATTCCTGTTTTCCTGTGTCGTGAACTCATGAATCTTTCTGTCCAACCACCCTTCAATTTCTTTCTTTATCGGATTCCAGTGACACAACATCAGACATCCCTTATCTAGATCCTGGTCCTGGCAACGGAACCATTTTTTGGCTTGTTGGGGTTTGACCCAGGTTCAGAGGTCTCACCTGAAGTAGTATGGGAGGGTGCTAGAACTAAGTTTCTGCACCCTGGAGATGTCTAATGAGTTCAAGTGGTCCGTGGTTCGACCCTGCGTGCACTTGCTACGCGCACTTACCCTTTCCTCGCAGCCTGAGATGCTACCGTTGTGCAGCCCTACTCGAGGCTTGAATGTTGTTATTACCCATGTCCTTACTAATATTCCACCGTTAATTGATTAACTTAGCTTACTTGCATGTGTAAAGTATACTTAGCAATATAAATCATTCATATAAGTGCGCGCAGTAAATAAATAGGATATTTGCAATTGATATCAAAGATGTAACAACTCAAGAACAGATACACTGAATTTCGATAAAACTTCTTTGATTATTCTCTTCTCCGGTTACAAACTCGACTTCGCCCTGCGCATTCAGCTGCAGGGGTCTGCGCACTCAGGTGCAGACAAATAGGCCTCTGCGCACTCAGTGCAAAGCCTTTCTCCTACTCTACGACCCAAGACACACTTAGACACTTGCTCTGTGCTTATACTTCTCTACTTCATACTTTGCTCTAACTAACTATCTTTTACACTTAGAGCCTCGCTATATTTATACAATCCCATGGTCCGCAAACCATGGGTAGGTCGACATTACATTACAAACTAGGGTGGACAACCCTATGACTCTAACATACTTCCGCACCCGTAATTCGCGAGGCTTTACAACATCATTCTATCAAAACATGGGCTTTGAGCCCTAAAACATGCTTCGAGGGGGATTCCACGCCCAACAAGCAAGCTCAGCTAGAAAAACCTCCTTCACCTAGTAGGAGTGAAACCCAGTATTTGCTATTGAAAATTGAAATTTTAGAAAAAGAAATTAAAGAATTGAGGGAACAAATAGCAGTAGGAAAGGTAGAGATAAGAGCCCTAGGGTTGGATACTTTGGCAGAGGTCATGGACAAGGCTAGAAGGGGAGAAATCCCGGGCACTCTGTGCGTAGCCTGTGTTGAGAAGCTGGTGCAAGCTGGATTCAAAGTATGTGTAGAAAACACTACCTTGAGGGGGATTCAAACTGAAAATTGGGAAGCTATTACCCCAAAACCTGTCGAGGACGTTGCTGATACACAAGAACCAACAAACCGAGACAACAAAATCCACAGAGAGTGATCAAGCAATGGATACACAGGAACCATTGGCTGACACCGCTGTTTCACTAGGAGCAACAGTGGAGGAGGAAATCAGCCAAGAGGAGGAAGAGAAAGATAATATCCATGAGTCAATGGTCACTACTGCTATTACACAAGAACCAGCAGCAGAGACCGAAGCTGGTCTGAAGGAAAATGATGAATAGAAGCCTATGGATATTATTGCTGCCACACAAGAACCAACAGTAAAAATGGAAGTTGACCAGGAAAATAAAGAAATTGTGATAAAACCCATTGACGAAGCTGCTGTTACACAAGAACCAGCAGCCGAGGTGGGATAGTTTCACCTCAGGAGGCTGCTACACCTTTAATTGATGATGCATGTGGGGGAATGCCAGGTCCTGTTGAAGGATGGTGTTCTGAGAAATTGTTGTTATTGGCAGAGCTGCAAAAATGGAAGCAACTAGCACTCTCTCTATAGGAGGGAGTGATTCCACTCAAGATGCATAAGAGAATGATGGATTCCCTGAGAGAAAAATGGTTAAAAGAAGAATGGGAAAGAGAAGAGGAGGCACGGAGGCATAAAGAAATTATGAAGAAAAAGGATGAACAACTACATTGGGAGGTCTTCGACCTGATGTTTGATAAGACCAAACTCCATGACATTGCTCTAAACCTGTTAGCATGCAGGCGATCATCCCCGTCATACCCTGTGTTCCTATGGGAACGTTACTACTTATTCTAGTTAAGGGCAGTTTGTGAGAACAAGTCTTATATGGGTTCTTTAACTCGCACTTTTTTGGAAATTTTCCGTTCTTGTGATTTTGATGATCAGAATTTGTTGTGCGAGCTGTTCTTGCACAATATGATGTGTGAACATGTGAGCACGAGGATGGTGGCGAGTGTCCTTTATTTCATGGGAGACTTGCAGTTGTAGGCATTCGTCTCATTAATGAGGAATCAAATTGAGTGGCAACTGGCTAAGAAAATAATAGAGGCCAATGAGAAAAAGGCAGCATTGTGCGTCAGGGCTGAACCAGGAATGGCTTATGGAATCTAGCGAGAGTTCAGATGGTTCCTAAGAAATCTGGAAATAAGAGATCAATCGGCCATTTACAGAAGGCGAATCATAAGGATCTACCTCAACTTGTTTTCAAACATGAGGAGTCAAGCGCTAGTCGCCTGTCTCAAGCACACTGAGGCTTGTAGTGCAAAATTGCAGGAAGGAGACCCCTTTGAATACAAGAACTTTGTGGTTGTTGTTACATGGGTGCCAGAATATGCTCAGATTGTGCTGACACTGGGGACATTCTGGATTGGCCTCAAGTTCAAATTCCCTTTGATCTGGTTTCCATTGGAGGAGTATCAACCCGATTATCGGTTATGTGATTATGAAGAGGAATCTTGGCCATGTGAGTTAATGGCAGATCAAGGATTTAGAGCTCCGAGTGATGATACTGCTGATGCCTACAATTTCACAGATTTCTGCCGGGGTCACAGTAGAAGGAACTGAGATTCTGCATGGGGACATGCAGTGGCTTCAATTGGGGGGAGATGTTGGGTGTGGTTTTTTACCTATTTTCTGCACATTCTTTCCCCTATTTTGAGCTTCATGTCCTCCAAGTCTGTGCCCTTATATGACCAAAATCTATGTTTTCTTACCTTTTTAATCCATTTTACTGTCATGTTACTTTGTTGTATTTTACCGAATTATACGAGGCTTTATTCCTTTTTGTGGCTAACTGGGAGAGCATTGAAGGAGTATTTTGGGAATTTCATCTTTTTCAAGTGTTGCCTCACGTGAATGAATCTATGAAGGAGATAGGTAGCAAGGATTAACTGCAGGAAAGGGTAGAACAGTTCGTTGTTACACCCTGAATGATGTTACAGACCGCTGATATATACTAGGTGTTGTTACAGGTTGCTGCTGTTACAGGTTGTTGTTGTTACAGGTTGCTGCTGTTACAGATTGCTGTTACAAATTGGATGTTATTACAGGTTGTTGTTACACAATGGATGTTGTTACACCTCGCGTGGATCCGCCGTCACATCAACAGTGCTGTCGTCATCAAACCACCATTTGCTCAATGTTGTCGCACCGAAGCTAGAAATGTGGGTACTATTCCACATAACAGTTGTCGGTAGTAGGATTGTTTATTTTTGAAGAAACAAGACTCAAGTAGTTTCAACTGATGTATATTTATTTAGTAATAAGTTGTAACCTCTTTATTTTTTATCAGCATGAGAATCGAGATATTCTCACGACTGGTCTGCTTTCTAATTTTTGTGTTGTAATAATTATAAAAGAATCGACTTTTTATGTATTAGTAGACGACATATAGAAGAGTATCGTTACTCTGTTTCTGTAATCATGAACTTATTCAATATCAATTGGCATGGTGATGTTGTTACTTTCCAACTGATTCGTTAATAACGTTTTGTGTTCTTCCTGATGTTTGCTGGAAAACTAGTGTCTTTTCGATCTGCTAGCCCTCTAGGATTGGCAGCTATCCTAGAAACAAACAATCAAAGCAATTTGGGATTTCCTCTGTGTATGATAGATAAGAGAGAGGCAAAGGAACCAACCTAGATCTTCTGCTTAACTCCTTGCTTGATTTCTCTCCCCCTTGATAGAGCTTGCCACTCCTCTCCTACTTATCCCGCTTAGAGAATACATGTAGAAACAAAGTAGCAAAAACCATCAAAGCATCTTGATCTATTGTATCATAAGCAATGCTGAATCAGAAATACATTGAACATACAATGGCATTCACAAATAACAACATTCACAAGTACACGATTGTATGGAGGAAAACTCAAAGAACTTTATTAAAATAGAAGGGAGAATTACAACCTAGCTGTCTGATCCAGCATCATCCTCCCAGCATCAAAGCCCTCTTCACCTCATAAAAAGCAAGATCACCCAACAATACAATGCTCCTTCTCAAAGACAAACTATCAGCATTTCCTTACAAATTACAAAATTCCAGCCTCTAGATCTCTTAGATGAGGGATCCATTTATAGATGTGTGCAAGGGTGTGAGTCATCTCTGGGTTTTTGATTAGTGCCATTCCACTTTTTGTTCTTGGTTCCACTTGGAGATTTCTTGGATCTCTTACTCATCCCTAGGCGAATTCAGAGAGGCAAGTGTCATAAGAAAAGTTTCTAGAAGATTCCATGAGCATCCACTTAGCAAACTGTCTCGGACATTTGTCCATTCTCACTCATCACACCCCACAGAAGGCCTCTTCAGTATGCATCGCACCTAGCTAGTGTAGGAGTCAGTATGCATCGCACCCTATTAGTGGAGTAGTCTGTATGGTCCAGTTTTGGCCAGTTCTGAGTGGTTTTTTAGGTGGAACTTTTGGGGAATGATGTAATCAATTGACCATGATCCTTTAGGGTATGAAACAACACTTTTAGGGATTAAAGAGCCCTAGTTTATCGACATATAAGATTGGGATTGCAGTACCCAAATATGTCTATAACAGTTGCCCCCTAAAGCATGAAGTCGTAAATCTTTTGATGTCGAGTGAAATGCTTTATCATGAGGATCCGAGGTATTTGAACTGGAAGGTGACCTGTATAAGATACAATAAAATACATCATCATCATATTATTTTCATGATCTAGCTGAGGCGGGCATTCCCATGCTCAGCTTTATAAATTCATTTTCATGTACATAGGACAGATAATCGTTTGCAGTTGTAGACTGGTGATTCTTTATGTGTAGAGTCATCATCCCTAGCTTGGATGACCATCTGTGCAGCTTCTGTGTACATTTTATGTCTTTATATTCCTGAATATATCACAGCCCGGATGGATGAAACTAGATCCAGGGTCTTCAAACTCGTTCAATCTTCGCCCGATGTACAAGTCGATCCATGTGAAAAGATGTTCTGAAGTCGAACATGGAAAGACATCACCTGATTACCAGCCAATAATGTAAGTTGTTAACAAATGTGAGAGGAATCACCGATAATGATAATGAGCCTCAAGGTGCTACAGTACAATTCACGTGGTGTGAATATATGATCCGATGTCGAACACCACACGAAATCTTTCGGTCGAAGGCCATTGATGTCAACCTATCGCCGGAAGTGAGAAACTTGCCATTGAGGCATGCAAGCTTCAAAGTACTGAAAGGGTTGTTTCTAAATTAGTCTTCTTGGATAATGAGCTGATGTCGACAAGAAGTGACCCATCGTAAGAGGGCCTTAATGTATCCCACATCTACAACACGAAATGAAGCAAATGATTTTCTGGAGGTGAAAATGATTTAACGACACAAGGTTCAAGAATAGAGGTCATGAAAAATGGATGGTGAAGGTATTGCAGTGGATGAGGCATTAACTGGATGGCGAATTATCAACTTAATGACTTCTCTTGAACATATCAGTGACACTGAGATGGATTGGTAGCATTAACCCCAAATGATGGATGGTGTGGAGCACCAATGGTGAAATAACCGGTGAACGAAATAACCCAACCCGACTCAATCATGGTGATGGAGTGAAAGTGTCATGTTCAAGAGTGACCAGCTACCATAAAATTCTTCAAGTTTTCTTCCCTTTTTCCCCAGTCATTGCTGACTAGTAACTCTTTATTTTTGTCAAGCTTGAGGAGGATAACATATGCTTGTTCTATAATTTTCCCTTCGGGCAAACCTGTCGCTATGTTTTAGCGAGCCCAGAGACAGTGAAACTCGTTCTGGGGGACAAGTTTGTCGCTATTGTTTTAACGAGTTTAACAACAAGGATAACTTGGTCCTTTCCATGTTTAGAGAGTTTGAAAAGGGACGAAAAGGAAACTCCAGTAGTTCTTTTTCGTAGCATAATCCCTTAAGTTTGAAAAAGGATAAAATAATACAAAAGGGATGACTTTTTGATCACTTTAGCGAGCCGAAAAGGACAAGCGCTCGAAATTTTTCATGACATAATCCCTTAGGCCCGAAAAAGAATAAAATATACAGGAGGGATGACACTTCCCCTTACTTTAACGAGCTGGAAAGGCCAATAGCTCGACAATATTTTCATTTTTAACGAGTCTGAAAAGAGTTTAAAGGAGACTCGTTTTTTGAGGAATGAGTGGTGTTTAGGGTAGCAAACTGGTTCCGGGCAAGCTTGGAACTTCTCAAAACATGGTGATGTGAAGAGGTCAGCTAACAGGACCACTCGTCACAGCTGTTCCTAAAAAAGGTAAACAATCAAGTGGAAGTGTATGATCGGCCAAAAGGATGGAGGTGATGGCAGGAACAAAACCAAGGCTCAAAAGGCTGATAGCATGGCAATCACAAAGGTTATTTATCGTAGGTGGATTTATTTTTTAACGAGCTTGAACCTTGCAGTAACATATGCTTAGTGGTAGGTTTATTTTTTATCGAGCTTGAACCATGCGATAACATTGCTCATTTTTTAGTTTTTTCTTTTTATGCAAGCTAGAAAACGTCATAACTAAAAATCTAGAAAAAACTGAAAAGCTAAGGAACTACTTAGGTTAGGTAGGATAGTTTCATCAGCGGTTAGACAAAACACTTCCTTTGCCTCATCCACAGAGAAGACAATGGTGAATGGTGTGTTAGACCAATCACCTAACCTAAGAAGTTAAAAATCTAAAATGCTAAAAAGCTAAAAGGCTAGAAAAGCTAAAAATGAAATTGAAAAAAAAGGTTTTGCATGCCCCCAACATGGTGAAAAGGAGAGTCTCTCGTAACCATATGAAATAATTGTGGTTAAGCGGGATGGTTTTTGTCAGCGGTTATACAAAACACTTACTCCTTGGCTTTGTCCACAAAGTGGACAAAGGTGAATGGTGTGTCAGACCAATCACTTAACTTACAGGGAAATTCATATGGTAGGATGGTTTCATTAGCGGTTAGACAAAAAAAATCCTTGGCTTCGTCCCCAAAGTGGACAAAGGTGAATGGTGTGGGATGGCACTTCCAATCACATAACCTACAGGGAAACCTATCTTTTCAGCTGGGTTTGTCCACCAAAGCAGACAAGGGTGCATGCCCCCTAAGCTTCGTTACATTCACCAGACTACTCCCGACAATCAGGTGGATGGAATGAAGGTTGAAGAGACACTCTCGATGCAAAAGGACCATTTAGGGATGATGATCGACTTGGAGTTATGCTTGATCCGGGAAATGAAAGCTGGTCAACAGTGACAATTTTTCCTTCATGTGGGAAACACATCACTCGAAAGAGTGTTGAAACAATAGCCTCCATGTTGTAAACATAGTCACGTCCAAGGAGTAGATTGTAATCTAACGGCCCTTGGACTACCATCACATTCAGGTGAATGGTTTTCCTTCCCAAAGTTATTAGTAACTTAGGAAGGATCCCTAATGGTTGACTAGTTCCTTTGTTAAAGCTTGACAAATCCTGCGTAACAGGCATAAGCGATGGTGAACCAAGTGCTTTCCAAGCAGTTGAGGAAAGGATACTCACTGATGCCCCTTCATCTATGATAGCACTAGACACGATCATTTTTTAAACTTGTACTATGATCTGGAAAGGCACGTAAGATGGAAGGTGAGATCTTGCTAGTCGATTCCAATCAAAGGAAGTGACTAGACTGCTTGGAGGGGGTACCGAATAAATAGATGAATTAACCCCTTGAGTAGCAGGAACTGGGAGATTCTCTTCCTGTTGTGAAGGAACGAGTGGATTTCCCCCAAGTTCATCGGACTCTGAAGTAATAAAAAGAATTTGAACAGTATCGTTCTCACTCTCTTTGGGGATGGTATCATCTAAAGGTGGACCTTCTGAAGGTAAAACTGGGTCGACTGCCATCTCGACCTGTTGACTTTGGTCCGGTATGGACTCAGAAGATTCACTTTCAATGATAGGTGTTTCGACCGACGGTTGAGTTATGTTAGTCGGATTTTCAACTAGTAAAGGACTTGGGGAGAGCTTCTTGTATCCAGATGGAAGTCGCTGCGGTGAAGTAGGACGGTTATGCAAGACTCTCTTGGCTTCATCCAAAAAAGGACAATGGGGGAGGGTATGGTCCCCTTCACATAATCTACATGGAATGTTGACCTTTCTATTACTAGTTGATGGTGTGCTGTCAACATGATCACCAGAGGTTGATGACACCGGTTGGTGTGAACGGGGGGACCATTCTCTCAAGATCCGAGGAATGCACAGACATTCTCGATGAAAATGGTCTCCTTTGCAAATTATGCATGGATGTCTAGGTTTGGAAAGTTCAGTGTGCAGATTTTCACCAGATGTTGCATGGTTGCCCCCTTGCTTAACTGACTTCTTCTTCTTCTCCTTCCCTTTCTTCTTCTTCTCAGTCACCCAGTTACTAGCATCGCTACTTTCACCAAGCAAAGAGGAAGAAGGGGAGGGAGAAACAAACGAAGAAGAAGGTGAAGGGTCAACTTTAGTATTAACTGGTTGCTGATTCGATTACTAAGGAATCATGGTATTTTGAACAACAAAGGTTGAGAATAGCCATACTGGCAGGCCATGTGATTCTTGGAAGGAACAATGTCACCATATACGGAGCACCAATATTTCCCCAAGAAGAAAATGGACTAGGATTCCCTTCAATAGGGATTCCTTGATTAGTGGACTCCATTATCTCAACCTAAGATCAATGAAGGAGCAGGGATGTTATTCCGAATTAAATAAATTTTAATGACGCTTTGACACAACTTTGTTTTTTCAATTTTTAAGAGTTGAGAAAAAGATAAAGATGACTCTAGTCCCCTTCGATTTTTAATGAGCCTGAAATGACAAGTGCTCAGATGGACCTTTACTTTTAAGGAGTCGAAAAGGAACGAAAGTGACTACTCTGGAAATCTAGACAGAGGGATTACCAAACCAATTGCAAAACTACAATATACACCTTGGTGATAAATTAAAGAGAAATTACCAAGGACTTATATATGGCAGTCAATCTTCCCGAATGCTGTGTTCAGTGCATTGCGATCGATAGGGCGGTAGACACAGCTTCCTATGGATAAAGGATATAATCCTATTGTGGTCTCCCAATATATACTCGACGGTATAGGGAGCACAAGTCCATGCTAGCACTTATCGTATCAAAGAGTAGGAATCACCCAACCTTCGATGAAAATGATAGTTACTAGATTGTACGATGCCGAAACACGTCTCTAGCCTAGACCTCTAGATGTGTTGCGTTAGGTTCCAAAGCGTTGTTAAGTTCATTGAAATTTATTTTAGAGTTGATCTTGTTTATAAGTTTTCCTTTCAATGGTTCACCGTGTGATGTAGATGTAAAATTCCTAAAATGCAATCTACAATGATAAACAATCATTGTTTATTTTTAGCAATGAAAATCCTAGCTACTAAGGAAAGAAGATTCAATTTCTTTCAAACAAAGAACACAAAGCACACACTAAATGCACTTTTCCTAAATCATTTTTCGCACATAGTCTAAATGCAAATGAAAATGCATGTATTTGTTTTTCGTTCCCCTTAATGTGAAAAATTCCAAAAAGGAAAACTAAGTAAAGCAAAGATCTGAAATATTTTACTCAAAGCGACATTTCGACAATTTCTTTTTCAAAATGGAAAGGAAGACTAAACGACACTTTTCGATTTCGAATAGAAAATGCTTTTGAAACTTCGAATAACAAAAAATCAAATCAAATACATGACAAAAAGTTCAATCGACTATCCAGGGAAGGAAGACTCAACGACACTTCTATTTTTGACACAAAACGACAGTTACGACACTTTTTCTACCAAAATGATAGTTCGATTTAAGCAAATTTTCGACAAAGGATCGTAAATGATGGACAAATACATAAAAACATTTACTAATCCTAATCAATGGAGGATGGAACTATGTAATGCAAGCAGGCTTCAGCAATGATGTACTGTTCATAAGCAGCAAAAAACAACTAAACAGAGCTAAAAACAGAGACAAAACCCCCAAATTTCAAGAAGAGAAATAGGATCACTCAGTCATCGCACCTGTGCTTCACAGAAACAAGGATGCATCACACTTTATACACTTGGGAAGTGCGATGCATACTGGCTTACAGTGACAGATAGTGCGATGGGCCAGGGAGCGCAACTGAGATGGGTTTTGGCTCAAATTTGCAGCTGATTTCAGTGAGTTTAGCTGAGCTATGATAGACAGTAAAGAGAAAAGTACAGAGGTATGATCTTGAGAGGTTACTGAGCTACCAACAGGGCATCTAGAATGCTTGTAAGTCAAGTGTTCAGTTCATAAACTAAACTAAAGATTGATTGAAGCAGCATTCATCTACTATGAAATTGCATAGCAAGAGCAGTTCGAAGGCTATCTGGATAACTTCAGGCTCCATCTATAGTTTATAAAAAAAACAATAACAACAAACAAAGCATCTATTCGATCCCCATCGGAGTCGCCATTTTGTTTCCGGTAAAACTAGTGTCTTTTCGATCTGTTAGCCCTCTAGGATTGGCAGCTATCCTAGAAACAAACAATCAAAGCAATTTGGGATTTCCTCTATATATGATAGATAAGAGAGAGTCAAAGGAACCAACCTAGATCTTCCGCTTAACTCCTTGCTTGATTTCTCTCCCCCTTGATAGAGCTTGCCACTCCTCTCCTACTTATCCTGCTTAGAGAATACCTGTAGAAATAAAGTAACAAAAACCATCAAAGCATCTTGATCTATTATATCATAAGCAATGCAAAATTAGAAATACATTGAACATATAATGGCATTCACAAATAACAACATTCACAAGTACACGATTTTATGGAGGAAAACTCAAAGAACTTTATTAAAATAGAAGGGAGAATTACAACCCAGCTGTCTGATCCAGCATCAAAGCCCTCTTCACCTCATGAAAAGCAAGATCACCCAACAATACAATGCTCCTTCTCAAAGACAAACTATCAGCACTTCCTTACAAATTACAAAATTCCAGCCTCTAGATCTCTTAGATGAGGGATCCATTTATAGATGTGTGCAAGGGTGTGAGTCATCTCTAGGTTTTTGATTAGTGTCATTCCACTCATTGTTCTTGGTTCCACTTGGAGATTTCTTGGATCTCTTACTCATCCCTGGGCGAATTCAGAGAGGCAAGTGTCATAGGAGAAGTTTCTAGAAGATTCCATGAGCATCCACTTAGAAAACTATCTCAGAAATTTGTCTATTCTCACTCATCGCACCCCATAGAAGGCCTCTTCAGTATGCATCGCACCTGGCTAGTGTAGGAGTCAGTATGCATCGCACCCTGTTAGTGGAGCAGTCTGTATGGTCTAGTTTTGGCCAGTTTTGAGTGGTTTTTCAAGTGGAACTTTTGGGGAATGATGTAATCAGTTGACCATGATCCTTTAAGGTATGAAACAACACTTTTAGGGGTTAAAGAGCCCTAGTTTATTGACATATAAGATTGGGGTTGAAGTGCCCAATTATTTCTATAACACCTGCACCCTGCTGAGGAGGAAGGGCCCTCCTCTTTGGCAGGGATTGCAGTGATTAGGTAGTGTACATTTCAGTTTAGTTCATTGATTTATGGTTTCTCGTTGTTGCTGTACAAATCATGGATTGCATTCGCTGTTGTTTCTATTTATCTTATGTTGTTACACAGAGTTAATCAACAGAGTAATAGTAACCAGCTGGAATAGATGTTAGTTCTTGTGTGGCGCGCCTTTACTTCAATAGTTGCGAGTTGTGATTTAATTATGTAGAGTTTTTTTGTATCTACACGCATGGTTTGATTCAACAATTTAGATCAACGACATCTTTTACAGTTTTTCTGCATTTTCTTATGCTTGGTTGGAGTGTATCAGCACAGACAGTGCGAACTCCATTGAAATAGCAAGACCTACCCTGGGTTGACAATTAATGTTGTAGTCTGAGTCAATTAAGGTTGATTAAAACATCACTACAATGGTCTCTACTTCCTATAGGTCTGACTATGTCTCCTATAGGAGACCTTTTCCCTTCGATGAGGTTGACCTTGTGACAGCCCTCCTAACATAGGTGATTTGAGACTTGGGAGAAGCTTGTTTTGATGTTACTTCTCCTTCATTTTTCTTTAGAGGAACTCCCTTCTCTTGTTATTTTTGGTGAATCCTCAATTACAATTGGATTTTTGGTGGGGGTTTGAGGTCTCCCTTGTCTGATCCTAGTGCTCTTTCTTGTCTTGAATTATAGTGGGTTTGTCTTTGCTTCTTTCCCTTTGATTTGATAGGTGTAATTAGGGCAGTAAGAGCAGTTGTTGCCTCTTTTTCTATAGGCTTTGGAGACACCCTTGGTGATTCTTTCTCTTCTCTGCCTTAAGCTACAGACTTCTGTTCATCCTTCTGCCCTTTTTCCTCTTTTCCCTTTTCTTTCTCATCCTCTTCTTTGTCTCCTCCATCCTCTTCTTCATTTTCCTCCTCTGTTTCTTCTTCATTTTCCTCCTTCCTCACTAGCAGTAGGGCTTTTGTCATACTCAATAGCTTGAATTTCTCCTTCTGCCTACATGTCTGCAAATGTTGTCCATGCAATAGGGAATCTTAAGTTTTGTAGAGCATCTTCAAGGATGAGTTTGATAAACCCATGATGGGCTAGTTGCTGATGTTTTCCCTCTTGCACTTTGATGCTCATTTCTATCATGGATTATAGAAGAAAATAGGGTATACTCAGTCTGTTATGAGGAGGTGTGTTCTCTCAAAATATCTGTTCTTGGAGGAGTCTGACGTGGTATCCATACACTACACTGTATCTCCCTTCACATGAAATATATTTGATGAGGTGGTAACTGACTTCATTCCAAGGGTATGGAATGCTCTCCCTTCTAACCCCATTTTTGTCCTCTATTGGCTCTTCTCCTTCCAAAAAGAAGCTTTTATTTGCAAGGGTGTTGTTACCCTTGTCTTCTTTTCTCCATGGTAACCCTAGGGGGAGTGTAGTGATTTTGCTTATAACCTCAGGGGTAATTGCTACTGATAAACCCTTTACCACAACAGTGGCACTGGTCCTAGTGAGGGGTATGAGTGAGAGTGCAAATTCTCTAGCCACGTCATCATCATATCCTCTCATTCTCTCAAATAACCCCATCCATTAATGCCTTGTGAAAATTTCCACCACAAGAGGATGTTGGTGGATCCTTGCTGTGTTTATGGGTTCTCTCTTGTTGAAACCTCCTCTCATCTTTTCATAGTAATTCTAGAGGCTTGTGTGGATACAGTTCAAGACTTCTGGTAGGTGAGGAAGTTTCAGAATTTAACTTTTAGTGACATGCAATACAATTTTCTATCCTGAGATGCACTACAAATTCCTAACCCTTTTCTACGTTCTAGTGAGGATAACCCTTGATTTAACTTCCCCTAGAGTCCATTGATAGCTCTATAGGTTGATTTATCTGTACCATGTACGATTCCTGTAGGTTCCCTGCTTGTTGTAGATGTTGATTGTTTCCTGTAGGTTCTGTTAGCTCTGCTACATACTCCAACGTTTGGAGGACCAAATACTAGCTTGGCCATGTGTTTACGCTCAGAAGGGCAGATCACAACAGTCTGTCCCTCCCTTCTACTTCATTTTCCTTATACTCCATAGCCCTGCTATCTCTATTTTTTCCTCCTAAAACCTCTCCGTTCCCCATTTGAACCCTCCGAAACGCAACGAAGCCCCTGTTTTAGCCCCAAGTCCTTAAGCGCGAAGTGCAAGCCTTCCATAAGACCATACCATATAACCTCGGTGCTTTCATTCCTCATCGCCATCGGAGCTTTCAGCGGGTCTTTCATAATCCATGTCTTTGACAATCACCGATGGTCAATTGTTGATTGCCCCTTAGATGCGATATTGCGATAATTCATTTTACAGTGGTGTATTAGGTCCGGGCCTTAAATCGCTATCGGTGATCGAATAGGTATAAGGGATCTTCTCCCCTGACTTCCGCCGATGTGATATCACGATCGCTCCTCCACCGTTGGATCAGTTCCGCCAAGATCCAACGGCCCACGCCCAATTCGCTCTCACATCCCACCGCAAACAGATCTCTGTTGTCCATCCATTCAATCCAACGGTGATCGCTCCTCCCACTCTCGCAAGCCGCCCGCGCGATAACTCGCGATAAAGCAGTTTTCCCCTGTCCCGTCCGCCACGTGTCATCACCTAAATGGAATCGTTGGCCATTGTACGTTTACCGCTCTCCTCCCAAAAGCGGTGTGATCAACTCCGCTTACCACTTCCGCCCGATTTCTCCCGCCAAGAGATCTCTGCCATCCGTTCACTTGATCCAACGGCTGATGTGTAATCCCCAGCCTGCTCATGCATCCGCCATACAGTCCTTATGCCTTTGACCTGTATCATACACCCGAAGGGTGGAGCAATCAGTTACCAATTGCGACATGTGACAGCGACCCAAGGGCGGACCCGATGGAGGAATTAACCATTTTTCAGGACTGTTAAAGCCCGAAAGAACAGAGAAGGGCGGGATTTCTCACGGTCGCATCATTTCTCTGTTATACCAGAAAACAGTTCCCGTATTGCATTTAAAGGATAACAGAGGCCCGAAAGACCCATTCTATCACATAATCAAAGGCCAGGAAATAACTGCCGGGAGACAAAGGCCGAGAAGCAATCATGGAGATCGACAGCACAGCCCAGCAAACAAAAAGAATGATTGTGGGGCGTTTCTAGCATGGTAGAGCTCCCAGACAGCGCAGCCACTACCCAAAATATCTGGATGCAGTTATTCCCTTGTCAGAAGAGGAAAACCACCGAGCCATGCTTGCCGGTAGGGGGAATCAAACAGTTAGAGAACAGATCAGGAAGACTAAGACTCAGAGCCTTCTAGAGAGCTTAGGAGCATTGTAGATAGGCTATAAATGGCTGTTAGTAAGATGTAATAAAGGTTCAACTTCTGGAGACTCATGAGACTTTGCTACTCAAGCTTCTCATCTTCATTTTTAGTAATACAAGCTTCTTTTGTTGTTACATGTTTAATGTCCATTTCTCTCCTGTTCTATGCTTGCACTTGAACAATTTGTTCAGGTTTTCTGTGTGTTTAAGGCCAGATAACTATCATCTTATCTCTGCTTTGATACATTAGATTTGCAAGCTTCTCTGCTGCCTATGGCTAGCCATTTATATGTGTGATTATATATGCATCTGCTAGTATAGTCAGTAAGTTCATTTGCTGCCTGTAGCTAGCCATTCATATAGGTTCATGTATGCAATCTGCTGGCATAGTCAGTGTTCTCCATCTATCCATTAAATCTACAAACTATTGAGCATTAGCAGTCTAAAGCCTTGTGTTATTGGGGGTGTTCATGCATGTCTTGGGTAAAAACATAGTTGAAATGGTTATCTGGCTTGATCCAAACCATCATTTATTCCAATAATTCAGAGAAAAATATCAAAGATCATATGTTACCAGGCATCTTCGATTTACAACCTTGGAGAGTTTCCTGGAGTGATAACATAATTGGCACCGTTACCAGGGATTGGAAACTGAAGCTCAGCTTCCCTGGGAAACGACATAGATGCAACTTTGATGATAGACAAAGCCTGGGCACATTTTTTGTTGTAATCATCTATCTAGCGACTCTACTGGAGGCCGAACCTCTTGGCGACTCCACTTCATAATTCTGGCTCAGTTTGTGAGGCATACTCAGAGAAATCCTCAGAAATCGCAAGCTAACCCAGTACCTGACCCAGAAAAGACCATCAAGGAGAAGAAAGTATCGCAGAAAGGAGCATCGGGTTTAGGTAAACCTAAACAATATTCTATATCTCTTCAAGAAGATCCTTCAATAGAACAAATACATGTTGAGAGTACAAATTCTAATACTAGCAGTGAAGAAAAGACCTCAGAAATTCATAAAGCTCCTTATTCTTTAGTTTCTCCTTTCATTGTTAGCCCAAAGGGAACCTTGCCTCCTATTCACCATACTCCTTTGGTCTCGTCAATCACTCCTCCGCCTTCTGTCATTCAGACTTCTAGTACTCTTTTAGTCACCACAATTATGGCAGGGCCACAAGCACCCACCAAAATGGAAAGAATCATAGCCGCTAGGTATGGACCTCTAATACTGCCCACTCCTTTGAATGCTATGCCCACTGGAGAATATCAGAAGTATATGCCTAAATTCACTGGGACTGAAGGTGTCACTGCTGAAGAACGCCTTGAGTCATTTTATAGCTATGCTGATAATCTGGATATTAGTGAAGATGATGTGTGGATGAGAGTCTTTGTCCAAAGCCTAGATGGGGAGGCTAGGAAATGGTTCAAAGAACAAGCCCCAAGATCTATAGCAGATATCGAAGCTTTAGATGATACATTCCTAAAACATTGGGGAGATAAAAAGGACCTGCTATACTATCATACGGAGTTTGGGAACCTGAAGAGGGAAAATGGGGAATCCTTGCCCGATTTTAATAAAAGATTCAATCGTATGTATAGTAAGATACCAGCTGAGGTAAAGCCTACCCCCACCTCTGCCAAACTTGCCTACGCTAGTTCCTTTGACTCTAATTTCTGTTTGTTGCTAAGAGAAAGAAGATGCGCTACCCTAGCTGAAATGCAGGATGTGGCACTAGAGGTAGAATCTAACATTATGGCTGCAGAAAAGCTCAAAAGTCACGCTGATAGAAGGAGGCAGAGAGGTGAGGCTTCTTCTCCCTCTGCTTCATCTTCAGATACCAAACTTGATAAAATGACTAGAATGATCGAGTCATTGGCTGCTAAAATATCTAAGCTGGAGGTTGAGCAGAACTCTGGGAAGGCGAGGCTCCCAAATACATTTTCTCTAAGAAATTCAAATCCATTCAGAAGAACAAATGAGCAAATGCAGATCATTCAGAAGGGTAAAGAAACTAATGAGGATCAAAGAGTTAAAGCTCCTTTCCAAAATGTAGTCATGGAGGAGGAACAGATTGAAGATGAGGATGAAATTCACTGTATGGAAGATAAAGGCAGTGATGCCTTTTTGACATTGGCTGCATACGAAGAGTCTTTGTTGCAGGAGCAAGATATTCAAAGGTGGGATAGAGAGGTTGTTCTACAGACCGAGGAGTAGCAAAGATATAATCTGAGGTCAAATGCAAAAAATGTCAAGGAGAATCCTACCCAAAAAGCTGTCGTCCAAACAGAGACCCAGAATAGCAGACAGAGAAGACCAGCAGCTAATCCAGTCATCCTCAAAGCACCAGTTCAAGAGGTAAGAGGTTCTGACAAGTTACCTCTATCTTTCAACTTTGAATCAGAAGTTCAGAAGTTAAAAATATCTGTGCCTCTCATAGAACTGGTGAAAAGTGAAGTGTTTAGAAAGCCTATCATTGAAGCTCTTGAGATGAAAACCACACAAATCTCACTGACTTTGTCAATTAGCAAGACAATAGGCCTGCAATTGTGCTAAGCCCAATGACTGAACCTGCCAATGATAATTCTCCATATTTTTATGTCTCCTTGACCATTCATGACAAAATTCTCCACAACTGCCTGCTAGATACAGGTGCTAGTCACAATTTGATGCCTAAAAATGTCATGGAAGAGTTAGGCATTGACATCACCAGACCATATCATGACCTATTCTCATTTGATTCAAGAAAGGTGAAATGTCTAGGATTGATTAAATATTTAGCCATTACCCTAACCCAGCTACCCATGAAGAGCATAATGATGGATATTGTGGTGGCAGATGTCCCTCCTAAGTTTGGCATGCTGTTGTCCAGAGGGTGGATTAAGAGACTAGGTGGGACATTGCAGAATGACCTATCTTATGCCACTGTCCCAGTTTTCGGAGGAGAAAGCAGGAGATTGTATAGAGAAGCACAGCTAGCATATATCATCAGTGATGAAAAGAATCCTTCTAATCATCCCATTTATGCGGTGGACACTGATTTTGGAGCATGTATCCTCCAAATTGAAGAATCTCATAAGGCCTCGTTGCAGCTCAAGAAACCAATTGTTCAGGCTGAGGGGGAGCAAGCAAATCAGGTTTGGGAGATGTTCTTTGATGGAGCATGTTCCAGGGAGACTGTAGGAGCAGGGGTGGTGCTGATATCTCCAAAACAAGAAAGCACACAGCTGTCTTTTAAGCTGGCCTTCCAAGTCACCAATAATATAGCAGAGTATGAAGCTCTGGTATTGGGCCTTAATGCAGCAAAAGACAGAGGAATCTAGAATCTGAAGGTATTTGGAGATGCTGGTTTGATCATTTAGCAAGTAAATAAAACATTTCAAGCAAAGCACCCAAGGCTGAAAGCATACAGAGATGAGGTATGGAGGATCAAAGATTCTTTTGATTATTTCTGTATTTCATATATTCCTAGAGCCAAAAATCAGCTTTCTGATTCCCTTGCTGTGTCTGCTAATCTATTTATCCCTCCCATGCCTCCTAGACTAGTTTATGAAGTCCAAATGAAATATAGACCATCCTTGCCTAATAATGTCCAGCATTGGAAAGTTTTTGATGATGATGATGAGATAAATAGGTTTCTGCAAGTCATTGATGAATTTTCCGAAATGCAAATTGACCAAGAAAATGAAGCCTTGCAAGAGACCCCCCAATCCCAGCTTAGAAACAAAATTGGCAAAGATAGCATTGTCCAGCTTCCCAGCAATCATATTCCTAAGGGTCTAATTCCTCTAGAAAGACTGTTTGACCAAAACGATGTACCTTATAAGGCTGCCCAAAAAGAAGATCCATCTGCAGTCTGTTAGCGTGATATAGGGAGTCCAGGTCAGCCTAGGTACATAAATCTGTCTTCTCATCTATCTGCTGACCAAAGTTCTGAATACTGCAAATTAATGAAGCAATTTGCTGATGTCTTCGCCTGGGAATATAGTGACCTGAAAACATATGATAAGAATATCATCCAGCATAAAATCCCTTTAGAGAAAGGCACCATACCTTTCAAACAGAAGCTAAGACCAATAAATCCTATGCTCCTCCCTCTGATTGAAAAAGAAATAAAAACGTTGTTGGCTGCCAAAATCATAGTCCTTCTCAGATATTCCAAGTGGGTAGCCAACCTAGTAGTGGTGAGGAAGAAAAGTGGAGAAATCAGACTTTGTGTTGATTTCAGAAACTTAAATAAATGCTCCAAGAAAGACAATTATCCTCTACCCAAGATGGAGCACTTGCTGCAGAAGGTCTCAAGAGCCGAAGTGATGTCTTTCCTGGATGGATTTTCAGGGTATAATCGGGTTGCTATGCATCCAGATGATTAGGAGAAGACTGCATTTACCACTCCTTGGGGCACCTTTATGTATTCCAAGATGCCTTTTGGCTTGATGAATGTTGGAGCCACCTTTCAGAGAGCTATGGATATAGAATTTGTAGGAGAGAAGGATAAATTTGTCCTTATCTACCTTGATGATATAACAGTATACTCCAGCAGCCACCAAGACCATGTGCAACATTTGAAGAAAGTGTTTTTGAAGTGCAGAAGGTTTGGGATTTCAGTAAATCCTAAGAAGTCACAGTTTTCTTTAGAAGAAGGCAAGTTGTTGGGACATATTGTTTCTGCTGCAGGTGTCCAAATTGACCCAGAAAGAGTAAAAGCGATACAGACCTTATCGGTCCCGAGATCGAAGAAGGACATCCAGTCCTTTCTGGGCAAGATTAATTTTGTGAGGTTTATCCCAAATTTTGGAGAACTTGTGAAGCATATTACCTCTATGTTGAAGAAGGGGTCAGAGATCAAATGGAATGGTGTAGCAAGAAAATCATTTGAGTCCATTAAAAAGGCAATTATGGAGGCTCCCACTTTAATCAGTCCAGATTATAGCAAGGAGTTCCACATATTTTCTTTTGCCTCTGATGACACCCTTGCAGCAGTCTTATTGCAAGCAGATGAAGAAGGCTCAGAGCATCTGGTGGCATTTTTTAGTGAAACCTTAAGGGATGCTGCGCTAAGGTATGATATTATTGAGAAACAAGCATACGCTCTTATCAAGTCTTTGAAAGCTTTCAGAGTTTATATTCTGCATTCCAAAATAGTTGCATATGTACCCTCTGCTGCAATAAAAGATGTCTTAACACAACCTAATGCTGATGGAAGAAGGGCTAAATGGATTGTGAATTTAATTGAATTTAATATAGAACTGAAGCCCACTAAGCTTGTCAGAGGTCAGGGTCTTGCCAGACTATTAGCTGAAGAAAATTGCAGAACATTGGACATGAACCTCATGTGTTCGAATTCAGAGAATGGTCAAACAGAAGAAGAGGAAGCAGCTGAACCAGGAGAAAAGTAGTCATTGATAGAGAATCTAGCTTCTTGTGATTGGTATTCTACAATAGCTAATTTCTTGCTGAAGCTAGAAATCCCTCCAGGTCTTACTCAAATTTAGGCCAGAACTGTTAAACTCAGGGCAACAAAATATTGCATCCATGAAAATCTGCTCTATTGGAGGGACCCATCTGGAATGCTTTTGAGGTGTCTGGACGAAGAACAGTCAATGGAAGTTATGCAGAAGTTTCATTCTAGCATGTGTGGAGGACATCATTACTGGAAAAATACAACCCACAAGATCCTCAGAGCTGGGTACTATTGGCCCACCTTATTTTCTAATGTCTTTTCATTTGTTAAATCTTGTGACAGGTGCCAAAGATTCGAAGGGAAATAGCAATTGAAGTCCCTGCCCTTAAAACCAGTACATGCAAAAGGACCTTTTCAGCAGTGGGGCTTGGATTTCATTGGAGAAATCAATCCACATTCCAGTGGCCAGCACAGATGGATATTAGTAGCCACTGATTATTTTACTAAGTGGATTGAAGCAATCCCTACTAGAAAGGCTGATCATAATGTGGTCATGAAGTTTTTGATTGAGCATATCTTCACCAGATTTGGTTGTCCACATAAATTAGTCACAGATAATGCAGCAGCCTTCAGAGCAAAAGAATTGGTGGAAATGTGTAACTCAATGGGCATTAAACTGGTTCATTCCACCTCATACTACCCTCAAGGCAATGGTCTAGCAGAATCTTCCAACAAAAGTCTGATAAGGATAATTAAGAAGTTGTTGGAGGACAACAAAAAGAATTGGGATTCTAAGCTCAAATATGCACTTTGGGCTGACAGAGTGACCATTAAAAGATCCACAGGAAATTCTCCATTCAAGCTGGTGTATGGCACCGAAGCTGTGTTCCCAATTCAGTTAACTCTCCCTGTGGCAAAGTTCCTGCAACAAGAATAGGATGAAGAAGAAGGTATGGAAAAAAGAATCACTAATTTAGCAGAGGTACATCAGATTAGAGAGAAGCTGGTTGAAAAGTCTGCAGCACATCAAAAAAAGATCAAGGAAGCCTTTGACAAAGGGACAAAAATAGATAATCTTCAAGTTGGAGACATGGTCCTTCAATGGGATGCACTAAAAGAAAATAAAGGAAACCATGGGAAGTTTGATGCTTTCTGGACATGGCCTTTTATAATTTCTCAGGTCCAAGGGAACAATACCTTCATGCTGAAGAGCATGGAAGGGGAAGCAGTTTTTGATGGCCCAGTCAATGGGCGTTTTCTGAAAATTTATGTGATTTAAGGTCTTTGGGCCTTAAAACTGTAAATATTTTATTTTATTAGTTTAGTATAAGCAAAGTAGACTCCATGCCCAATGGAACACTAGGAAATTTTGGCTAATTTGTTTTCTACAGGAAAGGCATTGCTCTGTAAGTTCTTGAGACCTCACAGGGAGGCTCTCATCCCCAGAAGGAGCCAGTGTTAGCTCTGCTACATACTCCAGCATTTGGAGGACCAAATACCAGCTTGGCCATGTGTTTACGCTCAGAAGGGCAGATCGCAACAGTCTGTTCCTCCCTTCTCCTTCATTTTCCTTATACTCCATAGCCCCGCTATCTCTGTTTTTTCCTCCTAAAACCTCTCCGTTCCCCATTTGAACCCTTCGAAACCCAACAAAGCCCCTGTTTTAGCCCCCAGTCCTTAAGCGCGAAGCGCAAGCCTTCCATAAGACCCTACCATATAACCTCGGCGCTTTCATTCCTCATCGCCATCAGAGCTTTCAGCGGGTCTTTCATAATCCATGTCTTTGACAATCGCCGATGGCCGATTGCCGATTGCCCCTCGGATGCGATATTGCGATAATTCATTTTACAGTGGTGTATCGGGTCTGGGCCTTAAATCGCTATCGGTGATCGGATAGGTATAAGGGCTCTTCTCCCCTGACTTCCACCGATGCGATATCGCGATCGCTCCTCCACCGTTGGATCAGTTCCGCCAAGATCCAATGGCCCACGCCCAATTCGCTCTCACATCCCACTGCAAACAGATCTCTATCATCCATCCATTCAATCCAACGGTGATCGCTCCTCCCACTCTCGCAAGCCGCCCGCGTGATAACTCATGATAAAGCGGTTTTCCCCTGTCCTGTCCGCCACGTGTCATCACCTAAATGGAATCACTGGCCATTGTATGTTTATCGCTCTCCTCCCAAAAGCGGTGCGATCAACTCCGCTTACCACTTCCGCCCAATTTCTCCCGCCAAGAGATCTCTGCCATCCGTTCACTTGATCCAATGGCTGATGTGTAATCCCCGGCCTGCTCATGCATCCGCCATACAGTCCTTATGCCTTTGACCTATATCATACACCCGAAGGGTGGAGCAATTAGTTACCAATTGCAACATGTAACAACAGCCCAAGGGCGGACCTGATGGAGGAATTAACCATTTTCAGTACTGTTAAAGCCCGAAAGAACAAAGAAGGGCGAGATTTCTCATGGTTGCATCATTTCTTTGTTATACCAGAAAACAGTTCCCGTATTGCATTTAAAGGATAACAGAGGCCCGAAAGACCCATTCTATCACATAATCAAAGGTTGGGAAATAACTGCCCGGAGACAAAGGCCGAGAAGCAATCATAGAGATTGACAACACAGCCCAACAAACAAACAGAATGATTGTGGGGCGTTTCTAGCATGGTAGAGCTCCCAGACAGCACAGCCACTACCCAAAATATCTGGATGCAGTTATTCCCTTGTCAGAAGAGGAAAACCACCGAGCCATGCTTGCCGGTAGGGGGAATCAAACAGTTGGAGAATAGATCAGGAAGACTAAGACTCTGAGCCTTCTAGAGAGCTTAGGAGCATTGTAGACAGGCTATAAATGGTTGTTAGTAAGATGTAATAAAGGTTCAACTTCTGGAGACTCATGAGACTTTTCTACTCAAGCTTCTCAACTTACTAACATTGGGACTAGTGGGACTTCTCTTCGGTCGCCTCAAGAGGTTTTCAACCCAACAATGGGACTCAGGTGCCTCATGGAGGTTTTCACCTGAGTCTCTTTATTTTTTTCTTTTTTATTTTTCTTCAGGGACTCGGTGGGGTGGAAGCTGATACTTTCTCTACCACCATCACTGTCTTGTTGATTATATTGATGAATTCCTACTTTGATAAGGGCTTATCTACACAATACCATTATCATGACATTTTTCTATTACATAAGGCCCTAACCATCTAGTCCTTACCTTGCCTTTAAAATCTTTGTACAAAGAATCATACAACAAAGCCCAATCACCTTCTTGAAACTATTTGTCTTTTATGTTCTTGTCATGCCAGATTTTCCTTTGAACATGATTCACCTTTGTGTGCAGGAGGGTCTGCATTCTAAATTCATCTAACCCATTCAGCTGGAGCAATCTTTCTTGTTGTGCCCTTGTGATAACTAGATCCAGTTGTGTTGTCGTCCTTAAGGTGTTGTATTCAAATTCAATGGACAACAGGGATTTCTTCCCATAGGCTAGCTCATAAGGAGTGAAGCGAGTGGTGGTCTTCCAGGTGGTATTGTAGGCCCAGGTGGCCTCAACTAATCTGCCCGCACAATCCTTTCTGTCACTACTAATCACCTTGGTCAAAAATGCCTTCCAATGCTTTGTTGGCTACTTCCACTTTCCCATTAGCTTGTGGGTGGTAAGGGGTAGATGTTCTGTGCTTGATCTTGTGTTCGCTTAACATATTTTCAATCATGTGAGATGTAAATTGACTGCCTTGATCAATGACCAATTCTCTAGGGTAACTAAACTTATAAAACACATTCTACCTTAAGAATTCAACCGCTTTTTCTTTTGTTTCTACTTTGATGGCTTTGGCTTCAGCCCATTTGGTTAAGTATTCAGTGCACACAATGATGTATTGCTTCTGTTTGGATGGAGGGTTAATGGGCTCGATGAAATCCATGCCCCACTTGTTAAATGGCTCGAAATTCGCTTGAGGTTGTAGATGCATCTCATCCCTTGGGGTATGTTTCCCCATCCTTTGGCACCTATCACACTAGCTGGTATAACTCTTCACATCTTGGTGAAGAGTGGGCCAGTAATAACCAGCTTGTAGTACCTTGAATGTTGTTCTTTTGGTTGCAAAGTGACCTCCACAAGGCCTATCATGACAGGCCATAAGGATGTTGAAGACTTCCTCCTCCCTGAAACATCTTCTTAAAATTTGATCCGGGCCTAGCTTGAAGAGATTTCCCCCAATCCAAGTGAATGGGGCACTCTTTCTTATTATTCTACTCTTTTCCTTGGAGGACAAATTTGGTGGAAACTGTGCAAACACCAAGTATTTTGCTATGTCAGAAAACCATGGAGAGAGAACTGAAATGGAGAATAAATGTTCATCTGGTAACTGATCATCAACCATTCCTTCCTCCCCTGCAGGCAAAGTCAATCTGGATAAAAAATCTGCAACAACATTCTCCTTGTCAGGCTTATCAATAATAGTTAAATCAAATTGTTGCAATAAAAGTAACCATCTAATAATTCAAGCATTTACATTCAGTTTATTCATCAAGTATTTAATTACAGCATGGTCGGTATGTACAAATGTTTGGTAACCAGTAACATAATGCCTAAATTTATTCAATGAATGCACAACAACTAGGATCTCTTTTTCAGTCACTGTGTAGTTCAGCTTGACTTTTGACAAATTCTTACTAATGAAGTAAATGGCATAAGATAGCTTGTCATCTATCTAGCCTAGAGCTACTCCTATAGCTTTGTGAGAGACATCGACATGGATATGAAAAGGAAGAGCCCAATTTGGGCCTCAGAGAATTGGTGTAGTATTCAACTTGTCCTTTAGGGTTTCCAAGGCTTCTTGACAGCTTTCTGACCATAAAAATTCGGAGTCTTTGGCCAATAACCCAAATAAAGGAGAAGCTAACTTGTTGAAATCTTTTATAAATCTCCTATAGTATCTATCTAAACCTAAAAAAATTCTAACATCCCTCTGTTTATGCAGATTTGGGACCCTTTTGATGATGGATATCTTATTTGGGTCTAACTATAGACCTTCTTGGGATATTGAGTGACCTAGAACAATCCCTGCAGTCATCAAGAACTCACATTTTTCGGGACTAAGGGATAATTTCATTTTAATGTATTTATTTAGCACCTTACCCAGGTTAGAGAGAGCCTCCTGGAAATCACATCCATAGGGTGTAAATTCATCCATATAAATTTCTACTGCATCATGGACTAGCTCTGTAAAGATACTCAGGATTGCCCTCTGGAAAGTGGCAGGGGCATTGCATAGACCAAAAGGAAGGAACCTATAAGTGAAAGTACCCCAAGGATAGGTGAAGGTGGTTTTATCCTGGTCCTCTAGGCTAATCTGGATTTGATTGTACCCGCTAAACCCATCTAAGAAAGAGAAAAACTTTTTCCCTGCGAATCCATCTAAGACTTGGTCAATGAAAGGAAGAGCAAAATGGTCCTTCTTTGTTTCTTTGTTTAACTATCTGTAATCAACACAAATCTTCCACTTTCCATTTTTCTTTGGAACTAGCACCAAAGGAGACACCTACTCACTATCTGAGATAGGGTAAATGAATCCTACATCCAGTAGCTTTTGCAACTCTTCTTTGACTATATCCTTGAGAGCTGGATTCATTCTCCTTTGGGGTTGTCGGACTGGTTTGCAACCTTATTTGATGTAAATGTGGTGAGTACACACCGAGGGGTGCACTCCCTTCATTTCTTTGTAATTCCAAGCAAAGGCATCCAAATGTTCTCTTAGCATATTACATAACTCTTCTTCTTGGTGTACAGAGAGAGAGGGGTTGATTTTCAGTGTTCTTTCAGGGATAAATTCTATTGTCTTGACACGAGTAGGGTTTGAGTTAGCTAAGAATAGATCAATCTGATGGTTTTTCTTGGTTTCCTTCACTACTTCCTCCAGATACATGGTGTTGGGAGTTGGATTTTGGAGGATGTGTTCAATCAAATCATCTTCATCAGGTTGTCCTCCTCCTATGGCAGTTTCTAGGGTATAGAGTTGGGAGGAGTAGACTTCATCTTCTTCCTCCTCTTCTAGCCATAAAGGTAAGTCATGTTCTAAATATGGCTGAGCAGGAGGGTACAGGACCAACTGCTTAGATAGATGCCCATTTTTTATAGTCATGTTTCCAGCCCTACAGCTTATGTAGGCATCAACAGTGGCTAACCAAGGCCTCCCAAGTATGAGAGGATAACCATTAAATTTGGTCTTAGGCTGGAGAACTAAGAAGTTTGCAGGGTACTCCTAGGAGTCAATGGAGACCATCACATCCTCAACAATCCCCTTAGGGGCTACTGTGGATCGGTTTGCAAGCTGCAAGACTATCGTGGTCTTTCTTAATGAACCCTGGAGATTCAACTTGAGCATGGTGTCCTTAGTCATTACATTAATGGTATCCCCAAGATCAATTAAGTTATGGGGGACAATGGTTCCATTGATGTGTACATCTACTACAGGGCTTCCAGGGTCTAAATACTTTGGGAAAATTACCTTCCCCAACATTAATTCAGACAATTTTCTAATGACATTAATGGTAGGGGTGTCTCTTTTTCGCCTCCCTGGATGTTTGAAACACCTCTCTTTAATCAGCTTGTTTTAAATAGGTACATCTTTAATAGCTTAGAGAAGTGGGATTTTGACACAAATATTTTTTAATTCACCTAGAAGTTCCTTCTCTTCTAGGGTATGCTGGATTGGATCAGTTAATCTTTCAGGATAGGGTGGTGGATTCACTCTAGGCATACTTTCCTCTCTTTCCTCCTCACTCTCCCTAGGTGGAGATGGAGGTTGGTTATCCGAGAGCACTCTCCCAGACCTAAGGTTGATTTCTTGAATTTCCACAGCATAAGCAGGGTAGGATGTCTCTCCATTGTAGGCCTATTGTTCCTATTTTTTGTTCAAGTTCGGGTTTGGTTGGGTAGGCATCTGAGGTCGTTTAGGTGGAGCAAGGTGTAAATGTTGTGGTTGAGATGGAGGTAAAGACAATAAAGCTAGAGCATTGTTGTATGGGGGCCTCCAACCCTGGGATCTGTTATCGGGAAATCTAGTGTCTATGTAGAGCTGCTAGTCCCACTAAGGCTGGTAGCTACCTTAGAAACAAACAAACTAAAACCACTTTCGTTTTCCTTTATGGGAGGTAGATAAGAGGGGAAAGAAGGAGACCAACCTCTGTCTTGCGCTTGGTTCCTTGCTTGTTTCCTCTCCCTTCTGATGGATCTTTGCCACTTGCTTCCTCGTTTACCTAGCTTCAAAGAGTACCTGTAGAATCAAAGAAGCATAACACTATCCAAGAACAGAGATCTACTATCATAAACAATATAGGACCAGATATATATTGACCACACAAATGCATATATCATCAATCATACAAGAATGTGGAGGAAAACTCGAATAGCTTTATTAATAATCAAGAATAGCAAAGAGGATTACAACCAATTGTTCTGACCCAGCGTCATCCTCTTAGCAAGAAAGCCCTTCTTCACCTCATGAAAAGCTTAGATCACCCAACACTATGATGTTACACCAAGAAACCAACAGCACTTCCTTACAAGATACAAAATTCCAACCTCTGGATCTCTGGGATGAGGGATCCATATATAGATGTTTGCAAGGGGGGTGAGTCAGCTTTTGAGATTTGATTAGTGTCCTCTCTCTGATAGTTCTTGATTCCACTTGGAGATTGATGATCTCTTACTCATCCCTGGGCGAATGCAAAGAGACAAGTGTCACAGGAGAAGTTTCTGGAAGATTCCATGATCCTCCACCTTGCAGATTGACCTTGCCATTTGTCCACTCTCGCCCATCTCACCCCATAGAAGGGCTTTTCAGTATGCATCGCACCTCCCGTGTGCATTTAGGTGGGATGCAACGCACTTTGACCATGGAGCAGGTGAGATGGTCCAATTTTGACCAGTTCTGAGTAGTTTTTCATGGAGAACTTCTGGGAGATGATGTAATCAGCTGAACTTGTTCTTTTAGGGGTTGGAATAACACTTTTAGGGACTTAGGAGCCCTTGGTTTATGGACATTTATGATTGTGGTTGCAGTGCCCAAAAATTTCTATAACATTTGCCCCCCAAAGCATGAGGTCGTTAATCTTTTTGATGTCGGGTGAAATGCTTTATCATGAGGATCCGAAGTTTTTTTGAGCTAGAAGGCGACCTGTAATAAGATACAATACAATACATTATCTTCATAATATTTTCATGATCTAGCTGAGGTGGGCATTCCCATGCTCAGCTTTATAAATTCATTTTCATGTACATAAGACAGACAATCGTCTGTGTGCAGACTGATGATTCTGGTAGAGCCATCATCCCTTGGATTGGATGATTATCTGTGCAGTAATGATGTACATTTGATGTCTTTATTTTCCTGAATATATATCGCAGCCCGGATGGATGAAACTAGATCCGGGGTCTTCAATCTCGTTCGATCTTCACTCAAAGTACAAGTCGATCCATGTGAGAGATGTTCTAGAGTCGAACATGGAAAGATATCGCCTGATTACCAGCCAATGATGTAAGCTATTAACAGGCACGAGAGGAATCACCAATAATGATGATGACCCTCAAGGTACTATGGTGGGCCCCAGTATTGTAGCAATAATGCTACAACTCCTGGAACTCCCTTCTTTAATTTTATCAACCCCGTAGTTCGTAACAAACTTGGAAGCGACGGTGCTGTATGCACAAGTACTAGCTCTTGCTGCAGCTGTCACTTGGTCAGCTGGCACAAGTCCGCTAGGGGCTTAAGCCAACCTCTATGAGCTCTTAGAAGAAGCTTTTTAACTGATGGATGAAAGCTAACTCAAAGGAAGCTAATCTACTTGCAGAAAGAAACTGAAAGCCAAAAAGAAACGCAAACCCTAGCAAACCCTAATTCTACCAGCTAGTCCTACTGACGCAAAGGAGAGCATGCAAACTACTGAAAGAGATGCCATTACTTCTATGAAGGTAAAATACATGTGTCTAGACTACCTCTATCTGAAGAAAACATCTTTTTGTATTTTTGTTCAAGTTGTTGGAATTATCATGCATGTGCTTCTAACTATTTTTTTTACTGTGCAGAGGTGGATCAAGGAGGAGAAATACTTGGAAAAGGTTGAGAAGGTTCAGAGAGGGTCTAAGGAGTCCCTAACACCCTTCCGGAGAGTTTCACAAAGTTTGGCTATCAAGAAACCTCATTTGTGAGCTTCTACAGGAAGTCTGCAGGGGTTCTACAGGATGTTCAGAGATTTCTACAGGATGTTCTGAAAAGAGGATTTTGGAGAATGGATGGAGGGAAAAAGGTGGAGGAACGAGTATGGAGGTGAAATAGGGGTGTAGGGGAGTTCAAGACTTGGAGGATGGAGTCGAGGAGTGGTGCAGATGGTGAGATTTGTTCAAGGAGGGATGAAATGATGTTGCACAAGAAGATGAGAATCATGGCAAAGTAAGCGAATGAGGTAAATGTAAGGTAAGGGTTCTGAGTGAAGGATGAAACAGGTAGGTTGGATGGAGTATGTGCAGGTAAGGAAGGGTAATAGGTACTCTGCAAGTGGTTTTTCAAACTGAACAAACAAACACTTATAAAACCTATGACCTAGTTACTTTACTCTATTCTGACCTAAGTAACAACAAAAGGAAATGAACAACAGTTTATTCGAAATGGAATGCGTGAACTAACTTATGCTACTAATAAATCATCAACTGAAGCATTTAAACACTACTAATATCAGCATCTACAAAAGAGGATTCCAACACTAAGAATTGCATGGCAAAGCAAAATAGCGTTTTTGTTGGCAGCAAAGTCACATTGGTCCCAGCTCATGATTCCACTGAGGGGGAGGTGAGATCCAAGGTGTTTGGTAGCCTTTTTCTAAATATATTCCCTATGATTAACCTATCAAGCAAATCTGAACATGAAAAACCTTTTTAATCATCAAAAGCAACCTAAACAACAACACAATATTTAAATCTAAATAGCAGATTTTATTCTGAGAATGCAGCAAAAACACATAAAGATAAACAAAGGAGGTACTGGGCACTTGAGATGTTCCCAACCCCAAGAGCTACAGCCTCCTAAGAGAGATTTAGAGTCGGTACAAAGATGGATTCATCTTTATTGAGCAAGAAAAGAAACGTTACATTCCAAAAACTGTCCACAAGGAGAACTTGAAAATGCGTTGAAAGCAAAGCTAATCTACTGCCTAAAAATCGAACTACAAAATGACTACAAAATGAATACAAAATGACTAACTATTGGCTTCAAATTGACTAACCACTAGCTACAAAATGACTAACCACTAGCTAACCAAAATGAGGCCCTAAGCCTTCTTATTTATACAAATTGAGGACCCCAACAGTCCTCCTAAACTTTAGGGACTCGGCTACCCAAAACTTGTAGTTAACAGCAGTCCTACTTGACTTGCTTGGCTGCCCTTGTGTTAATTGATTTGGTGGCCCTTGAACTCTGAGCTGATGGTGGAGAATTCGAGGTAAGGGCCCATAAATGAAGGGGACACCTTCCTACAAATCCTCTCCCTTGTTCTCCCACGAATTTGGCTACCAAGTGCTCATTAAAACCTTCAATTTTGTCTCCAAATTGACCAAAAAGGCTACACAAAGCACCCATTAGACTTGTTGGCATAATGACTAACCCAATTCACTCTATTATCATAAATATAACAAAAAACATGAATAAACTAATGAGAATGGTGGATTAAATCGAATTAGGAGGTTGAATGAGCCCAAATAATTATCCATTTTTGGGGCTCATCATCACCCCCCTACTGAAAGTGTTGCTCATCCTATGAGAAACCAATTTATCTCCTCATCTTTGATGGCCCTGGTGGCCTCCCTGTCATCCCAAGCTTCTGAAGTGATTTCATCTTCTCGGTCATGAAACCATGCTTTTCTCTCTGCTTCTTCCCACTGCCTGCTCATTCAATCATATGAAAGGAGATGAAACCAGTGGAGGATGGAAGAAAAGAGTGGTTGCATGCCTCCTCAACAGACTTCAAGCTTCAAATCCCTCTTCATAATTGATTCTGGCCTGCCCAAAGGCTCTACAGGATGTTTCTGGTAGAAATACAGAACTTCCTGTAGAAAGTCCTGTAGCTTCCTGTAGAAGGTTGAACCATGACTAGATTGTGTCCGAACCCTAAAAAAAATGAGTGTTCATGGAGGGGATGGATGTGAGGATGCCTGGGAATTTGGTAGGGACCCTTTTGCTTGTGTTGGGAGGCCCCCTTTCGACATTGTGTTCCTGCAACATCTTCAGAATTAACTCCCACAGCAACACATTGACATTGGTGTCTCCTGTAATGTTACCCAAAAACCTCTAAAACAACATAAAAGGAGCAAGCACCATTCCCCTAAACCAAAACTTAAACGGCCCCTCTGAAAAATGGTAGCTGCATGCAGAGCCTCAGTCAATCTTCACTGATGAGTATATTGTCCGCACAAACCAAAGGCATGCATAGAAACCTATTGTACCGGTCAGAGCAAAAAATGAGTATGACATGATGGGCATGTAGCCAAAATATAAAATTCCAGAAACAAGCTTTGTCATCTCCAGCTTGGTGAAGAAATAGAATGTGGCATAGAGAAACAAGTAAAATGCTAAGGAGCCTGCAGTCAAATAAGATCTCCACCACCAGTTGTAATCTTCACTGCACGGTTGGAAGTAGCACATGACAATGGTGATCTCTGCACATGTAACAATGAGGATCACAAAGACAATGAACAGGAACCCAAATATATAGTAGAACTGATGCAGCCATATTGAAGTTAATATGAAGAACAATTCAATGGATACAGCTCCAAAAGGAAAAATGCCTCCAATTGGTATTGAGAAAATGGGCTGCATATACCAAGATTGCTCTGGAATCTGCCTGGGGATTTTATTGGTCTTCACTGGATCTTCAATTGCAGGTTTCTTGTAGCCAAAGTAACTGCCCACAAAGACCAATGGCACAGAAATTTCAAACCATAAAAGGACCAAGGCAAACATAGTCCCAAAAGGAACTGCACCAGATGAATTTTTTCCCATAGCAGTGCATTGAGAATAAAGAAAATGCAAAAGGCAATGCCTGGAAACAAGAATGTTGTCTTCAGCGTGTTCCTCCTCCATTCTGTGCCCTTGAACATCTTATATAGACGTGATGATGCATACCCTGCAAACAAACCCATAAACACCCATAATAGTAGCATAGCTGTCATTAACCCTCCACGGTTCAAAGGAGAAAGGAAACCAAGGACTGCAAATATCATTGTCACTGGTGTCATGGCAAAAAACTGAACTCCAGTTCCCACATAGACACAAAGTAAGCTTGCATTGGTTGGGGCCCTGACCACATCTCCATGGACCAACTTCCATCCTGTTTCCTCTTGAGCCTCATCCTGTGTTTCTAATTGGTTGTATTTTGAGATATCCCGGTACAATGTTCGCATCATGATCATTGCAACCATTCCGGAGAGAAATAAAACAATCATCAGTGAGTTGATGATAGAGAACCAATGGATCTGATCATCTGTCATAAGAAGGTAAGTATCCCAACGTGATGCCCATTTCATAGGGCTCTCCCGGAAAGTAACATCACAAGTGAATATAACTTCTTTGTCCTCTACAACTTCTTGGGGAATCTCAGAATTTGACACTGTATGCTTGGTATTTGGATCACAAGTTGTCAAATGGGCTTTGACATTATCCCATGGTTGTTCATACTCATGCTTTACACTCACTGAGAATTGCCACCCTCGACGTGAACAGTCCAAGCTTCTTCGTATGCTGGGTTTCCTGTGGCGCAGCTTCCTGTAGAAACGCCTGTAGAGTGCCCAGCTTCTGTAGGATGTCCCTGCACCTTTGAACGATCTTGGTATGTGGGAGAATTTTGAACAAGCTGAAAAACTTGGCGAAGGATGTCAGTTTAACAGAATTCAGAGGCAGAGGATTCAGCCGAAGAGGTTTGCAAGTGTAAATGAATCAACAGTTAACGTGAGTCTTCAGCCGAGCATTCCTTTAATTACTGTGTGATTTGTGGTGAGGTGGCAGAGACGTGCGCTGCTCATGCAAACTATTGGTCCCCTGCAGTGCCATCTGCCTGTAATCCCTTACCCTTAGTTGCACTGGAGTTTAAAATATCCACAACTATCTGTGTTTTTTCAAATTTCACGTGAGTTGTCTAACACATATGTTGCATGATTCCTGGCTGATTCATAGAGAATTGGACAAGGAACTAACGGCCTAATCCTGCTATATTCGTGGCTCAATTCCACCATTCCATTCATTCATGCAGTTTTTAAATTAGATTTGTGCAATAGAAGAACGAGTTTTAGTCACGTACCTGAAGTCAAATGGCTGCTGTGAGGTGCTGAGGCTAGTCATTGCTGCATGCACTGGTTTCTTTGGTTGCATGAGGGCTTGGCTGATGATTTTTGGTTGTTTTCCTTGTGCAGGTGTCCTCTGACTAGATCTAAGCTACAGGCATTTGTTTCCACGTTCAAATCTGCACCTTCAAGCTGCTGCTGCTGAATTTTCACAGGACCAGAACTTGTTTTCGCCATTGCTCCCAAACGGTAAACCGGATCGATCTGAAAATTTTCGAGCATGTTCCTATCATCATGATGCACCTCCCATAGAAAAATTGTGATCAATGGATGCACATATTTCGAGAAAAATGGAAAATGGCTGAAGATTTCAGAGATCAATTTCTCGGAAATCGTGCATCGGAATTGGCTGAAACTGCTTGGGTAGGCTACTATCACCCATGTGCATCTCCCCATGAAACAGGTTTTCAAACGGATACACGGATATGGAGAAAATGCAAAAATGGCTGATGGTGATGGAGGCTAATTTCTTGGAAACCGTGCATTGGAATGGGCTGAAACTGCTCAGGCATATTGCCATCATCCCTATACAATTCCCTGTAAAACGGTTTTTCAAATGGATGCATGGTTTTCAAGTTAGGGCAAAAACAAATTCTGTTCTATGTATTTTTGCTTCAAGGTATTCTACAGTTTTGTTGCATGGTAAGAAAAACTGAGCTTGGGTTGTGATGCAGGCATGGAGATGATGGAGGAGGAGTTTGAAAAGTGCAGGAGGACTTCTGAACCCTTGAGGAAGCTACCATGTTCGCCAAACCACCTTTTTGAAATCCATTTCTAGCTTCCTACAATTTCTACAGGAACTTCCTGTAGAAGCACAATGAAGAAGCACAATGAGGTGGAAAAGATGATGGAAAAGGGTGAGGAATGGGAACATGGATGCTTGTAGGCATAACCAATGGATTCCAAGCTTTAGATCCCCTTCCAAAATCGAATCTGGCTTGCTTGAAGGTTCTATGGGATGTTTCTTGTAGAAATATAGAACTTCCTCTAGAAGGCACAAAAACTCCTTTGTCTTTGTTTTGAGTGATCCTCCTGACCTGCAATGTCATTGTTGCAACCTGAAATTATTCAATGGAAATTAGATTTATTCTTCTTTTTCTTTTTCTCTCTTTTTTTTTTTTTGAAAAACAACTAGGGCGCCTCATGGAGGTTTTCACCCTAATTGCCTGCCCTGGGCGCCTCCAAGGGAGGTTTTCACCCAGAGATCTTATTCTCTTTTCTCTTTTTTTCCAACCCATTGACCACCTTATGGAGGTTTTCGATCAATGAGCCAATCTAAGGCGCCTCCGAGGAGGTTTTCACCTTAGATTTTTATTCTCTTCTTATTTTCATTTTTTTCTCTTTTTTTTTTCTTTTTGTCTTTTTTTTCTCTATCCTACCCTACTTGAAAAACAAAATCATTTTCAAGTGTAAGAATACTTCCAATGGAGCCATGTGCACATCGAGTTTAGAGACAAGATGATGTGAAGGCTCGAAATGCATGCTTTGACAGGTATCCAGATTTCAGAGACCAAATGATCTGACTTTGAAGGGATCAAACATAGCTGAAGAAGATAGTACCGCTGCAACTTAGTGACCGTCTGAAACCATATCTCAATATAGCTCTGATATCCTTGGTTCTTTTGCTGAACTGGATCATGTTTCATGTTGCCTTCTAACATGACTTCCTCATCTTCCTCTTTTTGCTGATCTTTCTCTTGAATACATGGAAGATTTGATGGTAACCATGAAGGATCTTTCTTTATCTCTGCTTCTGATGTCTTCTCTTCATCAAGTAAAGCCCATGGTTCTTTGATTTCCTCTTCTGAATCTTCTTTTTCCTGATGTGGTCCTTCAATGCTTTCAATATAGTCTCTTTTTTTCAATACTCTTCCTGAGCTATGGTGAAGATCATTGAGCTCAAGAGCCGTTGTTTGGACATGTTGTGCCTCAGCTTTGCAATTGGGTTGAGCTGCTCCATGGTATGGTTTTGGAAATGGTGGTACGGGTAGTTGAGTGGAGGTGTGCGTTTGAGATGGATGCGGATGGGGTTGTGGTTGGGCAGGCATTTGGGGTTACCTTGATGGAGGAGGAGGTGATGGTTGCAGTTGAGCAGGTGGTAGAGGAAAAGAAGTGGGAGGAGTGTTGTACTGGGGCCTCCACCCCTGATGAGGTGCATTCCACTAAGGCTATGGTTGAGCATAAGAGTGAAATGAATGAGCAGCTGGTTGGGCATAATATGGATCTATGAAGGAACAAGGAGGAGGTGTGAACCAGGAAGGATGAGCAGGGGGACCCCAAGAAGGCATGAAAGTGGCTTGATAGGGGTCATAATAGGTCTCGGATGTCCCTTGCAGTTCCTGCTGATAAGATCTAGGTTCATGTGGCCTCCTTTGGTTCATATAATAGAGTGATTCAGTGGCTCCTTTGGCTCTCTGATATGTAGCTTTGATTCTGGGTAAGGAAGGGCATTGATCTGTAGGATGGTATTCTTCACATACAAAACACACTTCTATGGAGTACAATGGACATTCGTTCCTAGGATGCTTTCTAGTGCACCTAGGACAAAAAATGGCGAAAGCCCTCTTGGCTTCTTCTTTCTTCTTTTGGATCCGCAAGGTATCCAGTTGCATGGCAAGAAACTGCCTCATATCACTCTTGAAATCTTCAATCTGATTTTCAAATTCGTCTTTGGACAAGGTGCTGCTCCCAACATTTCTGCTTGTAGCCATTTGCTCCAGAGGAATGGTTTCTTCTTCTTCTTCCCTTGAGGCTCTTCAAATATGTCTTGATGTCCACCTAAGGGTTCTTTAATCACAGCCATCGAAGAAGAGAGAATGTTGGCTATGTGAAGCAGTGGGGGTGTTGTGCAATCATTTTTCTAACTTATCTCTACTCCTACAAGGCATGAAATGAAATCTTTTTGGTTGATTTTTGCTTTTTTCTACTTCTACCTGCAAAAATGAAATAGATTGAACTGCAACTAACTATCTTGCTAAAATGAAAATGCGGAATTGAAATGAAAGTAGGAAAGGACTAATCTATTTTGCTCAAATGAAATTGCAGGAATGAAATTCTAGTCTACTCTTGCAGAATTGAAATGCTAATCTACGCTTGCAAAATTGAAATTGCGGAATTGAAATGCTAATCTATGAAAGCGGGAAATGTCTACTCTACTTTTGCGAAAATGAAATGAAATAAACTACTTAGCAGAAGGTTGTAGTGGAAAATAGAAGAAAAGCAGCAATCACCAATACTCTGACGCTTTCCCGGCAACAACGCCAAAAAGATGGTGGGCCCCAGTATTGTAGCAATAATGCTACAACTCCTGGAACTCCCTTCTTTAATTTTATCAACCCGGTAGTTCGTAACAAACTTGGAAGCGACGGTGCTGTATGCACAAGTACTAGCTCTTGCTACAGCTGTCACTTGGTCAGCTGGCACAAGTCCGCTAGGGGCTTAAGCCAACCTCTATGAGCTCTTAAAAGAAGCTTTTTAACTGATGGATGAAAGCTAACTCAAAGGAAGCTAATCTACTTGCGGAAAGAAACTGAAAGCCAAAAAGAAACGCAAACCCTAATTCTACCAGCTAGTCCTACTGACGCAAAGGAGAGCATGCAAACTACTGAAAGAGATGCCATTACTTCTATGAAGGTAAAATACATGTGTCTAGACTACCTTCATCTGAAGAAAACATCTTTTTGTATTTTTGTTCAAGTTGTTGGAATTATCATGCCTGTGCTTCTAACTATTTTTTTTACTGTGCAGAGGTGGATCAAGGAGGAGAAATGCTTGGAAAAGGTTGAGAAGGTTCAGAGAGGGTCTAAGGAGTCCCTAACACCCTTCCGGAGAGTTTCACAAAGTTTGGCTATCAAGAAACCTCATTTGTGAGCTTCTACAGGAAGTTTGCAGGGGTTCTACAGGATGTTCAGAGATTTCTACAGGATGTCCTGAAAAGAGGATTTTGGAGAATGGATGGAGGGAAAAAGGTGGAGGAACGAGTATGGAGGTGAAATAGGGGTGTAGGGGAGTTCAAGACTTGGAGGATGGAGTCGAGGAGTGGTGCAGATGGTGAGATTTGTTCAAGGAGGGATGAAATGATGTTGCACAAGAAGATGAGAATCATGGCAAAGTAAGCGAATGAGGTAAATGTAAGGTAAGGGTTCTGAGTGAAGGATGAAACAGGTAGGTTGGATGGAGTATGTGCAGGTAAGGAAGGGTAATAGGTACTCTGCAAGTGGTTTTTCAAACTGAACAAACAAACACTTATAAAACCTATGACCTAGTTACTTTACTCTATTCTGACCTAAGTAACAACAAAAGGAAATGAACAACAGTTTATTCGAAATGGAATGCGTGAACTAACTTATGCCACTAATAAATCATCAACTGAAGCATTTAAACACTACTAATATCAGCATCTACAAAAGAGGATTCCAACACTAAGAATTTCATGGCAAAGCAAAACAACGTTTTTGTTGGCAGCAAAGTCACATTGGTCCCAGCTCATGATTCCACTGAGGGGGAGGTGAGATCCAAGGTGTTTGGTAGCCTTTTTCTAAATATATTCCCTATGATTAACCTATCAAGCAAATCTGAACATGAAAAACCTTTTTAATCATCAAAAGCAACCTAAACAACAACACAATATTTAAATCTAAATAACAGATTTTATTCTGAGAATGCAGCAAAAACACATAAAGATAAACAAAGGAGGTACTGGGCACTTGAGATGTTCCCAACCCCAAGAGCTACAGCCTCCTAAGAGATATTTAGAGCCGGTACAAAGCTGGATTCATCTTTATTGAGCAAGAAAAGAAACGTTACATTCCAAAAACTGCCCACAAGGAGAACTTGAAAATGTGCTGAAAGCAAAGCTAATCTACTGCCTAAAAATAGAACTACAAAATGAATACAAAATGACTAACTATTGGCTACAAATTGACTAACCACTAGCTACAAAATGACTAACCACTAGCTAACCAAAATGAGGCCCTAAGCCTTCTTATTTATACAAATTGAGGACCCCAACAGTCCTCCTAAACTTTAGGGACTCGGCTGCCCAAAACTTGTAGTTAACAGCAGTCCTACTTGACTTGCTTGGCTACCCTTGTGTTAATTGATTTGGTGGCCCTTGAACTTCGAGTTGATGGTGGAGAATTCGAGGTAAGGGCCCATAAATGAAGGGGACATCTTCCTACAAATCCTCTCCCTTGTTCTCCCACGAATTTGGCTACCAAGTGCTCATTAAAACCTTCAATTTTGTCTCCAAATTGACCAAAAAGGCTACACAAAGCACCCATTAGACTTGTTGGCATAATGACTAACCCAATTCACTCTATTAGCATAAATATAATTAAAAACATGCAATAAACTAATGAGAATGATGGATTAAGTCGAATTAGGAAGTTGAATGAGCCCAAATAATTATCCATTTTTGGGGCTCATCATACTACAGTACAATTCACGTGGTGTGAATAAGGGACTTGGCGTCGAACACCACGCAAAACCTTTCAGTCGAAGGCCATTGATGTAAACCTGTCGCCGGAAGTGAGAAACTTGCCATTGAGGCATGCAAGCTTCAAAGTACTGAAAGGGTTGTTCCTAGATCGACTTCTTGGATAATGAGCTGATGTCGACAAGAAGCAATCTGTCATAGAAGGGCCTTAGTGAATCCGACATCAATGACACAAAACGGAGCAAATGATTTTAATGGAGGTGAAAACGATCTGATGACATAAGGTTCAGGGTGGCGGTCATGAAAGAATGGAGCGTAAATGTATTGCAGTGGATGAGACACAGTTGAATTCTCTGAGCGACTTCTCTTGAACATATCGGCGACATTGACATGGTGGATTGGTAGCATTAACCCCAACTATGGACAGTGTGATGGACCAATGGTGATATGACCAGTGAACGGAACAACCCAAGCCGACTCAGATGCGGAGTGAAAGTGTCATGTTCAAGAGCAACTTGCTACCAATAAAGTTTCATCAAGTTTTCTTCCCAATTTTTCCCCAGTCATTGTTGACCAGTACCTCTTTATTTTTGTCAAGCTTAAGGAGGATAACATATGCTTGTTCTATAATTTTCCCTTCGGGCAAAGCCATCGCTATGTTTTAACGAGCCTAGCGATACTGAAACTCGTTCTTGTTTGTATGGACAAGTTTGTCGCTATTTGGTTTTAACGAGTTTAACGACAAAGATAACTAGGTCCTTTTCAATTTTAGAGAGTCTGAAAAGGGATGTAAAGAAAACTCTGACAATCCTTTTTCGTCATATAATCCCTTGAGTCTGAAAAAGTATAAAACAATACAAAAGGGATGAATTTTCGGTACTTTTAACGAGCCGAACAAAACAAGCACTTGATCTTTTTGTGTAATAATCCCTCAAGTCCAAAAAGATTAAAATCTAAAGGAGGGATAGCACTTCCGGTCACTTTAACGAGCTGGAGAGGCCAATTACTCGGCAATCTTTTCATATTTTACGAGTCAGTTGAAAAGAGCTTAAAGGAGACTCGTTTTTTGAGGAACGAGTGATAAATTTGGGTAGCAGCTAATTCCAGGTAAGGTTTGGAATTTTCCAATCACGGCAGTGTCACAAGGATGGCTAACAGGATCACTCTTCGCAGCTGTTCCTCAAAAAGGGTAAACAATCAAATGGAGGTGAATGATCGGCCAATATAGAGTGAAGGTGAAGATGAGAACACGACCAAGGCTTCAAAGGCTGATGATAATACATTCACGATGGTTATTTACCGGAAATTGGTTCATTTTTTAATGAGCTTAAACTCTGGGGGAACATTTGCTCATTGCTTATGTTTATTTTTTAACGAGCTTGAATTCCGCGTTAAAACTGCTCGATATAATGGTCATTGATTACTTTGATTTTACCATTGACAACTTTGTTCCTTCAAAGGTTGTACTGCTTCTTCAATTGCTTCATCAAACTAGTTAGAAACGAATAATATATGCTTGAAAAATGAGTCAAAACACTAATATTTTACTTGAATTACGTGAAAAGTAATTTAAAAGTGGTTTTTTACCTCTCATTTTACCATTTCATTTGAACTTTGGTTTGTTTCAGAGATTCATTGGAGCAAAATGCCTGTTACATGGTGAGAACGTGAGCATGAAGAAGAGGACATGCTTGCTTTACATGATCCGGTTACGGTAAATGCACTGCGGAACTGTGGCCTGTTCAAGTTTTTCCGCATCTCTAGCATGAGGCAACAAATCAACTTGTTGCAATATTTGCTCGATGCATGGGATCCTACCAACCAAGTGTTCCATATTAGGGGCAAGTCCATCCCCTTGACTATCGTGGACATCTATTTTTTGACCGTCTTATCGAGGTGGGGTGCCCCTATCTCATTATCAGGTTCAGCCTATGGGGGTGAATCCGTGAGAGATTACATTCATAGGTATTGCAGAGAGGGATCTCAGCCGAGTAAGGATGGCAAGATCAATATCTGAGATGTCACTGACAGGTCCTTGAGGACCATTCTGTTCACTTTTGCTAGACTGGTTGGTAGTGCGGCTCTTCATGTGGCCAACAGGTCTTATATGCAGTATGCCTTGGAATGCCTTGAACCAAAGGTGTTCAACTGGTGTGATGCAGTACTCTTTGTGATGAAAGAACAACTGACCAAGGTGAAAAACTAAAGATTGAAGAACTTTGGATATGGTTCTATCTTGACCGCTTTTTCCTTGGAAAAGATCCTGCTGATGCAGCCGCAATATGTTTCACTTGGTTTACCTCCACCGACTGAGCCACGGATGCAGAGATGGGTCGACCTTATGGCCAGACATGCTGGTCAGTCCCAGCTTTCCTTTTCTGATACTTTCTTTGAGTGGTTCAACTATCAGGAGATGTTTTTTTCCGAGTATCCATATGCTGGTATGGATTTCCGGGGTGATCCGGATTTGGTACTGCCGGCTGGCGAGCAGTGGGGTGTCATCGGTAAATTATTTGACCATATTTTGTCTATCGTTTCTCTTTATAATGTTCTTGTGCTTTCTTCTATCAGGACTAATCAAAACTCATGTGCTCATGCAGATGTTGGACCAGTTCGGCCAGTAGTACGCCTGAGAGTGCCCACTGCCGCTCCAACAGGAGAGGCTGTGGGAAGGGCTATCCTCCGCAACCTTGATGTGGCCAAGACTCTTTTAGCATTGCAGGATCAGGTCGAAGGCCTCACTCTTGGTATTCTAGATGTGAGGAATGACGAGCTACCTTTGAGGTTGCAGCGACATACTACTGACGTGCCGAGTCAATGGACTAGGCTTTTACGCATGATTGCACAGGCGGTGACTTGTTATCACCAGCATCATTAGACTAGGGTGCCCCCTAGCATTTTGAGTTTTGGGTCATCTGACCAATTTTGTCTTGGTTACAGAACATTATATGTAAACCATAAACAGTTATATATATATTTTTGATTTTCGGAGTTTTATTTTGGTTAAGTTACATGATCCTGATGCAAATATTGATGAAATGCTTCTTTTTATAAATGTTGCAAATGTCTATCTAACACATAATTTGCCAATGAGTCTATTAATGTGTTTAAGTTTTTGGAAATATGCTGATATTGAATAAAATCAAATTGCCTTTCCAAAATCTTGACCCTTAGGAACATGCGATAGATAGCTGGATTTCGGACGGAGTAGATACCAGTGAGTTGTAGGATGACGAGTTGTGAGTCTAGCCTGACGACAAGTCGGCTTATGCCATGTGTGATGGCATTAGAGAGAAGTTATATCAACGCGCTATATTCAGCGATGTTATTTTTTGACCGACCAATACATACCCCTCTGAAACTTACTAACTCGTCGCTTGGATCAAAAATGGCCCAGGCCGTAGAAGACAGGTTCTACAAACTACGACTCGCTCCGTCGGCATAGCCAAAAAAATATTCCAATAGGTTCGACATCTGCAACAAATGTAAAAAGTGGATTACTTGACCAAAACAATTACCCTTAGCGAAAACAAAAATGTAACAAAAGCATATGGGTTACTACACTGAATCATGCGTAGTAACGCTTAAGGTACAACCCGTTACAGGGTTGCGCCAGCGGAATCCCGTCATAATCCATTAACTCGTAGGCCCCTTTTGCTAATACACGCTTAACAATATAGGGGCCCATCCACAAAGACTTGAATTTACCTGCTCCCAATTTATCAGATTCCTGGTCGTAAAGCAAGACCAAGTCACCTTCTGAGAAGACACAGGGTTTGACATTTTTGTCGAACTGCACCTTGACTCGTTTCTTATGGGCTTCGTTAGCCAAAGAGGCATCACGACGAGTTCCATCCAATTGGATTAGTTCCAAGAAACGAGCCTCCTCTTCTGAAGTTCCGGGGAGAAGGTTGACTGCGAGTTTGAGGGACGAGATTTCACACTGAACTAGTAAGATTGCTTCTAGGTCATACACCAGTTGAAAGGGTGTAAACCCGGTTGCATTCCTCACCAATGTTCGGTATGCCCACAAGGCCGAGTACAGAATCAGGTGCCAACTCCTTTTGTGGACTCCAATCATCCTTTGCAGCATCCGCTTCAGGACTTTTTTGATTGCTTCAACTTGTCCATTGGCCTACGGGTAATATGGAGTAGAGCTGTCGTGGGACAACCCCAATTTGGGAGCGAATTCAACCATCATGTGATTGTGAAAATGCGATCCATGATCTATGACTATGGCCTGTGGAATGCCGAATCTGGCGGCTACATGATTGAAAAAGAAAAGGGCAGCCGTTTCGCCAGTGTTGTTTAATGTAGGCATCGCCTCGGCCCATTTGGTAAAATAGTCTACCGCAACTATGATATACCCATGCCCCCCGGTCGAGGTGGGGTTACATGTCATGAAATCTATGCCCCATTTGGCGAATGGCCCAACCGCAACTATTGGCTGCAGGGGTGCAGGTGGTCTTCTGGTTTTGCTATCGAAAATTTGACATGCATGGCAACTTCTGACTGCGGTTATGCAATCTTTGAACATTGTTGGCCAGAAGTATCCTGCTCGTAAAAAAATTTGTGCCGTAGCGTAACCAGATTGATGCCCCCCACATACACCTGAATGGCAATCATTCAGGACTTTTTCGGCCTCCTCATGGGTGAGGCACCTCCTCAGAACTGTATCGACACCACGACGGTAAAGCGTATCACCGACGATCATGTAGTCTTTTGATTGGTATCGAATACGTTTTTCTTTTGAGCGAGAGGTATTAGACCTATATTTTTGGGTTTGGAGATAGATGATTATATCTCCATACCACAGATTGCTTGAAGATATCAAAAACAAAGATTCATCCATGATGGTTTCTTCGGAAGTTTCATCGTTGGACGACGATGGGAGATCGCATAGTAATTCCGCGAATACCAGGGATTTCTTCGATTTGGATTTTACAAATTCCAGATCAAACTCTTGAAGAATTGCTATCCATTTTGAATATTTGCCCCCCAGCAACTATCGCGACAATATATAAGTCATGGGGTTGCAATCTGACAAAATGGTAGTTTTTTGAAAGAGGACATAGTGTCGAAATCTCTGTATCGCTTGAACATCTGCGAGAGCCAGCTTTTCAACATAGGAATACTTGCTTTCTGTATCGTTTAAGTTTCTACTCAAATAATATATAGGATGTTCAATTCCGTTGTGTTCTTGAACTAAAACCATTGCGATGGTTGTATCCGTTGCAGCCAGATACAGGTTAAAGTCCTTTTTATAATCAGGAGCGTACATTAATGATGCTTTCATTAGGGATTCTTTCAAAGCATCAAAGGAATCTTGTGCGACCTGATCCCAAATGAAGGGTACTTCTTTTTTCAATAGATATGTATAACCTTTAGCAAGTTCGGCGTAATTTGGAATGAACCTCCTCAGAAAGTTTGCTTTCCCTTGGAGTTTCTAAATCTGAAGCAAATTTGAAGGTGGAGGCAAATTTATGATTGCCTGAACCTTACATGGGTTGAGACGAATCCCGTCCTTTGAGACTACAAAGCCAAGTAAATGAGCAGAACTGACACAGAACACACATTTTCGTGGATTGAGTCGTATCTTGTAGTGTCGGCAACATAGAAATATTGCTCTCAAATGTTGCGGATGATCGGTCCGCTTTCGTGAATGAGCCGGAAGATCGTCAAGATATGGTTGAATGATGTTTTTGATGTCATGGAAGGCATAGTTCATTGCCCTCTGAAATGTTGCCTCTGCGTTCGTTAAACCAGAGGGTAACTTGCGGTATGCGAATGTGCCCCATGGACAAATAAAGGCAGTCTTTGACTGGTCTTGTGGGCAGATATTTATTTGATTATACCCGGAGAATCCATTCATAAATGAAAAGATTTCACATCCGGTGCATTCGTCAATTATCTGGTCAATAAAGGGTGTAGGATAGTTGTCTTTTGGACAAGCTTGATTTACATCCCTATAATCGACGCACACTCTAATCATTCCTTATTTTTTCATTACAGGAACAATATTCGATACCCAATCAGTTAGAGGAACTGGGTAAATAAAACCAGCATGGAGAAGTTTTTCAACTTCTGCCTTGATGGCAGCGGCTTTCTTGGGGTGCACCTGCCGTAGCCGATGTCGTACTGGTTTGACATCTGGATACATCTTCATTTCGTGTTCAACTATATTCAAGTCAATGCTTGGCATTTCATCATATGACCAAGCAAAGACATCTCTGAATTCGCGAAAAAGAGCTTTGTATATTTCCAGTTATGGAGGAGAACAACATTTGCCAACATAAATATTCTCTACAACATCTGTTTTGGTCGAGATATTTATGGCGACAGTCTCTTCAATATTGGACAAGTTCCGCTCGGAATCCACCGTGTTTACAGTATTTGATATGAAATCAAAAATTGAAGGATGATGAAGGTCATCAGGAGTATCTTCTTGACAATCCGGAAGATGGGAAGGATGGTGGTAGTCTTCCCATGGCGCCCTGTCAGTTATCATTGACTGAAAAATTCCTTCGTCGGTGTAATGCACTTGCGACCAAGGATATAAAGGGGTGTCATATTCCCTAGACCTATCTATCCAAACGCTTGATGAGCGTTGATTTGGGTCTGCCTCCCATGCCAAAAACATTGATTGCTACAATATTTCTACTGGGATTGGAGGCAATACCTGCAGATGATCCATGTTAATATCATTTTCTGAGATCTTTTGAATAGAAGATATCATATTGCAGGTTCCTACCGTCACCACTTCCGCCAGATTTATTGGAGGTAGGAGGGCAAAAGTCCCCATTAGTATAGGGTCTTTTAGTAGGCCTACTCCGATATTTTGAAGCGAATGGGGGCTTCCATGGATCATTGGAATGCTTCCCGTAACTTGGGAACTATTAGGGAGAAATGTTTGTTGGTTGACGATTGTAATTCCTCCTTGAAAAGGAAATGCAATCTTCCTAGAGTAGGTCGACACAACGACAGCCATAGCATATATCCAGGGCCTTCCCAGTAGGATGTTGTAATCGAGGTTTCCGTCGATTACTTCGATATCTATTTCTATTGTTTTTCCCCCCAGTTCAACTTGCAAGTTACTTAAAATCCCATATGGGGTATATGTTCATCCATCAAATGCTTTTAATGTCATTGAAGATCACGACAAGGTTGGAGATCCTAAAGTTTTCTAGCAACTCATCGACATAATACATGTAGATGCCCCCTCATCAATAGTTGTTCGATGAACAGTTTTGTTGAGGGCTTTCACTTGAATGAGGAAAGCCAGTTGAGCTCGTAACTGAGGATCATATCCTTTGTGATTAAAGGACACAAGATTAGAATCCTTTGGGTCTATCCCAGCTATTGCTGATAATAAAGCCTGCTTTTGGGAGGGGCAATTTTGCAGTACCTCAAGTGTCGACATAGCGGATGGCGATTGGGCCAGATCTTCCACTATATTATAATGTTGTGCTACTCTGGCACGAGGATTAAATGTCAAGTTGTGTACTACTCCCTTTGGCGGTTTTATTGTTAGCTCTAGAATGATGGGCGGCGCAACTTCTGTTGAAGTTGTTGTCGAACTACTAGGTTGATCTTTATCCTTATTGTTTGATAGCTGTGGATTCTCGTAATCTTTATTCCTTGTCGTTATCAAAGCATCATTTTGCAGTTTCGAAACCGACAACATCAGCACTTGGGATGGGGAAGCATTGTCACTAGCAACTAGATTTGGAAACGGATCAGTCAATGCCGCCGAGGTTTTCGAATTCTTGAAGAATTTTCTAAGCTCGGCTTTATATGGACAATCTCTTGTCCAATGATCCTCATCACATATAAGACATGGACGATTTAGTTTCTTATCTCTAGAAGGGTTTGCAGAAGATTTTTCAGGTGATGATTCCTCTTGTTTCTTCTTCTTCCCTTTGTTTTTCTTCTTGCCTCCTGGTTGCTTGGTTTCTTTGCCTTTTTCAATTGAGACGGTATTTACTTCTGAGGTGAGAAGTTCTTCTTTTGCATTTTGACTGGAAATATTACGGGCCTTTTTAGATGTAGCCTTTGTTGATTTCGTGTCTGTAGTACCAATCACGTTATCGCCAGCATGAGAGTCATTGTTCGATTTAGGAGGAGGAGGAATGGAAAATTCCGGTCTGGGAGTGTCAGGGATTTTATCGTAGAGCATGCCAGACTGAGTATAAATCAAGTCTAAATATTGTGCACGAGCAATAACTTTCTCTTCAGTGACGACTCCTCCCTTTGCCACATCTTCTGTAATGGAAGGTAATAATGACTTAATAAACCATTCAACTAAAAGCTGATCAGGAACATACGTTTTTACCATTCTACGACAACGTCACCACTCATGAATATGATCGGATATGTGAGTGGCCGTCATTTGTTTGAAATTTGTAAGGAGTTCTGTTCCCATTTCGTACCTTATGGGTAACTGAAAATGGGTTAAAAAGGTTGTGGCTAGGGTACTGAAGTTATCAAATGAAGCTCTAGGTAATTCGATATACCATTTTGCTACCAGACCAATTAATGTTCTCTAAAAAAGGCGAAGCCTAATCGAATCATCATTTAGGGTGTTTGATGAACACCACAAATGAAAGGTCATCACATGATTCGACACGTCTTCACCCAAATTTCCATTAAATTTAGGAATATCTGACGGAAGTTTATGCGGAATCGCTGGCCACCAAGGGGCATAAGCAATTGGATCGTTCGTTAGCCGATTTAGATCTGATAACTCTAAAGTCACCACGAAGGGTAGCTGTTGATTCAGGTTTGGCGAAGCATACCCAGGATAAGATGGAATCGCCTGAGCAGTTGGTCTTTGCATACCAGCATAATGCATTTGATGCTGGTAACTTTGGTAAGGTTGATGGGCATAACCATTGTAGAATGGTTGATTTTGACCATTTTGAATATATGGCTGCCCATTATTTGCAAAGATTTGTTGCTCAGATCCTTGGTAAACTTGTTGGAATTGCGGTTGTTGATATTGCACCAGCCATGGTTGTGAAGCCATGTGCTGTTGTCCAATACTGGCTATTTGACCAAGATGAGGGGTAATTGTACCCATTTGGGCCTGTGTCATTCCACTAGTTGGCGATTGTGGTTGAGTCGCAGGGACAAGAGGCTGTTGCATTACAACCTGAGAAACCTGAGGTTGGCATACAACAGGCAACGCTTGTACTTGCGACACCGTCACAATAGCCGGTGTAGTTGGTATATTAGACATCGGTAAACATTGTTGCATCGAGTATACAACTCTTGGTTGTTGAGGCAGTATTGGCACGCAACCGCTAGATGTAATTCCAGCATAACCTGAATTTTGTTGTGAACTCTTGTATGGTTGTCATCCTGGAGGAGACAATGAAAGGGTGTATTGCCCCCCATACGGCGGTAATCCGGTACTTAAAGGAATGGTTTTCCCTTGAGGACCGGACTGCCCAAATTGACACCGTGAAGGATCAATTTGCTGAGACTCAACATAAGAGTTCATGGATATTATTCCGAATGAACAAACGAGAATGGACCATACTGTCGAAATAGCCCCTGAGTGAGCCCCATCTAGCGATTGAGAGTTGGTTGGGACATATGGTATACCAGCGAACATTGTTGGAGTGACAGCAGGAAGTTCTCCCGTCGTTGTGTCAGATGACACAGTCCTAGATGTCGACGGTTGTTCAGACATTTCTAGTCTATCTAGAAGATTTCCTAGTGATTCTACAGGAGCTTCCGATAACGGTAGACTAATTTTTGATGAAGAAGGATATAGGGTGATCCTGACTCCAAATTGCGATGGAGTACTAGATGGAGGATCCTCCACAATCTCTTCTATAGCAATCAGACCAGGTGGAAGAGGTAGACCGTCAGGTCCGTAAAATATTTCTGGTGCCGAAGAAGGTATAGAATCTATAGCGACCGATGTTTGGGGAATAACACCTTCCGAATCAGCTGTAGATGGAGTTGGTTCAGTAATACAAGTGTTTACCTTCACACTAGGATCATCTCTACTGTCCTTTGGTGGCTGTGGAACTTCTTCTGTAAAGGTAGGGATACCAGAAATAAATGGAGTAACCGGAGTCTCCGATGGTGTTGGAACACTTGTTCTAACTTTACCAGGGGATTTAGAACCGGTTAAATGAGTTCGCTTTGTTTGTAACAGTTTTGATTCTGGAGACAAAGACGGTTGACTCGTAAGTCTCCGCGAATGATGGGGTTTCAATTGACTTTATTCCATGATTACGGATTACTCGATCAACTAAAAATCAAGGGGAAATGTGTTTCCGAATTAAATTAATTTTAGACGCTTTGACACAACTTGTTTTTTCAATTTTTAAGAGTCGAGAAAAAACAAAAGATGACTCTAGTCGCCTTCGATTTTTAATGAGCTTGAAGTGAAAAGTGCTCAGATGGACCTTTTCCTTTAAGGAGTCTGAAAAGGAACGAAAGAGACTACTCTAGAAATCTAGACAGAGGGATTACCAAACCAATCGCAAAACTGCAGAATACTTTTTACGGTACGGCAGTCAATCTTCCCAAATGCTATGTTCAGTGCATTGCGATCAATAGGGTGGCAGACACGACTTCCTATGGATAAAGGATAAAGCCTATTGTGGTCTCCCAATATATACTCGACGGTACATGGGAGCACAAGTCCGTACTAGCACTTATCATCTCAAAGTGGAGGAATCACCCAACCAGCAATGAAAACAACAATTACCAGGCTTTATGACGCCGGAATACGTCTCTAGCCTAGACTTCTAAATGTTGTGCGTTAGGTTCCAAAGCGTTTTTAGATTCATTAAATTTATTTTACAGTTGATCTTGTTTAATAAATTTTCCTTTCAGGTTCACCGCGTGATGTAGATATACAATTTCCTAAAATGAAATCTAAGATGATAAACAATCGTTTAATCTTCTTTTTGCAATGAAAATCCTAGCTACTAAGGAAAGAGAGACGATATTCTTTCAACATAGAGCAGAGAGCACACACTATATGCATTGTCCTAAATCAAACCAACAAACAGTCTAAATGCAAATGCACATGCATGTATTTATTTTCAACCTTCTTAATGTGTGAATGATAAAAAGAAAGCTAAGCGCAAATCTGAATTATTTTTCAAAGCGACATTACTAACAAGTTTCTTTTCAAGACAAAATGAAGACAATGACGACACTTTGTTATTTGGAATTGAAAACTTGCTTTCGACACTTGAAAAACTATTAATTCAAATCAAATACAAGAGTAACAGTGTAATCGACTATCAAGAACAATCGGATTCTCTTCTATGACTGAAAATGACACTTGCGACACTTCCAAATCAAGAAACGACAGTTCAATTACGCTACTTCTTTGTAAAAGAGAACTAAAAATGGATCACAATACATAAAAACATTTACAGTTCTTTGCACAATAGAGGTGGAATAATGGCAAGGAAGGGGGTTTCCAACAGAGGTATACTGACTACAGACAACAAAACTCCTTAATAGAGCTGAAAAGAGTGAGAAACCAAAGTCTGAAGGCAAAATTAACCCTTTCTGATCAATGCACCTGTTACATAGGGATTCCAGTATGCATCCCACCTATGACACACGGGAAGTGTGACGCATACTGATTTCCTTGAAGAGAGGGTGCGATGGTACAGTGCGAGACTTTTGATCCAGTTCTTGATCACAGTTTGCAGCACAGTTCAGGGATTTAGGCCAAGCAAGTGGTAATCAGTAAATAAATCACAGGGGTAGATCTAAGGAGGTTACTAGAGCCACCACAAGGGGAATTAGAAAGTTTGTAAATCAATTGTTCAGTTCATAAACAAAACTCGGAGATAGACTGAAGCAACATTGATCTACTTTGCACTTGCATAGCAAATGCAGTTCGAAGGCTAGCTGGCTTGACTTCAGGCTCCGTCTATAAGTTTATAAAGCAAACAAATATAGACAAACAAACAATCTATTCGCTCCCCAGCGGAGTCGCCATTTTGTTATCGGGAAATCTAGTGTCTATGCAGACCTGCTAGTCTCACTAAGGCTGGTAGCTACCTTAGAAACAAACTAACTAAAACCACTTTCGTTTTTCTTTATGAGAGGTAGATAAGAGGGGAAAGAAGGAGACCAACCTCTGTCTTGCGCTTGGTTCCTTGCTTGTTTCCTCTCCCTTCTGATAGATCTTTGCCACTTGCTCCCTCGTTTACCCAGCTTCAAAGAGTACCTGTAGAATCAAAGCAACATAACACTATCCAATAACAGAGATCTACTATCATAAACAATATAGGACCAGATATATATTGACCACACAAATGCATATATCATCAATCATACAAGAATGTGGAGAAAAACTCGAATAGCTTTATTAATAATCAAGAATAGCAAAGAGGATTACAACCAATTGTTCTGACCTAGCGTCATCCTCTTAGCAAGAAAACCCTTCTTCACCTCATGAAAAGCTTAGATCACCCAACACTATGATGTTACACCAAGAAACCAACAACACTTCCTTACAAGATACAAAATTCCAGCCTCTGGATCTCTGGGATGAGGGATCCATATATAGATGTTTGCAAGGGGGGTGAGTTAGCTTTTGAGATTTGATTAGTGTCCTCTCTCTGATAGTTCTTGATTCCACTTGGAGATTGATGATCTCTTACTCATCCCTGGGCGAATGCAGAGAGGCAAGTGTCACAGGAGAAGTTTCTGGAAGATTCCATGATCCTCCACCTTGCAGATTGACCTTGCCATTTGTCCACTCTCACCCATCGCACCCCATAGAAGGGCTTTTCAGTATGCATCGCACCTCCCGTGTGCATTTAGGTGGGATGCAGCGCACTTTGACCATGGAGCAGGTGAGATGGTCCAATTTTGACCAGTTCTGAGTAGTTTTTCATGGAGAACTTCTGGGAGATGATGTAATCAGCTGACCTTGTTCTTTTAGGGGTTGGAACAACACTTTTAGGGACTTAAGAGCCCTTGGTTTATGGACATTTATGATTGGGGTTGCAGTGCCCAAAAATGTTTATAACAGGATGGTGCATTCCACTAAGGTTGTGGAGGAGTATATGGCTAAAATGGCTAGTTGGTCGGCTGGGAATGGTACTGAGGTGCAAAAGACCAGGGAGAAGGTGTAGACTAGGAGGGATGAGCAGGGGGGGCCCAAGAGGGAATGGATGTGTTTTGGTTAGGGTTGTAATATGCATAGGATGACCCTTGCATGCCCTGCTGGTATGGTCGAGGCCCATGAGGCCTCCTTTGATTTATGTAGCAAGCTATTCAAACACCCCTTCAGTTCCCTGATACATAGGTTTTAGTCCAGGTAGGGAAGGGAACCTGTCTATGGAGTGGTTTTCTTCACAGATTGAGAAAATTTATATAAGGTTTAATGGACATTCATTCCTAGGGTGCCTCCTTGTGCATCTAGGGCAGAAGATGGCTAATGCTCTCTCTTCTTCCTCTTGATTTGCATAGTGTCCATTACAGGGCAAGGGTTTGCAGCATTTCACTCTTAAAATCTTCCAACATGTTTCCAATTTCATTTTTTATAGATGTGTTGGAAGAGTATGAACTGGCCATTGTTTGACTGACCCTACCCCTTTTTCTAGTTTCCCTAGAATGGTTCTTAAAAATGGTCTTGATATCCTCATAGGGTAGCTAGTAGATGTCCCCTCCTGATAGCAGCTTTAGGGTATCTAGGAGATCTTCCCTGATCTCCGTGAGTAAGACTAGTTTAAGTGACTCAGGATCAAGTGTGCACTTGACCCTTTTATAGCTGAGCTGGAATCTTTCCTCATAATCCTCTAGGGATTCATCATGCCCCAAGGTCATTCTAAAAATTTCCTCCTTGGTGTCTTTGGACCTGCAGTAGTCCTTGTACTTGTTGTTGAAAGCTTGTTGCATCTGAGCCCAGGTGGTGATACTATACCCAGGTAAACCCATGAACTAGCGTAGAGCTGTATCCTTGAGAGTGGATGGGAATAATTTCAATTTCTGATCATTAGTGGTGTAATCATAAGTTCTACATATGACAAAAAATTCAAACAAGAAATTATCTGGATCTTCTCAGGTCAGGCCATGGAAGTGAGGAAGAGCATAGGGGCTTATGTTTTTCATCTTGGAATCCCCATTGGTTTCTCTAATGGGAAAAGCACCCTTAATTATTTCTCTATCTTCCCTTTCATTTCTATTTTCAGCGATTATGTCAGTTGGAATGGGTTCATCTTTTTCCCCTATAGGCTCTTCAAAAATATATGGTTGTTCGCTTAAGGGGTCATCTAATTCATAGCCACCGCAGAAGAGGGAAGGTTGGTTGTTTGAAGTGGTGGGGGTATTTGGTAGAAAATTTCCTAAGTTATCCCTATTCCTACAGGGCATGAAAAAAGTGTTTTGTTTTGTTTTTCAAGCTTTAAGACTAATTGCATAATTGAAAAGACAAATTGAATTGAAACTAACTATTGAATGAAATCACTTGCAAAATGGAAAGGAAAGCAAACCAACTTACAACTACTTTGCAAAAAATGAAACTAATAGCATAATGAAAGAGATAAGAAATGGAATAAAGAAAGCAGAAATCACATCTACTCAGACACCTCCCTGGCAATGATGCCAAAAAGTGATGAGCACCAGTATTGCAGCAAGAATGTTGCAACTCTTGGGGCTACCAAATTTACTTCATCAACCCAGGGTTCGTACAAACTTGGAGGTGATAGTGCTATATACACAAATAGATGTAATGGGTCCACTCTTTGTCACTGCTGAGCTGGGGCGTAGACCATTAGGGTTTCTCAAACCAACTTTCTATTGATTTAGAAGAAGTTTGATTACCAATCGAGAAAGGAAAATTTTACCCTAATTGATAGGATTGAAATGCTACCTACTGCAGTAATGAAAGACTGAAATAGATTCCTAAAACAAACAACTCATCTAGCTATTTAATATACCTAGTTTCAAACTAATTCTAATTTAACACATGTGAAACCCTAACTAACCTAAGTATGAAATCTTATCTAAACAAACACTTAACTGCTCTGCACATGAATAAGCATAACAACCTTTTTCTTTTTGTCTTTTTGTAAAAAGATAAATGCTAATACTTCTTGGTTGCATGGCAGGTGGGATAGGTGTGGAGGGAGATGAGTGTGATGGTTCAAATGACTTAGGAGGAAAGCAGTGGTCTTCTCCTAGCCTTTGTGATGCATTTTTCACAAATCAAGCTCAAAACAGGCCACTACAAGTTTTCCTACAGGATGTCTATAGAATGTCCTAATTCGCCTATAGGATCCCCTGTTTTCCTACAAGATCCCCTGTTTTCCTACAGGATCCCCTGTTTTCCTACAGGATCAGGATGAAAGCATAAGGAGTGATTTGGACAGTGGTATGGAGCTTAGGGAAGGTGAGAGATGGAAGGAATAAGGCAAGGAAGTGGTTGGAACTAGCTCAGAACTCAGACCAAAGCTCTATGATGGTTGGATTTGCTCAACAAGCATGGCAAGTTGTCCTTGTGAAATGATAACTCGGATTGAGAAATTAGTGACCTTTGGTGATCATGGGTGGGTATTGTTTGGCTAAGGCTGATGATATGAGGTCTTCCTGCAATACTGAAACTCCTACAACATACACATCATTGTTGGCACTTATCCATAAATCATCTCAAACCAAGAAGGGTTCAACAATATAAGAAAAGAGAATTTGCATCATTTATTTACCAAGTTCATGTATGGAAATTCTTGAAACCTATCATGAAAGCAACATGAAATCTAGTAAAAACCTTAAGATATCAGAAATGACAACTGCAATCTATCTTCTAGAACTGAAAGATGATGACCTAATTAACAGAAAAACCCTAAATTTCCCAAGAAACCAGAATTTTGTCTTTTTGGGGTTGAATGGGAGTTCTTCCTTAGACCATGGTCCCTGAAGGAAGGAATGAGGCAAGATCCACTTGTTCTCAACATTTTTTGAATATTTTCTTGTCTCTCTAATGCTACTGTTAAAGATAGGCACAAATGGAAGCAAACTAATCAAATTTACCAATATTTTCAATGTAACAACACCAAAGTCAATTTAACAAATAATCTATGAAATAACCTAGGAATACAAGTACAGTAAGAGGAACCTCTACTAATAGGGTTGGGCCCTAACCCAAGAGCTTCAACCCTCTGAGTCAACTCAGTTTTGGATCAAGGAAATCCTCATTTTCATTAACATATCAAAATAATACATAACAATGTTTGGTCAGAATCCTTCAACTCGAAAATGACTTAGCTATTTTGCATCAAAAATTAAAATCCTAATGAGGCTCTAGGCCTCTTTATTTATACAACTGAAGTTGCCAACAACTTCCTTAAATCTAGGGAGGCTTGGCTCCCAATCTTAAGATTAACTGGTTCTTAACTATCATTGGCTTGGCTGCCAATGATCCTCATGACTCGACTGCCTGCAACTCTGAGATGGTGTGATTTGATTGAGGGATCTTTGAGTGAGTGAGGATTTAATGAGGGAGATCCATCTCCTATAATCTCTCCTTCTTGTCTCATTCGAGTTCCTACACCTTAATTAGCCATAATTTTCTCCCAAAAACCTGCAATCAATGCACATTAGACCACTAGACATAACATCTTACTTTTACTCATCTCATTAAGAAAAATATAATTAAAACATGTAAAGAATTATGAGAAGAGTTGATTTTAGTAAGCTTGGAGGTGTATTAAGGTCCATATATTTTACAAAATGGTGAGCCTCATCATTTGTCTTTCTTGCTCGAGTTGTTGTTCAAGTAATTGAACTCTTTCTTCTTTTTCCTTCAGTAATAGTTGAACCTCTACTGCCTTATCAATTGTTGCAGTTGCATAAGCTCCTACATATTGTGATAGCTTTGTAAGGTTGTTTGATGGATCCATGGGGGTGTCTCTCCACACTATCTCCATTGGCTCACTTTCAAGAATTGTTGTTGCCGATACATCCAATTTTCTTTTCTTTCTTTGCCTTTTTACTACAACCTTATGTGTAGGATTGTAGAATATATCCAAGGGCGGTATTTCTTCAATCTTCAAAACAATTTCAAAAGTTGGATGTGCCAGGATAACTTCAATGTCTTGAGTAGTTACAATTTCTTGTATTGTGGCTTCTGGATTTACAATCTGTTGAGTGTGTTGTGGAGTCTGGAATCTAGACGTTCCTTCAAGAACAATCTTTGTTTGGAGCTTTTTATTAAATTTCTCCCACTCCTGTTCCAAATTGATGACTGGAGTCTTTTCTGTTTCAACCTGGGGGGAATAGTCTCCATGTCTTGTTCAGTTGAGACCTTCTCGGTCATTTCTTCATGATTTTCTTTTGTATCCTATTCAGGGTCTGCCTCAGGGCTTCCTTCTTTATTCTCAGATTCATGTTTAGAGTCTTCAGAACCCTGAGCTGACTTCTCTTGTGATTCTTCATCAGAATTGTGCTTAGAACTCTCCTCCAAGCTTACACTAGGAGTAGGTTCTCTTACTTCTTCAATTTGTAATAGGTCCAAAGGGACCTGTTCAAGCCTTTTATTTCTGTATATGTGGAATTCTCTGAGGTCCTCTAGGTCTAGCTTTAGTGACGCTAAGTGAAAAACTTGTGAAAATCTCTCGGCTTGCTCAAATAAATCATCAAACGGATCTTCCTCATGACTGAATTGTCTAACTTTGACCATGGCAGTAAAATTCTTAGCAACCTGGTTGGGGTCATATTGTCTACCTAGAACAGTAGCTAGGTTTAGGGCCGTGATGTTCTATATTTCTTTAGATGCATGCCTGAGATCATGCAACGTGAAAGCACCACATTATAATGGGAAGGTTGGCCAAATGGCTTTCTTCTACTCCTTAAGGGTTTTGGTTATTCCATCACCCACTGTCTGATAAGCTATTTCTCGTGCCAGTAGTTTATCTAGAACATAGTATGGGAGAACATGGGGAGTAGTAATACTCCTGAAAACTCTGATATAAGTGAACCATTCCTCACCAAACCATCTTGCCACCGGCAAGATGTCTATCTTTGCTTCCTCTGAAAGCCTAGGGGCTTTCTTATCAAAAATAGTCTAATAAATAGGTAACATGATGCCATGACAAATATTATAAAAATGGGAGCCAAACTGTGATTCCCACAGTATTTTATGATAAACATGGATGGGTGTAGGATCTTTTAAAGTCCATTTCTAGCCCATGTTTGGAAAATGTGAGAAAAAACATATAGCATCCATGACATAAGCACTCATGTAAAAGGGAGGGATAACCCGAGTGGAGACAGTTCTATTATGCATGTATTCTCTAATGGCCATGGCTAGATTATCTGACAAAATGGCACTCCAATTCAAAATGGTAGCATTTACAATTGCATCAATCAAGGGAACCCATTCAATGGAAAATTTGGTGGTATCAGCTTTTCCGAATAGCCTACACAACATTGCAGTTGCAAAATTGTGTGGGGTTGACAAAGGTGCAATGGGGTACATACCAGTTTTCTCCCATCTAAACTTGTTGGAGCCAGACCTCCAATTCTGCATAATGTCCATTGGATCTTCATTCTCTTTAGAAAAATGCTCGATAAAATCTTTGTCATAGATCTTCTGTGGCTGCGGAAGATGGTACATTTGGCTCAAATTGTCTGTTTTGAATGATCCCATAACGTCTTGCCTGGAGTTTTTGAATGTTCTATCCAAAACATCTACTTCATCAATAATCCATCTTACCATATCTATGTATGGTAATATTTTTGGTCTTGCAGCGATCCTGTGTAGAAAAGAGCATGCTTCTTCGAAGTAAGAAGCATCGGATGAAGTCGTGGCATCCGTTGTTGCCTTAATCTCCAGGGGTCTTGGGTTTTCTCCCTCTAGTAAATTGTACATCGCTTCCCAAGTCGTAGTTCTACCATCTTTGTTACAGGTGGTATCAAAGAATAATGGTTGCATTTCTGACTGCTCAGGGGCAATATCCTCTACAATATTTTTTCCTTTATTGACCATTTTTTTGAGTGTTGTGTTCTTTGAAAACTTCCTGTAATTCAAGCAAATGGAGAAAACAGGATAAAAACGCAGAGCAGTAAATGCAAGCGAAAGCACGATTAGCACAGTAAATTCTGAAAGCACGTAAGGATGGAGCTTTTATTTCAAACATGAATAAGAAATATATCTATCATCTCGAGCCATTAAACGAATAAATGCCCTTAAATCTCATTAACTATACATTAAGGCTTACACAAGATTTTCTTTATGTCTTATCAAAATGTCGCATCGCATATTTCAAACTAATATTTCCGATTGGTTTGAATGTTTGTGTAATACCGATTTTTTGTGATTATGATGAATCGTAAATCTCACAAATCGCAATTCTCACAAATCGCAATTCAAAATTGCTTTAATATTTTACGATATGTGATAAGTAGGATTACGATATGTTGGACCCGAATGTAGTTCTATAATAGTTTTAATATTCTGTTGGGTCCGGATTACATCGCATTTCGCATTTTCTTGTGGTTTGTATGTTTGTGTTCTTTTAAGAAATGTGATGTGATTGCGATAAATACCTTTGAAGAATAGTTCAAGCCTTAAGTATTATATAAGCTAAGTGCTATTTATGGGTCTTTTACAGGGATTTCACTTATCACATCTCGCAGATTCTACCTCATGACTAACCCTTGTTATTATCAGATCCTGTGATTTGCGATAAAGCGGGAATGTGTTATTATGAAACAACTTGGTTTGATATCTTAGTTTATCCAAAGTTTTATTCCAAATGCTTTACAAAAGGCAAGCTCTTATTTGCTAAAAATTTTTTGGAGAATTTTTAAAAGGGTCCCCATTTATTAATACAATATTAATTATTAAATCAATAAATGGGGGGGGGGGGGGGGGGGGGGGTTGTTGAACAATACAACAGGACACTATGCTCAAGTTAAATCCCCAGGGATCATTAAGAAAGACCATGACAGTCTTGCAGCTTGCAGACCAATCCACAGTAGCCCCTGAGGGGATTGTTGAAGATGTGATGGTCCCCATTGATTCCTGGGAATACTCCGCAAACTTCTTAGTCCTCCAGCCTAAGACCAAATTTAATGGTTATCCTCTCATCCTTGGGAGGCCTTGGTTAACCACTGCCGATGCCTACATAAGTTGCAGGGCTAGAAATATGACTATGAAAAATGGGCATCTATCCAAGCAGTTGGTCCTGTACCCTCCTACTCATCCATATATAGAAAGTGACTTACCTTTATGGCTAGAAGAGGAGGAAGAAGATAAAGCCTACTCCTCCCAAATCTATACCCTAGAAACTGCCATAGGAGGAGGGTAGCCTGATGAAGATGATTTGATTGAACACATCCTCCAAAATCCAACTCCCAACACCATGTCTCTGGAGGAAGTAGTGAAGGAAATCAAGGAAAACCATCAGACTAATCTATTCTTAGCTGACACAAACCCTACTGGTGTCAAGACAATAGAATTAGGCCCTGAAAGAGCATTGAAAATCAACCCCTCTCTCCATACACCAAGAAGAAGAGTTATGTAATATGCTAAGAGAGCATTTGGATGCCTTTGCTTGGAATTACAAAGAAATGAAGGGAGTGCACCCTCAGTGTGTACTCGCCACATTTACATCAAGGAAGGTTGCAAACCATTTCAACAACCCTAAAGGAGAATGAATCCATCTCTCAAGGATATAGTCAAAGAAGAGTTGCAGAAGATGCTGGATGCAGGATTCATTCACCCTATCTCAGATAGTGAGTGAGTGTCTCTTATGGTGCTGGTTCCAAAGAAAAATGGAAAGTGGAGGATTTGTGTTGATTATAGAGAGCTAAACAAAGCCACAAAGAAGGACCATTTTCCTCTACCTTTCATTGACCAAGTGCTAAATGGTCTGGCAAGGATGAAGTTCTTCTCTTTCTTAGATGGGTTCAGCGGGTATAATCAAATCCAGATTAGCCCAGAGGACCAGGATAAAACCACCTTCACCTATCCTTGGGGTAGTTTTTTCTTATAAGGTCCTCCCTTTTGGTATATACAATGCCCTTGCCACTTTCCAGAGAGCAGTCATGAGTAACTTTGCAGAGCTAGTGCATGATGTAGTAGAAATTTATATGGATGACTTTACACCTTATGGGTGTGATTTTCGGGAGGCTCTCTCTAACCTGGGTAAGGTGCTAAACAAATTCATTGAAATGAACTTATCCCTTAGTCCTGAAAAATGTGAATGAATGCAGGGATTGTTCTAGGTCACTCAATATCCCATGAAGGATAGCAGGTAGAACCAAATAAGATAGCCAACATCAAAAGGGTCCCGACTCCACAGAAACAGAGGGATGTCAGAAGCTTTTTAGGTTTAGCCAAATACTATAGGATATTTATGCAAGATTTAAGAAAGTTAACTTCTCCCTTATTTGGGTTATTGGCCAAAGACTCTGAATTTTTATGGTCAAAAAGCTGCCAAGAAGCCCTGGACACCCTAAAGGACAACTTGACTACTACACCTATTCTCTGAGGCCCAAATTGGGCTCTTCCTTTTCAGATTCATGCCGATGCCTATCACAAAGATATAGGAGCAGCTCAAGGCTAGTTAGATGACAAGATACCTTATGCCATTTACTTCATCAATAAGAATATTTTGAAAGCCAAGTTAAACTACACAGTAACTGAAAAAGAGCTCCTAACTGTTGTGCATTCATTGAATAAATTTAGACATTACATTACTGGTTACCAGAAATTTGTACATATCGACCATGCTACAATTAAATATTTGATGAATAAACCTGATGTAAATGCCTGGATTATTAGATGGTTACTTTTATTGCAACAATTTGATTTAACTATTATTGATAAGCCTGGCAAGGAGAATGTAGTTGCAGATTTTTTATCCAGATTGACTTTGCCTACAAGGGAGGAAGGAATGGTTGATGATCAGCTACCAAATGAACATTTATTCACCATTTTAGTTCTCTCTCCATGGTTTGTTGACATAGAAAACTACTTGGTATCTGCACAATTCCCTCCAAATTTGTCCTCCAAGGAAAAGAGTAGAATCATAACAAAAAGCCCCCCATTCACTTGAATTGGGGTAATCTCTTCAAGCTAGGTCCTAATCAAATTCTGAGAAGATGTGTCAGGGAGGAGGAAGTCTTTGACATCCTTTTGGCCTGTCATGATGGGCCTTGTGGAGGTCACTTTGCATCCAAAAGAATAGCATTCAAGGTACTACAAGCTAGTTATTACTGGCCCACTCTTCACCAAGATGTAAGGAGGTATACCAGCCAGTGTGATCGGTGCCAAAGGATGGGGAAACCTACCCCAAGGGATGAGATGCCTCTGCAACCTCAAGTGAATTTCGAGCCATTTGACAAGTGGGGCATGGATTTCATCGTGCCCATTGACCCTCCATCCAGACAGAAGTAGTACATGATTGTGTGCACTGACTACTTAAAAAAATGGGCTGAAGCCAAAGCTATCAAAGTAGAAACAGAAGAAAAAGTGGTTGAATTCATAAGGGAGAATGTGTTTTATAAGTTTGGTTACCCTAGAGAGTTGGTCACCGATCAAGGCAGTCAATTTTCATCTCACATGATTGAAAATATGTTAAGCCAGCACAAGATCAAGCACAGAAAGTCCGCCCCTTACCACCCACAGGCTAATGGGAAAGTAGAAGTAACCAACTCAGCATTGGAAGGAATTGTTACCAAGGTGATTAGCAGTAGCAGAAAGGATTGGGCAGACAGATTAGTTGAGGCCACCTGGGCCTAAAATACCACCTGGAAGACCACCACTGGGTTCACTCCTTATGATCTGGCGTATGGGAAGAAAGCCCTGTTATCCATTGAATTTGAATACAACACCTTAAGGATGGAAGCACAACTGGATCTAGATATCACAAGGGCACAACAATAAAGATTTCTCCAGCTGAATGGATTAGATGAATTTAGGATGCAGGCCCTCTTGCACACAAAAGTGACTCAAGTTTAAAGGAAAATATGGCATGACAAAAATATAAAAGACAAACAATTTCAAGAAGGCGATTGGGCTTTGTTGTATGATTCCCGGTACAAAGATTTCAAAGGAAAGTTAAGGACTATATGGTTAGGGCCTTATGTAATAGAAAAGTGTCATGATAATGGTGTTGTTCAAATAAGAACCATTGATGCAGAGGCTATCCCTTTTCTTGTCAATGGGTATAGATTAAAAATATACAAAAATCCCTTATCAAAGAAGGAATTCATCAATAGCATCAGCAAGATAGTGATGGTGGTTGAGCAAGTCTTAGCTTCCACCCCACCAAGTCCCTGAAGAAAAAAAAATAAATAAAGAGACTCAGGTGAAAACCTCCATGAGGCACCTGAGTAAAATTATTGGGTTGAAAACCTCTTGAGGCGGTCCAAGAGTCTTAAAAAAAATAAAAAATAATAAAATATCTCTGGGTGAAAACCTCTTTTGAGGCACCTAGGGCAAGCAACTAGGATGAAAACCTCCTTGGAGGTAGACTAGTTGTTTTTAAAAAAAAAGAGAGAAAAAGATACAAAGATGACAATTTTGTTTTGCAGGTCTGCAAGAGGAAGATAAGCACAACATATAGAGGACAACAGGACCTACAAAAACTATGTTTTACTTCACCCATCTCATATCCTCCATTATCCCCCTAGTCTTCCATCTATACTCCACTCCAAATCATTTCAAACAGTTCTGTGTTTTCTACAGGATTCCCTGTAATACTATAGGAGTTTCCTATAGGAATTACAGGAGGTCTTGAAAACCACAAGAAAAGCAGTCCAATGGCAAGGTGGTGACACAAGCCTATGTTTGAATGTGAAAAAACTATTTACCTCACCACACCATAGCCAATACCTTTCATCACCATGTCATCCCTGTATCAATCAAAGAAATCAAGTTCAAAAAAAAATATAAAAAAAAAGAGAGAAAAGGGAAAGAGGAATCATACCAAGATAAACATCCCTCACCTGCCATTCCATAACCCCATTCTCCACTCATTTCAACACCCCTTATACATCAAAATTGAGGAGAAATGTGAGATTTTAAAGGAAAGGAAGCTACAGGACATCCTGTAGACATCTTGTAGGAAATCCTGTAGCAGCCTATCCCACAAAAGAGACCACAGAGACTGCAACCATCTTCAGCACAAGGACTATAAGGATGAGGAATCTCCTCCAGAGCTCAGCAACAGTAGGAATATTAGCAGCAACAAGGTCCAACACATGTACATCATCAAAAGGAACAAGGCATCAAAAAAGGAAATATATAGTGAAAATATGCAGCTTGAAAAGAACAGCAAATTGGCACCACTCTCCAGCATGCATCATCAACGAATCAAAGGACCCACAAGTATGTCATCTTACCAATACTCCCTCATAAGTACGATATGATTAAAACTGTAGGAATAATGTGGGAGTTGATTTTATAAGTGAAGGTGGCCAGTTAACTTGGCCACCCTCGGTCAGATAACGAGAAGAAAAGGGTTATACCACTACACACGTGGCAAGGTAAAATCAAAGGAAAAAGGGAATGAATCCAAAAATGGTTAAGTTACGGAGGATAAGAGTGGGAGATGATTATGAGGCAAGGTGATATGATGGACTGGTAGTGGGACCAATGGTCCAAAAGAAGGTACTCATACTCATCTAGCCAACGCATCACCCAACACAATCATCCATAAATAGAAATAAACATTGACTCCCATACGAGGAAGGCAGAGGAAACTTCAAGGAGTCATCAAACAAAGAGGTTACTCTCAGCATTCTTGAAATAGCACCTACAGGGAACAGTCAGCACCTACAACAAGCAGGAAACCTACAAGATACAGGGAGATTAGCATACAGAGCTATCAGTGGACACTAAAGGAAATCGAATCAAGGGTTATCATCACCAGAACATAGAAAAGTGAGGTAGGTGCCATACCTCCTATATTTTCCATTTAAAAATAAGAAATCCTCAATTCGATTAAGAATTCACAGTGCATATAAGGATAGAAAGATTACATTGCATGTCAATAAAGGTTAAACTCCAAAACTTCCTCACCTACCAGAAGTCTTGAACTGTATCCACCCAAACCTCAAGAATTACTAGGGAAATATGACAGGAGGTTTCAATAAAAGAGAACCCACCAGCATCCTCCTGTGGTGGAAATTTTTACAAGGCATCAATGGATGGGGTTCTTTGAGAAGATGAGAGGATACAATGATGATGTGGCCAGAGAATTTTCCATGTCACTCATACCCATCACTAGTGCTAATGCCACTATTTTATTGAAGGGTTTTCCAGTGGCAATTACCCCTAAGATTATAAGCAAGATAACTACACTCCCCCTAGGGTTACAATGGAGAAAAAAGGACAAGAGTAACAACACCCTTGCAAATAAAAGTTTCTTTTTGGAAGGATAAGAACCAATTGAAGACAAAAATGGGGTTAGAAGGGAGAGCATTCCATACCCTTGGAATTAAGTCAGTTACCACATCATCAAATATATTTTGTGTGAAGGGAGATAAAGTGTAGTGTATGTATACCACTTCAAAATCCTCCAAGAACTTAGATTTGGAGAGAACACACCTCCTCATAACAGACTGAGTATACCCTATTTTCTGTTACAATCCATGATAGAAATGAACATCAAGGTACAAGAGGGAAAGCAACAGCAACTAGCCCATCATGGGTTAATCAAACTCATCCTTGAATATGCTCTACACAACTTAAGAATTCCTATTGCATGGACAAATTTTTCAAACATGCAGGAAGAAGGAAAAATTCAAGCCATTGAGTATGACAAAAGCCCTATTGCTAGTAAGGGAGAAGAAGAAAGAGAGGATGACAAGGAAGAAGAAAAAGAGGAGGAAAATGAAGAAGAAACAAAGGAGGAAACAAAAGAAGAAACAAATGAGAAGAATGAAAAAATAGAGGAAGAGACAGAAGAGGAAAAAGGAGATGAAGAAGAGGATGAAAAGGAAATTGGAAAAGAGGATGAAGGACAGAAGGATGAACAAAATTCTCCAACCCAGAGTAGGGAAGAAGAAGAATCACCAAGAGTGTCTCCAGAGCCTACAGAGAAATAGGCAGTAGCTGCTCTAACTACCATGAGTACACCTGTCAAATCAAAGGGAAAGAGACAAAGAAAAACTCCACTTTACTTTAGGAAAAGAAATAGCACCGGGATTAGACAAGGGAGACCTGAAACCCCTACCAAAACTCCAATTTTCATAGAGGACTCACCAAAACAAAAAGAGAAAGTAGTCCCTCTAGGGAAAAAGGAAGGAGAAGGAACATCAAAACAAGCTTCTCCCATGTCTCCAATCACCAATTTTAGGAGGTCTGTAACCAAGCTAGCCTCTACAAAATGAAAAGGTCTCCTAGAGGAGACACACTCAGGGCTACAGGAAGCAAAGACAATCCTATAGGAAACCCTGTCAAAACTACAGGAAACACAGAAAAGAGACCACGAAGGAATTACTCAAGAAGAAATAGAGGAAGAGGCCCAAGAACTAAAGGAACCCAGCCCACAACCAAAACCTCTGCTCCTACTATAGATTCATTGAAAGATGTAGGGTGAAACCACAGAAGTTTGCCATTCCTCTATTCTTTGAACTTGATAAAGAGAGGGAAAGGACACACAGGTGGATGAAAATTGCTAAATCAAAAGGGGTAGAGGATGTAGGCCACATGGAATAGAAATTGCAAGAGATGGGTAGAGAACTCAGTAGCATGAGAGACAAACAAGCAATAATCAAATCTCAGTTAGAAGCTAAGAATACATGGCTAAGGAAGAAGCTACAAGAAAAGGAAGGAAAATTGGAAACTATGGCCAGTTTATCCATGGAGGCAATCCAATGTAGGATTCCAGCAAAGTCATATAACTTATACCTCAAGGAACAATGGCTACAATTCTAGATAAATACCCTAGCACAAAGAAGAACTATGCCTTTACAAGACTACAGACAAATCATTGACCTCTGTGATCAAAGCACCCTGGAGGATAGAGCAAAGTTATCTGAGTTCTACCTACACAATTTAGCTTTGACATATTTAAATGTGTGGGACCCAAATCCAAAGCTAGGGGATTTACAATTAATGGCCTTGGCATCTTGGATGAATCATGAGGAGGCTATATCTATAGAAATGAAAAAGGTATTGGAAAAACATGAAGCAGAACCCCTTATGATCAGAGCATAATAGTCTAACCCAATGGCTATCATCAGCACTCACAACCTCATTGCAAATGATCCCAAGCTTTCACCAAGTTACCTTTTTTTACAAGAACAAACAGTCACACATTTTGAAGACATGCTAATATTGCTAGGAGATGATAGCCAGCAAGCCTGCCAAAGGATATGGAACACCTTACCTTACAGCCTAAAAATCAGATAATATCATTCTTCTGACAGAATGAGGGAGGCACTAAATAGAACTCCAATGTATAAGCAAGCATTACAAAGAATCAAAGTCAATTGGATTGGATTGAAGCTCAATCCACCATTTCTTTTAGGTATGTTGGAAGGAAGAAAAGAAGAAAAAGAAAGAAAGCAGTGGGAGGAGATAGAGAAGAATGCGGGGTTTTATTCACAGGAGGAAGAGACTACAATAGAAGCATGGAATGTCAGGGAAGCCACCAAAGCAATGAAGGACATGGACATAGATTGAGTTTCTCAGAGGATGAGCAACACTTTCAGTAGGGGGTGATGATGAGGCTCATCAATGGGTAAAATATATGGACCTTAATGCACCTCCAACTTACTAAAATCAACTCTTCTCATAATTCTTTACATGTTTTAATTATATTTTTCTTAATGAGACGAGTAAAAGTAAGGTGTCATGTCTAGTGGTCTAATGTGCATTGATTGCAGGTTTTGGGAGCAAATTGTGGCTAATTAGGGTGTAGGAACTCGAATGAGACAAGCAGGAGAGATTATAGGAGATAGGATCTCCCTCCTTAACTCCTCACTCACTCGAAGATCCCTCAATCAAATCACACTAGCTCGAAGTTGCAAGCAGCTGAGTCATGAGGATCATTAGCAGCCAAGCCAGTGACAGTTAAGAACCAGTTAATCTCAATATTGGGAGCCAAGCCTCCCTAGATTTAAGGAAGTTTTTGGAAAATTCAATTGTATAAATAAAGAGGCCTAGAGCCTCATTAGGATTCAGATTTTTTGTGCAAGATAGCTAAGCAGTTTTTGAGTTGAAGGATTGTGACCAAACATTGTTATGTATTTTTTGATATGTTAATGAAAATGATCAGCATTCCCTTGATCTAGCATTGAGTTGACTTAGAGGGCTGAAGCTCTTGGGTTAGGGCCCAACCCTAGCAGCAGAGGTTCCTCTTACTGTACTTGTATGCTTAGGTTATCTCATAGTTAGTTGTTAAACTGATTTTGGTGTTGTTAAATTGCAAGTATTGGTAGATTTGATTAGTTTGCTTCCATTTGTGAATAGCTCTAATAGTAGCATTATAGAGATAAGAAAATATTCAAAAAAGGCTGATAACAGGTGGATCTTACCTCATTCCTCCCTTCCAGGGACCATGGCTTGAGGAACAATTCCCATTCAGCCCAAAAAGATAGAATTCTGGTTTCTTATGAAATTTAGGGTTTTTCTACTAATTAGGTCATCATCTTTCTATTTTAGAAGATAGATTGCCATTGAAATTTTTGGTATCTTAGGTCTTGTGTTATATTTCATGTTGATTTCATAATTGTTTCAAGCATTCCCGTGCATAGACTTGGCAAATAAATGATGAAAAATCTGTTTTATTTTATTTTAATAACCCTCCTTGTTTTGAGATGAATTTATGGATAAATGCCAACAATGATGTGTATGTTGCAAGAGTTTCTACAATGTAGGAAGACCTCATATCATCAGCCTTAGCTTAACCATATCCAACCATGATCGCCAGAAGCCACTGAGTTCTCAATTTGGATTCTTGTTTTACAAGGAAAACTTGTCATGCTTCTTGAGCAAATCCAACCATCGTAAAGCTTTGGTTTGAGTTCTGAGTGAGTGCCTACCACTCCCTTTCCTTATTTCCTCCTTATTCACCTTCTATAAGCTCCATACCACCTTTCAAACCACTTCCTATGATTTCGGCCTGTTCCTATAGGAAAACAGGGGATCCTGTAGGTGAAGTAGGACATCCTGTAGGAAAACCTATAGTGGCTTGTTTTGAGCCCAAATTGTGAAAGAAACATAACTAAAGCTAGGAGTAGACCCCTACTTGCCTCCCAAACCATCTGAACCATTGCACTCATCTCCCTCCACACCTATCTCACCTACCATGCAACCAAGAAGGATTAGCATTTACATTCTTACAAAAAGATAAAAAGAAAAAAAGGTCTTTATATTTATTCATGCACATAGCAGTTAAGTGTTTGTTAGATCAGACTTCATGCTTAGGCTAGTTAAGACTTCACATGTGTTAAATTAGAGTTCTTTTGCAAGCAAGGTATATCAACAAATAGTTAGATGAGTTATGTGTTTTGTAGGCATTTCTTTTAGTCTTTCATTATTGCAGTAAGTAGCATTTCAATTCTCTCAATTAGGGTAAAATTCTCCTCTCTCAATTGGTAATTAGACTTCTTCTAATCAATAGAAGGTTGGTTTGAGAAACCCTAGTGGTCTATCAGCCCATCTAAGTAGTGACAAAGAGTGGACCCATTGCATCTATTTGTGTATACAACACTGTCACCTCCAAGTTTGTATGAACCTCGGGTTGATAGAGTAAAGTTAGTATCCCCAGGAGTTGCAACATTCTTTCTGCAATACTGGTGCTCATCAATATATCAGGTTGATTCTTCTTCGCCTTATTTTAACTCGCTTTTTGTATCTTGGATCTACACATGCATTATGTTTAGTCAATTTAATGTTCTTAAATTGTAAGCATAAATTATCGACTAGGGTAGGTAAACTGATGAAGTACAAGTGCACTGTATGTGCTAGAAGTTGTTTATGTCGTTAAGGTGATTATGTTATTGTTATCTAAATTAATGTCAAACTCTAGAATCAGTAATGAGATGATGTTATTATCTATACTAGGATGTTATTTCTAAGATTTGTTAATTGATTACTCTAAATGATGTTTCTAGAATTAGTTCTAATTGAATTGAGCTTTTTAGAATGGTTTGAATAATGATCTTAACTCTTTTCAATGAATATATTAAGTTAATCTACTTTTTAACTTATCAATTTGTTTTTGGATTTTTATGCTGCAGCTAAACAAAGCTAATTATGAAAGCATGAAATGATATAAAGGAGATCCTATTTTATCAATTTGGAAAATGAAAGATGCTTGAATTCAGATGCTAAGAAAGATTGTCACTCTTATCTACTGCAACTTCATTCAATGCAAAAGTAAAGCAGAAACAAGATTACTAAGCTATGAAATAACTAAACTATGAATGAAACAAAATGACTGAGTTATACTAGGTATAAAGCAAATGAGATGATTGAGTTATGCTAGGTATAAAGAAAATGAGATTATTGAGTTATGCTAGGTATAAATAAAACGAGATGATTGAGTTATGCTAGGTATAAAGAAAATGATATTATTGATGCAGAGATCAATCTAGTCACGAACTCCATTGAACTGCATCCTAAAAATATAAAAACAGAGCATCCACAAATTAAATCTATGAAATAAAAGAAAATCTAATTGCAGTGAATCAAAGACCTGATCTACACGCAGGGGCCCTCCACGAGGCAGTCAGTAGCTTTAATCAACAACACATAAAATGTATGAACCAAGATCTTTGCATTAATCGGAAAAGAGTTTCTACATGATGCTTCAAAATTACATACGGTGGCCCACCATTAACATGGAGTTGTCATCATATTTATAAAGTTTTTAATTAACAATATGAGAAATTCAAGAATATAGGTCTTCGCCACAATCCTTATCAAAACCAAATCATATCGCTTATTCATCGATTTGCTATTGAAAAATAAAATCGATAATATCTCTTGAAACTCGGACTCTATTCCAGCACGTTATCTTGTGGTTGACTATCATGGTTGACCATGTTGTAGTGTGAATATCTTGATGGATTAGCTTGAGTAAACATGAAGAAATCCATGAGAGGATCATTCCCTATCTACCCATATACTCCTTTGCTGAGCTGGCACACTCGAACCCTGTCAACAATGGAAGTAGCTGCGAATCTGTGGATTAGCTGCAGAATCAGGTCAATTCTGTAGCTGCATGTAAACTTTAATAAAAAAATAAGGCATATTGACAAAATATGAAAAAGAGGACATATGAATGCTTACCTTAACAAAACCTTATATTTATTGCATTTATTTGGATGATAGCGATAGGAAAAAGGAAGTAATATGGACAAAAAGGGTGTCAAGGTAAAGCAGTTCTTGGACTCTACATTCCCCCACACTAGAGGTTTTGTATGTCCTCATACAACACATAATTATCATTCTCTTGTATACCTTTGCTATCACATCCAGATTTCATTTTCTTCTTCTTTTTGGCAGCCACTGCCATCCTTGGTTTCCTCATAAGGATCTTATACTTCAGGTTAATGATTTCTCTTTTCATTGCCTTGTTTTCTTTCTTCAATTTCTTGTTCTTTTTATACCATAGACTTAAGTGAAGAATGAGGTTGTCACTCTTGGCAATTTGAATTCCATTTTGTGCCTTCAGTGTTTGATTTTCAGTTTTGAGGTACCTGTTTAATGTCTCCAGCTCAAAGATTTCTTGTTTCAAGACATTAGATGTTGGAGGTTCTTGTGGCTCATTAAACTAGTTACTTCCTTCTTCTAGGCTTTGGATTGATCCTTTCATTGTTGCTTCCTTTCTCTCTAATGATTTTATGTAATCATAGATTTCTTGCTGAACAGGATCAATACCTGGAATTTGTATTAGACTCCTTGGAGGTGAACTGAAGGGAGGTGATGATGCCCTTGGTGATAGTCTCAGTGATTCGCTCAGAGAGTTCTCAAGACCTTCATATCTCCCTTTCGACTCAATATCGATATGTTCAGCAATTTCTGAGGCTACTTATTTCATTGTGTTCAATTTGGTGCTTCTTCTCAAAGCCAATCCTTGAATTTTATTTTCTTTAGCTTTTGGATTTTCTTTTTGTGGAAGGATTTGGGGTAAAACCTTTGTTTCCTTACTGGATTTCTTTCTTCTAAGACTTTCTCTGTTCATTTTCTACAAAATTTCTACAATTGGTAGATCATCCTCTGATAATTCATGTTGATATTGTGGTTTCTGTTCTATTATTGTCTCCATTTTTCTCTTTCTTCCCCTTAGGGTCTTTCTACCACCTGGTTGTTCAGATGTTTTCTCTTCAAAATGATTTCTTACTAGAAAATTTTCCCAATTGTCACCTATGCTTTGAAGATGAAACTCAATCAAGATTTTAATCAATCCAAGATGGTACATTGTGTTATCCATAGACTGTATTTTCTTCAGAACATTCACTGACATTTTCCTAAGGCTTTGCAACAGAAAGTATGGAAGATTCATTTGATACTCTTCAAGGAAATTCATCAATAGCCTAATGTGATAGAAAAACATACACCCAAATCAACCTTCGCAAGTAACAAATTTTTGAAGGACAAGGAGAAAATTTCTCCATTTACTTTTGAGGGAAGAACTAGGAATACCTTTTCTGAAGATGGTAGTATCCATGCTTGGGTTTTTCAAGAATATTTTCCAATCTTCCCCTTCGATTCCTCTATTCTTGAACCACTTTTCTCCAACTCTAGGCAATTCGGTGGCTTCTGCAATCAGAGACTCTGTTACTGTGAACTTGACATCGCCTATTTCAACCTCTGTCCCATCAAAAGATTGTGCAAAGGTTTTTGTCACCTCCCTGTGGAAACCATCAAACTTTTCTATGAAATTTAACCACTGAACTTTCTATAACAATTCTCTGGCCTGAGGGTATCCTTCCAAAAATTTCCTTCCTGTTGGTTCTGTTCGAACAATAATGCCCATGGTGAGAGATGTTTTGTCTCAAGAACTGTTTACTTGACAAGGAAAATGGTCTTATTAGGGTTTCGCTCTGGGATGGAAGGACTGTATGAATTGGAGGAATGGGAGGATGAGTGAGTATAATGAAGGTTTATAGAGATGAGTTAGCCGTATGGATGCATTTAATTCAATGATTCAGCGATCAAATCGAAGGATTTGAAATATTCGAAATGAGGACAAGATAGGAGTTACAAATGGTAGCAGACTATAATGGATTTGACAAGCGACTATCATCCATGAACTACAATGATTTCATTTTTATTTTGGTAATGTTATGTCCACATAATTCATATATGCAATATGTTAACCCCTATTGTAAAATTAAAGTGTCACATACCTTAGATTCACTTGTTAACCATTATTTGTCCTTTCATGTCTTTTGTTGGTACTTTGCACTTGAAAGGAGTCAATTATTTCTTCAATTTGAGCCACCAAGTGTCCCTGTCAGATTGGTTGCAGAAATCTTATTAGAGCTGCAGAAACTTGTTCGAGCTACAGAAAGTCACTAATTCTGTAGCTGAAATATTTTTAAGAAAGGGATGCTTAGAAAAAATGGTGAAGAGAAAATTTAAGGTACCAACAAGAGTTGGTTTTCACTTTAAATTTTCTGTATAATCATGCCAACAATTTGTTGGTTTTCATGTTTATACATTATTATTAATATTATTATTTTGTATAGAGAAAACTAAAACTTCTAAGGTGGAAAAGAAGAAGAATTCTTCTCAACCATCTTCAATTCTGAATTGTCTTGGAAAATTTTGACAAATTCTTCTTTCGTTAATGGCTTTGGATAAAGTCTAAGTCGATGTACATTCACTAAAAGAGGAATTTTCTCTTCATCAAAAGTCTTGATTTTGACTACACCATTGTCAAAGACATTTTCAACTTCATAAGGTCCCAACCAGTGAGTTAGGAATTTTCCTTGGAAGTTTTTGAACTTTGAATCAAAGAGTAATGCCCAATCTCCTGGATGAAATTTTCTTTCTTTAATATATTTGTCATGCCATCTCGATCTCTATTGTTGAACTAGGCTGGTCTTCTGGAAGGCTTCTTGTCTTATTTCATCAAGCTCATTGAGTTGTCCCATCCTTTGCTTTTGTGCTTCTGATAAGTCAAGATCCAACTAGACTGTTGTTTTATAGGTCTGGATCTGGAACTCTATTGGAAGTAAGACCTGCTTCCCATAAACAAGTTCATAGGGAGTATGTCCTGTAGTACTTCTCCATGTAGTTCTATAAGCCCACAAAGCTTCTGGAAGCTTTTCTGCCCAGTCCTTCCTATGTAAGTGTATAGTCTTGGTAAGAATTGCTTCAATCACCTTGTTTGTAGACTCAACTTGTCCATTGGCTTGTGGATGGTATGGAGTGGATTTCCGATGCTTGATTTTGTACTGTTCCACGAGCTTCTGCACTAATCTGGATGTAAATTGTGTTCCTTGATCTGTTACAATTTCTCTTGGGACACCAAAATGAGTGAAAATATCCTCAAAAAGAAATGAAACTACAACATTTTCAGTAGAAAAAGGAAGTGCTTTAGCTTCTACCCATTTAGTGACATAATCAGTACATACCAGAATATACCTTTTTTGTTTTGAAGGTGGATTGATTGGACCAACAAAATCTAGTGCCCATTTCTCAAATGGTTCAATGAGTACCTGAGGTTGTAATGGCATTTCATTTGAAAGAGTAGTTTTCCCCATTCTCTAACAACTGTCACATCTCTTAACATATTCCTTGGTATCCTTGAAAATTCAAGGCCAATAATATCCTAAGAGTAGGACCTTATAAGCAATTCTTCAATCAGAAAATGTCTTCCACACGGTTCATCATGTCATGCTTTAAGTATTTACAGTATCTTATCTTCTCGAACACATCTTCTGATGATGATATCTAGTCATGTTTTGTACAGTTCTTCGTTTATCCATGAATAAGATGTGTTGTTGTGAACTATCCTTCTCTTTTATCTAGGAGACAAATGAAATGGTAATTTCCCTGTAGCTAAATAGTTAGCAATATATGCATACCAAGGTGATTTAGTAGATATTGCAAAAATATATTCATCAAGAAATTTATCCTCCACAGGTTGATCATTGTTATTATTCTAAATTCTAGATAAAAATTCAGCAATTGTATTTTGTTTTCCGGGTCTATCTAGAATGGTGATGTTGAATTCTTGTAATAGTAAGAGCCATCTGGTTATTCTTCCATTAGTGATTGGTTTATTCATTAGATATCTAATGGCAGAATGGTCTATGTGAATGAAATTATCATAGCCAGTTATATAATGTCTAAATTTGTTAATGGCATGAACTACAACTAAAAACTCCTTCTCAGTTACAGTATAATTTAGCTCTGTTGGAGTTAAATTTTTACTGGTATAATAGATTGCATAAGGAGTAAGGTATTTTTGTCCTAACACAACTCCTAAGGCTATATCTAAAGCATCAGTTGATATATGGAAATGCAATTTCCAATTAGATCCTTTTAAGATAGGTGCTTCAAAGATTTCTTTTTCAAAGTTTCAAAGGCAGCTTGACAATCAGGATCCCAACTGAATTCACAGTCTTTGGTAAGTAGTTGGAAGAGTGGAGATGCAATATTTGTGAAATAATCTATAAATATTCTATAATATCCAGTAAAACCAAGAAAACTCCTAACATCTCATTGATAGTTTGGCACTGATAATTTAGAAATGACCTCTACTTTAGATGTGTCTACCTTAATTCCATCTCCTAAAATATGGTGACCTAAAACAATTCCTTCATTAAACATCATAAAAAATCTCTCATGACTTAAAAAAAGATATGTTTCTTTACATATTATTAGAATTTTTTCTAAATTTTCAAGTGATTCTTTAAAAGAATCTCCATAAACTGTGAAATCATCCATATACACTTCCACACAATCATGAATAAGATCAGAGAAAATTCTGAGGACTGCTCTTTGGAATGTTGTCGGAGCATTACATAATCCAAAGGGAAGTACTCGGTAAGCATAAGTTCCCCATGGACAGGTAAATGTGGTTTTATCTTGATCCTCGGGTGCTACCTGAATCTGATTGTATCCACTAAAACCATCCAAAAATGAAAAATATTTTTTCCCTGCTAATGTGTCTAAGACTTGATCTATGAAAGGGAGTGGAAAGTGGTCTTTTAATGTCACTTTATTCAATTCCCTATAATCGATACATACTCTCCATTTCCCATTTTTATTAGGAACAATTACTAGGTGTGAAACCCATTGACTGTCTAATATTAGATAGATGAAGTTTATGTTTAGCAGTTTTTGTAATTCCCCCTTAACAATTTCTTTCAGATTTGGGTTCATTCTTCGTTGTGGTTATCTAATTGGTCTTGCACTTTGTTCAATGTAGATATGATGCATGCAAGTTTTAGGATTAATTCCTCTCATATCAGTGTATTCCCATGCATAAGCAGAAGAATGTTTTTGTAAAATTTCTACTAGTTGATTCTTTTGTAATTCTTCCAGGTTTTCATTAATGTTCAAAGTTTTACCTAGAAAAATTTCTATTGAAGAATTCCCAAATTTTTCCATAGAGAGTAAAGATACTTGTCTAGATGAGAGATATTTGTTTTGACTACGGTCATAATGTGAGGAGGATTCATTATTTTCCATTAGATTTAAAATTTGGTCCTCCTCTCTTACTTGTTCAGTAGTGAAAATAGGTTGTATATCATCATCATCATCTATCCATTCCTCATTCTCTATTTCTATTGTTGTTTTTGCAGGTGGATATAATGTAAATTTCTTTGTAGAATTTCCATCTGAGATAAACATGTCACCTGATCTACAACCGATGAAAGCATCAGCTGTAGCTAACCAAGGTCTTCCTAAGATTAATGGATGTCCTCCTAGATTATTCTTGGGTGTTAAGACCATGAAATTGACAGGATATTCCCAAGAATCTAAGGATACACAAACATCTTCTAACACACCATCAGGTTTGATTATAGATCTATTTGTTAATTGTAATAGTGTTGGTGTGTATTGAAGTTTAGCAAGCCTAAGTGAATCCTTGACTTGTTTACTCATTATGTTTATGGATGCTCCTAGATCAATCAATGTGTTTGGTATTTCAATTCCATCGATGTGAATTTTCACAATGGGGCTCCCCGTATCTAGATATTTTCGTATTGTTGTTTTTCCCATCATGATGTCTGCAATTTTCTCAACTAATTGAATTATCTTTATATCTCTTTTTTTCTTCCTGATCTTTGAGTACTTAATTCCTTGATTGTTTTTGCGAATATTGGTATTTATTTTACGGCTTGCAATAAAGGAATTTTTATGCAAACATTTCTTAATTCATCCAGCATATTATAATCAAGAAATGTAATTTGTTTTCTACTCCATCAATTTTCAACCGTTCAGGAAAAGGTGGTCTAATGGATACTGAGGGTTGTTCTATAATAGGAGTATTTATATGAACATTTTCTGTGTGATTATTTTCTTTTTGAGGAAGAGAGGTTTCTCCTTCTTCAGATTGATTTTTATCTTTTTGAAAATTTGTCCTTGCTTCCTAAATAACAATAGAGATTTTCTTTGCAATACTCCACCATACCTTAGTTTAACATTATTTAGATCTAGTGGAGTTATTACATATGTTTGAGGATTTTGCCCTTCCATATTATAAATATGTTGTTGTGACATTTTATTATTTGGGACTGGAAGTGGTTGAGCAGGTAATTGATTTGATTTTTGTGCGAAAGGTAGGGAGAGATGTGGATTTTGAATTTGAATTTGGACTTGAGGTAATTGATTAGCTTGAGGAATTTGATTAGATTGGGGTAATAATTGTGGTGGAAAATTAGGATAGGATGGTGAATATTGTTGATATTGAGCATAGGCCCCATAATGATTTTGCCATCCTTGATTCCAAGATTGTGATTGTGGTTGAGCCCAAGGCTGCCAAGATGGATTCCAATTATTTTGTGAAGATTGAGCAAATTTTTGTGATCTAAAGCCTTGTGGTTGATTTTCTTGAGAGTTTTGCCATGGTCTTTTGGCAATAAAATAAAGAGGGTCTACTTGTTCTGGTATCCCTTCATCATTAAATACAACCTTGAGACTTGGTAAAGAAGGACATTCCTTAGTATCATGGTTATCTGCACATATGGCACAAGTTTCTATGGTTTTTAAGTCTAAAGGACATTCTCTTAGAGCATGCTTCTTTCTACACCTAGGATAGAAAATGGATAATGCAGAATTTTCGGACTTTTGCTTGTTTTGTAGTTTAAGGGTGTCAATTTGTTCACTTAGACTCCCTAAAATATATGTCTTAAAAGTATCAAGAAAACTTCCTAATTCTTCCCTACTAACTATCCTAGCTGCAGATTTATTGATTCTTGATAAGAGAGGGTCCCTAGGACTTTTTCCAACTTGTGCTTTACCCCTTGAGATATGTACACATAAATCACAAATATTTGTAAATGGTAGTTGAGAAATATCTCCTTTTCCTATTAATTTAAGGAGATTGATCCACTCATCTCTGATAGTTTTGAGTAGGAGGGATTTCAAGGTTTCCTCATCCAAACTATCCATTTTTTCCCTTTTAAGATTATAGACAAATCTCTTGACTAAGTCTTCAAGATTCTCATCTTATTTTTGTGTCATTTTGAAGACTTCGTCTCTAATGTTGTGAGGCATACAATAGTCTCTATATTTCTCTAAGAAAACTTCTTTCATTTGTGCCCATGTCCTTATAGAATTCGTTCCTAGACTCATGAACCATTTTAATGCTGAATCTTTTAAGGTAGCAGGGAACAATTTTAATTTTTGAGCATCATGCAGATAATCATATGATCTGCATAATACTTCAAATTCAAAGAGAAATGTCTCTGGGTCTTCACTTCTTTTTCCATGGAAATTAGGAAGAATAGAAGGTGAAATATTCTTCATTGTGAGGGTTATATCTTCATCGAAAATAGGAAATCCAAAAGGATCTTGATTTCCTCTACCTCTACCTCCTCCAATCCTATTTTTCTCACCATTGACATTATGTACCTTCCCTTCTCCTTCTTCAGCCATGATAGATTCTTTAGAACTAGGGTAAGGATCTTCTAATTCTTCTGGTTCCTCTATCAATGGATAGTCAAAATGAGTTTCTTGTTCCTCTTCTTCACTGGGAATTTCTAATTCTTCTCCTAGAATTTGTTCACCAATGGAAGATAGAAAAATTGCTCCTGTAGTTGGGGATGTGGGATTTTCCTTGATTATAGATTCAGTAGATGAAGTAGATGAAGTTCTGGATTAGATTTATGATCTTAAGACTTTAGGAAGTCTTTGTTGACCTACAAATGGAATTCGGGTTTCAGTAGGTGGTGTGGAACTTCGAATCCATGGTGGAGTGAGTGGATCTGTGGGAATTAAACTTCTTCCTCGTCCTACAAATCTACCTCTAGAGTCTCTTTCCCTACACATATCATGTTTTTAATTGATGATTTTTTTTTCAGCTTCTATTTTCACTTCCTCGACAACGGCGCCAAGATGTTTAGTCAATTTAATGTTCTTAAATTGTAAGCATAAATTATTGACCAGGGTAGGTAAACTAATGAAGTACAAGTGCATAATATGTGCTAGAAGTTGTTTATGTCATTAAGGTGATTATGTTATTGTTATCTCAATTAATGTCAAACTCTAGAATCAGTAATGAGATGATGTTACTATCTATACTATGATGCCATTTCTAAGCTTTGTTAATTGATTACTCTAAATGATGTTTCTAGAATTAGTTCTAATTGAAATGAGCTTTTTATAATGGTTTGAATAATGGTCTTAACTCTTTTCAATGAATATATTAAGTTAATATATTTTTTAACTTATCAATTTGTTTTTGGATTTTTATGTTGCAGCTAAACAAAGCTAATTATGAAAGCATGAAATGATATGAAGGAGATCCTATTTTATCAAATTGGAAAATGAAAGATGCTTGAATTCAGATGCTCAGAAAGATTGTCACTCTTATCTACTACAACTTCATTCAATGCAAAAGTAAAGCAGAAACAAGATTACTAAGCTATGAAATAACTAAACTATGAATGAAATTGAAATGAATGAGTTATACTAGGTATAAAGAAAATGAGATGATTGATTTATGTTAGGTATAAATAAAACGAGATGATTGAGTTATGCTAGGTATAAAGCAAACAAGATTACTGATGCAGAGATCAATCTAGTCGCGAACTCCATTGAACTGCATCCTAAAAATATAAAAAGAGAGCATCCACAAATTAAATCTATGAAATAAAAGAAAATCTAATTGCAGTGAATCAAAGACCTGATTTACACACAGGGGCCCTCCACGAGGTAGTCAGTAGCTTTAATCAACAACACATGAAATGTATGAACCAATATATTTGCATTAATCGGAAAAGAGTTTCTACAGGATGCTTCAAAATTACATACGATGGCACACCATTAACACAGAGATTCCATCATACTTATAAAGTTTTTAATTAACAACATGAGAAATTCAAGCCTACAGGTCTTCACCACAATCCTTATCAAAATCAAATCATATTGCTTATTCATCGATTTTCTATTGAAAAATAAAATCGATAATATTTCTTGAAACTCGGACTCTCTTCCATCATGATTGTCATGGTTGACCGTGTTGTAGTGTGAATATCTTGGTGGATTAGCTTGAGCAAACAGGAAGAAATCCATGAGAGTATCATTCGCTATCTACCCATATACTCTTTTGTTGAGCTGGCGCACTCGAACCCTGTCAACAATGGAAGTAGCTACGGATCTACGGATTAGCTATAGAATCAGGTCAATTATGTAGTTGCATGTAAACTTTAATAAAACAATAAGGCATATTGACAAAATGTGAAAAAGAGGACATATGAATGCTTACCTTAACAAAACATTATATTTATTGCATTTATTTGGATGATAGTGATAAGAAAAAGGAAGTAATTTGGACAAAAAGGGTGTCAAGGTAAAGCAGTTCTTAGACTCTACACATTAGTAATTCTTTGATGGCCCTATTAATCAATGGATCGAATTCACCCTTCTTTAATCCTTAGAGAGGTATCAGAAAAGGTTGCCCCATATGCTTCTCCTCTTTCTTCTTGTGGTTATATCTCTTAGTTGGACTATCACTGATGCGAATGGATGCCATCTTATAAGGGGTATCAAGATATCTCATTCTTGTTCCCTTGCACATATTTTATTTTTGGATGATATCCTATTTCTTACTATGGAAGCAGGAAGTATTCAATCTATTAAATCATATATTGGAATTATTCTCCATGGTTACTAGCATGTTGATTAATCATGCCAAATATACCATGGTTGGAAATGCCCTTAACTAGGAAGATTCTAATTGTTGAAAATAGCAACAAGAAATGCTAAAAATAGAAGTGCTAAAAATAAAACTGTTATAAATAGCAGTTCGGGTACCAGTGTTGGACATAGCAACAAGGAAATAAAAATGGAAGTGCTAAAAATAGCATTGATATAAATAGCATTTCGGGATGGCTTCCAATTTTAGTTAGTCCCTGAACTAAAATTGAGAAGAAAAATTCAAATTTGATCTTAGCATTTGTTTGAAAAATAATTAATTAATTCATCTTGAGTTAATTAGTTGTAGAAAATCAAACATGAAGTCTATGTGGGGACATGCAACAGTTATCCCATTGATTGAGGAATTTATCCATCAGTTAAAGAAATAAGGATGAGTTGTAATTAGTTGGCTCAGTTAACTGAGTCAAGTCCAGTTAGATTAATTCAAACAATTTGTTGAATTAATTGTGAATTCAGTTAGTTAATGCTTGCATGCATGTAACTGTTGCACTTCAGATAACTGAATATTCTCTCATAAATAACTCATGCATTTCAGTTCAGTCAGAGACCCGGTTGAGATTAGAGGAAGGGACAGTGTACTATCAGTTGGAGGATTTTTCCTATAAAGGAAACTCATCCATGCAAAAGGAATCATCTCCTTCAAGTTTGTGCAGTTATTTTTGAGCCAAGTGAGCAGTGTGAGGTGGGAATTCACACAAGTGGAAGCACTGGACCCCAGGAAAAATTACACAGGGAAATAGGAGGCTTGGAGGGCAGAGGAGAAGGTTGTGAGAGCCTTTGACTGTCCAAGAGAAGTATTGTTTGATTGCAGAGAGAGTAGGATAGCTTGAGAGCTGATTCTTTTTGTAACTCAAACATATTTCCACTTGTATGATAATACAGAGATTGGGGTTTTAGGATGAGGCTTTCCCTGGGTTATTTCTTCTGTGTTATGTGTGATTGATTTCTCATTCTCAGTTATGTGTGTTCTCATTGATTGTGATCAAATTGATTAAGCTTCTGCAAAGTGTTGTAGAAGTAGATCTTGTATTGTGTTTTAGTATATTGCATAATTTGTTGATCTACAGTGGGAATTTCTACATGGTATCGAAGCAAAGGTGATCGAAGCAGTGAACAGTATACGAAGAAGAGAATTCGAAGAAAAAAAAATTGGGCCGCGAGTTTGCAGAGCAGATTTGAAAACTTTTGTGCAAAATTTTTAGAAACAAATAGCAGATCTAGATTCATTGGAAAAAAATATCCAAATTCAAAAAAAAAATTGGCTGAATCGGAGTTCGGAAGAGGGAGATATCGCTGATTTAAAATCAGCTCTTTTTCCATAAAAATTTGTGACGACAGGAAAGATGAAACAGATTGGTGTGCTAGCCAAGAACCTGTATGCACTTGAGGTACAAGATGCATGCAAAGCCTTGAGGACCAAGGCAAATGTTAGATACTTGGTGGTTGAGAGGGAGATTACATTACCTCTCAACATGCAGTGCCAGAAGAAGTCTCAGACAATTGTGGAGGAGCCACAATTGGTGAAGCAACTTCAGGAGGTTGTGGAGTAGCCACAACTAGAGAAGCTGAGAGGAGACCGAGTGGAGGCATCCACTCATGCAGAGACCTCCAGTAGGGGGAAAGTTTGATCCAAGTGAGCAGAGGGATCACATGCATCCATACCTCCAGGTCGGAGGTGGGGCGATGTGGAGTGACAGTCCCAAGAAGGTTGGAATAGGGGCAGGATCATTGAGGTACCCAACCTCTTTGATTAGACCTTGCTACAGGAGCCCCGATGAGGAGTAGCAGGACTAGCTGAGTGGGTAGAAGTAGATGCAGATGGAGTGGCAGAGAGAGTTACAGTGCAGGAATCCCAAGACAATGTAGGGCTAGCAAGTTGCAACAATGCGAGAGGCACAGGAGTGTTGCACCAGTGCAGGATGGCATAGAGAGATGTGCAATGGTGTGAGATGAATGGAGTGTTGCAACAAATCAAAGGTCAGAGAGGGAGCACTTGTAAACAGAATATGGAGCTTCAACATCAAGGGATGTTTCTAGCCCAACAGGAAGGTCAGTTGGGAGATTTTTTGTTTCTAGAGTTGCTGGAGTAACGACACTTGGAAGAAGTGTTGCATGCAGAACATTCCAAAGGTTCGGGATCGAGTTCGAGTTGAATGCCTTTCTTGTTGAGAGGGAGTGTTGAAAATAGCAACAAGAAATGCTAAAAATAGAAGTGCTAAAAATAGCACTGTTATAAATAGCAATTTGGGTACCAGTGTTGGACATAGCAACAAGGAAAGAAAAATGGAAGTGCTAAAAATGGCATTGCTATAAATAGAATTTCGGGATGGATTCCAATTTTAGTTAGTCCCTAAACTAAAATTGAGTAAAATTTGAATTTGATCT